>JAINUG010000079.1:3445000-4045000 GCA_029706075.1 Aldrovandia affinis
CATAGTGGAATTGAACAACAGCATCAGAGACAGTGGTGTAAAATATGGGTGTGCTACATTTACATTTAGCTCTTATCCTCCAGAGGAACTTTCACTGCTTACTGTTTATCTGTTATTATTATTATTTTCTCTCCCTCCCCCTTTCTTCTTCTGTTATTGTTTCCTTCACTTTTTAATTTATTAAGTTGCTTTTTTCTCTTTATTTTTTAACATTATTTACATATGTATATAAATGTGAGTATGTGAGTTTTGTTGTTGTTGTTTGTCCGTCGCGCAATATATCAAAAACTCACTGCTTATGTTTTTACATAATACCCATTTATACAGCTGGATATTTACTGAAGTGATTCAGGTTCAGTACCTTGCTGACAGGTACAACGGCAGTGCCCCACCTGGGATTTGAACCTGGAACCTCTGGCTTACAGGCCCATTTCCACTGCTGCCTCCCACTGTAATGGAAATGTATTTGTTTTAAAATTTCAGGAGGATTTTATTGCCCCCTTCCCTCATATTCAGTCCTTGGATGTTTGGGCCCAGGAAGCGATATCCTTTGGATCTGCACACATAATCTTGTGAAAAGGTTTTGAATTCTGCTTCTTAATATCATGCTTGAAATCTAGAAAGGACATCTCCTTCAAGTGCTACTCAAGTGTCTCTGTGAACTCTAACAAAAAATTTCCTGAAGCAACTGATGAGTATCCTGATATAACTTGGCCAAATCCCTGTAGGAAACCTTTTGACATTTTGACAACAGCTGACCTAGCCTGCATCCTGTCTAATGATCAATAGGTTTAATTATACAAGTGATTAAAGCTTGCCACTGATGCTCTTATTTGAAAAAAAAAGAAACTACAAGGTCCCCTAAATACTGAGCCATTTCAGTTCCTGGGGAAAACGGAGATTGACAGCGATTGACAGCGATGCCATCTCTGTAAGGGCTTCTGCATGCTTAAAGGACAACAACACGACAGCAACACAACCAGGGCTCTGCAACATCAACGCAACCTTTGCGACCTACGCAGAGGGGGTTTCAGAGAGTGTCGCGTACCTAGTACAAAAATCTAACTCGCGACCGGAGTGCAACCATGCACATAGATGTTGCGCATCATTGATTGGTTGGTTAGCGAATGGAGGCGGAGCTGTCATAGTTCATAGGTCACAGTTCATCAAGCTAGTAGCTAATGATATAGATTGCTAGCATCATTTGTTCAACACGGTATAAAATGAACCAGCTTCAGGAAAGATTGGCTGAAGAAGTTCAAAGGTGTTTCCCTGCTTTCATGAAAACTTTATCGACCTTGTTCAATACATTAACACGTGGTGTACAGGAGTCTAAGGACACCATGTTGCATAGGCTGCGCATAGCCTTTGCAGACGTATAAATTGCAGAGTGCTTGCGACATTGTTGTATTGCGTGAGCCGCGAAGAAGTGGCACAAGTTACGTAGAAGCATGCAGAAGCCCTAAATCTGTAGATGTGTGTCTCTCTCTCCGACCACACTCGCCCACAAAAATGCTGAAAACATTTTCCGTCTTTGGTAATAATGTTGGGTAATTTATTTTGAGCTGGGGGAGATTAAAGGGGCCATTCATCTGTCCTTCTGCTGCGTATGCTTTCAGTGGATTACTCACACAGAACAATCCACAGGAAAGTGTGCGCATCCCTCCCTCCTTTTACTCCACTTATCTTCTCAGAACTTCCTGGATGCAGGCTCAAAGCCGACAGAGGAAAGAAAAAAGAAAAAAGAAGTTGTTCATGCCATGGGGATGATATCATCCAGCTCTACACCAACATAAAGTGTCACCATGTTGGGCCACCATGGGCTGCCAGAACAGCTTCGGTGCACCTTGGCATAGATTGCACAAGTGTCTGCAACACTATTGGAGGGATGCAACATCATTCTTCCATGGGAAATTCCATAATTTGGTGTTTTGTTGATGGTGGTGGAAAATGTCTCAGGCGCCAATCTATAATCTCCCATGAGTGTTCAGCTGGGTCGAGATCTGGTGACTGAGTAAATCATGCCAGGAAAACATACCTCACAACATAACAGAGCCACCAGAACCCTTCATTTACTCAAGTGTTTCCTTTATTTTGGTAGTTACCTGTAGCTATCTGTTTATTTCCAAATGATCTGTCAGTCTTTCCTTCTGTCAGTCTGTCTGTCTCCAGATCAAGAAAATAGCAAATAAGAACGCAAAAAACGCAAATAAAAATTACAGACACTATTGTTTAATAAAATATATTTTGCTTTAAATACAGGTTGTTAAGCCAGTTTCCAGAAGCAAAGCCAATTACCTCTCAGCTTTTAAATATGAAAATAGTCATTCCAGAGTCCTGTTCAGAATCATTGATGTAACTGCCAATCCTTTATCAAAAGCAAACCTGGTATAATGAGAGAAGGTGACGTTGACATTTAAGAATGATAACATCATTAATATGCCCCATGGCCCTGATATAAATGATGTGTGTAAATTTGTATAAATGTGTCATTCAGTGTGATGTCATTCCAACCAGACAGCTCCCTCACAGTCACAAGTAGCACTCTTGCTGGAGTGACATTTCCTTCTTATTTTAAACACGTTGTTGTTCAGCCCCTTATTAAGAAACATATTCTTCACACATCTCTGCTCCACAGCTTTAGGCCAATTTCTAAAATACCCTTTCTTTCTAAGACTTATAGAGAAAATTGTCTTTGAAACATCAAATTTCTTTTCTCATTTAAGTAGCTCTTTTTGAAAAACTTCTGTCTTGTTTCCACTCCAGTCGTAGTACTGATCTTGCCCAGCTAATGGTCTGCTAATGAATGCTCCATTTTGGCTTTAATAGATCAAGGTGCAGCCTTTGAAACTGTTGGTCATGTTATTTTAATGTAGAACTGCCAGGGTGGGTCTTGATGAAAGTGTATTTGGGTGGCTCAACTCTCATCTCTCTAGTAGAGAGGGGGCAGCAGTGGCTCAGTGGTTAGCGGCACGAGCTGGCAAGCGGAGGGTTGTTGGTTAGAATCCCAGGAAGGCCAACAAAAACACAATGAACTGGAAACCGGAGGGAGGCTAGTTCACTGCCGAAGTGCCCTTGAGAAAGACACTGAACCCCTAAAACTGCTCCAGGGGCGCCATACTATGACTGACCCTGCACTTGGACCTCTCTGATGGAATGTGTGTACTACATATCTGTTTGCCTGTCTGGTCTGTCTGTCTGTCTATCTACAGTGAGTCTTCTCTCTCTAATATACAGCTCTGGAAAAGATTTATAGACCACTCCAAATTTGTATTAAATCAGCATCTCTATATGTATGGCAGCCATTCCATTCCAGTGTCTGTTGAATTCCAACACAAGCACACCTCATTCTACTTAATGAAGTACTGATTAGGTGATCACCTGAACCAAATCTTATTTAACAAGGAAAAGTATAAAAACCACTGCTGTGGTCATCACTATTCGCATCCACTATTGCAATAGGACCAGCTGGATGGCAAAAAACAGTGCTAGTAGTACCTCAAAGGTAATTGGAATCAAAAAATAACTATTGACCATGCCAAAAGAGTTGAAAATAAAAGTTTTGAGTGAGGAAAAGAAGGGTTCAATTCTGTCTTTACTGGCAGAGGGATACAGTGAGCGTAAGGTTGCTTCTATCCTTCAAATTTCAAAGAACAAGATCCAGCAGCAGACATTGGGGACAACAAAGCTACAGACCGGCAGAGGGCGAAAACGACTCTTTACTGACCAGGATGACCGCCAACTCATTCGAATGTCACTCAACAACCATAGGGTGACATCAAGTGACCTACAAAAAGAATGGCAAACGGCAACTGGGGTGAAATGCACGGCGAGGACGGTTCGAAACAGGCTCCTAGGAGCAGGGCTGAAGTCGTGCAAGGCTAGAAAAAAGCCCTTCATCAATGAGAAGCAAAGAAGAGCCAGGCTGAGGTTTGCAAAATACCACAAGGATTGGACCGTAGAGGACTGGAGTAAGGTCATCTTCTCTGATGAGTCCAATTTTCAGCTTTGCCCAACACCTGGTCATCTAATAGTTAGACGGAGACCTGGAGAGGCCTACAAGCCACAGTGTCTCGCACCCACTGTGAAATTTGATGGAGGATTGGTGATGATCTGGGGGTGCTTCACCAAAGCAGGAATCGGGCAGATTTGTCTTTGTGAAGGACGCATGAATCAAGCCACATACAAGGTTATCCTGGAAGAAAACTTGCTTCCTTCTGCTCTGATAATGTTCCCCAACTCTGAGGATTGTTTTTTCCAGCAGGCCAATGCTCCATGCCACACAGCCAGGTCAATCAAGGTGTGGATGGAGGACCACCAGATCAAGACCCTGTCATGGCCAGCCCAATCTCCAGACCTGAACCCCATTGAAAACCTCTGGAATGTGATCAAGAGGAAGATGGATGGTCACAAGCCATCAAACAAAGCTGAGCTGCTTGAATTTTTGCGCCAGGAGTAGCATAAAGTCACCCAACAGCAATGTGAAAGACTGGTGGACAGCATGCCAAGACGCATGAAAACTGTGATTGCAAATCAGGGTTATTCCACCAAATATTGATTTCTGAACTTAAACGTTTTATTAAAGGTCGTAAAACCAGCAAATAAATGCTCTAAAACATTTTGCAGTGGTCTCTGTTCATTTTTACTCAAACACATACCTGGTCATACCTGTACATATATATATAGGTATGTGTAGTGGAGCGTTATGTTTTTATGACATTTTTCTTTGAGTAATGCCATTAAGGGGCTGGGGGTGGGGAGTGTTCTGATGCCTGTGTTCAACAATTTGGCAAAGCTGCTGCAACAGGATGTAGCTGCAAATCTGTAGCTGTAACGAGGGCACAGCAATGTTTTATTTAAGTGTGGAAGAAGTGGAACAAGTTCCACGATCATCCAGTTTCCAGAGACGAAATTCCACCAGTGACGGGGGTGACCACAGCGAACGCTAACTTCGGAGAACGAGAGATGGCGGGGAGGCCAGACAACCAGTAAAATTGTGACATCACAACCCCCCCTCCCACCGTCTCACTTTTCAGCTAAACGTCCGCTCGCCATTTGCACAGTTGTATGATCTAATTTTCATTTATATATTTCTGTGTCCATAGGTGTGGATTTTGCCTCCAATAATGCATGTTCTCTGTCAAAGCAGCAGCACTAAATGAACAGAGCAGCTCCTTTTTCACTCCCGTGGCCAGAGAGAGTGGGGGGGCAGAGACAGTGGGGGGGCAGTGACAATGGGGGGGCAGTGACAGTGGGGGGGCAGTGACAGTGGGGGGGCAGAGACAGTGGGGGGGCAGTGACACTGGGGGGACAGTGACACTAGGAGGAGCAGAGACAGTGGGGGGGCAGTGAGGGGGCAGAGACAGTGGGGGGGCAGTGAAGGGGCAGAGACAGTGGGGGGGCAGTGAGGGGCAGAGACAGTGGGGGGCAGTGGGGGGCAGAGACAGTGAGGGGCAGAGACAGTGGGGGGGCAGTGAGGGGGCAGAGACAGTGAGGGGCAGAGACAGTGGGGGCAGTGAGGGGCAGAGACAGTGGGGGGGCAGTGAGGGGCAGAGACAGTGGGGGCAGTGACAGTGGGGGTCTGAAACGAGCCTGACGAGATAATCAGGTCTCATTTGAAGAACTCGCTGGCTGAACAATCTCCATTACAAACTTGATGCTTTTAATCAGACGGGAGTGCATTTCCACAGCCTGAGCGATGCACATGACGTTTCCCATCAGATGATATATCAGCTCAGTGCCTTTCATTTTCCAAACCCAGAGGTTGAATACAGACAAGCCAATGTACATTAAAATTATGAAAATACAGAGTACCAAGAATATATTTACATTTATGGATGTTTTTGATGGGATACCATTACTGAGAAATAAGTGAGGGCCCCAAAAACAAAACAGGTTAAGTGGGGTGAAAAGATTCATTTCTGGATAGTAATAATATTAATATCACAACAGCGATGAAAGCAATAATTGATGGGGAAGCTGTAAAATACAGAGAAGAACAATATTTAGAATGATAAAAAATTGAAAATAATGATGTCACATCATAACATTTTGGTCCAACCCTTAGAAACCTTTCATCTTTATTTTATTATTTTTACCTGAAAGCTCAGCACATTATGGAGAATGTTTGCTATCTCTGAATGCTTGCCATGGATTTGCATCCACCTGGCATTCATGTGGTAACAAAATACTTTTCTTTGCTAATTATCACAAGAAATAAATAAATAAATTCAGGAACAAATATAACATTACTCAGTACTGTTTAATATTCACCTCCACTAATAGATTAGTAGGTATATTAGAACATATATTAAAAAGTAATCTGCTCCAACATGATTTCATTCTCTATTTCCTCTGCTTTATTAGAAGCCAAAGAGCCAGACTTCACTGAACTGCGTTAGGTCAAGAGCCCATTGTTTGTGGTCCGAGCCCATTTCACCCCCCCTCTGCTTGTTCTGCCATTTTGAGGTGTTTTTCTTGTTGGAACCCACAACCGCCTCATGAACCCCGCTGGTGGATGTTCTAATTGAATTCACGTTCATTAAAGCGGCTCATCGTTGCAACCCCTTCTGACAATTTGGGAGGGCACAGACTCTCACTCCGCAGTCCACTGGCTGAACTTGCACATTGTCGGAGTTGTTCTGTCGGAGGAGTGCTCTTCATGTGCAGGAGTCTGATTGACCAGAGGGGGGAGCTGGTGCGCGATGAGACACAGTCAACTGAATCCCTCCTTCCCTGGGCTACACTATATATGTGGGTAAAGTGTAGTGTGTGGGTAAAGAGTAGTGTGTGGGTAAAGAGTAGTGTGTGGGTAAAGTGTAGTGTGTGGGTAAAGTGTAGTGTGTGGGTAAAGAGTAGTGTGTGGGTAAAGTGTAGTGTGTGGGTAAAGTGTAGTGTGTGGGTAAAGTGTAGTGTGTGGGTAAAGTAGTGTGTGGGTAAAGTGTAGTGTGTGGGTAAAGAGTAGTGTGTGGGTAAAGAGTAGTGTGTGGGTAAAGTGTAGTGTGTGGGTAAAGAGTAGTGTGTGGGTAAAGAGTAGTGTGTGGGTAAAGAGTAGTGTGTGGGTAGTGTGTGGGTAAAGAGTAGCGTGTGGGTAAAGAGTAGTGTGTGGGTAAAGAGTAGTGTGTGGGTAAAGTGTAGTGTGTGGGTAAAGTGTAGTGTGTGGGTAAAGTAGTGTGTGGGTAAAGTGTAGTGTGTGGGTAAAGTGTAGTGTGTGGGTAAAGAGTAGTGTGTGGGTAAAGTGTAGTGTGTGGGTAAAGTGTAGTGTGTGGGTAAAGAGTAGTGTGTGGGTAAAGAGTAGTGTGTGGGTAAAGTGTAGTGTGTGGGTAAAGTGTAGTGTGTGGGTAAAGTGTAGTGTGTAGGTAAAGAGTAGTGTGTAGGTAAAGAGTAGTGTGTGGGTAAAGTGTAGTGTGTGGGTAAAGTGTAGTGTGTGGGTAAAGTGTAGTGTGTGGGTAAAGAGTAGTGTGTGGGTAAAGAGTAGTGTGTGGGTAAAGAGTAGTGTGTGGGTAAAGAGTAGTGTGTGGGTAAAGTGTAGTGTGTGGGTAAAGTGTAGCGTGTGGGTAAAGAGTAGTGTGGGTGTGTGGGTAAAGTGTAGTGTGTGGGTAAAGTGTAGTGTGTAGGTAAAGAGTAGTGTGTAGGTAAAGAGTAGTGTGTGGGTAAAGAGTAGTGTGTGGGTAAAGTGTAGTGTGTGGGTAAAGTGTAGTGTGTGGGTAAAGTGTAGTGTGTGGGTAAAGAGTAGTGTGTGGGTAAAGTGTAGTGTGCAGGTACTTTAGCCCCTGTGATGGATATGGAGAAAGCAGATAGAAGCAGGGATGCAAACTCGTGATAGGTGAATTGATTGACTTTTTTCTTTCATTTAGACACACATGCGCAGACACAGAAGGACTGTTACCGATTTTTTATGCCTTTTAATCTGCACCTGTAGCTCTAGTGCTTGCTTGCGCTCGTTTCTTCAGGAAAAGAGATTGCTAATTGTACTGAGTTTCATGAACTTCTCCCTCAGGCCTCTGAAAAAGACTGGTTCTTTACTTACCTTTTCTGGGTGGATTTTTGTCAGATGCTCTTTTAGACGGAAGGGTTGCATTGCCTAGTTGGAGAAAACCTGCTCACGTACTAAACAAAGGGGTAGCTGTGGGTTGAATGGAGAATGAATAATTTCCAACTGTTAATAATCCAGTGCATATTGTCTGCATTTTTTCTTGGCAGCCTGCGTTATTTGAGTAGCCTAATGTTACTAACGTTACTGTATATGCAATACTATATGACGTTTATTGTTCTACGCTTATTGATCAGTGATTGGGCATGTTATGCCAGTCATCATCACCTGTCTGGCCATGGTTTCTGTCACTTGTGAACCAAGGCCCCCCCCCACCCTTTCTCTCCCAAGTATGTTTTGCAATCTTTTCACAACACTTGTTAAACTTGACAATTTGAGCACCTTCGGTCAATGCGGGTCTATTATGATCTGTCTCTCCAGCCCATCAGTAACTCCCCCCAACACACCCCCATCAATCAACGCATTCCTCTCCCCCTCTACACATCTCCATTTCATGGGTTCACTTTTACCACTTCTTTAACATTTTAACTTGATGTCACACTGTAGTTGTGAAAATTGTTCTATTATTCTATTCTTTTGTGCTTTAAACAGTCATGGACAGATTATAGGGATGACTCTTGAAAAATATAGTAAAGTAAAATGATTTCAGCAGTAATATCGAATAATCTGGAATTTACGGAATCGAATTGTTGAATTGGTGTACTCAGGTTTCAAAGACTAATCACTTGGGACTTGAACCTGCCTTGAACCTGCCTAGTGAGACGATGTCAAACAGGCCAACACTTCTAAATGGGCCAGAAACTGACCACTGCAAAGGTCAGCTGTAGCAATGTCACCCTTGCTAACAAATGTTCTTGCTGTGACATTGTCTTTCAGGGTTGTTCGTGGATGCTGTGCAGGCAAACTCTGTCCCAAAGCCTTAAAATGAACGCTTAATTCTAGAAATCAATGTGATTTCTTTGTGTGACGAAATGTGTGCACCCCCTCTCAAATAAAGATAGGAGCCTGAAATTGTACAGAGATAAAGCCCCATTCTGTCAGAGCACATTAGCCACTGTTCATTATCTGAGCTTGAGAAAAAAAGATAGAGAGGGGTGACAGGGCTGTGTGGCCGAGCCGCTGCATAAAAGCTCTCTCTTCCATCCAGACCCAGTTTTCCAGATTATTAATTGTACAGGTGTGTGTGGTGTAATTCATGGCTGATACCAACAGTGGGGGATCAATAATACATTGTCCTATAATATTAATAGACCATATCTAAGAAATTATTCAAGATTTTAAAAAATGATCTGGAGAGTTATAAGCATATATACATACAGAGTTGTATATATGCTTGAATATATATATATATACATATATTATATATTATATATATTATACACATGTTCAGTGCATTGGGCACTGCTTCTGCGGTTGTCAACGTTCTCTGTGCTTGTCCCTTACAAATAAACAAATAAATGATATATACATACAAGTTGAATACATATCTACAACTCTGTGGAAGCTATGATATATAGTGTTCAATATCGTAGACACAAACACAGGGTTTAGATTCAAAGCAAGGTTTTCTTCCTGGGAAAAAGGCTCCCCAAGTACAAAAAACCCACCAAGGTGGTGATATATTATTATTATGGGATATATTATTCCTATTTTGACCAATTTACAAATATTTTCGAGCTCCTGTGCTACACTGAAAACACAACTAAATGTCAGCTAACCGAAGCATATCATTATAGCCTCATCCACCACACCATCCCGCCAAATAAGCAAATTAATATGGTTATGTAATCATAGTTTTGCCATAACAGACTCTCAATAGCTCCCCCCCCGAAACTGTTTGGCCATAGCCTAACAGTTTAGGCTTTACCACTACACCAACAAATCATACATTAAATTAACCTGTGCATCATAAAGATCAAAACAATCCCAAACCATGTGATTCTGTTCAAGATAACGCAATAAGTCAGCAATTATAAGTTTCTTGAAAGTTGAACTTGAAACTTCAAGTTCAAAATTTCTATTGTTACCCTTCCTGTCATCTACTATTCAATTCACAACCACATGCTAAACAGCAAATAGAGGCCAGGTTTCCTATCTTGAGCCCAAACTTTGAAAAAAATCTGGCTGGGATTCCGAGAGATAATCCAACATTAGGATACTCTACCCCATCACTTCACATAGAGCCACAATGCTTTTGACTGACTTCCAATCACAGGTTTCATTCAGCTTCCAATCACTCCCAAACCAGAACAAAGAACAAACCAACGTTTTCCATCCCAGAGACCGTTTCACAGGAGAGCAATATTGAATACAACATGCCGGACTCTGATCATTCAAGCTTGGATTTCACAGTCGAGGACCAAGTTTAGACTGGTAAGACCTTCTGCTAGCTTTACCGCATTGTAGAATAGATTAAATTGTGCCCATAATATATTTTATATTTGACATTTAAATCATGACTTTATCTGTTATTTATCCCCTCAACAATGACTCTGATGAAGATTGGGAACCTACTGCTTTACACTCAAGAAACATATAGGTAATTGCCAAAATCAAGGAAATGCTTGAATAACAGGGATAATGGTGCTCTGTTATGGTGTGGGCTGCTTTTTCCTGGTATGGTTTAGGTCCACTCTCTTGGTAAATACCAATAAATACAAATCCTTTCTGAGTGATCACCTTCATTCTATAGGGAAGCATTTCTTTCCTGATGGGAGTAGTCTCTTCCAGGATGACAATGCTCCCATCCACAGGCCACAAGTGGCCACTGATTGGTTTGATGAGTATGAAAATTATGTAAACCATATGCCATGGCCGTTTCAGTCACGAGATCTCAACCCAGTTGGACACTTATGGGAGATTCTGGAGTAGTGCCAGAGACAGCGCTTTCCACCACCATCAACAAAACATTAAATTATGTTTTTTTCCTGGAAGAATGGTGTTGCATCCTTCCAGTACAGTTCCAGACACTTGTAGAATCTATGCCAAGGCACGTTGAAGCTGTTCTGGAGGCTCGTGGTGGCCTAATGCCCTATTAAGACGATTTATGTTGGTGTTTCCAGGACTTCAAGAGACTGAGAGTGAGGCATGTGAGACCAGCAGGCATTCCCTTATTTCCACAGATAGACACAGTCAGCATGACCTAACTTCCACAACGATTCTTAATGTGTATGTGATGGCTAGACATTGGTTACTCCACAGTAATCTCCCCATTGAATTTTGAAACACCAAGGTATGGTAGGTTAAAAATTGTTGTGAGCTCAAGTTGTGATAGTATATTTCACACTACCACTGGCACAGTCACTTACTTACTGCACAGACTACTCCTGTGTGATTGGTTAGAAGGGAGTTCTATTAAACCCATCTTATACTTTTTCCTAACTCAGTGCCCGGATGTGACTGAGAAAAATGGAATTTCTTGGTAAACTGAATTTGAAAACTGAATTTGAATGCTTTTGGAAGTTGAATATAACTTCCAATTAACTTGAAATCTTATCAATTCAATCACCAAATTCGTTGGTAGGCAGAGCAATCTGGTGGATCAACCTTCATCAAAATTAACAACTGGTTTCTTAAGGTACAACAGTTAGACAAAGACAAAATATTCAACCAGTCCAATCTACAGATGTTCAACTACCTTAACAAATACTGAATCCTAGACATAAAATTGACATGTAACAGTCACAAAAGAGATTAAATGGAAGACAATTATACCAAACCAACCAAATGTAAACACATGCAGCCGAGGTGTGAGCTGTGACCAGATCTCCCAAGAAAGCAGGAATGCGTATAACCACCCTTGAAGACTAGACTCCTCTCAAACTGCCAAAACCCCCCAAAATCTGAACTCAAGCCATAAACAGGTCACACTTTAAGTGTTTGGAGGAGGGGGGTGGTGGTTAGCTCTCTCCCTCTTTAGCCCATGCATGATTCATTTACGATTTGGGAGAAAGCAGAGTGCAAGCCAGGTTCAGACTTTTATATTTGTTTTGGGTCATCTACTACCACAAGATATCTTTTCAAGGTGGGCATTGCTATGTTCCTCTCATTCTTCAAACTGCCACGATGCCAGAGCACACTTCTGACCTGTTCTTGTTTTCTGTGTGCACTGCATTTTGTAAACTTTCTCTTTCTGCAAACACTCTGCTAAGTTAGGCACAAAACGTCAGCATTGTGCATTGTGGCAGGGCTCCACTTTCTCCGTGCTGTTCAGTCAATGCCTGCTCCTGTTCTGAGGACTAGACTTTTTGCTATTGAACTCCGGGTCCTACATTGGCACTGAGCACCCCACACATAGCTCCTCCTACGCATATCCATCAAACTGAATTTCATTACACCCCGTGCTCTTAGAGTGCTGCAAAAGTTTGTTTTCTCCCTGCTGACTAAGGGAAAAGGTATCATAATAACAGGAATAAAATTCACAATAATATCATTCTTTTTCATGACTTTTCAGTACACAGATGTAAAGTATGCAAAAAAATATGGAGTGTAGACAATTTGGGCATTTTAATGGGAAAATACACAGTATAGACTGCATTTTCAGAACTTCTATAAGCAGTATTCTTTAAAGCAGCTAGCCATCCCAGGACCTGAGTCACCTTGTCACCTTTAAAAGTGCTGGCCTGTTTTTGCCTGTTTGTGTTTAGTTAGCTATTCTTCTCTGCATCCCATCATTTTACATGAGTTCAGCTTGATCGCCTTTTAAGGAGTCTGACAATAATTTTCCAGTTTTTCCCGAATAGGTTTTTTATTATTCTTTCTGGTAAAATGTCCGTCATGAAGCGTTCATTGTGGGATTGTCACTGTCGCTGAATGGTGTCACACCATATTGAGGACGTACATTGAGACAGCTTGGCTTAGTTACAGCTGACTGCTACCACCAGGGCTGTTTCAAGGGGTGGGCGGAGCCCGGGTCGAGTCAACCTACGTGAGGCCTAGCAGTTAACGCGATGACATCATAGACTTAGCAACCATTGTTTATAATAACAATAGAAATTAGTATTATTATTGAAATAATTTTTTTCTTCTCCTCTCACCTTGCGGCGGATGCACCGGTTGCCCCACCACACAGACGGCCCTGGCCCCCACTCTGCTCTCTGAGGTGTTGGGAGAGCAGAGACAGGGTGACAACTTGCTCTCCAGTGTGCTGGTGTCTTGGCTCAAGCTGGCAGGCTGACTGACGAGTGAATGCACAAATGAGATTATCTGTGTTGGTTTAGTGTTTGAAGTGACTCGGTCTTACCGAGTATCAGGCGCATTATGGGGTTGTGGGAGGGTTCGGGCCTTTTACAGCATTTCGTCCAAAGGGGGGTCAAACACAAACAAACACACTCCAACACGCTCTCCAAATCCTGGTGAGAAGCCACACAGAGTATTGTCATGTCAATATTTTGATTTGTACATTCTTTTTTATTTTTTTCTATTTTGTTTTCTGATTTTATTCCGTTTTTCTCCCAATTTGGTAGCCAATTACACCCGCTATTTTCAGGTCAATCCCTCCCTCATAGTTCGATGCCATAGCTCTGTGACCGTCAGTGACCAAGGCGAAGCATCGTCTCCTCCGAGACGGCACTCGCCAAGCTGTCGACCATAACTCCAGCACCCCAGAGCCACTCCTGTGCGCAGCGAACGTCTTGTTGGCTTCCCTCCCCCTCCCTGGGGCGGACAGTCAATTGCCAATCAGAGCCAACTCTGGCATGGCCAGGGAATCGAACCCTGGTCACCGTGGCCAGTGTCGGACTGATTTGTACATTCTGACACAACAATTCTGACTTAAAAAATTTGAATTCTAATTTAATGTTAAGGGAAAGGCTGCACCAAGGTACTGTGCACCACAAACACACACACATGTACAGTACCAGTCAAAAGTTTGAGTACACCTTTCATCTTGACTACGTTTAAGCGGGCACTCCTTCATTCTTGAGCAAGATAACAATCCGAAACACACCTTGAAGAAGTTGTGCAAGAACTATCTGGTGAAGGGGGAATGTGAAGGACAACTCAAACTAAGGACCTGGCCTGCCCAGTGTCCAGACCTCAATCCCATAGAACTTGTATGGGATGAACTGGACAGAACAGTCAAAGCAAAGCAACCCAAGTGCCTCGGGGAATTGCTGCAGGAGAGCTGGGAAGACATATCGGGTGATTTTCTGCTGAAACGTATTAACTGAATGTGTTTGTGAGGCTGTTATCACAGCAAAGGGTGGCTATTTTGAAGAATCCAAGATTCAATTTTATTGAACATTGCTTTGATGTTCCTTTTGTTTATTGTTACATGTGTTTTTTGTAATTTTCAAGTATTTAAAGAAACTTATATGGTGTAAAACATTGTCAATTATGAGATAAATCTAGTTTCCAGCAGGTGTACTCAAACTTTTGACTGGTACTGTACATGCACACACCAGCCAATATCCTGGGTGGGGTGAACATTCACACAATCCCCCAGTGCCCCGCACACATGCACTAAAAATGCTAACATGCACCCTTGCAAAGGGACACAGATGGTTATGAGGGCCAAGAGATAATACATAATAACAATAATAAGTCATCTTTACTAGTTGAGGAGGGAACTTCTAACTGGAACACGCACATTTAATTTGAGATGTTAATATAGTTGATATAGTTCTCGCATTATACGCAGTTTCCCCACTTTTTATTTATGACAAAAAGTATGAATTATGAAAGTGCACTATATCTCTCTTCCTCCCCAGTACTCCCACCTCCTCCCACCCCCTCCTCACACTCCCACCCCCTCCCCTCCCCCCTGACATGACTCATGCTCCTCCTCAGTTTTAAACTTTAAGCTCAATCAAGCCAAAGTGCTCCGTACACCATCCTAAACTAATTCAATCTTGATTGATGTTGTTGTTGTTTTTTTCTAATAGAAATACCCACATGGCTGAGACCAGCAAAAATGACATGAATTATTTACCCAGAATATCAACAGAGTATGAAATGATCTTGTTAAAAGTTAAATGAATTATTTCTGAAAAAATGCAGCAACAGGACTAAATGTCATGTTCTGCCACTTAAACTTTCAAAGAGAGGAGAATTTAGCTACCTTCTCATCCATGTGCAAATGTCCTGTTGATAATGCGTTTACAGAAGTTCATTAAAATCCTTGTTATGGGACTGACCTGGAGCAGTACTGTAGTGATTCATATCAAACACTTTCTTGGAAGGATGGTGTGTATTCAGGTTTTTGTATCTGCCAATTACCATGACTCATTTAACTAAGTAACTGTATACACCAACCAATTAGCTGTAGAAGGCTACAGGATTTTTTTTTATTGGGATGCAGTCTTCAGCTGCCATTTCATGAGCTTATCAATAAATGTAGCTAAAATGTCAGATCACACAAACGATTGGGCTAATTAAATAATTGGGACCAGAAGTTGGCATGAAATCCAAAACAGATACGGCCATCCAGGAACAGGGTTCCCTGCCCCTGAGGTATAGGATTACAGAAAAATTACAGATGATGAGATTCTCTTACTGTATGGCCAATGAGGAAGATTAATTCATGCATGTTATGTAAAACAGCCAATGGGCAATGAAAACCTTCTGTAAACAACTTCAAACACAGCAGGAATATGATACTACCTGTGACACAATCTGGACTCTAACCTGGTCTTAAAAACATACAAAGAGAGGAGGGGGCATGACGCATTTGTATCAGAGGTAGATTTCAGTTTCCCCCAATTCGCATGTGTATGCACGGCGTGGGGCCTAACGTAATTTCGCGCACCTGTTCTGTCCATTATACATATTTTTCACTCTGTTTTTGTTTGCATAAGGATTTCTCGGGCTCCAAGGGGCCACAAGGAAATAAACAAAGCAGTGTGAGATTGTCATCACATGAGGAAGGCCTCTGTTATTATATGCCAGAGTGCCCGCCATCCGTCTTAGTTTATTTGCACTCAAAATCTGCACGTAATATACTCCGATTTTTCCGCCTGACCCAATGCTAAATCTAATTATCATAATCATCGTTTTTCATCACACACTTTTTCTAGATACGCATCTAAAATATCAATAAACTTGTCGCGCTGGGCCGCCCCTTTTAATTGGTTTATCTATTTCTTTGTTGTAATATCGCGTTTTAAAAATTGTATTAAACTCTGGCTCCCACTTCTTTCTCCTGGCTCAGCTCATTTAAAAGTTAAGATGCCAGTTGGTGTTCTGCTCAATAGCAATATCAATAGCACTCCAACTGGTGCTGGGGTGAGGTTCTGGTTGAACACACAAATGACTGTGTGTGTGTATGTGTGTGTATGAGTGCTTGTCTGTGTGTATGTGTGTGTGTGTGTGTGTGTGTGTGTGTGGCAGTGAGGCTGAGTGAGGCAACAGAAATATGACAGAAAACAAGCTGATGATTAGCCAAGCTGAAGAGAACGAGAGGAGGGGTGTGAGACAAAAGCGGATCTTCGGGAGCGGATGAGGATACATGAATGGGAAGCGAACAGTCAGAAGCAGGTCTCTCAGAGCCCAGCCTACAGCCTAGGCAGAGACATGCCCCTGTATGTGTATGGATGCACATTTACATATTTATTTTTAATGTTCCCTTTTTTTATTTTTCTCCCTAATTTGGAATCCCCAGTTGTTCTGCTGTGCCAGCACCACTCCCATCCCAGGAGCTCTGTACGCTCCCATGCACTCGTTGTGACTATTTGACATCCGACAGGACACTCAGTGTTACAGGAAAGAGCCAGCACTGACTGGAGGAGAGGTGTATCTCTCACTGTCATATTAAATGGTAGCCAGTGGGCGTCTGGTGCATCTTAGGGAGGAAGTACTGTAACGGCAGGAATGTGGCTGATTGCATTCCACTGCTGCCGACTCCCAAGTCATTGGTTGGTATTCAATTTTTTTTTTCTCTCTCTGGTTTTCCCAATTTGGTAGCCAATTACACCCTCAATTTTTTTCGATTCGCCCTCCGCCACGAACTCGCCGCTTGTCACTACGGGGCGAGCTAATTCCCCGAGGCTGGCAATGATCCACCTCCTCCGAGACAGAACTCGCCCATCTACTTTCTAGAGACGCCCTTCGCGCTTCTCGGCTAGGTCGTGCCGGCTCACTCTCCCCCCTCCCCCTGGGGTGGACAGCCAATCGCCGCCCCCGATCTGGCCTCTCCCTGTCAGAGCTGGACAGGCGCAGTCTGGTTTCGAACCACGGCCGCAGTAGGCAACTTGCATTCTGGGCAAATGCTTTGACCGTTACCCTACCCGAGGCCCCTGGGATTCAACATTTGTTTTACAATTCAATGCTAAGTTTACAAACTACTAACTAAGTTTACTAATTAAAACAAAGTTTTAGTTTTTCATTAAACATAAAAACCTGGTCTGGGAGTATTGTTCAGCCTAATCTATGTTACTGTGTTTATAGTACACTTGTGGCTACACTTATGTTCTATTGCATTGTAAATCGCTCTGGATTAAAGCATCTTCAAAATGAATACAATGCAATGTCATATATTTTTGACTGCAATTAACCTGCCAAATGGTCGTTAAACGTTTTTTTTCTTCAAATGCACACGAGTGTGTGTGTTTTGCGAGTTCCGCAGTCACCAAAATGAACTCGCCAAACTGTGTTTCAGGAAATTTGGTTAAACATGCAGTGACCTCTCATCTGCAGAGAGGAGAGAGTCTGTTCAGGTAACCGGCTGTGTCATTCTGGAAATCAAGAGTGATATTCATCTTGGGTGATTATTCCTTTCACAGATCGTTTCATAAACAATGAATTATTCACCATACACATGGCAATATGGGTTGTCAAGCATGTAATCGCATGCAACGAGCTGTTCACGCTGGCAGTTAAGTCATTATGTACGTATATAAATTCAGCGGCTGGAGAGGAGAAGCCTTACCTTTATTTAATGATCCTGAACATATTTCTTGATTGTTTTGCATGATTAATAAGAAGATTAAATAACGCTCACCCATCACCTGTCAACAGCTCATCTCTTTCTACACCACTGAACCTGATGCTGGCTTTCTGGCCCTCACATTAGAGATTATTTATTTTCAGGTTTTAACTTTTTAAATCTCCAGTCTCTTTGTTATAGTCATCATGTTCTGAATTAATGTAACCCAATCCCCTTTTCTCATTAAAACTATTTAGTGAAAAGTGCACAAAGGTGATCACAGTAATCTCCCATAAATTAACAGGTTTAATTATGTAAAAACAATCAAGAACAAGTTGAAGATATACATACATATATACTAATAATATATATACTGTATATATATATATATGTAACTGGCAAAATAAAGAAAACACCAACATAAAGAGTTGAGCCACCATTAGCCCCCAGAACAAACCTACATATGTTTTTGTGTGTATATGATGCCAATCTGACACAGACAAATGTCAATAAGCTCATTCTCTACGTACACACACACGCAAAATATATGTTTATTGACATTGGCCTGTGCCAAAATGTTTGTCAGATGTTTGTTTCAAATCACAAGCAAAACCAATGCAGTCAAGGACAAGGGAAAGATTATTTAAGTGGTTCAACAGCACACAACAATGCTGCTCTCACAGTGGGCTCAAGCTGAGTCGGACACAAAGATTCACTATCAACCAATGCGCATGAATAAATAAGCTAAATTTGATGGTCACTGAGGAGATAGTGGCACTGAAACTGTAAGATGCGTTGATGACTTTGCCTCCTGATGGGAAGCACACCCAGGCGGGGAGGGAAGTGTGAGTCTGCAGACGGCTCATAAAAAAAATTAAGAAAACATTGTGAAAATTTGATCAAAATGACAGCAAAAGAAATAAGTCCAGTGGCCTCCCTCTTGGCTCCAGGCAGTGAATATCTGAGTGGAAGAGTAACGGATTTGTTCATCTCGAATGAGGCAGCCAGAGAACAGGGCGCTTCACCTGAGTGATGCTCTCAATTGTTTCAATTTATTCACTTTCTGCAATAAATCACCACACAACGCTCCTCCCGTCTGGCCTGTTCCACACAGAGCCCTTTTGTTCCTAAACTACATTTTCGATTGTAAAGTGCCTTGCATGAAAATAAATATAGCACTCTTATCATTATTGTTAGAACTTTTTTACCCTTGTTACATTTTTTGCTTCCAAAATTCATCAAGGTCAGTTGGAAAATGTGCAATCTGTGTAAATAGTGCGATGTGTGCGTGAGTGAGAGTGAGAACACAGTTAGTGCACTCACACTGTGCCTTGTGAGTGAGAGTGAGAGTGAGAACACAGTCAGAGCGCTCACACCGTGCCTCATGAGTGAGAGTGAGAACACAGTTAATGTGCTCACGCTGTGCCTCGTGAGTGAGAGTGAGAACACAGTTAATGTGCTCACACCGTGCCTCATGAGTGAGAGTGAGAACACAGTTAATGTGCTCACGCCGTGCCTCATGAGTGAGAGTGAGAGTGAGAACACAGTTAAAGCGCTCACGCTGTGCCTCATGAGTGAGAGTGAGAACACAGTCAGAGCGCTCACGCCGTGCCTCGTGAGTGAGAGTGAGAACACAGTTAATGTGCTCACGCTGTGCCTCGTGAGTGAGAGTGAGAACACAGTCAGAGCGCTCACGCTGTGCCTCATGAGTGAGAGTGAGAGTGAGAACACAGTTAGAGTGCTCATGCCGTGCCTCATGAGTGAGAGTGAGAGTGAGAACACAGTCAGAGTGCTCACACCGTGCCTCATGAGTGAGAGTGAGAGTGAGAACACAGTCAGAGTGCTCACACCGTGCCTCATGAGTGAGAGTGAGAGTGAGAACACAGTCTCACACTGTGCCTTCAGCGTTGTTTTACAAGGAACTGCTGTGAGTAGTTGCATACCCCAATTTCCACCCGAAATGGCTTTCACATCATTGTTGGGAAAGGGACCAGAGTGATTATAATTTCTGCCAGGGCTTTCGCCAGTTGTTGAAATCGGAGCCTCCCATTATAAAACATTTTCCCAAGGTCGGCTGTGGATGGGGAGTCCATTATCACAAAATCAGAGAGGAAATGCATTCAGTGTCAGAGATGCACTGTGACAGCAATGGAAATAACAGGGCTTAGGGGTGACAGAATCTTGATTGGTTGTAATGAGGCCCACAGCGTGTCAAAGGGGCCAATCCACTGCTATGTGTTCAGGGAAATGATCTATCCAAAGGACAGATTCACGGCATGGACACAGGCAATGGCTTGACTATGCTATCATTCAAAAGCTACACATTGAGCTACACATAGGCAGCTGTGGTCTCACGCAGAAGCCAGAATGGTGATGGAATATCCTCCTACTACTATTACTAACTGTGGGGGCTGCTAGGTGGCTGTTAAGGCACTGTTCTAGTGTGTGGAAGAGCCCCACGGTCTGCATCCTGTCAAGGCAAGGAATGACACAGTCGATAGTGTGACAAGCTGAGAGCATGTGCTTGTCTGAATTGCTCTTCCGAAATTGACAGAAGCCTCGGATTTGTGTGGTCAACTCTGAAGCACCCCGCCCCCAATCCCAACTCTCCCAAACGATGCTCCCATCTCAGTGAGACTAAAGGCCTATACATGCTCGCGCGACTGCAACGCAACACCTGCAACGCAACACCTCTGCAACACGTTGCATTGATGTTGCAGAGGATATTGCGTACCTAGCACAAAAATCAAACTCGCAACATGTCCCGTAGATGTTGCACAGCATTGATTGGTTGGTTAGCGAATGGAGGCGGAGCTGTCATGGTCATAGTTCATGAAGCTAGTACATCATTTTTTTACATTTTACATTTTAAGCATTTAGCAGACGCTTCTCCAGATTAGGGGAGAAAGATAAAAGCAGCTATTTTTTTTATTCTGTGAAAAGACCATCCTTCATTTCCTTTAATACATTAACATTATTTTCAAGAGTCGTATGCTGGTTCCTTTGTTCCACGTGAATTTACTCTATTATTTTAATGCTATAAAGGTGAGTTGCTCGCACACAAGCTGCTTTCATGGTTTTAAAGTCTATTGTACTGACAGTACATTAAACTCGGAGATTCTGCAAACAACGAACGATCGACTGTGGTCTTCACGCCATTCTAAATGATATATTTAAGGTTGCAAATATCCAGATGTTTTGTGTTGTGCTTTAGATTACATATAAATGTAACATGTCACTACAACACATTAATGCGCAGAACATTCAACTAACAAAACAAAGAAAGAGCAGGGTGCACATTTTTTAAGCATATAGCAGACACTCTTATCCAGAGCGATAGCTAGCAATCTGGTATCACGGCTAAATAAAGCTCGCTAACAGTAGCTAACTATATAGATAGCTAGCATGATTTGTTCAACACGGTATAAAATGAACCAGCTTCAGGAAGTGTAATGACACCATGTTGTGTAGGTTGCACAGAAGTATGTATTGCCAAGTGCTCTGCAACATGTTGCAGAGGAATGTCCCGTTGCAGTCGCGTTGCAGTCCCGTTGCTTACACAGAAGCATGCTCCCGTCTCAGCGGGACTAAGATCGAGACGCCGTTCACAATGCTCAGCGCGGACAGTTGTTGACATTATCCTCACGTCATTGTTTGTGTGTTTATTTATCTATTAGGCAAAAAAACCTTACTCACCAGCCTTACTCTAGATAAATTCTCTCAGCAGGAAGTAGCCATAGGCGGTGTCCTTGACAGAAAACAAAGGAATACAAGTGTAAGTTGTACTCTAAAAATGAAAGAGCCACAGCTACAACAAGAAATCAGAAACAGAAATAGAACATTCTATTTCAAGTCCTTTGAGAAAAAACACTCCCAGTGCCATAGAGCTTACGTGTCAAAGCTAGTGGTGACATAATCATTTGTTAGCTAGCTAGCCATGGTAACTTCAATGTATCCTGTTCAACTCATGATGGAATACAGATATATATAATGTTACAATGCTCCCAGATATTGAGAAATGTTATTTTATATATGACGTATTTTTCCTTATCAAAAAAAAATGTGGTTTGATTTTTGCTGTGGTCTAACAGCTGCTCCAGTAACCAGAACAATGACTTCTCTCCAAGCCCTGCTTAAGTAGTTCAAAGCAGGAAGTCCCACCTGCTCCCTGTGAATGGATGGGCTATTCTCACTTCCCAGAGAATTGTTGCAGTACGATTGAATAGAAAACAAAATATCTGCCTTTATAGCCTATATTTTTTCTTATCGGTTGCGAATCAGGGAATGTATGAATTATGCATAGATGTTTTATAAATCTTCAATTATTTCAGACAGCTATTGGAAGCAGAAGAAGTAGTAGCGGATGGGTCTAGCAGGGCTTAAACCAGCCCAGATTGAACCCAGGCCTGTCCTCTCACCTAATCACATTAGGTCAAATTATTTCAAATATCAATAAATTCAAAACGGCGGCACGGTGGTGCAGTGGATAGCGCTGTCGCCTCACAGCAAGTAGGTCTCGGGTTCGAATCCAGGCCGGGGGCCTTTCTGTGCGGAGTTTGCATGTTCTCCCCGTGTCCGCGTGGGTTTCCTCCGGGTACTCCGGTTTCTTCCCACAGTCCAAAGACATGCACGTTAGGCTAATTGGAGAGTCTAAATTGCCCGTAGGTATGAGTGTGTGAGTGTGTGAGTGAATGGTGTGTGTGCCCTGCGATGGATTGGCGACCTGTCCAGGGTGTATTCCTGCCTCTCGTCCGGAACGCATGCTGGGATAGGCTCCAGCCCCCCCCCACGCGACCCTGACCAGGAATAAGCGGCTTAGATAATGGATGGATGGAATAAATTCAAAACTATCACATATGGTTTGTTACGAGTATGGCATTGTGGCTCATTAGAAACTGTTAGCAAATGTCCTTGTGGTATAATTGGTTATATATCTCAATCACGTATGGTTTTGCCCTCCCCCCACCCTTTCTCGGTTAAAGTAGCTAAATAAAAAAACACAACCACACTTTTCGCTGAGTGTGTTGACCATATATAGCTGCTAGTTGTACACCGTGAACTAGTATGCTAGCTATCATTTAAATATTAGTTGCCTTGGCTAATATGGTAAAACAAAGCTCAATATTCTGCTTCTTCATAAAGCGGGAGGAGGAGGAGAATCCACCATCCACCAACACCGAGCTTGATGAGAACACTGAGAACACTGAGCCCAATCAGAACATTGAGCCCAATGAGAACACTGATGAGAACGCTGAGCCCAATGAGAACACAGATGAGAACACTGAGCCCAATGAGAACACTGAGCCCAATGAGAACACAGATGAGAACACTGAGCCCAATGAGAACACTGAGCCCAATGAGAACACAGATGAGAACACTGAGCCTAATGAGAACACTGATGAGAACACTGATGAGAACACTGAGCCCAATCAGAACATTGAGCCCAATGAGAACACTGATGAGAACACTGATGAGAACACTGATGAGAACACTGATGAGAACACTGATGAGAACACTGAGCCCAATGAGAACACTGATGAGAACACTGATGAGAACACTGATGAGAACACAGCCCAATGAGAACACTGATGATAACACTGAGCCTAATGAGAACACTGAGAACACTGAGCCCAATGAGAACACTGATGAGAACACTGAGCCTAATGAGAACACTGAGCCCAATGAGAACACTGATGAGAACACTGAGCCTAATGAGAACACTGAGAACACTGAGCCCAATGAGAACACGAACAGGAGGACACACTGGCAGTTACCAAGGTTTCAATATCACGGGCAGCTCTGCCTCCAGCTCCACTACTGCCCCCTGCAGACTCCACTACTGCCCCCTGAACATGAGGCTGCGGGAGGCCCACTATCAGATTTGTCTGAAATAGATGAGCCACCCCACTAAATTTGAGAATATTCCCAGCTACCATAATTTCAGGAAAATCATGATTTGCCTCATGTTTTCCAAAGGTTTAGCTGGTTAGAGTACAGTTCAGTAAGAGATGCTGCTTTTTGTAAAAGTGCAGACATTTCCCCAACAGGCATACGGAGCCTGCATTTGTAAGAGATACAGAAACTGGAACATCAAAACCAGACCTGTCTGAAACATGAGGCTAGCAAATAACACCCAATTGCACTCACTAAATTAGATTCTTACAAAAACAGTCATCGACCACAAGGCTAGCGGCAGAATTTCATGTTCTGTGCAAAAGAAGAAATTCCAATGCGTGGGCATATGGAAGAGGGTGGTGGTGGTGAACAAGGGCAAATTCTTTGACTTTTTGAAATTTATTTCGAAGTACGACCCTGAGATTAAAACAGGATTGGTCGTCTCCAATAGTTGCCCAAAATGCAGCAACAATGAGCCCTGACATCCAAAACAAGCTCTTTGAATCTGCAATTTGTTTATTCCTGTGGAGTTGCATGCATCGCCTAACACGTACTGTGCCATTTTAGCAGACAAATGCAAAAATACGTGTATGCCTAAAAGAGAACTTGTGGCCATTTTCAAGGTACATCCATGGGGGTGTAATATAAGAAAGCGCAATCGGGTTCTTAGAAACAGGCAGTGGCGGGCCGTGCATTTCACACCTAGGCCTTCAGTAGTGCTCCGTCTGAATCAATCCACCCCTCAATAACTATTTTATGGCTATAAAAGCCATCTTATTGTTATGTTTTGAGTGTCTGTTCGGTTTGTTTTTGCACTTTGTTTATTTATCTTTCTTCAGTCATGTTTCATTCTCGTTCTGTCATGCACTTCGGGAAATTCTATGTTTCGGTTTTTCCGTCTTCGTTTCTAATCTCGTTTTACTTCCTTCTTACTTTGTAATTACACTTTGTATATATTAGTTAGATGTATATAGTACTAACCAACTAATCTACTAACATTATGGATTTAGATTAAGTTACTAACACTACTAATCACTAATTATCTCACGCTTCTAACTATCGCTGTCAACACTTATTTTATGCTTTTACGCTTCTCACGTTCCGCTTTATTCGCACGCAGATTTCTTTATGCGTTCCTCCTCCTCCCTAAAAACCTGAAACATCGAATTTCCCGAAGTGCATGACAAGACAAGGAGAGGAACTCGAACAGGAACAATGACAGACGGGGAACAGAACGAGAATGAAACATGACTGAAGAAAGATAAATAAACAAAGTGCAAAAACAAACCGAACAGACAGCCGTTGCTGTTGCATCGCAGATAGATAACTCGTGTATCCAGAATAAATGTCTTTACTGAAGAAACAAACCCGGGGTGCTACAGCTGCGACACACATAACAAAGCATCAATAATAACCTCATAAAATTGCAATATTATTTAGGAAAATAGCAACATTTTACTCACCAAAAATCCTTATTATTTGTATACAAAATCCATCCTCCTTTCTTTCCTCAAAAAGAGTTCAATTACTCTGTCGTACAGATTATCCGTGTGTTTCAGTTCCATCAAGAAGTCCTTTTCTATCGCCATCGAAGCTAATGCTGAAAGTCGAGCCTGCCCTGTCGTATTTCTGGCATACATTTTAATTCGCTTTAGGGCTGAAAATATCCGCTCAAATGTCTGAATCACAGACTGATGTTAATTATATTTTGTCCATGAATACTTATTAAAGAATTCCAAATGGTCTGTCCGCTTCCTTTCATAGCTTTTCCCCTGGTTGCGGTGCTTCCAGACGTGTATTTTCATATTAAAGCATTTAACCAATCACATTACATCATAGTCAGACACTCTCTGACTATCCAATCAAAGGGTGTGAATACGCTGACGTTACCTAGGCCTTCTAGAAGGCCTTCGTGTCCCCAACACAAAATCTGATTGGTTGAAGCAACAGTTTGATCAACACTTATTTTATGCTACAGGGGCTGCAGAACTGATTGTGAAGGCCTACAGGCAGATTTATTTGACCCGGGTAACAAATGATGGCTGAAATGTGATTGGTTAAATGCTTTAATATGAAAAAACGTCTGGAAGCACCGCAACCAGGGAAAAGCTATGAAAGGAAGCGACAGACCATTTGGAATTATTTAATAAGTATTCATGGAAAAAATATAATTAACATCCGTCTGTGATTCAGATATTTTTTAGGCCAGCAGAGAAGGCCTTGCAGGCCCTGACGGCCCACCACTGGAAACAGGTGACATGTCAGCAAAGGGGAAATGCTAGAGCCACTGGACCTGGATCCCACTGTAAATGTTGGTTTTAGTTTTGACGGAGCTTCGGTTATGTCTAGGAATAAAGGGGGGCAGGCTATTTTAAAACACACTTTTCCACACATTCTAAATGTGCATTGCAATTCCCATTGCCTGAAACTGGTGCTCTGTACTACATCAAAAGTATCCGGGCACATCAGAACTTTTCAGAACTTTTGACATATTTAACTTCTTCAACACGCTACAAAGGTTAATGACTGGAACCCACAGACCTGCAACATTTGTTGAAATACAGATTGAACTTCATCCTGATTGACAAGTCTTGGAGTCAAAACTGTCACCAGACACAAGGTGCAGTGAGTTAGGATCTGTGCATAATGTTTTAGTGCTTCTTGATGTGATCTTCATTGCACTTAAATTTTCTGATCAGACTAAAGTTGATGCTGATTCCCTTTTGCAGCAGATCCAGACCATTTGTTTGGTTACTCTTAGTTATTTTTGGGACAGTGATTTTGCAACAACAGTTTAGCAGTGTCCCACGCTGTTTGTCTCTGACTGTATCAATATATTTCAAGGCTTTAAAGAAGATAGTTTTGCAGGGACAATTCTAAAAATGAAACTGACAGAGGAATTGATGCAAAAGAAGGACATCACTAACAGGGATGTCACCGTCTTGTGTGAAAGAAAGCTCCCCACAAGATTAGCTGATTCCGTGGGTACTACTACTTTGTACAAGTGTTCACAGCGATGCCGGCCTGAGGTATTTATTGAAAAATGAGTTAGACAGGCAGAATAATGAGCTAAACAGCCATATTCAAAATGACACTTACGGGATCATGCAAGCCGCGTCTGCCTGGCTCTTGCTTTTGGCCAGAAAGATATATTGGATCCCCCATGTGCACATTATGGCATATCTATTGAGGATGCAGAATTGACAGTTTTCATCCAACAAATAGTTGTAAAAACAGACGTGGCATTGCTTCCCTTCCATAATTGAGGTATTGGACAGCTGCAGCACAGACATTTTCCCAAATATAAACACTCTGCTAAGGGCAATGCTCACTCTTCCAGTAACATCTCATAGTGTTGAGAGATTATTTTCCACTACAAATCAGATAATAACATGCCTCGGATTTTTAATGCTGACCGCCCGCCTCAGCACATTATGGGTGTTATTCTTTGAACAGGAACTAAGTGACTATTTGGACTATGATGAAATCATCTCCATATTCAACACCAAGCCCCACCATCTCCAACTTGTGATGTAGAGCATCAGACAAACACATCAACGGCAGGCCTGGAAATGATTCATATTTTGTGGTTGCAGCTGTCTATACATATTATTTTAATACGCGCCATGGTAAAGTGCAAGAAAGTGGGGCCTCAGGTTGCGTAATGGTCAAAGAATTTGCCCGGAATGCAAGTTGCCCACTGCAGCCATGATTCGAGATCTGGCTGCGTCAGTCTGGCTCTGGCCGTGAACCCCGATCTGGGGTGGCATTTGGCTGTCCGCCCCAGGGGGTGGGGGGAGGAGAACCGGCATAAACTCACCGAGGAGCGCAAAGGGTGACCTTGTAGACATAGTTGGGTGAGTTCTGTCTCGGAGGAGGCGAACATTGCCTTGAGGTATTAGATTGTCCCAAGGAGGTGGGCAGTGAGTTTGTGGGGGAGGGTAAATTCTAACTAAATAGAGGGTATAATTGGCTACCAAATTGGGAGAAAAACAGGGAAAAATTCTGAAACAAATAAAAGTAAAAAAAGTGCAAGAAAGCAGCTTATTCACAACTCTGGCTTTTATTTTTCATGCCCGCCTTGGCAGTGTATGTATTGAAAGTTTTATGTGTGATAAAGTTTTTTTTCAGCTGTCACACTGTTGGCTTTGGGTCTTGACAAACATTGTAGTTATACTAGGGGCTTGCTTGAAATTGTGAGTTACAACCAAATCCCTATTTAAGGAGAGTGGGTCAGTGTTCCTTGTTTTCTGCATTATGGTCGCAAAGATTGACCTGCATCGATTCCTCTGAACACTTTTGGTTGTTGATTCAAAGAAAAGGTTTGATTATGTTTGACTGAATCCTCAGCAGCCTGCCCAGTGGTGAGCACACTGTTTGAGGTAGACTAACATAGTTACAGTACGGTAGCAGGAATAAAAGCATGGTGTGTTGGAAGCCTTGTCAGTGCATAGGTCAAGATAATGGTCAAGATGATCATGTGAATTTCTGGTATTTTTATCTCTCTCTTAAAATGTAGTTTTTTGGTTTTAATTTCCTGTCCTTTTTGGCTTTTGACAACCATTATCTCTCACTTAAGATATCGTTTTTGGATTTAATTTAAAAATAAATATAGACATATTATAATGGTAAAACAAAAAGGCATGGCTTAATAGAATATTTGCAGGGCTATTTAATGCAGACCTCCAGTTGGAGGAGTGAATAACTAGGAGAGGGAGAAGTGTGTGTGTGTGTGTGTGTAGGGGGGCAGGATCAGTGAATAACTAGGAGAGGGAGAAGTGTGTGTGTGTGTGTGTGTAGGGGGAACAGGATCAGTGAATAACTAGGAGAGGGAGAAGTGTGTGTGGGGGGGGCAGCATGCAAGAAGGCAATACTCTTATCGTAGGTGTTGATGGGATGATTTGGCTCACTGAAATACGTAAGCATGCTCAGAGGTGTCACATCTCTTTTTTTGTCCTGTAGGTACACTGTCCTTCTTTCTCCCACACTAATGCACACACACACACACACACACACACACACATGCGCACGCTCATACAAAAGAGATGTCAGTGAGTAATGTAACGTTTCGTTTTAAAATACTAAGCCACTTGTTCTCCATTGTCAGATGAGCTGTACTCCCACATGTAGCAGGCCCATTATGTCTGATTATGGATGTTCTGCGCTGAATAGGCAATCATGGGGGGGGCTCCGCTCACATTGCCTTAGAAGGACAGGCTTCCAGTTTGTGCAGCCTGTGCTGGCTCTGTTGAGTCCGACTTCTTCTCTTCCGTGCGCCCATACAGTAAAATCCTCCCTTTGATGCGGAACCCCCCCTCCAAAATCCGCTATTGTGCCTTTGCGCGGAATCGGAAACGGTTGTGCCATTCATGCAAGTGTGTCTGTTTGGCACATTCTTTAAGGTTTTATGGTTAATGAATAGGACTATGTGGAAAAGCCTATTTAGACAGCCCATGGATTTCTGACAGTTTTTCTTTTTCAATTTTCTTTCATAAGTTGCAGTGGAGCAGCTGTGCACATTCTGACCTACCGTAAAAGAAGGTGAAGTGCTTTGAGGCAGAGTCGACAGCGTAGTGCAGTGCCGTGCCTGTCTTCAATGGGAAACTTCCACTTTAGGAGTCCACACGCATCCTAGTGGACTAAATGGAGAGTTCCAAAAGAAACAGCTGTGAGGTATGTGCAATAGGGTATGCTTGTGAGAAAGGCGGCGGTTGCGATGCAATTCTGATGAAAAACAATGAGAAAACGAACGCCTGGGGCTTACGGAACCTCTCATGCTGAACACTCGGGTTTCATTTGTTCATTAACTAACAAAGCACTTTGCAATGGCGATCCTTTGATGAACCTCTGTTTTACTGCACAGGGATTTCAAAAGGCATTTTGTGGCTCATTCCACATTGTCCTCTACGCCTTATCTGAGTGGGAGTGAGAGAATAAATCGCTTTTCCCCGAAAGATCTGTTATGGAGGCCTAAGGGAAGTCGAGAGAAATACAGAGATGAGAGAGACGGGATGAATTGTTTTTGTCTCGTGCAACGTGGGCGCGTGGTTCCCTCCCTCACATCGCATGGTGGTAAATCCCTCTGATTCTGGCTGTTGTCTCAGACCAGACTGCAGTGGAGGGAGAGGGAGCAACAGGAATGGGCCTTCGGACAATCAGCCACATGGCGCACACTTCAAAACTGGACACGTATGTCTGCCTGCCACCCTTCCCATTCAAATCTCACTGACAAAACAAACAGAGCAGGGTGGGTCCATGGGTTGCTCAGCAGCATTAAGTGCCTCCACTTCTAATTGTCTGAAACCCAAGTATTTATATCTTTCAATACCTGCATATGGCAGTCTATTTAAACTCCCCCAGCCAGTAGTGAATTGTGTTGACTGTGTACGAAGTTCCCTTCTCCAGCCACTCCCTCCACTCACATTTACTTTTATCTGTCTCCAGAGTGAGCCGTTCTGTCCTTGTGCTTAATTCACTGTTGGGTATGCCTAGGGCGTGATGAGTTCCCTCATCAGTGTGGTCAGTTCCCCCATGTTCTCATCATCAGTGTGCTGAGTTCCCCATGTTTCCCTCATCAGTGTGGTGACTTCCCTCATGTTTCCCTTATTAGTGTGCTGAGTTCCCTCATGTTTCCACCATCAGTGTGGTTAGTTCTGTTACGGCCACGGCCGCAACCTTGTTTATTTTTTGTGTTTCGCTTCCCTGCCTGCCTGCCCACTTACCCGCCTGCCTGCCTGCTTACTTGCCTGCTTGCCTGCCCGCTTACCCGCCTGCCTTCCTGCCTGCTTACCTGTCCTGCCTGCCTCCCTCATCTGCCCTCACCATCGCTTCCCTACCCCAGTCTTTGTTTATAAATAAATACCTTACTTTACCGAAGTCTCAGTGTCTGTGTCTGCGTTTGGGTCCGCTCTGTGTCATCCTAACAAGTTCCCTCATCAGTGTGGTGACTTCCCTCATCGGCTTGGTGAGTTTCCTCATGTTTGCCAGGTTTATTAAAATAGGGTTAAGACTGTGATGCACCCACAAACTGCTGCCAAACCGGGAACCAAGCGCCATTTGTTTATCTGGCTAGTTTAGTTTAGTTTTTTCAACTTTGTTTTTATAATAATTTTAAATACTTTAATCTCTAGGACCCACGTTATAGAAACTATCCATGGTGAGCCTGGTACCCTGAGATCCAGACTTAAGGCATTCGCTGACTGTGTACAGTCCAGCTAAAGACATTCTAAGTCTGATTGTAGTTCAGTGGCATCAGAACTTAGAGCATTTGCTGCCGGCATACGATACAGCTGCTAAAGCCATTCCAAGTCCCCTACTCCAGTGATGATGCTGGACTGACTACACAGCACAGTGGGACTGATGCCATACCCCACGCCAATCGTGGCCTGTGAATAGTCCTTGCAGCCTTGCTCCCGGCTTGTTACACCTTCCCTTACTGTTAAAGGGAAAGAAGACATAGGTTGAAACGATGATTTGCACACTTATTTCAACCTTAGCAAATCTCACAAAACAGACATTACACAATACTCCACCTGTTGGTTGTTCTAACAATAGTTGTTTAAATGACAGGACCAGCTGCACACCTTCAGAATAACATCAGTTATTTCCCATATTCCGTATTCGGCCTGATTGCTGGTTTATTGCAGGACCCTGGGAGCAGGAGGGGATAGTGCCCCACCCCCCTCACTGTGAGGGTATGTTGGTTTCATTATCACAGGACAGTCTCAAATCCTTTGACAGCTGTTAGTTACTGGGCCAGCCATTTGTCCAATGATAAGTTATCCAGATAACAGAACTACAGTTCAGGGAGTGGAGAGAAGCTGGCTATTAAAATCATACAGCCAGCTCTTTCCAACCCTACATACTGTGTTTGTATGGCGCATATAAATGTACAATAAAATGTGTGGTTTCTCAAGTCTGCAGACCAAACCTCTAAAAATGCAATGGTCTCCCGGAAATCGGCACAAAAGCTCCACTCAGCGGCTGCTCCCGGCTGAGTGGAATAAACATGCCCCGTCTTCAGAATCATGTCATCCATCAGTGCTCTTTGTTTGCATGGCACAACAAAAGAGCCCTGGTTTCTCATTGTGGGGGGTCTTGATCTCAGATAGATTCAATACAGACAGTTTCTCCTCTTCTGTCAAGAGCAGAGACAAAACAAGGACAGATACACACAATGATAAATGGTAACTTTGGAGTCTTCATTCATTTTGTCAGCTCACACAATGACACCACCACCATGTAGCCAATTTACTTAACATTTTATTCACAAACCTCCTGCCTTGTTATTCTCACCATTGAAAATCATAAGAAGCTTATAATGATAAACATAAGGTTATTAATTATATTATGAACAATCACTTTATAATCATAATCATGTATTTACCATTATGAGCTGGTTATGATTTTTAATGTTTAATGTTTTAATTTGTTTTATAAGATATGTTATGGGATGTATGGGTCATAACGGTTATCCTTACATGCATAATAACTTAAATGTTATAACTTGTCCTATGAAAACCAGTGGTGTAAAAAGTACCTGTGACACTGGGAGAGGTGGAGGGAGCAGTAGAGAGGGCTGCGCCTCTGTTTTGGCTGCTGTCACGTGCTCCTGTTCCCTCCCACAGCCTGGAGAGGACTACAGGGCCTTGGACAGCAGCGGCCTCACTTACAGGCAGGCTCACCTGAGGCTAATGAGCAATCAACTCAGCTGTGAGCCATTGCCTTCATTAGGCTATTATAAAAGCACAGCCTGCCATGCCTGAAGGAGAGACGTTTTGGACACAGAGCAGGTTTTTAGGTCTTATCCTTGGATTTGTATTGTTTAGTTTAACTTCCCCCCCCCCCCAGCTTTGTTTATTTGTTTTCGACTGCCAAGAAAAGGGTGATAAACCAGCTGGTGGCTCATCAGAACCCTTTTGTTTGGGATTTTGTCCACCCACTCACCACCTGGAAAGATGGTGGCCACACCTGCTGCAGTACGTTTAAAATAAATATACCTGAACAGAAAATAACTTTTTAAAAAAAAGTTTTTATTCTAATACTTTAAAATACTATTAAAAATACTACTGGAGTATCTGTATCTGATTTGAAATATAATTAAGTATCCAAAAGTAAATCCAAAATCCATTATATTAAGCAAACCAGACAGCGATTAAACTATGCAGTTGAGTCTCAGATGGGTAATAATGCAGAAACGTTTAAAATATAAAAGTGCAGCACAATAAGATGAAGTTGAGTCTCATAGTATAAGCATTAGTTATTTTATTCAGGTAAAATACAAACCTTGGGCCTCCCGGGTGGTGTAGCGGTAGAATGTCTGACACTGCTCATTGCGATTCCACCAGGTTGCGCCAGTTTTGGCTCTGGCCGGGAGTGCCATTAAGGGGCGGAAATTGGCTGTCCGCCCCAGGCTGGCCGATATGAGCTCGCTGCGTATAGGAGTGGTCCTGTGTGCATACCGGAGTTATAGTGACGGCTTGGTGGGTTCCGGCTCAGAGGAGGTGGTGCCAAGTTTTATGATGCATTATGTAGACCTTATTAAGGTGTTAAGAATGCTACACAAGATCCACTGTAAGTAAAATGTTGCCATGGCATTTAATGGAATAGGCTTGTACTCGTACCAGCATGCATCACCTGGGGGCTACAGCAGTGTTCTGCTGCTATTATCTGTCCTCATCCCTTCTCCCTTTCTTTTTCTAGCCCCTGTGATTTCTATACATGTGCTTATACATCATCTGCTGGTTCCTATGACAAATGTACCATGGCCAGCACAGCATGGGGTCAGAGCACAGCGCAGCTTGGGGCCAGCACAGCACAGCATGGGGCCAGCCAAACACAGCATGGGGCCATCACAGCACAGCATGGGGCCATCACAGCACAGCATGGGGCCATCACAGCACAGCATGGGACCATCACAGCACAGCATGGGGCCATCACAGCACAGCATGGGGCCAGAGCACAGCGCAGCTTGGGGCCAGCACAGCACAGCATGGGGCCAGCCAAACACAGCATGGGGCCATCACAGCACAGCATGGGGCCAGCACAGCACAGCATGGGGCCAGCACAGCACAGCATGGGGCCAGCCAAACACAGCATGGGGCCATCACAGCACAGCATGGGGCCAGCACAGCACAGCATGGGGCCAGCACAGCACAGCATGGGGCCAGAGCACAGCGCAGCTTGGGGCCAGCACAGCACAGCATGGGGCCAGCCAAACACAGCATGGGGCCAGCACAGCACAGCATGGCTGCTGACTTTCAGCACAAGGCTTGAGGTTTGTGGCCGGCCTGATACCACATTCCTAGTACTGCTACTGTATATTGCATTGTAAGTTTTACTACATCACCTGTGCATTCACCAATTTAATGGCCGCCTTTTCCTCCTGTAACCTTATATACAGCCCTGTTAGTGTGTCCCGCTGTGTGACTTTGAGTTCACGTGGGGGGATACTTTTTTAAGGAGGGGGGTCTGTGGTCTTTTGAAAGAATGGAGTTGACTAGCTAGCTAGCCTAGCTATGTTATTGATACCCAACTAGCTATAAATCAAGAATATGTTTGCAATACGTTAATTAGTTTATCGCTAGGAGGAGAGGAATCTTTTTCCGCATTGCTTCTGTGATGTCTCGGCACAAGCTCAATTTCAAGATATTTTCAATCAGTCTTTTCAAATCCTGCTGGGGACCTGGCAGAAATTACAGCCCCTGATCTAATGTGATAATTACACATGACAAAGACTTTTCAGGTTCAAACTGGATACGAGCGAGGATGAAGGGTTTGTACGTCGCACATTCACAGGGAAGCACAAAGATGTATCAACAACACATATAACAATTAAAACAATTACACCACCATACGCCATTGTCAAATACTGTGTCAAGAATGACCTAAATTAAATGTAATGTACAGTGCAGTACAGTGGTAGAATAGTACAGTATGCATTTGGTTTTTGCTGCTGCCCTGCTGAGATCGGAGGGCTTTGAAGTGGTTGGACCTCTGGAATGCCATCCCTGAACACACAGAGGAGAACATTTTTCAATTCAAGACTAAACCAGTGCCACGTTTCCCTTGTTCCTTTTCCGGTGTTAACATCCAACGTTCCTTTCAGAGATTCTGAATTTTGGACCTCTTTTGTACCTCTTGACAGCCCCATTTTCCAGATGATTATTCTGGCAGACAGCCCTGTGGTTGTCACGCATTATCCTCCTTTCAAAGGGTCCAGCTCCTTCCTGATAATTGCCCCTGCCACGCTCACAGTAGGGGTGGGCCGTCTGTGGATGGCCCGTGAGTGTGTGGCGCAGGGGCGTGGGCGAGCTGTGCAGAAATCCAAGGTCCTGTTCCGCACAGTTTGTGATTATTTACCTCCTCTTGTTTTGTGTCAGATGGTCATGATGAGCCTGTCTTGCAGGCAGGGGATCAGTGTGACACTTAGAGAGCCTCGGTTATTTGATTACAGCCCCCCACCCCTCTCTGCAAACCTGGGCTCTGAAGTCTTGCTCTACTGCTAATAAAACGCTCTGCCACCTCATCTCTCACACTCTTTATTTCTGCACATTCTGTTGTTACTTTTTACTCCCTCCCTCCAGCAAGCTGTGCAGGACTGGGTTACAGTGGAGTCAGTAGTGATATATATATACAACATATGCCCATGCATTCATTCAGTTATTAGGCTTTGTGGTTTCTTGGTGTATTGGCGTTATAAACAGTTTTACAGTTAGACATCTGAATTTGTGGGGTTTAAAAAAATATATCAAGTACATATGAAGTGACACTCTTTGTGGTTTGCCACAAGTGAGGTTTTAGTTTCTGCTGTGCGCTGTGCCTCACCATCGTGCGTGTCCGTATCCAGGCCACATTGTGCATCAGATTTCAGGCACATTTCAGGGGTTTTTGTCATTTTTACATTGCCTTTGCATCATTTATGTGCTTAGCCGGGCATGTTGCAAAGCCTGCCATTCTGCGGGACAGATATCCCATCTCCTATTTGTGCCAATGGTGCAGCAGCGAAGCTCCTCTCCTTCTCCTGTGTCTCTTTCCCCCTACAGAGGAGCACCCAGACAGCCAGCTTATTATTTGTAAAAAAAATAAATCAATTTTTTATTTTTTTTTATTTATTTAGTGGCCAATTACATCCTCTATTTATTTTGATTTGCCCACCCCACACAAACTCGCTGTCCTTCTCTACGAGGCAAGCTAATTCTCCAAGGACTCTGCTTCCTACGAGACGGAATTCGCCCACCCACTTTCTGCCTTGCTCAGGTGGGACTCGTGAGGCAATCACACATCTGTCGTTCACACACCTAACCACAATGAACACAACCACAAACCACACCCACTCCACAACACAAACCATTAAGTGAATAATCACTTACCATTTACACCAATGAACACTAATTGAATAATTATGGCCTTTGGAACAACCTTCCGGGCAACAGTTCACACTCTCGCAGTCTCACACCCTGCGAGAGTGCCAAAGCTGGAAAGTTCCACTGTTCCAAAGGCCTCCACAGCCATGCTGTGGCAAAACAAGCAAATGTGTGATCTGTGTATTTACAATACAGCTGTAAAGGCATGGTTTTGGGGTGGTAACGTTGTAAAAACATTGCTACAATGTTTGTTATTTACCACAACCTACACAACCTTATTGCAATGTTGCAAACACATGTTTTTTTCTCATAGGGTTTTATTATTTGTTGTTGTGATGGATTGTGGTTAACTCTGTGCCCTTCTCCTGTTGTTTGTGTTGTTGTTGTGGTATCCTCTGCCGCTGCCATGTCCTATACCACAGATAACAGAACATCCTTACCACCCTTTTATAGATTTTTTCCACCTCTTTCTTTCCGCCCTGTCGCCTGAGAGCAAACGCGATTGAGAATTCGTTTTTTCTTTTTTCCATTAGTTTTTTCTCCCCCTCTCTTTGCGTATATAGGGCTGGCAGTGTAGTGTAATGGTTAGGGAGCTGGGCTTGTAACTCAGAGGTTGCAGTTTCAAATCCCAGGTGGGGCACTGCTGTTGTACCCTTGAGCAAGGTATTTAATCTGAATTGCTTCAGTAAAAATATCCAGCTGTATAAATGGATTGTATGTAAAGAAATGTAAACTGTGTAAGTCGCTCTGGATAAGAGTGTCTGCTAAATGCCTAAAATGTAAAATGTAAATGTATAATTATAAGGCCTTTGATTGCTCTGTTCCTTTGCTTTTGGAATTGCCAGGAATTCCATTAGAACCTATAAAACAAGCCCAGAGTGAAAAGAAAGGTGAAAAAACTAGAGTGTAACGTCACATGGGGGCTTACTTTGAGATTTTCATTGTAAAATGAAAAGCGCTATAAAATGATTATATGAAACTGTATTGTTATTATTATTATTCTCTTATGGTATGTTTTCACTCTATTTTTGCTGACTATCTCCAGGTAGGGGCTCCTGCATCAATTTTATTACTGTACATTGTAATACTTTTAATGTTGAAGTGACCATCATTTTAACTGTATCTTTAATGATTCATCCCTTCTTGAGAAGTCACATGAATTCTGCATTCATCACCTCTATTAAGGAAGGTACATGAAAAAAAGTACTTGTCAGTACTATAAGTTAAGCCAAAATTTAAATAGACCTACGTTCAAAGCTAGCCTTGGTGTCAGGGGGCAAAAGTTTGATAGTTTGAGAAAAACTTTCCAAACAGCAGTCTTTGACAAGACAAGCTAATATGAAGTTTCATTACATTATGTATTTGCTTAGCAGACATCCTTGTGGAGGTGTGCCCTTAAATGTCTAGTTAGGTTTTGTCCGTTTATTCAGCCGTTGTGGTTGTCAGGGCGAGGGAAAGGTGAAGGGGTTTTATTGGCTCAGTGATGCAGGTGTGGGCAGGGATACACAGAACCTGAGTGTTTGTGAATTAAAAAAGCGATGCAATTTTAAACATGGTATCATATCAAACATGACAAAAAAAAGAAAAAAGCAAAGACCTCAACAAACATCATCCCAGGTAGTTCTGTTTCCAGGGTAATGGCAAACAACAGGGCCCTGTCATAAAAACTCCCAATGAAACATCTCTCCACAGGAAGACTCTCCTTGACTGAACCTAAAACAGGCTTACACATTGACCCAACCTTGCCTGAAAACAAACCCTGGGCTGAAGGGAATGAGTCCAGAGACCCTTCGTGATGGACCTGTTCAGACCGATGCAAGCTGCCTCTGCCCCCACTCCCCCACAATGCACCTGTTCCTGCAGTTTCTTTGGGATTTTTTTCATTTTATAATTTGATTGTGTGTATCTGCGTGTATGTGTGTAGGTTTGCGTGTGTTTGTGTGCTCGTGCGTGCTTGTGTGTGTTTGTGTGTGTGTGCACGCTTCTGTGTATTTACCTGTGTGTGTGTGTGTGTGCATTCTTGTGTGTGTTTACCTGTGTGTGTGTGTGTGTGTCTGTGTCTGTTGTGTGTGTGTGTGTGAGTGTGTGTGCATTCTTGTATTCTTGTATGTGTTTACCCGTGTGTGTGTGTGCCTGTGCATGTGTATGTGTGCTTGTGTGTGTGTGTCTATACATGTGTGCATGTGTATGCATGTGTGTGTGTGTGTGTGTGTGTGTCTGTCTATACATGTGTGTATGTGTGCGGACAGGTGTAGAAGCCCCTCAGATTGTATGGTGTACAGGTTGAAGGGTTCTCTTTACTGTAAGTTTCATAGTGAATACCAGATGCTGAAAAACCACCTCAGCAGAATGGTGCACTCATTGGAGTGAACATGAAGTAATATGAGTAAGTAATACAATACAGAGCAATAATAATTAGATATGGTTGTCCAGGATATTGAGCAGAATTCTATCCCTCTTTACAACGGTTTGGCTGGAACGCCTCTGCCACTGCTTTCTGAGTAAATGAAGATGGTAAGAGTAAAGAAACGAGTGAGAGTAATTCAGTTTGTGTTCCTTTGTGTTTTATTGTGTCTTCCTGTGTTTGTATTCTGTGCACTCATGTGTGTGTTTGTGTGCAAATGTGAATGTGAAAATATGTTTACCTGTGTGTGTGTGTGTTTGTGTGTGTATCATGTGACTATGTGTCTGGTATGTGTGTATCTATGCACTCGTCTGTGTGTATATTTGTGCGTATGTTTATGTAACCATGTTTCTTTGTGTCAGTGTGCTCATGAATACCCGGATACATGTGTATATCTGTTTACACGTGTGTGTGTGTGTGTGTGTGTGTCTGTATTTATGTGTAGCCTCCTTTCTTTGTGTGTGTGTGGTCTATCTGCATACAGGATGGGTATGTGTTGTATGTGACTCTGTTCCCCAGCCATGGAAACGTGTGTGCCCAGCACAGTGCTTTGAAGGCTTATCATTGGCTAACCATGCGACTTGGCTACTGTCAGTATCAGACTGACTGCTTGACCCAGCCTCACGGGCCCGTTTGGAGATGTTTCCCCAGCACATCTGAGTGATGTCTCCTGCTAGTGGCAGTGAGCCAAATGACATAACCGCCCAAGCCGTGTGGCTATCTTTCAGCCCCCTGGAGGAAATGTGTGTGCCAGTGGAAAACCACACTTAGGAGCGTTCACAGATGTGAGCTCATGGGATTGATACACTTTTACAACCTCATACTCTCTCCCTTTCCCTTTCTCTCTCCTTCACCCATTCTCTCTCTCTCTCCCCCTCTTTTTGATTTGGGGTGGGGTGATACATGCAGGTAGTGGCCAAAAAGTTGGAAACACCAATATGACACGACTATGGTACCCTGTTCTTCAGAGCTCTTGATGAAATTGCCTGTTGATGACCTAGATTTAAATTTGCAGTAGGGCATCACAGTCCAGGAGTGTACGTTTCTGACCACAGTTGCCCTTTGTTGATAATGTCTTTCCATCAGAGTACCATGCCAACATCACCAGACACTGTTCCTCATGAAACATCAGCAATTTGCGCTGTCTTCATCACTGAAGCTCCTCATGATGGAAGTCACTGAGGTCTTGTAACCGTGCTTGCCGTAATTATAGGCAGCCAGGCCTGAGCAGCATTTTTGCACACAACCCTCAGCATGCTGGGAGTTGAATTGTTCAATTAACTCAGCAACCTGTGTGGAAGTACCTACTTTCAACATATTTTGTGATCCCTCATTTACCAGTGTTTCCACCTTTTCGGCCACAACCTGTACTTACATAGCATGGGTTATTCTCCATTTGGATGGTTCAATTATCACTGCAGGCCTCTCCCATTGCAGCGTCAATCCTCCGTCGATTCCTGGAGGGCGCCCACAGGAAGTGGCCTTTCACTCTGCGTTCCTTTCACTTCTTCGCCTGGAGATCTGCACTGCTGCTGCAGCTGGCACAGGCAGGCCAGGAACACATCGGCCCGTGAGCTGCCCATCAGGGACGCGGTTCAAAACCCGTCACTGCCAGACCAGCCCCGGCCGTTAGCCCTGATCGGGGGCGGCATTTGGCCGTCCACCCCAGGGGGAAGGGGAAGGGTGAGCCGACTCGAGTTCGCCGTGAAGCACGTAAGGGAGTGTCCAGAACGTGGATGGGTGAATTCTGTCTAGAAGGAAGCAGAGTTCACTGCCCTCTGAGAATTTGCTTGCCTTGTAGAGACGAGTGGCGAATCATGTGGGGAGGGAAATTTGAAATAAATAGAGGGTGTAATAGGCCACTAAATTGGGAGAGAATTTAGAAAAAATCTCAAACAAAATCTATAAAAAAAAAAAAAAGAATACATCGGCCCAGGAGGCTTCCGGAGTCTGGCACGGCGTGTGTTCAACTGCGGAGTGGGACAGGACAAAGTGCTTTCAACGGGCCACAGGCGGCCTTTCATATCTCTGAAAGTGCTTCTCACAGCTCCTTACAGTGACAGCATCCATTTCACAGTAAGTAATATACCGGTACTGTATCTTCAAAAATGAAATAAAAAAGTTATAAGTCATATCTCAATGCGAATGGCAAAAAGAAATATGCAGCAAGTATTACACATAAACACATTATTGCCTTATTCACCAATGTATTAAAACCCATGTTGTTGTTTTTTAACTATTTCATTTTGAGAGAACACATTATTTCACAATATTCTTTTCATCATATATGCAATAAAAGGAGACATGTGCAGGTGGAGGTGATTCGTAAATGTTATACATTTCTCATTTTCTCATATTCTAAAAATGCATTTCCTGTTCATTCCCTATTTTTATGAGTGGGATGTCTGCCACTGTGAGCAAAATTCCCACCCAGCAATCTCTCCTGCTGTCGTTTGCCCTATTCAGCAGATGTAGGAGATAGGGGTGTTCAAATACAACCAGACAAACCACTTCTGACTCCTCGCCCACATGAGTTCACACAGCCAGGCCTTTCCCTGTGCGTAGCGCCTCAATGCTGTTTTATTAGAAACTGCAGCAATGACAATGAGGACCACTGGGCGACAGCACATAAAGGCAACGATCCTCCATGCAGGACCAAGAAAATGGACCAACACACTACTCCCACAGCATGACTCTTTGCGGATCTAAACTTGGTCAAGGTGTGTGCAAATATAAATGAGCATGGGAGCATAAGAGTTGTGTGTACACTTTATTTCCTTCTTGAATTCTTTTCCCCATTTCATTTAAACTCTCTCTGTTGGTTATCACTGTGGTTATCCAGAGCCAGACTTATCACCAGCTGAGGCAAAAAAATTAAGTTAACACATTTTGTGATTCAGCACAAAATAATACATCTCAAAACCAAAAACATCTTCTGTAATCATAAAGTAAATAGAGAACACACTGGAGAAAGATTTAAAAAATACATATTTGCAGCCTGTAATGTCCAAAATACATTTACTAATGTTCTTCTTGGTGTTATTCAGCATTTGGCCAACGATTTTCATCATCATTACAGTGGATGTCTTCACTGGCACGGCACCCGGGGAGGAAGCAGTCAGAGTGCCGTATCCACGGCTGAAGGTGCTGTCTGTGATGTCACCACAGGCCTCATCCACAGCCTGGAGGAGTGCAGCTGGGCACAGACCTTCCACCTCCAGGCGGAGAAACACTCAATCGGGTTCAGGAATGGGGATTGAGGTGGCAAAAACATTGTAATTAAAGCTGGATGTGCTGCAAACCAGTCTCGAATCGCCACAGCATGATGGACGTTTTCCCCACACTGTTACATATGTGGTCATGACATCTGGATGAATGAGGAAGTTGTGTAGCACTTCCAGAATCTCAATCAACTTAGCTGAGTTATCGCTATAATTCCATCCTCACATATGGCAGTGCTGATGGAGATTGAAGCGTGCCTCCTCACCATGCAGGAACTCCTGCTGGAGGACTCTGCCTCCTGCTCCATTCTGCTCCGATAAAGAGCTTCAGTGATGTTACAGTATTTACAGCACTGTATTCTATGCTGTACTGAACTGGCGTCACGTCGGTTATTCTGTCATTATGCTGTATTTCAAAACATCAGATGTTGGAGGAAAATATGCAACGGACCATATTTTACAACAAAATCATTGCTCATATTGTGGTGTCCCCAGGGGTTGGGCGACACTCACGGACCTTGCAGAGGGCGTAGGCAAGTTCAAGAACAAGGAGGCAGTATTCAGAAACCAAAATGATGATTTAATAAATAAACTCTTGACAACACAAAACAAAGGGGTGGGGTCTTCAGGGGAATACAAACACACAAAGTCCGCAATCCTAGCTCTTTGTCAATGTCCGTTCCAATTCCAAATCCAAGTCAGTTCCGCAATCCAGTCCGTCGTCCAAATCCAAAGGGGGGTCCTCAAACAATCCAATTTTCATACACAAAACATTCCAACAATCACTCTCTCTCTCCAAATACTGGCTGGTCAATCGACTTCACAGTTTCACTCTCCAAACACGTTCCTACTCCTCTCCCAGTGTAATGGGATTCAGCCCTTTAAATAGGCCTTGAAATGGCCTTCAGCTGGTCGTTAGTCCCGTTGCCTTGACTTTGCTCAGGTGTTTCTGTGGCCTGCTGGGAAATGTAGTGTTTTGGCTCCCATGTGTCGAAGGACCCGGCAGCCATTTCCTTGTGACAGCCCATTGGGCTGCCACAATATATAAGGGCATGTGGTTTTCACCACCTCTGTCAGGAACCTGCAGTTCCGTCCTCCAACACCAGGAGGTTGATGGAGGACTTCGTGAAGCTACTTTTTAAGAAGTCAAGTAATCAAGTCATCTCAAGTAATCATTGAATTACCACAAATAAGATGCATATTACAGTTTAGTAGACTAGTAAGCAGTTTGGGCTGCCCACACCCACACATAATCATACTGATTGATTCGTAAGTAGGCTACTGCTTTGTGAAAATATGTCTGTTGACACTTTTTTTATTATTATTTTTTAAAATTTGTTTCAGATTTTTTCCAGTTTTTCTCCCAATTTAGTAGCCAATTATACCCTCTATTTATTTTGATTTTAGGCTCCCCACACGAGTCGGCCGCTCATCCCTATGAGTTAATTCTCCGTGGGCAGCGAACTCTGCTTCCTTCGAGACGGAATTCGCCCACCCACATTCTGGAGAGTCCTTACGTGCTTCACGGCAAAGCCGAGCTGGCTCACCCTCCCCCCTTCCCCTGGGGCAGACAGCCAAATGCCACCCCCGATCAGGGCTGATGACCAGGGCTGGTCTGGTAGAGATGCGGGTTTCGAACCACGTCCCTGACAGGCAGCGCACACCACATCGGACCAGCCACTACGATATCCACGGACCCCCTGTTGACACTTCTGTAGGACATATCATGCCCGTTCTGAAGCAAAGAAACTGATATGTTGAAATGAGTGGGTGGATATTTTTAGACCGTACAAACTTATAAAAACTAGGAAAATGTTTTTTTGACAAAATAAAAATATAAATATAAAGAACAAAATTGTTGTTGATGGTATGCCTTGCTTTTTAAAGTTCAGTTAAGGGAGCACAATATTTTATATTTTGGTGTTGAATTTAATCATTGTCAGATAATTTGTTGTTTCCTCTTTCATGACTTGTTGTAGAGGTGTAAAAACTTGTCCATAAGAGGAAACTCCTCCTCAACATAATTGTTTAAAACTAATAAATATTGATTCACCATTCGTGTCAGATTGGGAAGTGATTGGCTTATTTCAGGACTGTTCCAGAATTCAAGGACAGACATCTCACGACTGGTGCGATTCTTTGCATAACGTACATATTCTATCATCTCTGATTTACATTCATCTTCAAAGCCAGGAATAGATTCCATGGGAAGGGTCTCCACACTCAGGCTGCTCACTTGCTTCGGGTCAAAAATTTGTATGGCCTTGAGAAATGTATGAGCTGGTTCAGTGAATCTTGGTTTGTTTTAAATGTTCAGGGTTGAAGCATGTGTTGAGTTTGACTGAATGTTTTTTGTGCACTGTTTGTTTATTGGGGTGCACCTGCTGTGCCAATGTTCGGTAGACATTTAACAGATCCTCAATTTTATTGTATGTATGGTGAATTGTAATTTTTCGACTCTCAATTTTTTTAATCAGCTCGTTCAGATTTTTTCTGTGTTTAGAAATAAGAGACAGCTGTTCCTTCAAACCTTTTCTGTCCCTCAGCAATGCCATAATTTCTGTCAGCACAGCTGTATTAGGTGAGATGTCTAACTCATCTTTTACAAAGCTGCTGTAAAAGTCGATGTACTGAGCATGGTAGGTCACCAAGTACCCCAACGCATCTTACGTGGCTCAGGTGGAAGTTTTATTGCTGTCTGGGTAGTTGCGTGTTTAAGACGTTCCAAATAACAATGTTTCCTACTCGGACAATGTTTGAATACCTTCTTCACTGTTGGAATACGTTTGTTGATCTTTGGGAAATTGTCTGCCCATATATTGCAAGCAAGTGCTAAAATATGAGCATTGCATGTTAAATTAACAGAATTTGTAAATAAGTCTCGCAGAATGTCATTCTCTGCCTTAACCATGTAGCTCACCTTATCTGATACAAGGCCAGTGATATTGTCTAAACCCACTTATACTAGCTTCTACTTTTGGATGGAATTCGTTTTATAAGTAATGCAGAAAACCCCAGAAAACCTGTTAGAAGTAACTTCAGTCACCGTTTGATATTATGATATTGTTTTACTCTTTCAGTTAGAGATTTCCTCAGATTTCTCTTTGATCTGGTTGTAGCCTCAATGTTTAGTTTTATTGAAACTCCCCTCTCTGAAACAACGTTAATTTGAACTTGCGCCCTTGCACCAACACTCCCTTGCATCAACATTGGCACTTGTATGATTGGTCATGTTAATTTGAGTAATTGCCACTAATTACTGTAAATAAAGTGTCTACAGCACCTTGAGGATTATAAAGGAACTGCAGCTTCTTGAGAGAGGCGGTGAAAAGCCCATGCCCTGACTTATATAGAGTATCAATGCAAGCTTACTTCAACATATCCACATTGCAGTTCCTTCACCCCCTCCTCATTTCTTTATTTCATTTAATTTCAAAAGGCACCAAATATATTTGTGATTTCCAGATTTGTGTTTGAATGTGAAATGGGTTTTAATAGGTGATGACAGTATTAAAACACTTAATAGGTTTTAGAGTTTTCAATTGAGTATGTTAAAACGGTAAAATGCATCAAAAGGTATGATTTTTGCAATACTGTTTGGCATTTTGAATGAATAATTTTTCACATTGCAACAGTTTGGTGAAATGAGTCAAACCTATTATAAAAAAGCTGTAAAACTGTATTATCATTGACAGAGGTTGATTAATGGTTTATTCATGGTTCAGACTTTAAATGCAATTTGTGGGGGGAAAAAGTACACAGATTTCATGTATCACTTCCCCTCAGCAACACTTCTATCCACAAAACCAGTTACTGCATTGTATTCTGGAAGTGGTATATGGAGTGATTTATGATTCACCCAGCGGAGAGCTGAATGGATCAGTGGTAGGCATCAAGCTACATCCCTGGATTACCATTTATTACTGCAACTGACCCCTGAGGATTAATGCTGTAAACTAATTATTGTGCTAGAGTTAGTGGTACAATCTAACATAGAGGCACACAAGCCCACTGTGTGTATGTGCTTGTGTGTGTGGGCGCATGTGCATCTCATGAGAGATAGCAATCTAAAAAGGTATTATGATGACAATTGAAATTACTATGACGATGACGATAGAAACACAATGTTGACGATTGAATCATAATTGAGGTGATTGAATTCCTCCTGCTGTCTTTGGTTTAGAGCAAAACAGCAGCATTCTGGTCTCACATTCTTGTAAGTGTAATGGGAAATTATGTTTGTTCTCAGTGTGTGTGTGTGTGTGTGTGTGTGCACGTACATCTCTGTCGGCTGTCTGGTAGGCTGTGTAGGTTTGCTGCATGCGTATTTGTGTGTGGAAGACACACATCTCATTCCCTGCACACACATACAAACACACACACACCTCCCTCTGCACACACACACACACACAAACCTCTCCCCCTGCACGCACACCCACACACCACACACACACACACACACACACAAACCTCTCCCCCTGCACGCACACACCCACACACATCCACACACACATACAAACACACACACACCTCCCTTTGCACACACACACACACACAAACCTCTCCCCCTGCACGCACACCCACACACCTACACACACACACACACACATCCACACACACACACACAAACCTCTCCCCCTGCACGCACACACCCACACACATCCACACACACACACATACACAAACCTCTCCCCCTGCACGCACACATGCACACACACAAACCTCTCCCCCTGCACACGCGCACACACACACACACACACACACAAACCTCACCTCTCCCCCTGCACGCACACACACACACACACACACACATGCACACACATACAAACCTGTCCCCCCTGCATGCACACACACACACACACACACACACACACACACACACACACACACACACACACACACACACACACACACACACATTTTTTATCCTGCTCACACACACACACACACACCTCTCCTTGCCAAGGTTGCAAATCTGCCATGTACTGTACAGCATGCGCATTCTGCAGTGGGGGCACTGAGAGTGTAAATATAATTTAGCTTTGCTACATTAGTTTGCTCTGCACAACTGTGCTAGAGGACAGATCCCTGCCTTCACGTCTCCCAAGCTGATGGTCCATGCCACCCCTAATTATTCTGATGTTAAATCGATCCACACGAAACCTTCAATAGGGCTGAATTAGAACTTCACCCATTGCAATTAAAACGTTAGTCCCTCACACAGATCAAAATGACTTATTTTTCTCCCCCAAGATCCATTGGGGCACTTAGGGTTGGATCCTTTTATGGGGTTGGAACCTACAGAGGGGCAATATCATCTGTCTGCAGAAGAAAAAAAGAACCTGAATCCATGCATCTGTGCTGACAGAATTTCATTAAGAGAACAATAAGAGCAAAGCCAAATCCCTGACATCCACTCTGCCGAAGAACCAAAGCTGCTGAGTATGAGAGTTTCTCAGAGATCGCTTTATCTCTGTCCTTTTGCGTATTCCTCAAATACAGGATCTCTTCAAATGTAATATCTGTGAAATTTGATCAGGTTCGATTTGTTACCATCGGAGATTAAGCATTTTATTCACTGAGCATTGATCCAAGTCTGCGTGGTGTTCAGTGCTATTATCGACACAGCTTTCAATAAATACTGTTCATTGTTCTTGTACCCTTTCAAAAAAAGTTATATCAATGAAATACATATTTCACTTGCATACATTTTTAAACATGTGGTAAGATAGTTTATATTGTAAAATAGAGGCTACAAAATATACATGCAATTGCACATATGAAAACTGCAAAAACACATCATTCGAAATATATGCCGTGTATTGTTATATGTTTCAAATTATATCACAGGATACCATCTGGATGTATTGATATAATTTGCATATAAGAGATGACAAGCAACCTGCTCATTTAGATCATTAAAATGAGAAATGTTTTTGTTTTTGTAAAAAATGTTTCCCCTTTTTTTTGCCCCAGCTGTTCCACTGCGTTCCACTGTGTTCACTTATCTGATTCACTCATCCAATTCACTACTCCAATTCATTACATTACATTACATTACAGGCATTTAGCAGACGCTCTTATCCAGAGCGACTTACAGTTTACATTTATTTACAATCCATTTATACAGCTGGATATTAACTGAAGCAATTCACGTTACAAGCCCAGTTCCCTAACCATTATACCACACTGCCTGCCTAATTCACTAATCCGATTCACTCCTCTTATTCACTCATCTGATTCACTCATCTGATTCACTCCTCTGATTCACTCCTCTGAGTCACTCATCTGAGTCAGTCCCCTGAGTCACTCATCTGATTCACTCATCTGCAGGCCAGTGACTACACTACATACTACAGGCTGCAGAGGAGAGAGTTAGCACCATTCGGAAGAGAGGTTTTTCTCTCACCGACAACAGCTAGTAATGTGTAGGCATGTCCCTGCCTACATCGTATAATAATGTATAAATAAAAATAATAATAAATAATAAATTAATAAAATACAATTTTGTGGGTTGGACATGGGGTTGGATGTCGGTTGGACACAAAACTTCTCAGACTTTATCAGCGAAATGCATCAACCTCAAGGGATGACTATAAATTGTAACAGATATGAATAAAGTAATAACTGTAAAGGTAATAATGCTAATAAACCACCAGGGGCGCCGTCCCTGTGTGGCAGGGGCAGTCAGGGTTCTCATAGCATGCTCTGTAATTACGACTAGAGAGGAGATTAACTGCATTAGCTTTGGCAAGTGTAGCCAAGGATGTCATGTACCAACATTTTTACTGTACTGATGCTTCCTTAACTTAGATTATCCTCATATTCAGCTGTGCATCTCTCTTAGTTTTCATACAACACACCCTACAACAGCTATGGTCAGACAACATATCAGTGATGATATTATGAGAATCCACTACCTACTGAACTGCTCTTAAAACAAACAGAATACTCTCTGAAATGCTCTCAAAACCAGAAAATTGCCCACTGAACTGTATGCAAAACCAGCAAAATACCCACTGAACTGTACTCAAAACCAGCAAAATACCAAAGTAAAATGCTCTCAAAACCAACAGAATAACAGAAAATGGCTTTGCCTCAGCACATGGGTGGATGTCACAATGGTTTCTGGTAGATGGTCAGGTGACGACAGGAACAGACAACGCTCCTCGACCAGATCTGTCGTAAGAACCTCACACTTTTACATCACAGGCCGGAAAAAATGTGACCATTTTCCAGCTCTACCCCCACACTGTACCTAACACCCCCACACTGCATCTAACACCCCCACTCTACCCCCACTCTGCGCCTAACACTCTACCCCCACTCTGCACCTAACACCCCCACACTGCATCTAACACCCCCCCACTCTACCCCCACACTGCACCTAACACTCCCCACTCTACCCCCACACTGTACCTAACACTCCCCCACTCTACCCCCACACTGCACCTAACACCCCCACTCTACCCCCACACTGCACCTAACACCCCCCACACTCCACCTAACACTCCCCACTCTACCCCCACACTGTACCTAACACTCCCCCACTCTACCCCCACTCTGCACCTAACACCCACCCACACTGTACCTAAGCACAGTGTGGGGGTAGAGTGGGGGGGTGTTAGGCACAGTGTGGAGGTAGAGTGGGGGGGTGTTAGGCACAGTGTGGGGGTAGAATGAGGGAGTGTTAGGCACAGTGTGGGGGTAGAGTGGGGGTGTTAGATGCAGTGTGGGGGTAGAATGAGGGAGTGTTAGGCACAGTGTGGGGGTTGAGTGAGGGAGTGTTAGGCACAGAGTGGGGGTAGAGTGAGGGAGTGTTGTTCACAGTGTGGGGGTAGAGTGGGGGTGTTAGGCACAGTGTGGGGGTAGAGTGGGGGTGTTAGGCACAGTGTGGGGGTAGAGTGGGGGTGTTAGGCACAGTGTGGGGGTAGAGTGAGGGAGTGTTAGGCACAGTGTAGGGGTAGAGTGGGGGTGTTAGGCACAGTGTGGGGGAGTGTTAGGTGCAGTGTGGGGGTAGAGTGAGGGAGTGTTAGGCACAGTGTGGGGGTAGAGTGGGGGGTGTTAGGCACAGTGTGGGGGAGTGTTAGGTGCAGTGTGGGGGTAGAGTGGGGGGTGTTAGGTACAGTGTGGGGGAGTGTTAGGTGCAGTGTGGGGGTAGAGTGGGGGTGTTAGATGCAGTGTGGGGGGGTGTTAGGTGCAGTGTGAGGGGTAGAGGATTAAAGAGTGGAGGAGTACTAACACTCCTCCACTCTTTAATCTTGTGACAAAAGTTCCTGTTGTACTAAAATTCTGTTAAAGGGTTTGGCTCATAAAAATGTACTATTTTCATTTATTATGTTCAATCAAAATGCATGGAAACCAAATAATAATGACCCCTTCCATATTAATTTCCCGAAAGGGGAAATATTTAAATGATCTTCAAATATTTCCATCGTTAACACCTCCCTGAGAAAAATGTTTTTAAAAATCCAAATCTCTTCCAGTATGTAGTTACATCATCAAAACCAAAATTTGAACATACATCCATGATTTGTAACAGTGCTACAGACTCATTTCCATAACACATCTTGTGATGCTTGGGAAATGTGCTATACATGGTAACAATAACATTGAGTCCTTGCACTGCTGATAGTGTACAGTACACATGTCGATTATATGTCGTATTTTGGTTGTACTGTAAACCATTTTTTCTTATTGTAAGGAAACTAAACTACACAAAACTATGTCAATCTGATCCTAATTAGTTGCATATGGCATTATTGCTGCAGTTGATTTAAAAAGGAATGAGCAAAACGGTCATTTCATGTCAGTGAAACCAGTTGGTAACTTATAAAACATTTTGGATTTGTACACATTTGTGTAGAGCCAGGTAAACCCCACTGTTTGAAGACACGGACAAGCAGGTTTATGAATACATATTAAATATTAATGGAAGGGACATGCCTACTCTAACTGCACAATGGTGAGCTGTCATAAGCTGCTACAGCTAAACTGTTCTTGACTACGGTTAACACTTTGTTGTACGTCGCTCTGGATAAGAGCGTCTGCCAAATGCCTGTAATGTAATGTAATGTAATACATATCAAGGTAGGTTTTTGATCAGTTCATTGATATATGCAGTATATATACAATACCAGTCAAAAGGTTGAGTACACCTGCTGGAAACTAGGTTTATTTCATAATTGACAATGTTTTACACTGATTAAGTTTCTGTAAATACTTGGAAATTCCAAAAAACACATGTAACAATAAACATAAGGAACATCAAAGCAATGCTCTAGAAAATAAAAAATTGTCTATAAATCTCGGATTCCTCAAAATAGCCATCCTGAAATGAAAACAGCCACACAAACACGGGCCATTCGGTTAATAAGTTTCAGCAGGAAATCACCCAACATATCTTCCCAGCTCTCCTGCAGCAATTCCCAGACACACTTGTGGGTTGCTTTGCTTTGACTCTTCTGTCCAGTTCGTCCCATAAAGTTCTATGCGATTGAAGTCTGGACACTTGGCAGGCCAGGTTATTAGTTTGAGTTGTCCTTCGCTCCTTCTTCACAAGATAGTTCTTGAACAACTTCAAGGTGTGTTTCGGGTCGTTATCTTGCTGAAGAATAAAGGAGTGCCCGATTAGCCGTAATCCAGATGGAAGGTGTACTCAAACTTTTGACTGGTACTGTATGCATATATTGTATATATACATACCCATATTATATTTTTCCAGACTTAAGATTTTATGTGCTTTTATGTGTAAAGAATGTCATGAGCCACCCCTTTTAAGAGCCTGGCTTATGGTTAAGCAGAAAAGGGATTCAAAAAGGCAACCTGCAAGGGATCAAGTTCGGTGTCCAATGGTATTGCTGTCATAAGAGCTTGAGGGCTAAAAGCCCTTAGATGCAGAATTAATATCTGTGCAGATTAAAAATCCATCCTGATGCCTGCGGCTTCATCGTTGCTTTGATGTGCAATTGGGAACATAGCGAGGGAAGGAGGGAGGAAGGGAGAGCAAGAGAGAGAGAGGGAAAGAGAAATAGAAAGAAGGGAACAGAAAGAGAGAGAGACAGGGAGAGAGGGGGCGGCTGAAACCTTTAACGGATGCCGTCTCCCTCTGTGAGATGAAACATTTGTCTTCTAATTGGCTGCCAGCCTGCCAGCGGTTTTCAGAGCGCTGCCTGCACTAAATGACTTCCTGGGTTTCAATCTGCCATTTTTTTGTTTCTCCCTTTTTTTATTGATGACGAGCGGATGCACCAAGCCAAAATAAACTGCTTCTTAAAAGAGCACCTATCTAGTGGATGACGGCTAGACAGCACTTTGGGTAGACTAGACACATCAGGTGTGTCTTTCGATCTGTAAGAGACCCACCATCAAATAACGTTTACCAGAAGTTCACCTTCAATTCTTATGCAGTGTATGTATGTGACATTATTTTACATTCATAAACTTAATTATTATTATTTTTTAATTTTAATTTTAATTATTACAATCCCTTTTTACCGCTGGATATTTACTGAAGTAATTCAGGTAACCATTACATTACACTGCCAGTGCTTTCTTAAAAATGGGGAAATCTAAAGGTGAGCTAAGAGGGCACCCATGCAAAGTGAGCGCTGAAATTCTGGCAGATTAAATGTGACCAGCGGTGACCCTGTGCCGAAACATTGCGACTCTGTACCATGTGACCTCGCAGTGTGTTGGCCACCTTTGCGCTTCCCTCAGTAAATAAGAGCTCACCTCCGCCAGTCAGATGAATGTAAACAAACCGCTATGGAAGTGAACCACTAAAGTGGGACAGTTTATATTGAAGGTGTGTATTTTTATATCGCAGCGCAGCAGGCGGCCCTTTGATCTGGAAGCTGGCAGAATGCCATGGTAACACACCCTGTCCATGGCGGCGTTTGTGGGAAGCGATCAATCTGCCGTGGGTCCATTTTGGGACTCTCTCCTCGCAGCCAACAGGAAATCATGACAGTTTATTAGGGGTAGCACTGTAAACCATCTTGTGTGGCGTCTTCCTGGAGGGCCAAGGACATCACCAGATGTGCAGCTCGATCACTCGATTTGCATACTGTCACAGAGATAAAAGCGGGCACAATTTGTTTCCCTCCTGTTATTGTTCGATTTGTGTAATCATGCATGGACCTGTTTTCACATCACCATCATTGATTGTTGGCCTAGTATAGGGGCAGTGACTCAGTACACTTGTGGTGGTAGGTGCAATGCTGTGTCGGCTATTCGATCCAGGAACATATCAAATGATGTGTGGGCACATCAAGTCGAGTGAAGTTGGTGGATCTTTTACTTAAAAGTTGACATAAATCCTGAATTAAGATTTTGGGGCAGGATTTCGAGGATCACCCGATGTATATATTGGTTGGTGATAGAAATCTGTCAAGACGACGAAAACAAACATATTTTAAACCAATAATCTGAGCCTTTATTGCGATGAGGCGGGATTTACAGTGCCTACCGGCCGCCCTCCATAGACACACTAGTTACATTTCTAGTATTCCAACGGTCTTTTGTTGCCACACAATTTCTTAAAATATACATAATTTAAAAAAATGTATTGATCATTGTTGGCCACTAATTAATACTTTGGGTCACAATTATTTCATTTGCAACTTTAAAGTGTGAAAGCTTATAAAACTGAGGGATATTGATTCCCCCGAACCCAAACTCTCCTCTTATTGTGAAAACGTGAGGCCTGGAACATTCATTTGGTCTGGAACGCAGTGTTGTTTTGCCCTGTACTCGTTCTCCCGCATACACAACACCTGACACATTGTGGCATTACACGCATGCACTTACTGGCCCCCACGGTGGCATCCATTAACGTGCTAACATACGCGCTCCTCTTCCCAAGGCCAGGGAGCAGTTTACCGTCAGTATTAATAAAAAGGAGAAGCCCCATATTGAGTTTACTGTCAGAAAGCAGTCATTGCATTGGTCTCATTGGGGATTTTCTGCACTGCGATACCGCAAGCCTTCATTTCTTTTCATTTTGTTGTCTGTTGAATTTGCCACAAAATTGTTGTGTTATTGAGCGTTTCTCCACCGCCTCTTCACCATGTCAGGGTATCATTTTCTGCTTTTTTCCCTCTTATTTTTGTATTATTCACCCTTGAAAATGCAAGAATAAAGCTTTACAACAATTTTACTGTAAAATATTTTCACTCAAATCACTTATTTTAGTTTTTAGAAATAATGGCCTGGATTCCATAAACATCTTGTCCTCAACCTTGGCTTGCAATTAAATGTTAGATTGAATTTTCTAATTCTTAACAAATGCATTTTGTTCAGTTACCAAAACAAACTGGTCTCAAAGCATGAGTGCTGATCTAGCTGATCCCCTGTCCATAACCTAACCTCATCCACGATGAGCTAAAAGGCCAAACTGATCCTAGATCAAGGCTTGTATTGCACAAAGCATCTCAGAGTGATAGTGCCGATCTAGGATCAGGTTTCCCATGTCCATAACGCAGAGGTGTCCATAACCCTAACCCTGACCCTAACCTCACATGACTTGGACTCGAATCACAATTTTGATTACTTCAGACTTGACTTGCAAAAAATAAAAGTACTTGAGACTTGACTTAGACTTGCATGTCTATGACTTGCGACTAGACTTGAACTTGAGCTGGATGACTTGAAATACTTGTTTTGAATGTGACTTGAGGACTTGACACCTAAAATTTGTGACTTGTGACTTGACTTGACCTGAACACGGTGACTTGGGACTTTACTTGAAACTTACCCTTCATGACTTGGGACTTACTTCAGGTTAAGACTTGAGACATACTTAACAATGACTCTGCCATAACCTAACCTCATCCACTATGAGCTAAAAGTCCAACCCTAGATCAGCAGTCCTGCTGTGAGATCTCAGGTGCTTCCTCCTGTCTTCATGGGCCTGTGGCCAGGGCCCAGCCAGGCTTATTGGATCAGAGACGGGCCGTAATGGAGTTGAATGGGGAGCAGGAGGCACCGGTTTGGTCTCTGGCTCTTCTCTCAAAATGACAGGGTGGCCCGGGCCCCCCCTGCTACTGTGAGGCATGCTGGGATATTGGCCGCCCCCTGACCCCAGTGGCCAGGCTCAACCAGGCCCTCCATGGTGCAAACAGCCCCCAGGGCTACGTAAACTCACTCACGCTCCTTAATCACTCCTGAGTCTGCTCTCCAACCAGTGCGCGTGTGTGTGTGTGTGTGTGAGTCTGTGTGTGTGTGTGTGTGTGCATGTGTGCGTGTGTGCATGCGTGCGTGCATGTGTGTGCATGTGCGTGTGTGTGAGTGAATGACTGTGTGTGTGTATGTATGTGTGTGTGTGTGTGTGTGTGTGTGTGCCTGTCAGTTTATGTGCTCCTGTTTATTAATTTCAGCATCTTCTGTCTGTCACTTATCTTTTGTGTGTGTGTGTGTGTGTGTGTGTGTGTGTGTGTGTGCGTGCTTCTGTGTTGGTGAGAATATGTGTGTTTGTGAGAAAGTGAATGCATATTTTTTGGATGTGTGTATTTATGTGTTTGTGAGAAAGTGAATGTGTGTTTTTTAATTTGTGTGTGTTGGAGAGAATGTGTGAGTGAGTGCGTGTGTGTGGATGTGTGAAAGAGAGAGTGTGTGTGTGTGTGTGTAAAAGAGAGAGAAAAGAGAGAGAGAGAGAGAGAGAGAGCGAAAGAGAAGCCGATTCTCTGCCTGCCTCTCCATTAAGAGACGGATGCGAGATGAGGGGAATACAGATTCAGGCTCTAGCTGCTTACTTTGACCCTGCCCTCTCACCTCTCTTACGCACAATCTTTCCTTTCCGTCTCCCCAGCCCTCCCCACGTCTCTCTTCCTACCTCCTCTCTCTCCTCATCCCTCTTTCATTATCTTTCCTGTCTCTACTACCCTCTCTCTCTCACTCCCCCCCCTCTGCCTCTCCCCTTTTTCTTCTGAAATTCTGTTCAATTCACAGGCTTCATTGCCATTAAATATTGCTTTGTTTTCCCCTTTTACCTCTTTCATGTCTCTCCCTGCCTCTCTCAAATCTCCCTCTCTCTCTCTCTCATTTCTCTCTTCCCCTCTCTGCCTTCCTTTCTTTGTTTCCCTCTTTTGCTTTTCTCTCTTTGTCTACTATCCCATTCTCCCCTGTCTCTCGTCTCTTAAAATTCTCTTGTATTCTGAATCGGATATACTATTATGTTGGCATGACAAGCCATTATATCATATTGCCAAAACCAGTAATTTGTTAAAAAATAAAATATTGCTTAAAGTATAACACAATAACAATGAATTAATAGTAGTGAATGTAACCGTAATTATATATGTTATCTGATTGATAACAAAGAGTTGTAAATAATATTATTGATGATTTTGTACAAAATTAATAATGAATCCATTTCTCTCTCTACCTCTCTCTCTCTCTCTTTCTCTCTCTTCTGTCCGTCTCTCTCGATTGCGTTCAGTACACTCGAGCTGCTGCTCATGTCAAAGTCTAGTCCGTTTGAACAGGAAACACACAGCCTCCCCCTCCACCTCTGCCTCCTCCCATTTGTCCATCCATTTATTTATTTATACCTCTGTCCCTCTCTCACTGTATCCCTTTCCCTCCCTTGCACCAATGCAATAAACATCACGATCCTGCCGTTTCTCATAAGGTCTCAGATTGCACACGGTTGTGTTGAAAATTATGTTGTTGGAGCATGAAGCATGCGTTTGTCACAGACCGCTTTGCTGGGTGTGAAAATCTGTACGTTTGATAATGAGATAAGGGGTCATTATAACCCGACTTAACTGCCTTGCCAATAACAATCAATAAGAAATGTAATTACAATCATGACATTTCATACCCAGAGATACACTGAACCTTTAGTTTGTGGCATTAGTTCGCTATTAGACAACAAAAATATTTTCAGAATACTGTAGCATTCTGGCCAGAAAGAAATGCGACTCAAATAAAAAGCACTGTGAGTCTGAACCACTTTTATACTCCCTATGAACACAAAGTAGAACCCTGGGTGGAATGTCACACCCTGAAAACAAAGGACTCCACTGAAAAACTAGCATACAGCCGCCAATCACTATGTCTGCCTCTCCGCCCCCCCCTCTCTATCTCTCTGTTCCTCTCTGTCTCTCTCTGTCTCTCTCTGTCTCTCTCTCTCTCTTCTCTCTCTCCCTCTCTCTCGCTCTCTCCCTCTTATTCTCTCTCTCAATTCAATTCAGGGGAATAGAATAAAATACTTTATTATCTCAGAGGGGAATTTGATTTGCAATAATACAGGCAGGCATTGGCATACACATACAGCCTAACACAACATACACATAAGACATAATACAATAGACATGACATGAACATGAAAGACATGACGTGCAAAGTGAAGTAATTATGTTTTGAAGTCCTTGTTTGAAAAGCTGGTGCTAGTTGGGATGAATGATTTGTGTGGCCGGTTTGTTTTACAGAGTGGAGTTTTGAACCTTTGGGCAGAGGGTAGCAGTGCATACTGGTTGTTTAATGGGTGGGTGGAGTCATGTAGATGGTCCTCATTTTATAAAGGGATGCTATGTTCTGACTATTTTGTTTACCTTATTTGAGTTGCGTATGGAGATTGAACTGTACCAGCCGAGGAAACAGTGGTGTTAAAATGCTCTCAATGAAGGTTTAATAGAACAGGTGCAATATTTTATTGTCCACATTGAATTTCCTGAGTTTTCAGAGAAGATAGAGTCTTTGTTTCCTGAGTATTGCCTGTGTGTTTGAGTTCCAGTCCAATTTTGAGTTAATGATGGTGCACAGGTATTTATATTCCTGTTCCCGTTCTATTACAGCTGTGTTGATATTGACAGGCCTTAGATCATTAGACTTTATCCAAAAGTCAATGATCACTTCCTCTGTTTTATTGGTGTTCAGTTGTAGTGAGTGATTGTTGCTCCATATTGTAAACCTGTTTATTTCCATCCTGTAGTTGTCTTCATTGTTTGTGATGAGTACAACATGGGAGTACTACACTACACATACCCTTGGATTCAACAGTTTTCCCGCTTCAGAATAGCTACCAAGCGAAATAAGGATGCAGGTGAGATCCAAGTAAATTCATTGATATATGCAATGGGGAAGGATGCCGAGGCCATCTTCAATTCGTTTACCTTCGTGGAGAACTCACATGCCGACAATTACGACACTGTAGTCGGCAAATTTAATGAACATTTTGTGCCACGGAGAAATGTAATTCATGAACGCGCATGTTTTCACCAGCACTCACAGAGAGCGGGGAAAACCGTCGAAGCATTTGTAAGGAACTTGTACGGGCTAGCGGAACATTGCGAGTTTGGGGCTTTAAAGGAGGAGCAGATTTGCGATAGTCGTAATCGTAATTGCAGACCAAGACGTCTTGCAAAAGCTACAAATGCAAGATAAATTGACGCTGGAAATAGCAGCGCAAATAGCCCGTCAGTCGGAACTAGTCAAAAATCGGGAACAGGGAGACGTCTGCTAGCGGTGCAATCGCACACATAGCCAGCAGCAAGAGTGTCTTGCATGCAATAGGCAGTGCAGAAAAAAACTCGGGCACTTTGCGGTTGCATGCAAGACCAGGGACATTAAAGAGGTTGTGTATCATGACAAAACGGACAGTGAAGGCCATGATCCTTATTTCCTCGGGAGTCTAGAGGGGCCAGATTCAGACAAAACATCGCACATGATGCTACTGGTGTTCGGCAAGGCTGTAAACTTCAAAATAGACACCGGTGCGGACATCACAATTATGTCACGGAGACACTGCCGGAGCACCCACAGCTGGTCAAAACAGGAATCGACCAGAGAAGTCCTGGAGGAACACACAGGGAAATTCATAACATCTGTGGAAAGGAAGGTAAACAGGTACACATTTGGGATTTTTGTAGTTGAGGGTCCCTATGCCAACAATCTGCTGAGCCGCAGCCTTGCATGTGACATGGGCTTAGTTTTCAGAGCATATCAGATTAGTGAAGATGTTTTCGGGGACATTGGTTTACTCAACTGTGAGCCGGTCCTGATCGAGCTAAAGCCCAATGCTCAGCCATACAGCCTCAGCACTCCACGCAGAGTGCCTTTCCCCCTCATGCCAAAAGTGGATGAAGAGCTCCAGCTTATGCAGTCCCTGGGTATCATCACGGAGGTGACAGATCCCACAGAGTGGTATGCGCCGATGGTGCCGGTGATGAAAAAGAACCAAAAGGTGAGGATTTGTGTGGACCTCAAACATCTTAACCAGACCGTTAAGTGCGAGCGGTTCATGCTCCCCACACTCAAGGACATTGCACCAAAGCTAGCGGTCGTGAGAGTGTTCACAACGCTCGACGCGTCGTCAGGGTTCTGGATAATTCCGCTAGACCCCAAATGTGTCAAGCTAACCACATTCATTACCCCCAGAGGCCGTTTCTGCTTTCAGTGTCTCCCGTTTGGAGTGAATTCAGCATCTGAGATTTTCCAGAGGGAGATGTGCGTCCTGCTGAGAGAGCATCAGGGCACGGTGGTTGTCATGGACGACATCCTCGTCTACGGCACGGACCAGGACGAGCATGACAGAAACCTGGAGGCCGTGCTGCAGACTATCAAAGCATCCGGGCTGAAGCTCAACAGAGACAAATGTCACTTCAGCAAAGGTGAGCTGCATTACTTCGGGCACGTCATCAGCAAAGACGGCATCAAACCAGACGAGGGCAAGGTAAAGGCAATCACAGACATGCCAAGCCCTACAAACATCACAGCGCTGAGACAGATGCTAGGCATGGTGAATTACCTGGGAAAGTTCCTGCCTGACCTATCTTCCGAGCTGCACCCCGTGGCAGAGCTGCTGAAAAAGGACATGGCGTGGCTGTGGGACAAGCCCCAGCAGCGAGCCTTCAATAAGGTAAAGGCAATGCTGTCCTCAGCTCCAGCCCTGGCGTACTATGATGTGGGGAGGCCCACCATAGTGAGCGCAGACGCCCACCATAGTGAGCGCAGACGCCAGTAGCTATGGTCTGGGAGGTCTGCTGCAGGTTCAGGGGGACAAGGTCCAGCCCGTAGCGTTTTGCTCCAGAACTCTCACGGATGCTGAAAAGAGGTATTCTCAAATAGAGAAGGAATGCCTCGCCGCTGTGTGGGCCTGTGAGCGGTTTTCCCGTTATCTGCAAGGCATGAACGCGTTTTGCCTGCAGACGGATCACAAGCCTCTGGTCCCCCTCATCAATGCCTGTGACCTGGACAAAGCGCCGCTGAGATGCCAGCGCCGACTCATGCGCCTCATGCCTTTCAATGCAAGAGCAGTACACATCCCAGCTAAGCAGCTGGTGGTGGCTGACACCCTGTCTCGAAACCCCCTCAGAGACAGCACTGGCACTGACACAGAGGACAACGTGCGAGCATACATCGAGGCGCTAATCACAGCCAGGGCGATGTCAGAGTCCAAGCTAGACCTCATCAGAGAGGCCACAGGAAACGATGCTGTCATGTAGAGTGTGAAGGGATACGTGAGGGCAGGATGACCGAGCCACATACCCTTCGAGCTACATGGCTACCACACAGTGAGAGCGTCACTGTCAGAAGCAGACTACGGGCTACTCCTGTACCAGGACAGGATTGTGATCCCGCCCGCACAACAGAAAGACATCCTAGACAGAATACACGGAGGACATCAAGGGTTAACAAAGTGCCGCGAGAGAGCCAACATGTCAGTCTGGTGGCCCGGCATCAGAGCCGACATCACCAGTAAGGTCTCTCAGTGCACTTTCTGCCACGCCACAAAGCCTGCGCAAAGAAAATAACCCCTCCTCACCACAACATTGCCACCGGGGCCATGGCGCAAGATCGGAGCAGACCTCTGTGAGCACAATGGTAAGCATTATCTTGTCGTGGTTGACTATTATTCCAGGGACATTGAGATCGCCCAGCTACAGACAACTTCCAGTCACCAGGTCACCACCTGGCTGAAAGGTATGTTCACAGGATGGGGCTGATGATGTCAGCTGATGTCAGGATGTCAGCTGATCAGTGACAATGCCACACAATTCAGTTCAGTTGAATTTGAGCAGTTTAGCAGAGACTATGGGCCCTATTTTGGTGAATTAGGACTGTGTCGGTAACGCAGACGCAAAGCGAAGATGGTGGCACTTTAGGGCGTGTCTAACGCAATTTAGGTAATTTCGCGACGATAGCGCATCTCCGGCGCAGTTGTAAAAGAGGTTGGATTAACTTTAAAAAAAATACATGTGGGTGTGGTGGGAGTTTGGTTTCATAATGGCCAATCAGAACACCTATTTTCTATCCCTTTATATACCAGTGTGCTAACGCTATAGCAAATTGGCAATTTCCTCACATGGATGACAGTTATGCACGCTGCGCCAGGAGCGCTTCTCAAAAGAAGGTGTGGGAGGTGCGGAAAAGTTGGCACGCGAATCAGAGGGGGAAAACAAGGCGCACATTAATTTGTTATTTTCATGATTTGAGTTTGAGACCTACATTGTTAAAAGAAAGTGTTTTATTTTACCATCTCTTTTTTTCCTTATTTGTAGGCTTTCCAACTTAGAAAACAACGTTTCTTTTCTTCTAATTTAATGTAATTGTTAAATGGAAAGCAATAAATAACAAACTCACAACTGAAACTAGGCCTGTTTCATTTATGTTCATCATGCAGAAGAAACTGCATGTGCAGCCGAACTGATAGCCGTCTGGCCAACACCGGCTACCAAACCCAGGGTATCGCTCACAGTATTGCCTTCGGCATCCAATTATGTACTCCATTTTCTGTAGTGCAAATGGAAAGAATAAAACCCTTTCACATAAGAAAAACAATGTGCATACAAACATATATTTATTTAACAGGTGTATCTTACTGAACAGTAGCGATGGATGGCCTGCTGGCTTCAGTCTTTCATGTCCGTGCATTGAATAACTACAAGCTGTGGTGAAATCTTTTTTAGCTTAATTGATTACGCTTGCAAGTTACCCATGGATTGGACGATTTGCCTCAATGTGGGGGAAAATTAACAATATTCACGAAACATTCTCATGTGATTTCAGATAATGTGCGCATCAATAAAGTCACCAAATTGCACAGAGCGCCAGCGTTTGCGCTAAGAGGTGGTCTAGTTGGACGTTAACGCAAACTCATTATTTGACACCAAACTGTTTTCATTGTCACACCCCCTATTGCTCTGCCCAACCCATAGTCGCGCAAACGCCTTCACTGCGCACCACGAAATTGCCAAACTTGGCGGAGACAGGAAATATTCAGTTTGCGACAGATGAAACTAGCAATTCGCCTGCGGTAGGCCATGACGCCGCTTAGCGCTGGCACGGAAATAGGGCCCTATGACTTTAATCACACGACCAGCAGCCCCCACTTTCCCCAGGCTAATGGAGCAGCTGAGAGGGCTGTCGGGACGGCCAAACACATATTGCAACAACCAGACCCCCACCTGGCACTGATGTGCTACCGTGCCACGCCAATCGCTGCCACAGGTGCGAGCCCTGTCCAGCTCATGATAGGCCGTCAACTCCGGACCACGATGCCTGTGCTTGAGAAGAAGCTCAGACCGTAGCTCATCAGTCTACGAGGTGGAGAGGAACGGCAAAAAGGCAAAAGACACCTACAAGCTCTTCTACAACAGGAGACACAGCACGCGCGTTGCCCGAATTACACCCAGGAGAGAGCGTTCGCATCAAGCTAGATGGAGAAAAAGGTTGGAGCACACCTGGCACCGTGGTGAGCCCTTCAGGTGAGCCTTGTTCTTACACTGTACAGACCAAGCAGGGTACAGTCATCAGATGAAACCGCAGGCACCTGCAATCCGTGCCCGCTCCGGAACCCGAGAGGGAACCACAGAGAGACAGTGCAAACCTGCAGCACGAACAATCATACTCACCTGTGACCAACTCATCTGTCGCCCTGCTGGAGCTGTCCAACCTGGAACGCCTTCCGGGTTCAGAACCACTTCCAGTGGTAGAGTTGTTAAACCCCCACAACGCTACACAAAAGAGACTTAGTTCTGATTGTACAACAGTGCCTTCAAGAAGGGCACTATAAATCCCATGTCACTGAAGGGCTGGTGACAGCCCCAGTTAGTGTTCTAAACATTGTAAAATAAAACAACAACAACAACAAAAAAAGCACTTTGAAACATTGTTGTGAAAAAGGAAAAAAAAGAGACATGACAATTGTTCATGTTGTTTGGAGAAGTAAAAGAGAAAATTTATGGAAAATGTTCTTGAATAGGAAAGGAAAGAAAATATAATAGTTCATGTTGTACAGGTTGAAACCGTTCACGTTTAAAACTAAGGAAAACAAGTTACTACTTACCCATTTTCTATGGAAGTTCTCTTATTTAAAAATATGTTATTATACACTCCATAAAGAGGGAGATGTGATGAGTACAACATGGGAGTACTACACTACCCATCATGCACTACTGTATGTCACAGGATATTCCGGGTAGTCTACTAAGAGTGTACCAGTGACAAGTCGCATGCTAATGTTGCTCCACTGAAAGTCTGTTGTTTGCATCGCCAAAGCCCTGTGTCAGTCGTCCATATCACATGACATTGTTTCCAGAGATGAGTCCAACTACGGCTGTGTTGTCTGCAATTTTTATGGTGTGACAGGCTTGTGACTGACTTGTACAGTTATTGGTGTACAGTGTGAACAGAACAGGAGACATGACACTGCCTTGTGGCACTCCTGTGTTGTTAGAAATGAATGGTGATAGAATGGAGTTGAACCGAAATGTTTGGCTGCGGTCATTCAGGAAACTGTGTACTCAATGTATGATGGTGCTGTTAACCCCCATGTCCAACAGTTTTTGTAACAGGAGATGTGGCTTAATGGTATTAAGTGCAGGAATTGCCAAATCATACCCTAACAAATAATAAAAATAATAATAATACATTAAAACAATAATATAATAATAATAATAATAAAAATTATAAATAAAAAATAAAAAATGATAATAATAAATAAGAAGTGATCAAATGTATTACAATTGTAAAAAATAGTGAAATAGTTGAATAGTGAAGAAAGAAAGACCATTCTACACCTAAAAGTCATATACAGTACATGACATTAGACCATGGACCATACAATATCTTTATTTTTGTTTTTGTATTACCCACAATCCCTTAGTTTGTGGCAAGAGGAAACGTACTGTGCTGCAAAAGTTCCACTCTCCTCTCTCTCCCTCCTTACTCCTGCAGCCTAACCCCCCTCATTGGTATAACACCCCCTCTTCATGTGAAGTAGCTGGGCTTGGTCCTCAGAGGTCACTAAAATATGATCGGCTGCCACCATACAGTCACTATAATGCAGCTACAAAACCTTTAAAGTCTGTCTTGAAAAAGCTCTTCAGCAATCTTCTCTCACTTATCTTTTCCTTTTTATATCGTCTCTTTCTTCTTTCCGATTATAAATCTTTGCTTTTTTGTTGTATGGGCTGTTAGTGATTGCTCTGGGTTGGTTTGTGTGTGTGTGTGTGTGTGTTGGGGGTGACTTGACTGTTCTTTAATTTAAATGTTGGAAGTGGCTGTCAGTCATCTCAGTGGCAGGGAGAGACAGAATGTGAAGGGACAGAAGGGACAGGACAGAAGGGACAGGACATGAAAGCAAAATAAGTTTTTTAGATCAAGGGCTGTGCAATTCGGAGGGGCTTTCAATGTCAATTATAGCACTTCCAGGTATTTCATAACTTTCTACATTCTTATGAATTGAAAGGGAAGAGGGTCTCCCAGTGATGAGCATAATTCTTGTGTGTGATTGCACATTAATGCTTTACTGTTACTGAAGGGGCTCATTACCATTCTGTGCACAGGCCCTTGTTGTCACGGCGCTGATGTCACTGCACTTTGCTCTTACATGTCACGCCTTGATTGTTGCCGTGGATACAAGCATCTGCTACATAAATAAATAAATAAATGTTCATAATGTACTGCAGCTTAATATTTAGAGCTGCTGTAGGTCACAGAAAAGGGCAAATATATTCAGAGCTGCTGTAGGTCACATAAATATATATGTTTTTAAATGCCACTTGCCATGAGTCGTTATGTCCATATTTTATATTTTATATCACACCCTGCGTAACGTCCCCAGATCTGTGAGCATACTTGTGTGGATGGGCACACTGTGCCTTTATATTGATGTGATCCTAGCCTTTTTTCAGGATCAGAGGTATTATATAAATTAATGGATGCATCACCTCAGCTGAACTTGTCCAGAAAGGCTTTGGTTGTAAAAAAGCATTTAAAAATGTGGAAATGTCAGATGAATTTATGGCAGGGTTTTTCTTTGCCCCCATCAGCTATTGAATGGCTGCATGCTCCACCCCCCCCAATGATGTGTGACCGAGTGTTTTCGATCTCTTCGAGTGGTACAAAGACTCCGCTCTGCATGTGGCTACATGCCTCCTATTGCCATGGCAACGCAAAATCTGCAGGCTGGTCCATGTTGCCGCGGGTAACCCTGCATACGTGTGACCGTCGGCGCCAGTGTCCTTCCTGTACCGCATGAAGGTGGAAGATGACCGTGAGTCATGCGTTGTCATCACATCTCACCCAATCCCCTTCTTCTCTTTTCACCTTTCCTCCCAAGTCATACATTGCCTCTACAGTTTTACACGGTGTCACTTAAATCCATAATAGACCAAATCTTTCCCCAATTGGGGGTTTTCTGCTGGTCCTCACATAATTTGCTGAGGGAGTACTCCCTGCTGTTACCTACAGTGGGGACTGGTGGCGGGGCAGGGGTGCTGATCTGACCTTGACCTTCTATAATGCTCCTGTGATCATGCTGACCTGTTGCTCTGATGATGTTATGATGATGATGGTTATGATGAGGATGATGATGATCTCCTTTATTTCCGAACAAAGTGCCCTATAGTATCAATCTCACATTACGAGGGTTTTTCTCCAACTTCACAATCCTCAATGTCAAGCAGTTAGGTAGCTAGCTAACGTTAGCCCAGTTCAGTTGAAACATGTGAGATGAGACAAATTCTTTGCTAGAAACTAGGAGCTAACTTTCAAACTCCAAGAGATCAGTTTAGAATAGAAATGATTACCAGTTCAATTAAAATACCAAATTACAATAATAGAGGAATAAAGACAAAATAATTCAAACTATCGCCAACCTCACCTGTAACAGACGTCACTCTCCAAAAACTCTTGTGCCCAAGCCGCAAATATTTTAGCTATCGTCTATTGGACAGGGATGAAGCCTGATCCTGATTGATGGAGGCATGTCAAAATGGACGTACGGCTTGGAAGCTAGGCTTCCAGGTGGGTCAATATTGTCCAATTAAATTCCCCAAAGCCCATCACATGTTATTCTATTAAATACAGTAAGTCCATAGAAACCCAGAGACAACTGCGACCGGCCGAGCTTCCACTGACAGCTTCAAGTGCATGAGGCGATAGACAGTAATGGTTTAAACAAAACATTTCAGTCTAAGTAGCATACCATGGAATTGAAATACCACTCTCTATCTGTGGTATTTAAAAATGTATATATTAAGTACAAATATTTATTAATATTGTATTAAGCCAAAAATTATAGGGGAAGCCGAGCTTCCCTCGTTGTCTTAAAGACAATTTGGAAACTGAATTTGAAGGAGAATGCAATGCAGATAAGGTGGCCTTACAAGGTTGGAGGGGGGAGAGGAAATAACAAAGTTAACATGTTTTTCCTCTGCATTCTCTGGTACTCTGGCTGCAATTAACCTGCCTCTCCCAAGCCACTTTTAAAAGCTCAAACGCGTTTGTATAATTTTGTACAGACCCAATTATACCTCCCTCTCTCCCCATAGTTAAGTGCATAATAGTGCTGCAAATGTCAGGAATAATAAGATGAGGGACATTTCACTGGTTTACTTATACAGTGCCCTCCAGAATTATTGGCACCCTTGGTGAAGACGAGCAAAAAAAGCTGTGAAAAAATGTCATCAGCTTGATCTTACACTCAAAATATGTGAGAGATCTAACCTTTAATTGAATTAAAATTACTCAAAGAAAAAAATCGTTCTCAAAATGTTTTCTTCTCAAAAACATGTCACAATTATTGGCGACCCTGCATTTAATACTTTGTGCACCCTCCCCTTACCAAGATAACAGCACTGAGTCTTCTCCTATAATACTTGATGAGGTGGGAGAACACATAGAAAGGGATCTGAGACCATTGCTCCATACAAAATCTCTCCAGATCCTTGGTCCATGCGTGTGGACTCTCCTCTTCAGCTCACCCCACAGGTTTTCAATGGGGTTTAGGGTTTAGGCTTCAACTGTTATCCTTGGATAATGTCGAACCATCCTCCTCACTGTGCGTGGGGGCAAAATACACTTGTGTCCTCTTCCAGGCATGTTCATCACAGCTCCAGTTGTTTTAAACTTCTTAATTATTGCCCTAATAGTGGAGATGGGTATTTTCAGGCGTGTAACAATTTTCTATAGCCATTGTCTCATTTCATTTGTGTGTTCTCTGATCTTCCCCATGTTGATGACTAAGGGAGTTTGGCCTGTGTGCCATCTCATATTTATACCCCAGTGAAACAGGAAGTCATGAATGACCACTTAAGAGTTCCTAAAGACTCAGGTGAACTTAAACAAAAAAATATAAATGGGAATATACTTCATTTAGATTTTGTTCATGATCATTTCTAAGGGTGGCAATAATTGTGACTTTTCTTTTAATAATTTTGTTTCAATTAAAGGTTCGATTTCTCACATATTTTGAGTGTAAGATCAAGCTGATGAACAACAAGTACATTTTTTCGTAACCTTTTTGCTCATCTTTACCAAAGGTGCCAGTAATTCTGGAGGGCACTGTAAATTACAGTGTTCCTCACTCACTCACAGACATTTGCACACATTTCCTTGCTCGCTTGCTCACTCACCCATTCATTTTCTCACACACTCACTCAGTCGCAGATTCCCTCACTCACTTACACACTCACTCACTCATATTGACTCACTCACAGAGCGAGTGGCTTCCCTATGGTAACGAGAGTGCCTGCATCACTAGGTCACAATTAGGTTACTGGCCCATCAACCACTGAACCGTACTTGCTTTGTTCTCTTTTCATTCTTTTGTTTTGGCACATTGCACAGAAACGAATGAACTGTTTTGCAAAGATTAATGAGGCTATTTGCATGTGAACAGCATAAGTAAGCTGGTACTCGGCTGTTGAGGAGCAATCAAACATGATTGCAGAGCTCAGCGCATCATTAAGATTAGAAATGAGGGAGAGACTCATTGGCTGTTTCTTTGGGTAGGTCTTCCAAGATGTGGTGAGCAGAAAAACAGCCAGGGTCTGAACAGATCCATGTCTGTGTTTGTTACTGGTTCACTGTCAAAGGATGACCTCCAGACCTGTGTATTCAGCTCTTGTGTACACACACACTCCACCACTGTGCCCACACAAACACACCCTACCACTGTGCCACACATTCACACTCTACCACTGTACCCACCCATTTGCACAATTAAACTTCACCATGCATATAGTACACACACACACACACAGCACTCCCCCCTCCCCCAGCCCCCCACATACAAAGACGCACCACACACACATTCATACGGTTAAACATCAGCATATTCATACTGGGCATTCAAACACAGACACACACACACACACATACACCAACACAGTAGACCCCCCCTCAAACACACATGCACACAAACCAATTCATACACACCCCTATACACACATCCACTCACACAAACAGTCATTCACTCTCTTTCACACACACACACACACACACACACACACACACACACACACACACACACACACACACACACACACACACACACACACACACACATACATACACACACACACACACACACACACACACACACACACACACACACACACACACACACACACACACACACACACACACACACAAACACACACACACACACACACACACACACACATACATACACACATGCACCCCCCCTCACCCACCCCTATACATACATCCACTCAATGACACATGGCAATGATAGCCCCTCCCTGAACAAACAGAAGACAGAATCATGCGCTGTCACATGTATTTATCCATTGTGTTTCCTCCAACCTCCTGCAGAACAGAAACCCAAGGTGGCTTGTTCCAGGGAGGCAGACAATGGTCGGGCCAATGCAGCGATATGCAGTTCTGCAGAATCATAAAATAAAGCCTGGGGGCTGCGGGTTTAAATCACACACAAAGGTGGGGGTTTGAGTCCCGGGCATCCAGAATGCTGTGACACCAGAACAAAATCCAGCTCATTGATTGTGGATTTAAGAGTTTTGAGAATTTCCAAGTTGCCTTGGCTTCTTTGTTTAGTAAACAAGTGATGGCTTTTGAGTTGGCAGGTGAGCAAACCTAGGCCCCCATTGATCAAAATGATGACAGGCCAGCTGGGTCAGGCTCACTGGGCTGATAACTAAAGGGTATGAAAAGAGAGGTATGAGGCTTCTCCTGCAGAATTACATACTCAGACTGCTGTCAAACTGTTCTTATCCTGGACCTGCAAAAAGCTGACCTGCAGTCATGAAAATGAAATGATGCACACACACACACAGGGCACACATACACACACATACACACAGGACTCACGCACACACACATACACACAGGACACAGGCACACACACATACACACAGGACACAGGCACACACACACACACACACTAAAACATACACACAGGGCATGCGGCTCTTTCACACACACTTGGGAAAATAAACACACAGAAAACACACACTAAAACATAGGTTTTCTTTTCAGTCCAAATGGTAAAGGGCTAGGGTTAGGGTTAAAGGACATTAATAATATGCTTATTAATATATGTGGTAACACTGGGGTCACCCGGAACATCACTATGGTGACAGATTTATAAAACAACATGGGTTGACTCTGTGTGTGTGTGTGCATATCACTAAGCAACGATAAAGTACATGACAGGTTATCGCCTCCTCTCCCCATTGAGTCACACAGATCATCAACGTGTGATAAGTGATTTGCATCCCCATGAATACAGAAAAGCTTTGTAAAACCAAATATTGCTATTCACTGTGTGTCCATACCGTACTGAAAGACAATACTGCAGGTCATTCGCATAGACACGATTATAAAATAAAAACAAAAGCAAAGTTATATTTTAATGTAATAGAACATGATCATATTTTCTATTTATTTCATGTTTTCAAGAGGGGACCAGAGGGTTTTAGAAAGTAGTGGTCGTGGTGCAGGGATTTTGGGAATAACTGCCAAAATAAAGAAAACACCAACATAAAGTGTCTTAATAGGGCATTGGCCCACTATGAGCCACTAGAATAGCTTCAATGCACCTTGGCATAGATTCTACAAGTGTCTGAACCTCTATTGGAAGGATGCAACACTATTCTTACACAATAAATTCCATCATTTGGTGCTTTATTGATGGTGGTGGAAAACACTGTGTCAGGCACCACTACAGAATCTCCCATAAGTGCTCAGTTGGTTGCGATCTGGAGACTGAAACGTTATGGCATATGGTTTACATAGTTTTCATGTTCATCAAACCATTTAGTGAACACATGTTCCCTGTGAATGGGGGCATTTGTCATCCTGGAAGAGACCCCTCACATCAAGATAGAAATGCTTCACCATAGGATGAAGGTGATCACTCAGAATGGCTTTGTATTTATTGGTGTTTACTTTGTCCTCTAAGAGATTGAGTGGACCTAAACCATGCCAGGAAAATGCACCCCACCCCATAATAGAGCCGCCAGAACCCTACACCGTGGGAAACAAGCACTCAAGCCTGTAGATTTTATTTTGGTGCATGCCACACATGCTTGTTAAGAACAGGGTGAATTTCTTTCCACTGCTCTGTAGACCACTGCCTGGGTTCTTTGCACCACTTTACAAAAAATAAGGGTTTTTGTAATAAGGGATTTCTGTTCTGCAATCCCTCCATGAACTTTTAGACCGATTGTACTGTCACTGAAGCTCCTGCCGAACGTGCCCCAAAAATCACCCCTCTTTCAAAGTCACTGAAATCCTTTCTTCTAGCCATGGTAGCCAAAATAATGGGTAAAATAATGCATGTTTTTAATGCATTGTTGCATCACCATTCTTGGAAAGTGCTCAGTCAAATTACAGGAAAAAGGAATGATCTAAATATGAAAACCAGAAAGCTTTCCAAAAAAAGCTGTCAGTTACAGTGCGTGTCACATTTTTCAGGCAGGTTTGTGAGAGGTGTTAAACATGAGCTTTGTGCATAATCACATATTCATTCTATTTTGAAAAAGGCCAGCCGTCTAGCTATGATGTTAGCTCATCACTTCAGCTCATAACTCGTGGTAATGCTTAATGTCAATTGCATACCTTTTATCAAAAGTGAATGCCATCACATATTGCGTCTATGGACACATTATGTGAATTGTTGTTGTATATTACCAGGGATATTTACGAATGCTGAAGTCGACCAATTATTATGAATGCTTGATTATACATGTTGAAGATTTTACAAATGTATTATGTATTATTTTACTCAAGTCAAGAAATTACTCCGTTTTTAAACGCCTTTCCTGATGACCAGATTGGTCATATGTTGCTAATGGAATGCAAAACAACTAGATGGTTCCGTAACATGCCAGAATGATTAATTGGGAGTAATCACATAATTTATGTAATTTACTGCAAAATGGGTCTCTAACACCTTCATGAATTACCACTTGTTTGTGTTTACAGTAATTACAGTGACTGGGAACCTGTCTCTCTCAATTCAATGTGCTTTATTGGCATGAAATGCAAAGCGTAAATATTGCCAAAGCAATCTGTTATGAAATACAGTGAATAATGTTTTTAGAAATAATCTGAAAATGTGAATTATTAGATTATATATATCTATTATATTGTGGCAGCCCGATGGGCTGCACTAGGAAATGGCTGCCTGGCCTACAACACATGGCAGCCCCAAAACACTACATTACCCAGCAGACCACAGTGACACCTGAGAGAAGTCAAGCAAACGGGACTAACGATCAGCTGAAGGCCATTTCAAGGCCTATTTAAACTGCTGATTCCCACTACACTGGGAGAGGAGTCGGAACGTGTGTGGGAAGGAGTTGCGGAGTGTTGGTGGAGTGTATTTGTAGAGAGAGAAAACTGTGAAGTCGTATGACCAGCCAGTGTTTTGGAAAGGAGTGTTGGAGTGTGTTTGTGTGTTTGAAATTGGATTGCTTTGGAATATTGACTACGGACTGGATTGTGGACTTGGACCCGGATTTTGGATTGGAACGGACATTGACAAAGAGATAAGGATTGCGGACTTTGTGTTTGTATTCTCCCGAAGACCCCACCCTTTGTTTTGTGTTGTATTAGTAGTTAATAAATTATCATTTTTGTTCATATTACTGCCTCCTCTGGGTTCTTTAACTTGCCTACGCCTTCTGCAAGGTCCGTGTGTGTCGCCCAACCCCTGGGGACACCACAATATATATTATATATAAATTATTTGAATATATACACATATAGCATTGCCAGGGGTGGAAGGGATTCAATCGGGAGGACAGCACCCACCTCATCACTCACTAGCGCCCCCTCTGGTCAGAGGATGATGTGTGACAGGATGGGCCTACAGTTCTGACTGACCATTCCACATGAAAAAGAATGAAACAGGACCTAAATCTATTAGTATTGTATTGTATTACTTTATTAAATACATTTAAAGTCTACTATTATACATTTAGATGTATAATTCGATTTAGAATACATCGATTGAGAGATTCAGCCGCTATCAGGAGTGCATCTTACAAACTCGCATTTTTCACCATTACATTTTTATCAACCTTTCTACTTTCTTTCAACTTTTAGTTCTGCGTTACTTCTTTATTTCTTCATTTATAATGCAGTTGCTCTAAAGTCCACTGGATGATTTTAGAAGGGATGATGACATTGTGAGAAAAAGTTAACAGGATTAAAGTGAAACCTTTGCGGGCTCTTCTCAAGCTTGCTGATGATCTCAGCTATATTATAGCATATCAAGCTTTACAGGTGGTAAAACCAATTAGTGGTAAAAAACATATATTTTAAGGGAGGATGTGCTTGCCTGTGCTTCCTGTAAATTAGCATTTTTTTGCTCCTCAGGCGAGCTTTGTCACAGCACTTTTTTATGATTCACTATTGATTGATTAAAATGCTTCCTGAAGTGGAAGGTTCTGTACAGGCGATTTTCTGCTCTCCTTGGTCTGAGCACATACCAGATGAGCCTGTGTAGACTTATAATGCTTCAGAATACATGTGTGCTCTTTAACACATGCTCACACACAAACACATGCCTACACACACACACACACACAGGCATATATGAGTGTGCACACACACACACACACACAGACAATTATAATATAATATTATAATAATAATATAATAAATAAAATATAATATACGGTGGTGCAGTGGATATTATAAGTTTAATAATATAATAAATAAAATATAATATATCGAATCCATTATTACACACACACACACTGACCAGGAATATATAATGGATGGATGGAAATATAATATATTATATTATTACACACACACACACAGGTATATATGAGGGTGCATAATTGGGATTTGTTATGTAGGGGGGCCCTGTGTTAGTGGGGTTGGCATGGGTGTGCATGCATGTGTGCAATGGCAGCAGTGATGGTGGGGCTTAATAGTGCTTCGTAAATAGTATACATGAAGCCTTTAATAATCTATCTTTGAAATGAAAGTATTCTTGATTAAATACCATTCTAAATCACAATTAAATTGATTAATTTCATAATTCACAAAGTTTCCATAAACAGTATACAGTAACACAGTCCAGTCCGCTGTATAGTCTATACAGTCTTAGTTTATCAGATCCCAGATAGGTTGATATGTTGAAGCCTGTGTGGTAGGACATCTTTGTCTACATGCTAAGTGGTCAGCTTACATGCTTACCTTCTGGTAAGTACCCACTTTTTTACATAGACTCCTGAAAACCCTATCTTTAACCGACTGCAAAGTTCTCTTATTTCCTCCTTACCATACATTAATGGTAGAGCGCTTAACCATGTGTTTTGATCCAATACATTTACTATGTGGAAGAGTGATTCTTCCTCATTAGTGACCACCCTTGTTGCCATACTTGAACATAGTGCTTCATAAACCCTGCCAGGATCAATAACCTTTTGCCTGTTGTCTTCTTGTAGTGGCACCCCATTAAATGAACCTTTAAAGAGCCCGTTAAAGAGCAGCCTCACATGAAACTTTGTAGTATGGACCACTAAAGCTAACTTACTAGTTACAGTAAAATAATAAATAACTTCTTCTACATTCCTTAAGAGCATAAGTATACTGTTCTATAGCCTATTACTGTCTGATAGTTATATGTACTTAACCTTACCTTTGAAATACATCTGTAAGTTTTCTCCTTTTTTAATATATTTTTTAATAATTTGTTTAAGATTTTCTCCCATTTTCTCCCAATTTAGTAGCCAATTTCACCCTCCTGGCAGACATTTGAAAACTGTCAGTGATGTCTCGATAAAGGTAGTCTTTTCGTTTAACTACTCTTGACACATTCCCTAGGTAGCTAGCTTATTAAACTGAAATGAAATGAAATGGACAGCACTAACTTTACTACTAACGTTACATTATTGCCTGCCACACAGGTTAGGAAATTGTCATAGCAAGCTAGCAAACATTTGAAAAAAACCTTTTTAACATACACACACACACACACACACACACACACACTCACATGCACACTCACATGCACACGCACTCACACACACACACACACACACACACACACACACACACACACACATACACACACACACACACACACACACACACACACACACACACACACACACACACTCACACACACACACACACACTCACACACACACACACACACACACACACACACACACACACACACACACACACACACACACACACACACACACACACACACAAGTGTCAAAGGCAGGTGTGTGTGCTTAATATTTAATGGCATTGCAGTCGGGAGAAAATGCAACGTGGACACTTCACCACAGTTCACAGGATTTTCCGTTTATCGATGGATTAGTGGTGGATGAGTTGGATTAGTTTACAGACGGATTAGTGGTTGATGAGATGGATTCGTTTACAGACAGATTAGTGGTAGATGAGATGGATTACAGTTTTTTACGATTGCTATAAAACGTTTTTCAATACTTTTAACACTTATCCTAAACTCTTAACGCACCAACACACCTACCACACCCAATTGGCAAAACGGTAAATTTCATGTTCAAAATCATACATTGTAAACTAAACACCAACACTAATTTTCTAAATACATCCATCCATCCATCCATCCATTATCTAAGCCGCTTATTCCTGGTCAGGGTGGGGGGCTGGAGCCTATCCCAGCATGCGTTCCGGGCGAGAGGCAGGAATACACCCTGGACAGGTCGCCAATCCATCGCAGGGCACACACACCATTCACTCACACACTCATACCTACGGGCAATTTAGACTCTCCAATTAGCCTAACGTGCATGTCTTTGGACTGTGGGAGGAAACCGGAGTACCCGGAGGAAACCCACGCGGACACGGGGTTTCTAAATACAAGAATACACTAAGACAATACACTAAGTCTACCAAAACACTGCAAATATGTCTCAAAATCAAATAATTCTTCCAAACACTAACACATGTTCTCTTCCAACAGGAACATTTAGTCAATCATAGCACAATGTCATGAAAAACACTAACAGCAGATGGAATTACAGAAACGGCATTACTTTACATGTGTCAGTTCTACCCGTATACAATAGAAAATATATTGTATTGAACATAAATTGTCTTTTGCACTGCAGTTTATTTTGAGGCCTCTCTACATTTTTCTTTTGTTGGGTTTAGTAAATGCATGCATTTTGTTTCTTTTTTTTGCAAACATTCAATACCAAAAGTGAATGACCCATCTCATAGTAGCTTTATACAATGTACAGTTTATGAAAAAAAGAAGACAGTAAGTGACAGAATTGCTGCATTAAAGGCTTTATTTGCAACGGAAAATTACTGCAAGAGAACAAAAATATGCAATATAGCTGCTGGTCACCATTGTGTGAAAATACAAAATATACAAACAGAAAAAGGTACAGAAGAAATAAAAGAAGAAAAATACAAAGTCCTCTTCTAATCTGCCCGGTCTTCTGCATTTGGCCACATGTTCTCATCCACATCACACCTTATATCTTCTCTGGCAAGGCACCTTGGGAAGAATCTTTTGGCATGCCTTATCCACCCCTGGCAGTGTTCAGCTGTGATGTCTTGGCATGCAGCATCCATTGCATCCAGGAGGGACATTTGGTCGTGTGGACGATGATCAAAAACCTTCCATCTCCAGGCTGAAAAAAACTCCTCAATGGGGTTGAGGAAAGGGGAGTAAGGGGCAAGGAAAAGGGACATCATCCTTGGATGGGCGTCAAACCAGGCTGTAACTGCACGGGAATGGTGGAATGCCACATTGTCCCATGTGATCACATATATTGGCAAGTGGTCCCCCACCTGCCCCCTTTCTGCCTCCGGCACCAGTCTTTCGTGCAGGTCTTCTAAAAACAGGAGAAGGCGGTCGGTGTTGTAGGGGCCAATCTCACATTTGTGCAGGAGCGCACCATTGTTGGAGATTGCGGCGCATATGGTGATGTTGGCTCCTCTCTGGCCCGGCACGGCAACTGTGGCCCTTTTGCCAATTATGTTTCTTCCCCGCCGACGCCTTTTCGCCAAGTTGAAGCCAGCCTCGTCAATGTAGATCATGTCAAGTGGGGCTTGATTGGCCTCCAACTCCACGACTCTCTGAAAGTAATCAAACACAGTGTGTGTAAATACCTGTATACCTACTGTATGTCCCACTGTACCCCAGGTTTATACCTGAACATATTGGTGAGGGAGTACTTTGATGCGCTCACTGTTCCTTTCAAAAGGAACTTTATACAGTTGTTTCATTCGGACTCTGTGTTTAGCCAGAAATTGATGTTATGCTGATTCCTTCAATATTCCCGAAGACAAGGTTGTCCTCTACAACTCTGGCCTGAATTTCCTTCAGTTTTATCTCATTGTCAGCAATCACCATGTTGACAATAGCAAGCTCCTGTTGTTCATTTAGGAGCCGTCCTCTGCCCCCTGAGGGAGGTAGACATTGAATCCTTAGAGGAACAACATACAGTTACATATTAGGGACTGGAGGCATACAGTTATTGTAATACATGGTAAAATGATTTACACTGTGCAGTAGGAGAAGCCCTTATACAATATCCTACCTGTTGGTTTCTCAAAAAATCCGGACAACAGATGCCACTGTGTCCCGGCTGAGATTTGGCTGTACTCATTCACCAGCCTCTCTGAATGATAGCCCATGGTTAATTACATGGTCTATGATGGTAGCTCTTATCTCATCTGTTACCCTAGCTCTGCCCCTTCTTTGAGCGCCACCATGCATTCTAACTCCTCTCCCTCTACCTTGTCCTTGTCCAACCATTCCTCTCCCTTGTCCTTGTCCAACTCCTCCCGCTTGTCCTTGTCCAACTCCTCTCCCTTGTCCTTGTCCAACTCCTCTCCCTTGTCCTGGTACTCGTCTTCCTCTCCCTCGTCCAGCCATTCCTCTCCCTTGTCCTTGTCCAACTCCTCTCCCTTGTCCTGGTACTCGTCTTCCTCTCCCTCATCCAGCCATTCCTCTCCCTTGTCCTTGTCCAACTCCTCTCCCTTGTCCTGGTACTCGTCTTCCTCTCCCTTCCAGCCATTCTTCTTTCTCTCTTTCTGTTGCTCTATATTGTTCTTTGTCCACACAAGATCAGCCCAAAGAGGTCCCCTTTTTATACTATATGGTCATGCGATTGAAAGAGCCTCAACACCTGAGTATGTTTCCTAGACGGGAATCAGCTGTGATTGATCTATTTGCATATTTTCAATCAGCTGTTTCTCAATAGCAATGAAAAAAATACAGGACATATATTTGTGTTTCAATCTACAATGTGAACTGCTGTTCACTTCAACTTTAGCCTATAAGTTAGGTTTAGAACATAAGGTTATCTGTTCTGACATACAGTGTGAAAGCATTTGTAAATTTGGCAATAAAAATCCATTGTTTTGGTCTTGGTTGAGCTTGTGTGTTAAAGAAGTTCAAACATTTTTTAAATGTGTTAACTGTATGCATTTTGTGTCAAAGGAACAAGAAATGTGTTAATTGTATAGCCCACACAGACTGAAGTTGTGCTAACTGTGTTAAGAGTTTTGGAAATGTGACTACAGAACTGAAAAAAGGTTGATAGCAATTGTAAAAAACTGTAACTGAGGATGCAATGACTCAGTGGCCAAATATTTACTCCAGGATCACAAAAACGATGGATGACCTGAACAATGGATATACACTGCATTACAAAGCACTAGTGGATGCAGTGTGAAGCCTCTCATTAAAGGTAAAAATGCAATGTAAAGTTGCTTAATCTTAAAAAGTAATGTTACTCCAATCATAAAAGTAAATATTTACCCATGGCAAAAAACTGAATTGGTATCTTACAATTTTTTTTTTTTTGTACGTAGCTCTAATCCTAAAAAAGACCCCTGACCAAGATCGACCAATAAAAGGATTTGCTTTTCAACAAATAATGAAAAGAACAACCCCCTAATGTTTGTTCAAAGTTTTAATTGTTATTTTAATTTGATGAAGGAATGCTAGCGTTTCATTGAGAATGAATGGCTTCGAAACAGAGATGCATCCTAGAAGTTGTTCGACTTCCGATTTCCCTGCATATTTCGTCCATTGTATCAGTGGTAGTACTACCCATCCTTCACCATTCATCTGGGCTGCTATCTTAGCTATGAGCAGGACTCCACATCCTACACATCAGATACAGACGAGGGGAGGTTAATTTAGTTGTACTGGCTTTGAAGCAAACCAAACCCAAAACGGTTTTAAACATTTTTTTATTTCGTTATAACTGGTTTGAGAACAGAAACGTTAAATTACTGGTTCTGCTCTGATAAATTCATAAATATGTACTATGCTAAATGTCATGAAATACATAAAATAAATGAGATATTCTGAAACACATCACAGGTAGATTGATTGGGGTTGTGATGGGCTCTTTCCTTGAGCTGCATGGGGGAAGGAGGGGGGTCTATGGACACATTATGTGAATTGTTGTTGTATATTACCAGGAATATTTACGAATGCTGAAGTCGACCAATTATTATGAATGCTTGATTATACATGTTGAAGATTTTACAAATGTATTATGTATTATTCTACTCAAGTCAAGAAAGTACTCAGTTTTTAAACGCCTTTCCTGATGACCAGATTGGTCATATGTTGCTAATGGAATGCAAAACAACTAGATGGTTCCGTAACATGCCAGAATGATTAATTGGGAGTAATCACATAATTTATGTCATTTACTGCAAAATGGGTCTCTAACACCTTCATGAATTACCACTTGTTTGTGTTTACAGTAATTACTGTGACTGGGAACCTGTCTCTCTCTATTCAATGTGCTTTATTGGCATGAAATGCAAAGCGTAAATATTGCCAAAGCAATCTGTTATGAAATACAGTGAATAATGTTTTTAGAAATAATCTGAAAATGTGAATTATTAGATTATATATATCTATTATATCTATTATATATATTATATATACATTATTTGAATATATACACATATAGCATTGCCAGGGGTGGAAGGGATTCAATCGGGAGGCCAGCACCCACCTCATCACTCACTAGCGCCCCCTCTGGTCAGAGGATGATGTGTGACAGGATGGGCCTACAGTTCTGACTGACCATTCCACATGAAAAAGAATGAAACAGGACCTAAATCTATTATGGTACTGTTTTCCAGACTAGTATAAAATAAAATAAACATTTCAACAATTCAGGATTATGAAGGAGCAATGAATGTATTTCCACTGTACTTATCTCCTGTTGCTACCATCTAGGTTTATAAATATGACCTATATTAATGCACCTGACTTCCATCACATCCAAGATCCCAACATAAACTTGTTATGGCCATCAATAAATTGTCTGTATTACTTTATTAAATACATTTAAAGTCTACTATTATACATTTAGATGTATAATTAGATTTAGAATACATCGATTGAGAGATTCAGCTGCTATCAGGAGTGCATCTTACAAACTCGCATTTTTCACCATTACATTTTTATTAACCTTTCTACTTTCTTTCAACTTTTAGTTCTGTGTTACTTCTTTTTTTCTTCATTTATAATGCAGTTGCTCTAAAGTCCACTGGATGATTTTAGAAGGGATGATGACATTGTGAGAAAAAGTTAACAGGATTAAAGTGAAACCTTTGCGGGCTCTTCTCAAGCTTGCTGATGATCTCAGCGCATTATACAAATAATAGTATATCAAGCTTTACAGGTGGTAAAACCAATTAGTGGTAAAAAACATATATTTTAAGGGAGGATGTGCTTGCCTGTGCTTCCTGTAAATTAGCATTTTTTTGCTCCTCAGGCGAGCTTTGTCACAGCACTTTTTTATGATTCACTTTTGATTGATTAAAATGCTTCCTGAAGTGGAAGGTTCTGTACAGGCGATTTTCTGCTCTCTTTGGTCTGAGCACATACCAGATGAGCCTGTGTAGACTTATAATGCTTCAGAATACATGTGTGCTCTTTAACACATGCTCACACACACACACATGCCTACACACACACACACACAGGCATATATGAGTGTGCACACACACACACACACAGACAATTATAATATAATATTATATTATAATAATAATATAATAAATAAAATATAATATATCATATTATTACACACACACACACAGGTATATATGAGGGCGCATAATTGGGATTTGTTATGTAGGGGGGCCCTGTGTTAGTGGGGTTGGCATGGGTGTGCATGCATGTGTGCAATGGCAGCAGTGGTGGTGGGGCTTAATAGTGCTTCGTAAATAGTATATATGAAGCCTTTAATAATCTATCTTTGAAATGAAAGTATTCTTGATTAAATACCATTCTAAATCACAATTTCATCATTCACAAAGTTTACATAAACAGTATACAGTAACACAGTCCAGTCCGCTGTATAGTCTATACAGTCTTACTTTATCAGATCCCAGACAGGTTGATATGTTGAAGCCTGTGTGGTAGGACATCTTTGTCTACATGCTAAGTGGTCAGCTTACATGCTTACCTTCTGGTAAGTACCCACTTTTTTACATAGACTCCTGAAAACCCTATCTTTAGCCGACTGCAAAGTTATCTTATTTCCTCCTTACCATACATTAATGGTAGAGCGCTTAACCATGTGTTTTGATCCAATACATTTACTTTGTGGAAGAGTGATTCTTCCTCATTAGTGACCACCCTTGTTGCCATACTTGGACATAGTGCTTCATAAACCCTGCCAGGATCAATAACCTTTTGCCTGTTGTCTTCTTGTAGTGGCACCCCATTAAATGAACCTTTAAAGAGCCCGTTAAAGAGCAGCCTCACATGAAACTTTGTAGTATGGACCACTAAAGCTAAATTACTAGTTACAGTAAAATAATAAATAACTTTTTCTACATTCCTTAAGAGCATAAGTATACTGTTCTATAGCCTATTACTGTCTGATAGTTATATCTACTTAACCTTACTTTTGAAATACATCTGTAATTTTTCTCCTTTTTTTTTTTTTTTTTTTTTTTTTGAATTTGTTTACGATTTTCTCCCATTTTCTCCCAATTTAGTAGCCAATTTCACCCTCCTGGCAGACGTTTGAAAACTGTCAGTGATGTCTCGATAAAGGTAGTCTTTTCGTTTAACTACTCTTGACACATTCCCTAGGTAGCTAGCTTATCAAACTGAAATGAAATGAAATGGACAGCACTAACATTACTACTAACGTTACATTACTGCCTGCCACACAGGTTAGGAAATTGTCATAGCAAGCTGGCAAACATTTGAAAAAAAACGTTTTCACATACACACACACACACACACATACACACTCACATGCACACGCACATACACACACACACACACACACACACACACACACAGGCACACACACACACACACACACACACTCACACTCACACACACACACACACACACACACACACACACACACACACACACACACACTCACACACACACACACGCACACACACACACACACACACACAAGTGTCAAAGGTAGGTGTGTGTGCTTAATATTTAATGGCATTGCAGTTGGGAGAAAATGCAACGTGGACACTTCACCACAGTTCACAGGATTTTCTGTTTATCGATGGATTAGTGGTGGATCAGTTGGATTAGTTTACAGACGGATTAGTGGTTGATGAGATGGATTAGTTTACAAACGGATTAGTGGTGGATGAGATGGATTAACTGAGGATGCAATGACTCTGGTGGCCAAATATTTACTCCAGGATCACAAAAACGATGGATGACCTGAACAATGGATATACACTGCATTACAAAGCACTAGTGGATGCAGTGTGAAGCCTCTCATTAAAGGTAAAAATGCAATGTAAAGTTGCTTAATCTTAAAAAGTAATGTTACTCCAATCATAAAAGTAAATATTTACCCTTGGCAAAAAACTGAATTGGTATCTTACAACATTTTTTTTTTTTTACGTAGCTCTAATCCTAAAAAAATTATTTAAAAAAGATTGGAGCCCCTGACCAAGATCGACCAATAAAAGGGTTTGCTTTTCAACAAATAATGAAAAGAACAACCCCCTAATGTTTTTTCAAAGTTTTAATTGTTATTTTAATTTGATGAAGAAATGCTAGCGTTTCATTGAAAAGTTGTTCGACTTCCGATTTCCCTGCATATTTTGTCCATTGTATCAGTGGTAGTACTACCCATCCTTCACCATTCATCTGGGCTGCCATCTTAGCTATGAGCAGGACTCCACATCCTACACATCAGCTACAGACGAGGGGAGGTTAATTTAGCTGTACTAGCTTTGAAGCAAACCAAACCCAAAACGGTTTTAAACATTTTTTTATTTCGTTATAACTGGTTTGAGAACAGAAACGTTAAATTACTGGTTCTGCTCTGATAAATTCATAAATATGTACTATGCTAAATGTCATGAAATACATAAAATAAATGAGATATTCTGAAACACATCACAGGTAGATTGATTGGGGTTGTGATGGGCTCTTTCCTTGAGCTGCAGGGGGAAGGAGGGGGGGATGAGTAGAGAGCCTTGCCTTTATTTGATCATTACCGCCAGTGTGTGTTTGATTGTTTGACATGGTTAACAAGAATGTCAATTTAAATAAGGATCACCCCGTTTAACCAACAATCACATCTAAATGCAGAGTCTGACAGGATGCACCTCTGTGAACAAATCTGCACACATTTTGCTGTAAATAAAATAGCAAAACAGTCGATTTGAGTTAACCACCCCCCACCATCTGTCCTTGTTATAATAGGAGTTAGTTATTTAATGTTACCTGATCTCTTTGTCATAATGAAATTAAATTAAACAATGATTTAAGACCTGCTTAAAAGTCACCGAGACAGAATCTGTGACTGATAGGTGATCCTTATTCATTAGGAAATTCAAAAACAACAAATGGTTAACAATGTTGTTAAGTTTGAGCTCTTTTTATCAGAAGTTCCATAAACAGTGCACAAGCTCAAATTATGCAGTGAGAAATTAGCTGAGCAATTTCTGCAAGCCCTGACAAGCCCTTAAAGTCATGTAAATGTTTTTTAGGTAAAATTCGGAATTTCAAGACGGCCCCTTGCCTAAATGAATTACTCTGCTACACTCTTGACCTTCTTCTGTCAGAAGTTTCCAGCATGCCAACTCCTCCCCATCTCTCTTTCTCTCCAATTTTTTTTACACATTTATTTTGTACACAATGTCGCCTGTGGGGTCAACAACTTTGTCCTTACTGCCAGGTAAAATCCTTTCCTCAGAGCTGAAGTTGACATACAGTATATCATTACAAAACCAATAAGCAGTATTACTTAATAAAGCTCTTCAACAGATTCTAAGGGAGAAGATCTGTTGGTGTCCTGACAGTGCCTTTGTGTCTATGTGCACATACATGTGTGTCTGTGTGCACATGCATGTGTATCTGTGTGCACATGTATGTGTGTCTGTGTGCACATGCATGCATATGTGTGTTCGGGCATGCCCATGCATGTGCTCATGCATTCATATACAGTATGTTGTATAAGCAGGAACATGTACGCACACACATGTGTGTGTGTGTGTGTGTGCGTGTGTGTGTGTGTGTGTGTGTGCATCAGCATATGTTTGCATGTACGTGCATGTGTATGCAATCGCTAAAGCAAGTTTGGAAAACAAGCGCTCAGACAGAATCTTTAATAAGCTGTTTGTGAGCACAAACACATTTTTATCTGTCCTGATTACCATTTCTTTGGCTAGGTGAGCTGGCCCTGACTGATAGTTCCCCCGCGCTAATCAGCGGCGTAGACGGGCTGCTGGGACGGATTCCCACAGTGTGCAAGGCGCTGATAAAATGCCAGAGCTCCGTTCCCTCTCTTGCCAATACGCGGCACGGGAAACGGCACCGGAGCTCGCGTCCAAGAAATCCCAAGAAATCCCTCTCTGCTGCTTCTTATTACCCGTGCCAAAAGCCGGGACTCTACGCAACATGATAGAGCATGTGTCCACTCCATCCAACGCCGTTTAGCGTCTAGTCAGCCAGGCGCAGAGTAAGCCAGGGCTCTGAGCGATACCCAGTATTAAGATCAGCAGATACTGATGTCATGATTTATCATTCTAAGCACTGCGTGAAGTTTCTCGCTAGTTCTCGGCACTGCCATCTCTCGTGCATTGAGGCCAAGTCTTACCCAGTTCACCCGCTTTACCTACTCTCATGCCACACTTGCAGTGTCCATTTGCTTAGAGTTACATTTCTGTACAGGCTATACGTGACCTTGAACATAGCTAGAGTAAACACGTGCTGATCAATAGCACCTCACTATCGAGTCTGAGTCTGATCTGCACGGAGATATTTTCTGTAATTAAACTTCAGACACATGCAGAGCAACTCTGTGTATGCAAATGGGAGGGCGGAATAATATAACCATGGCACATCTGTGAATAAACCAGTCATGCGTGAAGCAAATTTAAATTCAAATACAGAATTTGAGAGCCACAGTCCCGTTGCTCTCAAATTGTGATCCCATTGCCCTTGTGACAGTAGCTTCACATTATGGTTGTGGTAGTAAGTAGAAGTAATCATTAAATTTTTGTGTTGAATATTTTTGTCATATAGTATTATTTAATATATATGATGTATATAATATGGTTATCAATAATTTATTAATATTCATCATGATTATTATTCATCATGAGATGAATGTGAACTGATTTCAGGGCCTCTGGGAAATTGCAGTCTTATGACAGGTATGCATAGTGCTCTGCAAAAAGTACATCTTAGAAGTAATCCTTTGCATTGTGTTGTGAAATGGCCCAATCAACATTTTGTCCTTAACTTTGAAGAACCTGAAAGTTTAATAAAAATGAACCCTTCCATTTAATTGTAAGTCAAAGTAAAGGTCACGTGTTGATTGAATAAAGGGTATTCTCTTATTTCTATAATCTGTGTTTATGGTACTTACAGTGCAAGGTTGCTGTGACCTGTACTGGCTGTCCCAAATCGCACAGAACGTGACCAACATGGCTCCCAGATGATGTGTCTAAAATGCTTGTTCTCATGAGAAAAGGTCCCATTTATCCCATTTATATATCATTACCATTTTCACACACCACATTATTGGCTATATATATATACATTTATATACATTAGGTTGTGGACCAAAAATGGAAATGGTGGTTCTGTAATGGTGTGGGGTGCAATTTCCTGTTTTGTGTGCACTCATACCCTTAGGCAAGATGTCAATTGTTACTTAATGGTACTGAGTGATCATCTTCACCCCATCTTAAAGCAGTTATATCCTGCAGAGAGGGCTGTCTTTCAGCACGACAACGTCTCTGTTCACAGAGCTCGAGTAACCACCCAGTGGTTTGTGTAGCTCAATGGTGACATCTTTCATGTGTCGGGGCCTTCTAAGTCACCAGACTTACACCCGATCAAGCATTTACAACATAATCTGTAATGACACCTGAGACAGCGTTTCTCACCTTCATCAAGGGTCTAGATGCTGGTAAACTCTATGCCAGACGGGGTGCACAGGGCACACAGGGGAGCCATACGGGGCACACAGATGGGGCACACAGGGCACACACAGGGACCATACAGGACACACGCTTGGGGCACACAGGGACCATACAGGACACACACGTGGGGCACACAGGGACCATACAGGACACACACGTGGGGCACACAGGGACCATACAGGACACACACGTGGGGCACACAGGGACCATACAGGACACACACGTGGGGCACACAGGGACCATACAGGACACACACGTGGGGCACACAGGGACCATACAGGACACACACGTGGGGCACACAGGGACCATACAGGACACACACATGGGGCACACAGGGTACACAGATGGGGCCAGGTAGGGAACACACACATGAGGGCCATACAGGGCACATGTTGTGGCCCAACAACCTAGGAAGCCAAAAATCAGGCAGAGGCTTTGGGCAGAGAAAAAAAACTGCAATCACTACAAGAATAATGCATTACTAGCTGTGCAAATTTAAATAGACTTTTGAGTGGTTAGAAGTAGAGCAGTATTTTATATTTAAACATAAGTATCTTATAAGTATGGATATTTTATATGTAATGAGACACATTGCCCAGGGGCTGTTTAATCATGAAATATCTGGACATAACGTGGATTCTTTTTAACTGCAGTTAACTTTCAGCAAAGAAAAGCTTTTATTATTAAAAAGAAATGTGTATGGACTTCGCTGAAACTGGAAAATGAGGAATCAGCAGGTAATGAATGCAGGTACTATTTATCAGCTGGAGACTAGGAGCGCCTACTTCTGACTGGGGCTGACACAAATGTGATAATGAGGTTATATTGAGATTAAACACCACCATTTATTTGATGTCACTGCCTATTTACTTCAAAATGCTTAACGGAAAAGGCTTTTGCTTTACACCTCAGCTTCATTATCTTTCTGGCTGGCTATCGTTCCAAGAGAGTTTAGGACTGTCTTTCACACAGCACCCCCTCCCCCTCTCCCAACAGCAAACCAGGTGCCATTCTCAAATACCGGGGATTTCTCATATAAGGTTTCGCCGAATCAATAACGGGTCAGAATCTATCTTTTGGTTTCAAACAAAACATTTGGTTTGAGGTACCACCCAGCAGGAGAGGGAAGAGACTGTGGCTTTTAAAATACAATTCAATACAAAAAGCTTTTATATACTGCTCTTATTCCCAGGGCGCTTTACAAAGAGAAAAATAAAATACAAAAATTAAATTAAAATTAATTAAATAAAATACAATAAATACATTTAAAATCAGAATTAGCTAAAAGTCCAAACTAGGAAGAACAGAAACACTAGACATGTGTGCGTGTAGAAATAGAAATACTTCAGAATAAAATCAGTTTGTATCAGGCCACTCTGTCTATGCATACTGTAGCTAACCAAAGTCATGACTTTGGTCCATGTCATTTTGTCAGTAAAGCCATTGTTTTTACAAAGGCCTACACATAGACAGTAGGACATATAATGGTAAAAACTTTCAGTTACAAATTTAAGTGTTAAGTTGATTTGTGGTCTTACAAAACATTGCTTGTGTTCATTTCAACAACTATCAACATGATGTTGTGTACAAAATGGTGCAATATTCCCATTCAATCCCTTTCCCTTGGTTACCAATGAACCACTCTAGGTGTCTTACAATTAACTTTGCCTCTCATCTCAATCACATAAAACACTACAGCACAATTCATTCTGGAAGTCTTTATCTTACCACTTTCAAGCACGGGATAATTAGTGGCAGTGCCATGTTACATTCATAGAGCACTACAATTAACATACATTCATTTCTACATTAGCCACTAATTAAACCCCTCGTATTCCTCTGCCATTAAGCATGTTTGCAGGTTACAAACTGCGTTGTCTCTGCTGCAGAATTACTATTCATTATATTCCCCCAAAAAAATCAATATGAGTTTTATTCACATTGTGTTTTATAATGCATCATTTTTACCTGCTCTGGGACTGCAGAGGAAAACTAACAGTTCAGCTAAATCTGGTACTCTTACACAGTCAGTGGAAATGTTGATTATTGTGCAGTAGCCCTGTCAAATAAACATAATAAAATAAATATATTACAAATGTAACTCCTCACAATGCACTTTTTGTTTTTAAACAACTTTCTACTTTTTAACTTTTGTCCTCTCTTTCCGATATGGAATCTGCAATTGTACCACACTGCAGCTGAAGCATCATGCCCTCCTCCCACGCACTCTACCGCCAGCCAGGACTATTCTCCACCGTACAGGTCACATCATACACTCCTCCCACGCACTCTACCGCCAGCCAGGACTATTCTCCACCGTACAGGTCACATCATACACTCCTCCCACGCACACTACCACCAGCCAGGACTATTCTCCACCGTACAGGTCACATCATACACTCCTCCCACGCACACTACCACCAGCCAGGACTATTCTCCACCACTACAGGTCACATCATACACTCCTCCCACGCACACTACCACCAGCCAGGACTATTCTCCACTGTACAGGTCACATCATACACTCCTCCCACACACACTACCACCAGCCAGGACTATTCTCCACCGTACAGGTCACATCATACACTCCTCCCACGCACACTACCACCAGCCAGGACTATTCTCCACCTGTACAGGTCACATCATACACTCCTCCCACGCACTCTACCGCCAGCCAGGACTATTCTCCACTGTACAGGTCACATCATACACTCCTCCCACGCACTCCACCACCGGCCGTGACTATTCTCCGCCGTACAGGCCACATGATGCACTCCTCCCAAGCACTCTACCATCAGCCAGTGACTGTTCTCCAACATACAGGCCACATGATACTAAAGGAGAGCACAGGCACTGATTGGAGAAGGGGTGGGAGGAGCTAATGTGGCAGTAATGCAAAGAACGCTGGTTTGGTATTATTCCTAATCTCTTGTGTCTGACATGACACAAGCTGTTCTCCTCTATCAGCTTGTTTATCATAATAACACGTATGGTGTGAGTATGGTGTTAGTATGGTGTGAGTGTGAGTATGGTGTTAGTATGGTGTTATTATGGTGTGAGTGTGGTATGAGTATTGTATGAGTATGATGCGAGTATGGTGTTTGTATGGTGTTTGTATGGTGTGAGTGTGGTATGAGTACTGTGTGAGTATGGTGTTAGTATGGTGTAAGTATGGTATGAGGTCATTTATGTCAGATTAATCTGGTGAGCATGTATATCTAAACAGCTGCACAACAACAGCAGGCCCTAATCAGCACGGCTGCTGTTTCTCACACTATATGTCTGAACCTTATTTCCATTATGGACCAAATTTCCCATTTCGAAAGGTTCCTTAATCCTTTAGGCTGTTCATGTCACCTCACTGACTGAAATTGAATTTTGTTCTGTTTGTTCTCCTGCAAAGAGCTACACATTTATGACTATCTGCTGTAACGCTCTCCAAAACGCTGAGGATAACAGAGGAAATTAATGGAACTTTTTTATTTTGTCCTGGTCTATTTGATTATTATTTGAATACAATTGAAGGCATGACCCATTAAAATGTGATCTACAGATGGAACAAAAAAGACGATTTTGACACCTACTGAAAGGCTACCGGATCTGCATGCCTGGGCTCGACTAGGCCTGAGGCGAAATCTTGCCTTTTTCTTTTCCACTCTGTTTTACACCTCAAGGTCAATAAACAGGGCAGCCAGTTTTATAATGGGCCAGTTATGCGGGATTGCATATATTACGAAGTACACAACCCTTATGGAAAAAACACGTGGATTTCACATTTAAACATGACTGGAGGGAACAGCCCTCCGGGAACAGCGGTGTGAGCAGCCAAGGATCCAGGCACAACGACCATTTATTTATTTATTTATTTATTATTTTCCATACAACATGGTGCATTGGTGACTCCATCTCGGGCAATATTTTTCTGTTCTGTGTAGGGTATGACATTTTCACGGTATGATAATCGTACTACTCAATATCACGTTTTTTGGTATGTCACGGTATCAGTTTGTAAGCTAAAAAAAGTATCACACAAAGTTTACAACTCGATCTGTTTATTGTATGGCTCTTTGCAGATTTATATACCATTTTAATTGAAAAATAAAACAAAAAATGCAATCTGATGTGTAGTGAGCTTGTACTGGTGCAGTATGGCTGCCGTCGCGTTCACCCAGGTGGGTGCTGAGTTATAAATCCAATATTCATTCATTCATATTATTTACAGGTAATATGAGTTATTTAGACATTTTAGTAGGGTAATGGTTGAAATATTCTTTTCCCTGCATGAAAATAGCTTTTGCCACGTGATTTACTATCACAGTATTACATTAAGTTTATGATAGTACTATTTCATATTTTAATATCATGGCATACCACCATACCGGTATACCGTCACACCCCTAGTTCTGTGTGTGTCTATGAGTGTGAGTGTGTTGTGTTACCCAACGGTTTTGTTTCTTTCTTTTCCTTCCCCTGGTAGGATTGCAGCTTAATACCTGTGAAGTAAATATGACATGTGATAGAATACATGAGAAATCTCACAATGCGATCACATGATATACATGTACAGATGTGACAATATGTCACTAACCTGGGATTTAATTACGGTGACGGTTTCTATATTCATAAAAGCGATTAACAAAGTGCACTACAAATGAGTTTTGTCATTTTTAAATGAATGAAATGTCAATTCTGCATTGATATCAGGAAGTATTATCTTACACAGAGAGTTGTCAATACATAGAACAGCTTGCCAGGTCATCTAACAGAATCAGTGATCCCTGGTGTGTTTAAGTCTGGGCTTTATACAGTGCAGGTTAGACTGTACGAAAATGATGGGCTGAATGTCCGGTTCATGTCATTATGTTTTCAACATATTTTTTGACATGGAAATGATTTGTTGACATTTGACAATGGCTGAGCTTGAAAAAGAAATATTTGTGCAACCACGCTTATGGGCAAAAAATCGAATAAATTACTTTTCAAAACTGGATATGATGACTACAATTCCATCTATGCTGTGTAAAATAATCCTCTGTACCTTAAGCGATAGGAGTAGCCATGTAGATGTATTGTATATTAATACAAGGTACAGTGCAAATGGATAATCTGTATCTGACTGCAATATACTTACGTTGCAGTTAGTTGGCAAATATAGCTAGCTGATTTGTCATCTGGATTGTATACAAACAACATCTAACACACATTCACTTGAGGCAACACATGTTGCTCAATTAAAAATCATCTATCAATAGTAAACCTCTATTTCATGACATTGATATAATTTTTTTTTTTTATATTATAGCTAATAAAACACTGAAAGTTTATGCATATGATTATAAAGATATAGTTCATAGTCAGCTAGTTATGATCTAATCTTGCTCACCATCCAAAACTAAAGAGCTGATAGTGGGATTTGTTTCTCTGGATAACAAAAAGAAAATATATAGTTGCCTAGCTACTGAAACTACCTGCATGACAAACAATTGATGAAAAGTATGTTCGCTCAAGTGGCTGAGTTCAGCTTGCTAGCTGCAACACCAAGTGTGAAATTGGTTAGCTTCCGTCCACCTCTCCCCGTCAAGGTTGTCAACTGTACATAAATTTACAGCCAGTCTGTATAAAATAACACAAATCTGGACACTTTTTTGTTACTATTTTATCATTTATGCTATGTAATTGGTGTCAGTGAAAAATTAGGCTGTAAAAATTGTCAAACTCAGACAGTCATGTCAGTAAGAATAGTAATATTGGAAAATAACAGGGAGCAGCCCTGCAGCCCATTGGGTGGGATAATAGATGTGGGCGGGGTCTGGTGTGACATTTAGTGGGATAACAAGGGAGCTTATGTGCCTGGTCTTTTGGTCTGTGGTAATGTGAAAATGTCAAAAATGTAAAAAATAAAAATATATATAATAATTTGTACTGAGGAATATTTTCACATTACTTTGTTTCATATGATTACAGATTATCACCCTGACACCAGCAAGTAACCCCATGTACAGAAGACAAGCTTGTAGAACAAGCTATTGCTATTATAAGTTATTTGCTTAGAGGATATGAGGTGCCCGCCCTCCACCCATGGCCATGAGCTCTTCCACCCTCTTGGCAGAACCTCACAGGGTTGACCCGAGCTTGATCCGATGGTGTCAGGCGGGGGGGGTATGAAGGTTAAGTCTATATAAATGAAAAAATATATATATATATTGTGGCAGCCCAATGGGCTGCACAAGAAAATGGCTGCCTGGCCTACAACACATGGGAGCCAAGAAACACTACATTTCCCAGCAGGCCACAGTCACACCTGAGCCAAGTGAAAGCGATGGGACTAACGACCAGCTGAAAGACATTTTGAGGCCTATTTAAAGGGCTGATTCCCATCACACTGGGAGAGGAGTAGGAACGTGTTTTTGGAAGGAGTTGCTGTGTGAGTTGTAAGAGTAAGTACTGTGAAGTCTATTGACCAGCCAGTATTTGGAGAAAGAGTGATTGTTGGAGTGTTTTTGGTGTATGAAAATTGGATTGTTTTGAGGACCCCCTTTGGATTTTGACGATGGACTGGATTACGGAACTGAACTGGATTTTGGATTGGATTTGGACATTGACGACGAGAAAGGATTTGTGGACTTTGTTTGTATTCCCCTGAAGACCCCACCCTTTGTTTTGTGTTTGTTAGTATAATAAATTATCATTTTGGTTTTGAATACTGCCTCCTCCTGGTTCTTGAACTTGCCTACGCCCTCTGCAAGGTCCGTGAGTGTCGCCCAACCCCTGGGGACACCACAATATATATATATATATATATATTAGTCTGTTTGAACTGTGAGTTGCATCACCACTAACAGGAGGCAGCGGGCCATGGTTTTGTAGTCTCGGTACAGATTGATCCAGCTGCATCCTGTAGCGCCAAAGATTGTGGGACGGATATGTGCACAATCAGCACATTTTATTAATCGATATCTGCGGCTTGGCAGTGATTTTGATCTTTATGTTAAAGTGCCAGAGCATTTGGAATTGAATATATATATTTATGTACAGATGTACATTTTTTGCATCCATAGGCGACAACTCCATTGAGATCCAATATTCTTACGTGAAAGTAATCTACAGTTTATGTTTGACATCACACAAATTCTGGAAACCCCCCCCCCAATACAATTTTCCCTACAAAAGAGGCAATAACCATCTCGCCCCAGGGGATTTGGCCTCACAACTACTATATATGTTCACTTGTTTATCACCCTCAAATGGCTTCCAAGTTCCACAGGCCATTGGTCTTTGCGTCTTCTTATTGCCATGAATATTGAACAGGAATTTATTTTGCGATTCAGTCCAGAATAAGACATAAAGGGTAACAGTGGAAGGCTATTTATATGACTTCCGCTAGACTAATCTATAAAGAAAATTGTCTTTTTAACCGGCACATTTGCTTTTGCTCATCCAACTCTATTTAGCTGTCTGGAGTCTTGGCGGTTTTCTCTGGGCTGACTCAGACAGCATTGAACTACCGACCTGAAATAGCCAATAAATCAGTGAAATAAACATTTTTAATTAAACTAAAACAAATACAGTTTGAGAGAAGGGCCTTTTTGAAGGCCTTGCAATTGATCAGCAAGAGTTGGAAGCAAGCAGTTTAATTCCCCTGAATTAACTACGGAGCACCAGGCCCATTGTGATAAAGAAGACAGAATGCTAATATATGTTTCTCTTTGTCCCAACTTACAACGTTGTTTAACTGTGATGTAGTGAAAAGAGAATAGTCTCGTTTCACTGCATCTCTCTCTCTCTTGCTGTACTTTTGGGAAAAAGTTTGTATGTATATACACAGCACATAAGCACAACCAGAGCATCAGGAACAACCAAACAACAACAAGTACACTTCCCCCATTCACTTGCTTTGATTAATGGATCATCAATGTTAGGAAGTACTCTCATGTACAGTATATAATTGTGTATGTTGTATTGTGTGTAAATCCATATACATGAGATCAAAAACGCATCTGGAATGGAGATCGTTCGGAACTTGAAAGTGAAGTGAAAATACACCTATTGCAAACATTTGAACCCTTTATTCGTTTTTTACAATCACTTTGGTGCTAATCTCACAATTTGTGCTCAATTTTCAAAACCTTAGACACAACAATCAAAACGATCAGCACTTGTAACACAGCCTGTCCTATGTTCAAAACCTTGCATTGTGCATTCATATCTTTTAAGAAATCTTGCACTTCAGAAATCATTGGTTCAAATAACTCATTTATCATAAAATACTATAGGAAAATTAGTTTAGATCACCCAAGCACAAGATAGCTTCATTGTTTAGTTGTTTTTACAATCCTTCAATATTGCAGTAAAAAATACTTGATACATGTTTCAATATGGTTCTTTTTGTGGTTTTAAATAAAGGGAATAGTGGAGACAGTAGAAGAGACAGCGGAATCATTGAACAAAATCAGAATAAAGACTATTTAAAAAAACTAAACAAAACAAAATAATGACATTCATTGGTTAGTTATTTTCATCAAGCCTATCTTGTGGATTTGGCCATAAGTTCTCATCCACATCACAGTGGATATCTTCATTTGCCATACATTGGGGAAAAAACCTTCTGGCATGGTGAATCCAGGATTGATGTTGGTCTGCTGTGATGTAATTGCATACATCATTCATGGCCAAGAGGAGGGTGGCATGTTTGTGAGGGCAACGATCATACACCTTCCAACTCCGTGCTGAGAAGAATTCCTCAATTTGGTTGAGGAAAGCATGGTGGAACCTAACATTGTCCCACACTATCACATAAGTCACTCCAACAGCTTGACAGACCTGCTGTAGCTCATCAAGGAAATTCACAAGAAGAGCTGCATTATAGGATCCCATAAGAGGTCTGCAATATTGCATTATGGAACATGGAACCATAGGAACAGTGTCTGATAAAGGGTGATGATGGAATATTACATCCAACGATAATGTAGTAAAATTGGTTCATGTTCCAAAGTAGTTGGTGTCAATAGATTTATTTATCCTATAACATTCAAACATGGAATTTTGTTAATCAGTTTCCATAAAACTATGCATTAGTAGTAATGCTACAGTTACTTATCATTTTGAGCAGTTAATGAATTGATAGTTAGATATTGTAATGAAATTTTGAGCAGTTTGTAATGAATTGCATTTTGAAAGTTTAGAATGAATTGTTATTAATGAAATTTGGTTTGTCACAAACAACAGGAGTGAAAGAATCATTTGTACAGGACATGTGTGTATACTGATAATAAATATATTTAAAAAATGTAAAAATACAATAATTTAAGAAAAAAATAATGTCATTGTGTTAACACTTTGAGGTGTGTTTGAACAAGTGATTTGGTTCAGCAAACAAATGATTTTAGGTTTATGTCTATTATATTCAGGCAACTAAAAAAAGTGCTTAGAGTTTTGAAAAATTGGCATTTTAATTATCCGTTTTGAGTTTTGTGTCTCCAGTTTAGAAAAATGACCTCAAGGTTCTGAAATTTGTACCAAAGTGATTGTAAAAAACTGTAATTGTAATTGTTAATTACAGTTTTTTAAATTGTAGCTACAAATCTTAGTTTAAATGAACCATTGGATAAATAATCAGGATGTTATTAGAACTTTATTTTTCCCCCACGTCCATATCAGGTATTTAGGCTTGTTTACAGTTGATACTTGTTTACAGTTGATACTGTAAACTTGTTAATTTTACAGTCCAGTGAGATCAAATTTCACAACAATGGCTTCTTATCAACCTTTTTGGTTTTCTATTATTTGCAGCATAATACTATGTGTAATCTGTATTCTCAATTTTTATTTTCCTAATTGAATTGCTCGCTAGATCAAATTAATGGACAAATCTTCAGACAAATCTTCATCTTCTTCTCACTGAACTGTGTAATTTAAATTGTATAGCAAACTGTCACAAGATAACAAACCACAAAAAAGATGTGTATTTAATTCAAAAATAGTTCCCTTGATTTAATCCACAAGGGCATTAATGAAGGTGCATCAGTGGAAGTGATGCAGCACAATTGCAGGGAGATGTAGTGGTGGTGATGTGGGAGGGTGCAGCACAATTGCAGGGAGATGTAGTGGTGGTGGTGTGGGAGGGTGCAGCACAATTGCAGGGAGATGTAGTGGTGGTGATGTGGGAGGGTGCAGCACAATTGCAGGGAGATGTAGTGGTGGTGGTGTGGGAGGGTGCAGCACAATTGCAGGGAGATGTAGTGGTGGTGGTGTGGGAGGGTGCAGCACAGTTGCAGGGAGATGTAGTGGTCATGGTTAACAAGCTAGGCTTGTAACCAGAAGGTTGCAGAGTCAATTCCCAAGTGGGACACTGTTGTGGCACCCTTGAGAAAGATACGTATTCTGACGTAAAATCATTTCAGTAAATAATCAGTTACATAATGTGTAATGTGTTACAATGATTAAACGTTAGAAATACTAATGCTATTTTGGGGTATGTGAAAAGTATTATTATTGTTATTAGTAGTAGTAGTGCTAGTAGTACTGTTATTATTTATTTAATTACTATAAATACTACTATTATCTAATAATAATAATAATAATAATAATAATAATAATAATAATAATAATATACCCCAAGTCAGAGATGTGATTGAAATAAGTGTTTTTATATCAGATGAGAAATACATTTCCACCTTCTAGTCTACCAAGATTCAAACTTGTGCTTTTAACACCACTAGTTTGCTATCTACAAATACTGGTGTGGTGTGGTTCCAGTACCGTTAAACATGATTAGTGGAAAAAACTATCTTAAATCTCAAGCTACTCAGTTTGGTGACAGAATCTATAACTGAATTACGCATAATATCTGGAAAGGTTCTTTGAAACAGAGCTATGTTCCTGTGTATTGTGGTCCAGTCAACCCAATAAGAAGTTAAGGTTACGGAGGACATGAATTTCTGTATTTAAACAACCCCAGAATGCACTGCAGGTTTGGGTTATTTGCTTTTCTATGCATTTGTCTCCCACAAACAGGCTAACCTAACAGAGAACACAATGTGATTTTGTAGATGTATGAAATGAAGAACTCCAGTGTGATTTTGTAGATGTATGAACTCCAGTGTGATTTTGTAGATGTATGAATACAGGTAACTGCCCAAATAAAGAAAACACTGGAGTAAATGAAGGGTTCTGGTGACTCTGTGGTGTGGGTTGCATTTTCCTGACATGGTTTAGGTCCACTCAACCCCTTAGAGGGCAAGGTAAACACCGATAAATACAAAGCCATTCTGAGTGCTCACCTTCATCACCTCACAGCTCATGGTGGCCCAACACCATATTAAGACACTTTATGTTGGCGTTTCTTTCATTTTGTCAGTTACCTTTATATTCCATCCCCTTGCCATTGTAGTGTGTGAAAATCTTGGTTAATCTGGGCGATCACTGAAACTGACAAACTGTGTAAAGTTAAAAAAAGACTGCTTTGATCTTTGTTTAAGTCAAATTTAGGACAAATGTTGATTGAATACAGGCCTGAGTGTGACAACGGTGTACAAACACAGCAATTAAACAATCACATACTGAACGGTGTATATACACAGCAATAAAATAATCACATACTGTGTAGCTTTTGTTAGGTGGCGAGACCAGGGTAATTCTAATGAACTGTTTAAACAAACAAACTGACCAACTCTTGGTCAATATAAATTACTTTGTAACAATATGTATATGCATGAATTACACATTAGTTACCATGTTGTTACATTAGTCATGTGCATCGTCTATTTATCAGCTGTGTTTTATTTCTTTGTTTATTTGCTGTGTAGAAAGTATAAAAAGGATGCCCATAGTACAGGACAACTATTTTAAGGTATCGAAATTGTCCCGCTCTCACTTTCTTTCTCTCTCTTGCATTGTTCCAGAAGTTATTGTCATCTGCCTTTTCTGTCTTGCCAACTTTTTTAACCATGCTATTAAAGGTGCTATTAAACCATGCCAGCGTGCCCACACTCAGTGTGAAGAACAGCATCTGCAGGAGGCTGTCAGAGGCGTCGTGAACAGGTATGACTGCCATGAGTCTCCCATGCAGGCTGTACCACACAGCAGCCTGGTGTCTCATCCATCAAACAGAGAGAGAGGGAAAGAGAAAGGGAGAGAGGGAGTTAAAGGAAAGAAAAAGGGACAGAGAGAGGGTCAATGTGGCTCTGTGGAGGGTTCTGTGTGGCTCAGCAGGTAGAGCACAGCGTTGGCAGCGTTGGGTTCGATTCCCACTGGGACCACATATACTGAAAAATGTATGCATTCACTACTGTAAATCGCTTTGGATAAAAGCGTCTGCTAAATAGCATATGTATTATGAAAGAGAAAGGAAGGGAGAGGATGAAAGAGAAAGGGAGAGAGAGAGTGAGAGAGAGTGAAAGAGAAAGGGACAATGAGAGAAAGAGTAATGGAGATAGAGTAAGAGAGATAATGATTGTGAAAGAGAAAGGGAGAGAAAGAAAGGGAGGGAGAGGATAGGGGAGGAGCTGATGACATCTCAGCCTGTCACACCATGATGTACAGTGACTAATTACCTGACACTAAACTATTGGAAAGGCAAAGAAATGCCTTTCCAAATAAATTGACTCATACAATCAATAATTCAAATTCCCTCCACATCTCCTACATTCCTTTGATATTACAACAATCATTATTGTAAATTCAATGTTAGGTTGTGCCTGTGCTCAGTGCCTTAAATGTATATTTGCTACTTGTTTATGTGTTTGTTTCCTTGGTTTATTCTGTATACTAACACTTTGGCAATACTTACAGATTGTGTTTCATAGCAGTTGTTGAACTGTATTGAATTGAACTGAATTGAGAGAGAGAGAGACAGAGAGAGAGAAAGACAGAGAGAGAGAATGTATTTCTGTTTTGTTAAGTTATGGTATTTTAGGAAATGCTTTAGCAACATAAGTGCCTTTACTTGTCATGCCGATAAAGCTCATTTCAACACGTCACAACTCGTCACACTCAAAAATAACACCTGTCATTGATGACATGTGTCTTAAAGAGTATTGTGCCATAAAAACACATAACTAAGAGTGAGTGAGAGAGTGAGTGAGCGTGAGTTAGTGAGGGAGAGAGTGACAGAGTGAGAGAGTGAGTGAGTGTAAGTGAGTCAGGGAGAGAGTGACAGAGTGAGTGAGTGAGTGACAGAGTGAGTTAGTGAGAGAGTGAGAGAGTGAGTGAGTGGCAGAGTGCACGAGTGAGTGAGTGAGAAAGTGAGTGACAGAGTGAGTGAGTGAGTGAGAAAGTGAGTGAGTGTGACAGAGTGACAGAGTGAGTGAGTGAGTGAGAAAGTGAGTGAGTGAGTGACAGAGTGACAGAGTGAGTGAGAGAGTGAGTGAGTGACAGAGTGTGTGAGTGAGTGAGTGAGAGAGTGAGTGACAGAGTGTGTGAGTGAGTGAGTGAGAGAGTGAGTGAGCAAGCGAGTGAGTGAGTGATTGAGAGAGTGAGAGAGAAATGGTTGTATCTTACAGTTTTTTTCAACTGCTAACATGCTTTGGTCAAAACTGAAGTCACATTTTCAAAACTCTTCACACAGTCAGCGAACCAGAAGTCTATGTGGACCAAACAATTAATCATTTTTCATTGCTTTCACACAAAATGCATTCAATGACCACATTTTCCAAAATCCATGAACTCTTTTCTCATTCATACTCCACCACCCGCAAAACACTATATATTTGCAGCACATTTTTCAAATGCTAACACACTGTTTTCAAAACTGTTAAAAACGCATTCAAAACAGAATTACGTCACAATGTGTGCAGCACTGTCCAATGATGGTTTGCTGTTACACAAACCACTCATTGGCCCCTACAATACAGAGAGGCTCATTTCTTTTCTGGATGACCTGCATAAATGACTTGTGCCAGCGGAGGAGAGAGGGGCAGGAAACTCCCCTACCTTCATTGTTGTGTGGGATAATGTGGCATTCCACCACTCTGCTGCAGTCACAGACTGGTTTGCTGCACATCCCAGGATGTTAGTACTATTCCTGCCTCCATACTCCCCCTTCCTAAACCCCATAGAATAGTTTTTCTCTGCGTGGAGGTGGAAGGTGTATGACCACTGTCCACATGACCAGATGTCCTTACTGGATGCCATGAATGTGGGGTGTGGAGACATTTATCCTAAAGACTGCCAGGGTTGGATTAGACATTCCAAAAGGTACTTTCCAAGATGCATCGCCAGAGAAGACATAAGATGTGATGTTGATGAGAACTTGTGGCCAAATGCAGGAGAGAGGGAGAACTAGAACCCTCACAGTACTGTACAGTATGAGTGATTATACTATACATGTTGTTTTTTGGTGATTATTATTGCAGCCCTGGAATTTCAGGAAATTGCTATTTTTTGTTTCAACTTTTTATTTTTCACAAGTAAATTACTATATGCAGAGATATAGAAAAAATAAACGATATTGAAGCAAATTTCTGCATTTCTGATTCATTGTTGTTACATATACTTTAGTACAGTCAATAAAGTGAAAAGGTGTTATTCTTATTCTATAATGAAATACTGATTTATGTGAAAAATCATTCAAACTTCAAAGATAAAAGTTCATAATTTATGTAATGCTCCCTGTTGTTAGTGTTTTTTAGGTCAGTGTGTTATGAGTGACAATGTATGCTTTCTGAGTGAGAATTGTTGCCTTATTTTGAGACATGTATGAAGTGTTTTGGTGGTTTGAGTGAGTTTTGGAAGTGAGATGAACTGTTTGGCCAAGATGCATGTTGGCAATGCAGACTGTATGAAGAGTTTTGAAAAAGTGTCTTCAGTATTGACCGATGCTTGTTAGCAATTGAAAAAAACTGTAAACAATATGTCATGATTGCTTCCTGTATTTTATTTGTCATACTTTACATACTGTGTAGCAACACACACCAGATTTGGCTCTGAAGTGGGCGTGTGCTCAGCGAGCGTGAGCACAGAAGCCTCTCTTCTGGATGTCTGAAAGCGTGGCTGCTCTTGTGTTGATACTGTTTCTATTTCTGAGCAGCTTCTCACTGGAGGACAGATTCACCTTCCGTTCAACCTATCGCTGTGTTGAAGTGTCATTTATAGAATTCAGAATCCAGTTTGGTATTTCAGTCCCCTAAACCCTTGTAATAGTCCAAATATATAAAAAAGAAAGAAAGAAAACTATTTGAATACATATAATGCAGATAATCCAATATTTTATGAACATCTATATTGCTGTTACCCTTACTGTTTGTTTGGTAGCTATTTTTTGATGTTCGACTCACCTCAGATGTTATTTTATATTTCAATGTAAAATGTCTTCGATGAGCACATAACTCCAGAGATGTAATGATCCCTCCGAAAACATCTTCCTTCAGAATGTAATTGTGAGTGCATCACTGCCATTTGTTCAATATCATACTAATGGTTTTGAGTCAGCAGGTCTAAATCAGACCTCAGAGCGTCACACTCAAAAATAACACCTGTGGGGCCTCCCGCGTGGTCCAGTGGTTACAACGTCCGACGCTGGCCACGGAGACCGGGGTTCAATTCCCCGTCTCGCCAGAGTCGGCTCTGGCCGGGAGCGCCACCAGGGGCGGCGATTGGCTGTCCGCCCCAGGGAGGGGGGAGGGAAGCCGACATGACGTTCGCTGCGCACAGGAGTGGCCCTGTAGTACCGGGTTGCGGTTGGACGCTTGGCGAGTGACGTCTCGGAAGAGGCGTTAGATCGCCGTGTCACTACCGGTCGCAGGACTACGGCAGCGAAGTCTCAATAACAGGGGGAGATTGACATAAAATAGCGGGTCTAATTGGATACCAAATTGGGAGAAAATGGGATAAAATCAGAAACAAAAAAAAAAAAAAAAAAAATAATAACACCTGTCATTGATGGCATGTGTCTTAAAGAGTATTGTGCTATAAAAACACATAACTAAGAGTGAGTGAGTGTGAGAGTGAGAGAAAGTGAGAGAATGAGTGAGTGTGTGTGAGAGAAATGGTTGTACCTTAAACAATATGTCATAATTACTTCCTGATTGTATGTCATACTTTACATTTCTAAATGCTTTGGCAATGCTTCTTCGTTTGTTCCTCTGATAAAGCACAATTTAATTGAATTACAGTTTTTTTCAACTGCTAACATGCATTGGTCAAAACTGAAGTCACATTGTCAAAACTCTTCACACAGTCAGCGAAACAGAAGTCTATGTGGACCAAACAATTAATCATTTTTCATTGCTTTCACACAAAATGCATTCAATGACCACGTTTTCGAAAATCCATGAACTCTTTTCCCATTCATACTCCACCACCCGCAAAACACTATATATTTGCAGCACATTTTTCAAATGCTAACACACTGTTTTTAAAACTGTTAAAAACACATTCAAAACAGAATGATGGAGCTAACATCACAATGAGTGCAGCACTGTCCAATGATAGTTTGCTGTTACACAAACCACTCATTGACCCCTACAACACAGAGAGGCTCATTTCTTTTCTCGATGACCTGCATAATTGACTTGTGCCAGCGGAGGAAAGAGGGGCAGGAAACTCCCCTACCTTCGTTGTTGTGTGGGATCATGTGGCATTCCACCACTCTGCCGCAGTCACAGACTGGTTTGCTGCACATCCCAGGATGTTAGCACTATTCCTGCCTCCATACTCCCCCTTCCTAAACCCCATAGAAGAGTTTTTCTCTGCATGGAGGTGGAAGGTGTATGACCACCGTCCACATGACCAGATGTCCTTACTGGATGCCATGAATGCGGGGTGTGGAGACATTTCTCCTGAAGACTGCCAGGGTTGGATTAGACATGCCAGAAGATACTTTCCAAGATGCATCACCAAAGAAGACATAAGATGTGATGTTGATGAGAACTTCTGGCCAAATGCAGGAGAGAGGGAGAACTAGAACCCTCACAATACTGTACAGTATGTACAGAGTGATTATACTATACATGTTGTTTTTTTATGATTATTATTGCAGCCCTGGAATTTCAGGAAATAGTTTTTTTTTGTTTCAACTTTTTATTTTTCACAAGTAAATTCCTATATGCAAAGATATAGAAAAAATAAAGGATATTGAAGCAGATTGCTGCATTTCTGATTCATTCTTGTTACATATACTTTAGTACAGTCAATAAAGTGAAAAGGTATTATTCTTATTTTATAATGAAATACTGATTTATTGGAAAAATCATTCAAACTTCAAATATAAAGGTTCATGATTTATGTAATGCTCCCTGTTGTTAGTGTTTTTTAGGTCAGTGTGTTATGAGTGACAATGTATGCTTTCTGAGTGAGAATTGTTGCCTTATTTTGAGACATGTATGAAGTGTTTTGGTGGTTTGAGTGAGTTTTGGAAGTAAGATGAACTGTTTGGCCAAGATGCATGTTGGCAATGCAGACTGTATGAAGAGTTTTGAAAAAGTGTCTTCAGTATTGACCGATGCTTGTTAGCAACTGAAAAATACTGTAATACATTTGAAAAAGACAGAAAGAAACTCATATCATATGAATCACGTGTTTCTGGACATTTCACATGTGACACACGTTTACCACACATTTCCACATGTATACAGCATATTGTCACAAGTTTCCACATTTACTTCATGTGTATTCACACGTGATGATTCACACGTGATTATTAACAATTGTTTTTCACATTTCACACGTGAAATGCATTAGATTATTCCATGAGGGAAGAGCGAGGATGGAGGGTGGATGGGGGAATCTGTAGTGATTTCCCAGCGAAACCTCCAGTGGAGTTAATGCTGTCAGCTAACAGGCACTAATGGCAGTTTTATTGCGTCTCTCTCTCTCTCTCCCTCTTTCTTTGTGCCGTAGGTTTTGGGTCTGCGGGACATCCCGGGTAATGGCAGCAGAGCAGAGCGTGCTGCGCACAGCCAGTGGGGGCACTCGCTCCGAGGCGTGTCCCGCAGAGAGACGCCCCCTGGCCTGAACCCCGCCGTGCGCTGTGGAACCCGCGCCGTCGCTAAGCAGAGCGCGGGGCCTTGCGGGAAGCCTCCTGCCTCGCGCTGCATGGTTTCGCCATCTTTTGATCTGTCTTTGTCTGAATGCAGCAGGGCTCCTTTCATTTCTCCACAGTGTTTTTTCCCATGACACAGGAAAGAGACACTTATCAGAGTTGTATTGGTCCGGCTCTCTTCAAAAAAGAGGGGGATGCTATATTCAGGGTAATGAGACACCAGGGGAATAAAAGAAGTACAGATATATATATATATATATATATATATATAATATAAAAATAGGTGGGGGGGGTCTACAACATTTCTTTAAGCCTTCGGAAAATCCCACCCTCAGCATCTTATTTTCTTTGAACATCACAGGGCCCAACATGCACGGAAGATGTTAGCAGTTGCCAGTCAACCCTAAACATTTTCAAACGCCACACAGGCAGCTCCCCAGGGTGGTGTTTGAAGCACATGTACAATGTAGCTGCGCTGTTGTGGGAACACCGTTTGTGCGCTTGTGAGCTGTGTTTCTTATGCACGTCAGGGCGCAGGCCTGACTACCACACATAACATAACCCAGGGACAGTGTGACAGATCAGAGCGGGGCCAAGCAGACTGAGAAAGACGCTCTCTCCCTGTGCTAGCGCGAGGTTAAGAAGTGTTATCCTCGTGACAATACTAAGCACTGTGTACAGAACATTCTTGCGTCAGTTTGGTTGTATGCTTAGCTTGTCTCCGTGTTTTTTTATCACCGATGTGTTGCTTGCTACTCGGTCCCTGTTTCCTCAAGCTCACTGCTCCCTTTATGTAAGGCCATGATGGGTTAACAGTATGCTGCATGAATACAAAAATAAATATAATAATAATAATAATAATAATAATAATATGGCGTGTTCCTCCATATGTTCCGGACACAAATCTTTATTACACCAGAGATAAACACGCCAAGCTAAGCAGGTGGACTGGGAGGAGCTATTTACCTGTTGAGGCGTTTTTCGGTTCTGAAGGCAAAAACATGTGGCCGTGGTTCGTTTCAGAGATCTCTGCGATTCTGGCGCCAGTTGTGCTTTCGCCTAATTGCCCCTATTAAGGGGCATGGCATGCTGAAGTGGCTCCCGTGTGTGGAATTCAGGTGGAATAACATTGAGATAGGCATTCAATTTATATTCAGGTTACACATACAGCTCACTGAGCCTTACAAATAAATACAAAAACACTGTTGTTTTGCGAATGGCCTCCCCTTGGGAAAGCCACGTCACTTTTGTAAAATTGTCTTGTTTTCTTCTCAACTGAAAAGCGTAGTGAAGCAGTTGAGGTTAAGCACCTTGCCGGAGGCGGCAGCTGCAGCGCCTCGCCTGAGAGCCAAACTCGCAATATCGCTGTACCACGCAGTCCTGAGGTTCGAGCACGCAACGAGGACGGCTGAAAGGGGAAAGCTGTCTCCCCTCTTGCCAAGCGATTTCCACACATAAAATGCATTTTACTGTTAATGATTTGCCATGTAGGTAATTATTTTACTGTGCCGTTTTGTAACACTCAAAGCTTGTGGCTAGAAGATTCTAGAACCAGGGGACAAGATGGCCGTCTGTAAGAGACTTCGCAAACATTCCCAATGAAGCCGCCAAACTCAGTCTAATCAACAAACCTTTGTATTAAAGCTAAACTGGAATCAACTAGGGACAGCACTTTTGAAGGATTGGAACATTTCAGAATCGTTTATCGATGTATACTATAAAATGACAAACAAACCCGATTACAAACGTGGCAGGCTTCAACTAGGTTCCAGTGAAACTGAGGATATGGATAGCGTTACAAAAAAAGATTTCAGCGAAATATGTGAGTCTATCGCCTCAATAAATAAACAACTACAGAAGCTAGACTTACTGCAACAAATAACAACCGACGTTGGAGAGTTAAAACAATCGGTTGAGTACAACAACTCCCTCATCGAAGAACTGAAAGAGGAGAATGTGAGGTTAAGGGCAGACATTATTAATCTAAAGCAAGTGGTAGGAGAGCTCCAAATAAAAAACTCTAGAATGGCAAGCGAGATTTTGGATACGCAATGCGGAAGCATGCGAGATAACATGATAATACAGGGACTTACTGAAGTTAATAACGAGACTTACCAGACAACGGAGAAGCTAGTAAAAACCTTTATGAAAGAGAACCTGAAGATGCAAGAACGAGAAGTGGAAGCAATTTGCTTCGCTAGGGTCCACAGATTTGGTCGGAGAGAAACCGAAAAAAGAAAGAAAAGGAACCGTCCCATTGTGGCTAAATTCACTGACTTTAAAATGAAGCTGGATGTCATGGGGAGAGGCAAAGAGCCAAGTTTTCAATCAACGATCAATTTCCACCTGAGATCCTCAAGAGGAGACGATTGCTCTACCCAGCAATAACCAAAGCAAAAAAAAACTATAAAAGAACCCGACTAGCTATGGACAAGTTGTATATCGATGGAGAGCTCTACAGGAATTCCCAGGTGACGTACTGGTTAAGTGGAGGTGAGGAGAAGAAGAGCACATCGTAGCTTATCGTGTCTTTCTTTTTGTAATTATTTGAATTTTATGTGCGGCGTGGGAAAGATGGTGAATATATTTCAGATGAGTTTGTTTTGTTTTACTGGTGTGATGTTTTTTCTTTTGTTTTTGTTTAGTTTTTTGTCTGGTGTGTTTTCCCTCCCCCCTCTCTCTCCCGGTGATTTTTCATTTTTTCTTTCTTGGGGGGCCAATGGATGGTCATGGGTTTTGATTAATGGGTATGTCCTAGCACTAGAGTGTCTCTGTGTATTTGTTTTTGTTTGTTTGACCTGTTTGATTTGTTTATCTATTTGTTCAGTTTGTTCTCTTGTCTACTTAATTTTTTTGTCATTTCTTTTGTTTTCCACTTTTGTTTTTTTCTTTTCTTTTTCTGTTTTTCTTTTGTATATATTTCTTTTGTTTAATCCTTTTTGTTGTTTTTTGTTTCATACTGTATGTTCTTAAGTTATGGGGTTTTGTTTTGTGTCGTTTGGGATGCAGTGTGGGATGGGAGGGAATGGGTGGGTGATATTTTGTGGGAGGGGGAGGGAAGGGGAAGGGGGACAACTTGACAACAGACAATCTCTTCTTTTTATTTATTTTTTATTTTTACTTTTTTGTTCTTGTTTCTTTTTGGGGTTTTTTTTCTCTCTCAAACCTAGTCCCTAAATATGCCAATTGGAGAAATTAGTATAGCCAGTTACAATTGCAATGGCTTAGCGGATCATAAAAAAAGACGAGCAATATTTACCTGGCTTAAGGATAAGGAACATTCTATCTTATGTTTGCAAGAAACACATTCAACATCAGCAGATGAAGCGATCTGGGAGAAGGAATGGGAGGGATCAATAATTTTTTCTCATGGGCAGAAAAAAACTCAAAAGGGGTTATGATTATTTTTAAAAAGAACTTGGAAGTTAAAATACAATCCTCACAAAAAGATTCTCAAGGAAGATGGATCATCTTAAATATATGAATAGATGATAAACAGATCTGTCTTATCAACCTATATGGTCCAAATAATGATGATCCATACTTCTTTGAGAATATTTACAATAATACACTGGGCCTACAAGCCACACCTGAATATGTTATCATGGTAGGGGACTATAATACTGTTTTAAATACTGCAATTGATCGTAAAGGAAATAATACCACTAATTATCACCCACATGCCTTTAAAGAAATATTAAATATTATGGATACAATGGACCTTGTCGATATATGGAGACTTAGAAATCCAGATTTAATTAGATATACTTGGAGGAGACTAAATCAAGCAAGTCGCATAGACTATTTTCTTACTTCCTTTTCCACGGTACCAAAAGTAAGAAAAGTCTTAATTGAAGATAAATTGAGATCTGGGCCCGTATTCACAAAGCATTTTAAGGGTAAAAGTTGGTCGTAACTCCGCAATTTAGGAGTAACTCCGAAAAATAATGGGCGTGTCACTCATAAATTTAGGAGTCCTACATTTTTGGGATAAGAGTATTTCACAAAGGGTTTGAGAGCTAAAAACAGCTCATAAGTCCAGGAGAAGTTAGAAGCAGTCAAGAGGACTTCTAAGTCGCTAAAGACCTACTGACAGCGATCCGAAAATGGCTGCTGCCGGCAATCGTCCTCGCAATCGCGTAAACACTTTGGAGATATTGAATGATACAGAGCTCATAAAAAGGTACCGCCTCAATCGCGAAGGTATTATATATATAATATTATATATATTATATATAGATACCCGCTGATTGTTTAGACATGTAACCAATTGACTAGTCAGTATTCTTGGTTTCATGTTAAATCAGTGACACGTAGCCTACATTTGTATTTTAGAATCTTTATTAGGCTAGAATATAATAGGGGTGCATAGGATCATTTTTCGGATCAGCAAAAAAAATTATAACGGGTACCAAAGGCGCGTTTCCACCAAAAATTGCCAGGAACTATTCTCAAGGAATTGAATGAATGATAATTTCAGTTTTTCAATTTAAGTTATTTCACTAAATCTTTATTCGGAAATTTCACAAAATACATTTTTAGATTCAGTACGCCTTAGGCGATTTAACTAGGGTGGTCTTATGCCTGAATTAATTTAATAAAAAATTAAAAGATCGCTAATGTTTAAATTTTATTTAATTCGGTCGCGTTTCTAAAAACCTGCCTCCCAGAAAGGCATTTAGTATGAAAAACAAAGCAAACCAAAACATACATGGTTGTCTATCTCTTCGCTGTAACTCTGCATCAAGATTTAGGGAATTGTTACTTTAAAACGTAACAGCGGCAGAAAAACGGTATTTCTCTATGATGGTTCAATTTAGCTATTAATCCGCGGATCATATGCGTGCCGAACCGTGGGGATTGATCCGTACGGATCACGGATCAACTGCGATCCGTTACACCACTAGAATATAACAGGAATAGGTAGTCCTACATACCCCTTTACAGTAGCATATAATTTTGCTAGGTTGAAATCGCGGGCAGAGACCCATCCCCTATATCAGCCAATCGCTGTGGGCATTCTGAGTAAACTCGTTCATGAGAAACAACGTCATCCATAGCAACGACGTCAACCCCGCCCTCACTCTTAGCTTGAAAATATGAGTTTGTCTTTGCAGCTTTGTGAATAGGTTTTAAGGTGGGACTCCTAACTAAAAGGTTTTAGTGCGATTTAGAAGTACTCCTAGTGGTAAGATACAATTTTTTGTGAATACGGGCCCTGATCTCTTTATTATTAAAACAGGAGGCAAATGGCCAATACAAAGATCCAGTTCATTTAAAAAATTGGAGGCCTTTAACGTTACAGTGTTGTGACGCAAAAATATTAGCAAAATGCATAGCTTATCGGATCAAAAGAGTTATATCTGGAATTGTCCACCACGATCAGTCTGGCTTTTTACAGGGATGATATAATGGGGACAACATAAAACAAATACTTGAAATTATAGAGCATTATGAGACATTAAAGAAACCTGGTCTAATTTTTATAGCAGATTTTGAAAAGGCCTTTGATAAAGTACATTTGGATTTGATTTATAAATGACTAGAATTTCTTTACTTTGGGAAATCGCTAATTAAATGGGTTAAAGTCATGTACAGCAACCCTGCATGTAAAGTTATAAATAATGGCTATTTTTCTAAAAATATTGTACTATCAAGGGGTGTGAAACAAGGGTGCCCTTTATCACCGTACTTATTTATCATGGCAATTGAAATACTTGCTATTAAGGTAAGAACAAATATTGAGATTGAAGGACTTCAATTCAGGCTTTAAATACTAAAGTCTCATTGTATGCTGATGATACAAGTTTTTTGCTAAGTCCGCAACATTCATCCCTGCAAGATCTTACAAAAGACCTCGATATCTTTTCTAATTTATCAGGTTTAAAACCGAATTATGATAAATGTACAATATTAAGGATTGGGTCACTGAAAGATACAGCATTTATTTTGCCATGTAGTCTTCCGATAAAATGGACGGATGGGCCAGTACATGTACTTGGTATTCACATCCCCAAAAATATGAATGAACTTACTGCAATTCATTTTGATAATAAACTTATTAAAATAGATAAAATATTGCAGCCATGGAAAGGGAAACATTTGACAATTTATGGTAAGATTACTTTGATTAATTCTCTAGTTTCATCCCAGTTTACATATTTATTTATGGCCTTACCTACTCCAGGTGAATCCTTTTTTAAATCATATGAGCAAAAAATATTCAAATTTATATGGAATGATAAACCTGATAAGGTAAAACGCATATATCTTTATAATGAATATGAATCGGGTGGTTTGAGAGTATTAAACCAAAAAGCCTTGAATAAATACATTTGATCTGAACTCAAATTGGTTTTCTAGTAGAATATTAAAGAATGCCCATCCAAGTTCAAAGGGGTTTTTCCCCTTTTTGCAAGTAAAAACCTCTAATTTCCTGTGGTTTAAGGATAATATACTTTCTAATGTGTCGCTTTTTTGAAAGAAGCGATACAAAGTTGGCTGCAATTTCAGTTTTATCCTCCAGAAAATACTGAACAAATATTACAACAAATTATATGGTTAAACTCTAATGTGTTGATAGATAGAAAGCCTATCTTTTGTAAAAGTATGGTTGATAAAGGCATTATTTTTATAAATGATATTGTGAATATGAAAGGTAAAATTATGTCTTATAAACAACTAATCAATATTTATGGAAATGTTTGCACATTACAAAAATGTAATCAACCCCAATGCTTTACCACAAACATGGAAAAGAGAAATTGGTAAAGGAAATGGTCAGGAACTAGTTTGCCGGCCACATATAAAAACATTTTACTGGTCAAAGGAAAGTATAAATAGAGAAATGTATCACTTTTATGTAAGAGTTAAAACATTAATAGCCACCCCTTACAAGATCTTGGATAGTTGGGAATATATGTTGGATGCTCCATTACCAGGTGTTAAATTCGATATATAGGATAACAATAGACTCATCATTAAGGTATTTCCAATTTAAATTAATATATACATTTTTGGCTACTAAAAAAATGCTCTGTATCTGGAATATTGAACAGTCATCCATGTGCAGATTCTGCCAAGAAGAGACTGAGTCAGTTGACCATCTATTCTGGTATTGTCCTCTTGTGGATTGTTTTTTTTGCCATAATGGCCAGCTTCAATTGGATTTGCCAAAAGTGCTATTGGGTGATTTACGAGACCAAACTCAAATAATAGTTAATGTTATTATACTCCTTGGGAAAGTTTTTATTCTTAGGTCGGAATCGGTGGGGGCTCTGCGAATTGAGAGATTCAAGAACTTTATAAAGCATCATTGTACAATTGAGTGCTGTATGGCACAAGAAAGTGGATTATATGAGTATCAGGAAAGATGGGATGCAATTAGAGTGGCAGAGGGTTGGGAATAATAATAATAATAATAATAATAATAATAATAATAATAATAATAATAATAATAATAATAATAATAAAAGAATACAAAAAGAGAAAAAGAAAAAAAGAAGGCAAAGAAGAGAGACAATTCTGAAATAATAAAGTAAATACATTTTTAAAAAATGTAAATAATAAAGTTGTCCTCCTGAAGAGGGGGGGTGGAGGTGGGTAATGAAAGAAAAAGAAAAAAAAAGCTTGTGGCTACCATTTGTCTTGAATTCTCAAATAACACATTAATTGGCGGTGCATTCATTTTTATTATCATCAACACTGATATTCATACTGTGCAGTATCTTCAACATACAGGCAACTTCCAAAATAAAAGGAAACACCAACATAAAGTGTCTTAATAGGACAATCATCAAACTATTCAATGTCCACTCGTGCCCTGTGGATGGGGGCATTATCACCCTGCAAGAGACCCCTCCCATCAGAATAGAAATGTTTCACCATAGGATGAAGGTAAATACTCACTTTGTATTTATTGTCATTTAGCTTTCCCTCCGAGGAGTTGAGTGGACCTAAACCATGGCAGGAAAATGTACCTCACACCATAACAGTACCACCAGAACCCTTCATTTACTAAAGTGTTTCCTTTAATTTGGCAGTTACCTGTATGGTTGAATATTTACACATTGAGCACATTTGCTCAGCAGCAGGCGTTAACATCTGCCTTATTCCAAGAGTGCGAGCTGCTAAAGAGCAGTTATAGTAGTCACTCTAATCAAAATGGGCATGATTCCTTCTTCAGGTTTTCCAAGGGTCTGGCCAATGCTAAGTAATTAGCCAGACAAGATCAGCAGCTTGTCAATCAATGCACAAGAAATTCATTAAGTCCAGTGTTCAAATTCATGTGTAAGATATAAACTTATGGCAGACCCACAGGTGCCATTTCTTCTGAAGATGCACACAAGTGGCATTATTTGTAGCTGGGCCTTTAGGGTCCAGCACAGAGTAGAGTAAATGAGTATAGGAATAATTGTTCGAGACCACTAAAAACAGCTGAATAGCTATTGAATATTATTTTTAATTAGTTGATGAAAAATCTCCTTTGGTCTTGTATTAGGTTAATCTCCTGAGAGGGTCCCTGGTGTGCTTCTTTATTACTTTCGGTGATTGTTATTGTTATGATTATTTGGTCATTTTTTTATTATGGTCCAAGGCAAGAGGCCCCTTAATGCAAAATAAATGGAGAAAATCAATCAAACTAGAGATTGCTTCCTGAAGCACATCTAAAGAAAAATATTTAAAGAATGAAATTAGTGGAATGAAAGAGAGCACCACTAAAACAGAAAGCAAGGGAACACCAAGCAGATGCAAATAATGGAGAGAGAGGGCAAGAGAGAGGGGGGGCATGTGCCTGTGTGTATGTGTGTGTGTGTGTGTGTGTGTGTGCGTGTGTGTGTGTGTGTGTGTCTCTGTGCTCTGTGTGCGTGTGTGTGTGTCTCTGTGTGTGTGTGTGTGTCTGTGTGCGTGTGTGTGTGGGGGCATGTGTCTCTGTGTGTGTGTGTGTGTGGGGGCATGTGTCTCTGTGTGTGTGTGTCTCTCTGTATGTGTGTGTGTGTGTGTGTGTGTGTGTGTGTCTCTGCGTGTGTGTGTCTCTGTATGTGTGTGTGTGTGTCTCTGTATGTGTGTGTGTGTGTGTGTCTCTGCGTGTGTATGTGTGTGTGTGTGTCTCTGTGTGTGTGTGTCTCTGTATGTGTGTGTGTGTGTATGTGTGTGTGTCTCTATGTGTGTGTGTGTGTGTGTGTGTGTGTGTGTGTGTGTGTGTGTGTGTGTGTGTGTGTGTGTGTGTGTGTGTGGACATGTGTCATAAGTAAATGGCCTTCTTCATTAACGTACCACCGTTAGACACACTGTTATTTTCATGCACTAAACTCCTCACAGGTATCATGTAATTATGTTCCCTACTGCCACACTGTCTGAAATGAAACCATCTCATGATGTTCCACAATGAAGCCATTCTTAATGTTTTTTCATTTACCGCAACATTAGTCCTTGTTTTTCAGTTAAGTTTATTTCTTATAGATCAGAATGACCACAGAATTAACAGGGTCTTTACAATCTTCCTGAAGAGAGAAGAGCAGCAGAGTCAGTTACTTTAAAGTAACTGTGTGTAACTTTTTACCCCTGACTGTTATTTCTTTGTTGGTTGTCTTTTTATTATTATTCAGTTATTATTACTTTTAATATATATTACAGTTTTATATTTATTTGTGCCTTTTGCCTTGTATACATGCTATTTAAATCATATTGTTTCTTTCTTATTAAAATTCTGCCCCAAAAAATCTGTAAAACGATAAAACCCTAAAAAATGGTAAACAAATAAGGTCATTATTATTATGATTACCACTATGGCTGAATTATCATGATTATTGTATTATTGGTGTTATTATTTAAAGGGTTCTGCCCTATTTCTCTTCCTACCTGTGCCTCTGTTTGGCTATGTATGACTATTTTAATATTTGTCATTTCAAAAGCACAATAATGTTCTTTACTTTTAAACTCACTTGAAAAATGCTTATGCTCAATTACCTTTTTTCATACCAGAAAGCTCTGAAGCATGTTATGGAGAGATTTCTCTCTGAAATGAACAAAGAAAAAACCTACATTCGAATCAAGGGTTTTGAAAATCATTTTTCCAAATCACGACACAGAAAATGTGCATAAAATGTGCCACAGTAATGATCGCTCAGAGTAGACTACCGTTCCAGGAATCGGTTGAAAGTGAAGGGGGTGAAAAGTGTGGCACAGTGCCCCTCCTGTCGTTTCCCAGGGAACCAGCTGCAGTAAAACCAGGAGATGTGTGAGGCTCCCTGGGTAGCTGTCTGGAAATGGAAGCTACTAATTACCCTACAAAGCAAACAGGTCCATGAAAATGATATTGCCAGATTTGAAGTACTTGTTTCAGTTCTTAAAAAAATTCACAAAAACTGATATTGAATATTGAAGGGACAATGCTGTCAAAATGTAGACTTTGGTGCATTGTGTGACAAAACGTTCTTACGTATGTGATTTAGAGATTGTTTCGATGCATGGGTATGTCCCACAACTATGTCTCACTGAAACATTCTGACTGGTTATGATTTTGTCTGATTGCGGAAATTCATGGAAATGTCATCTATATGTAATATTGTCATCCAAACTTTGGGTGAGACCTCAATCTGAAGGAAACAACCAGTTGTGGATGCAAGTCTCTGATCCATAATAACAGTCAAATAAACAAGCTCAATTTCTTTTTTTTAAAATATGGTATAAAAAAATGACAGAATTCTTTCACTCTTTATCTCTCTGTTCACTCTCTGAATTTTTTTGTTTTTGTTTTGTTTCTTCTTTAAACATTTGCCCCCCTCCGCCCCTTGTTTCTCCCCAATTTGGAATTGCCAAACTGTGCATCTGAAGTCATGGCTGTCCCCCATGCCCATGCCAGTGGCTGCCCTCCACGCTGATACAGGAGGGCTGGCGCTGAATCGGGGCAGAAGCGTATCTGTCCCTGATGAATTCCTGCTGTTTTGTTGGGAGTAGCTGATGCAGCAGAGGCCTGAGGACCCCTGCCACTTAATAATAATAATAATAATAATAATAATAATAATAATAGCTTTATTTGTATAGCACCTTTCATACAAACAGCAGCTCAAAGTGCTTTACAGGGAAAATAAGGCATAAAAATATATATACATATATATATATATACACACATATACACACATATACATACCCACATATATATATACATATACATATACACATATATATATATACATACATACATACATACATACATAGGCATAAGACAAAAGTAAAAAAGAATAATAAAAATCAAGTAAATACACACAACAATCATACTCAATTCTAAGGTTTAAAACATAGAGACAATAAAAGTATAGTCGACCTAATAAATTAATTAAAAGCCAAATTAAAAAGAAAGGTTTTTAGCTGCTTTTTCAAATTGTCAACTGAGTCTGCTGTTTTAATGTTTTGTGGGAGAGTATTCCAGAGTTTTGGTGCAACATAACAGAAGGCACTTGCACCACTTTTTTGTTTGGCCACAGGTACGGTGAGTAAGTCCGCTGTGGATGATCTAAGTGCTCGAGTTGGTACATATGGTGATAAAGTATCTTTAATATAAAAAGGTGCTAGGCCATTTAAAGCCTTATAAACAAGTAGTAGGACTTTAAAATCAATTCTAAAAGAGACTGGGAGCCAGTGCAAAGCAGCAAGGACTGGTGTAATGTGTTCCCTTACACCCACAGGACTCCCATCTGATCACCAGCTGATCACATGTGTTGAAGAAAGGGTGATAGCTTGCGACTTCTCATTGTCTGGCTGTTAGAGGACGTACCTCTATGAGATCGTAATTCGTCGTATTAAATCGGGGGGGGTTAACGAGGCTCCTCCCTGCAATATGGGCGGGTTTATCACCGAGCTTGATGCTTTTACAGCCAAGAATGACATTCACAGGATATATAGAAAGGCGAGACTGAAGCTCGTCGTGTCCCCCTGGTGCAGCCTCCTGGTCATAGATGACCTCATAACCGAGACACTCATGCCTACAAAAAAGTACAATTAGTAATGAAAGGTTTTAATGAAATGAAACTCCACATTGCCATCCACAGATGACAACTGTCCCATTTACACACAAATACAGGGGCATTGCACCACAAAGAGAACGTTATGTGTGTGTCTGTATTTGTGTGTATGTGTTTGATTGTATGTGTGTGTGTGTTGTGTTTGTAAGTTTGTACATTTGTCCATGTATACATGTGTGTGTTTGTTTGTATGTGTGTATGGATGTTAGTGTGTTTGTGTGCATTCGTATGTGCATGTGTCTGTGCCTGTATGCATTTGCGCATGTCTGTGTATACATGTGTGTGTTTGTTTGTATGTGTGTTTGCATGTGTCCTGGGGCCTGTCTCACAAAGCAGGATTAGTGGGTTAGCGAGCTAACTTTGGGTTTAACCCTGGGTTTTTGGTGTCACAACTGTGGCTCACTTTTAACCGGGTTGCATCGCCATGGTAACTTTTGCTGCGAACTTAACCTGCTCCGGAGTAGGTTAAGTTCAGGCTAACGGATCAAATCCTATAAAAAGCCTGCCCCCTCACCAATTGACCCTTCGCTAAACCACGCCCCCCTTAGTTATTGTTGCTAAGTCCGTCAAGCTTTCGGAGCCAGCATGGCGCTCGCAATGTCGCTAACTGCACTCCCTGGAGAAATATTGTCCAATTTTTGGAAAATAGAAAAAGCGATTTCAGATAGAAGCAGACAGAAGGGTCTACAATATGCATTTGAAGGTTATATTCAAGATATCACACTGACTCAGCAACAAAATGACGTAAAAAAAATTAAGATAGAAGCGAAAGCCTACAGATCAGAGTAAAAGTGAACCACCGCATCACCTGGCGATTGAGACAGAGGACAACGACATTAAGGAGCAACACTGTTCCTGTAAAGCTGGGTAGGTCTCTATTCACTATTACAATCATTAAAAAGCAAAAGCAGTAGGCCTATATAACGTTACATTCAGTAGTAAGTTAGCTAACATTAGCTAGTGATTGGCCAGTTTGTGTTTTGGGGCGTGGTTTAGCGAAGGGTCAATTAGCTCTCTGGAAAATGGTCTCACCAATCCTAGACAATTGCGTAATCTGATTTTTATATCAGAGATACAGATTCTCCGCAGAGGGAATACTGTATCTTTGCAAGCTTCTAGAGATGTATGTCACAAATGCTACTCGTCGAAGCCATGCAATCGCTGTCCAGCAAACTGTATGTATTGCCCTACGTTTTCTAGCCATCGGTACATATAAGTATTCCGTTATAACCAGAGCAAACATACAGTTTATATAGTTATATACAGTGGCGATTTTATCGTGGGTGCAGAGGGTGCATTTGCTCCCCCTACTTTTGGGATGAAAATATTAAAATTTTAAAATCAATGTCAAAAAACATTTAAAAGAAAATGATTTTTGAACATTGCACCCCCTGTTTTAAAACCCTAACCACTGGTTATATATGTATAGTTATCAATAACGAATAAAATGTATTTTTACATATTAAGTGCGGTGTAATTTTCTCATATGATTCCAGAGTGATTGGTGCAATACGTCGCACTCACATTCCCGTCACCGCAGCCCACAGTCGTGAGAAGAAAACCCAGGGTTACGCCCCAAATTAGCTCGCTAACCCATCAATCCTGCTTCGTGAACCAGTGCTCTGGATCTCTCCATGTTGCATGCGATTGGTTGTGTTACAAATGTCACCCCTTTTTGTGCATGCGCTCATAGCTCAATCGGAAAACCTTGGTTGACAGAGCGAGTTGATAACCACCGTCGTGAGACAGGTTAGCCGTAATTGCCTTTGTTAGGTTTTGTGTAGCCAGCTAACGCAAAGATACCCTGACTATACTGAACTTCCCTCGTGACACAGGCCCCTGATCTGAAACGATGACCACAGGACGCCAGCCTGTCCCGGTCTGATCCACTCAGAATAGCACACCCAGAACAATGTCATATTATAGGTGATGAATTAAGCTCTTCTTACCTTCAGTGGCCTCATATTCCTGTGGAAGCTCCTGTTAATGGAACAACACGCTCATATTTAAGTCGACCTTAAAAAGAAGGACAGTGCACTTTGTGGTATAGGAAGATTCCCCTTACAATTAAATTGGCTGGACACAGGTTGTGAAGGATCTTGTGTGATTTCTGTACAGCAGTGTGTGTCCAGTGTTCTCCTGCTTCCAGTGTCTGCACTCTCTGTCTCAATCGTAAGGCAGCTACCTGATGCCTGCATCTCTCTTGTAGTTAGCTGCCTGCTCAGGTAGCGTAGAAACTGATGAGGCTCCTCAAAAGGAAACATATTTAAGAAGCACTTTGATGGTAGAATTACATCAGACAGCATTTGGTGACAGCTGAGGGCTTACGATCTGACAGCTAAGGAAAAAAAATCTATACGTCTCTTTATCTAGCTCTATCGACCCTGGGCAGCCCTTGACACATTCTCAGTCAGTGTATCAGCACTATGAGCAGGACATGGTGCACCGTTTACACAATTCAGCACTTCACTTGACAAGACGTCGATCGACCTGGACAGTACTTGATATACAGTAGACATCCATAAAATCTCATTTTCCCATCGTCTCAACTGATTGGAGTCACAAAAGTGTTATGAGAAGAGAACTCAATGTCCACAATATAATGAACTAAACTCAAAACTTCCTTGGTAAGAAATTGCAGGGTTCCACATGGTGCTTTTAAATCTTGGAGAATGATTTCATCCAAGAAAGTTGTGGAAATGTCACAGTAGGTGGTTTGATATCTATATTTGGTTTGATATATATGAAAGTTCATTCTTTCTTTTTAGCGAGCAAGACACATTCATCTTTTTTGAGAAGTCAATAGATTTTTTTGACTCAATTTTTTATTAAGGTTAACAATGTCAGGGTGGGCCAGCTCACTGGTGTGCATATTCAGCCAAGTGCAACACCAAATTTCACTGGTGACTGGTCTGTGCGGACGCTTTTAAAGTTTTGTGTCTCAAAAACTTTTTTAGTATACTCCAATTTCACAGGAATCTGACTATTGAATAAAGAATAATCATTGAAAAGAAACACTGTTTCACATGTGTCTGAAAATGACACTCAGGATATAAGTCTGATTTGAGCGGGGGAAACCCTGAAATAATTTCAGACAAAATGTGCCACAGCATATTTATAACCCATAATGCTGAAAAACAGAAACATCAATGCCAATGCATACATTACTGCAGATATTCCTCTGATAATTCCTGCACCTCATTGGCTGGTGGGCTCTTTTTGGATGGATCCCTGTATAAATGGGTATAACATGGGAGGTGCTGTATAACAATAATGGGCAAAGAAAGAGTGATGTGACAGTATGACATCAAGGCTTGGATTGTCATATACTGTATTTTATACTACAAAATTAAAACAGTACTCATAAGTAGGCAATGCACAATACTAATGGGACTACATTGTAACTAATATGTAACTACCATGCGTACACATATTTTTACATAGCAATTAATATTGAAGAAGAAGAACCCTGGCCTCACTGCTATTCCTAACTCTTAATCTGAATCCAATCCTTAACCCTTACTGTAGATACACTTAATGTTGGCACACTTACGCTTGAATTAAATTAACATTTGTCCTTAACTTTGACGTATAAATGTTTTCCCGTTTAAATATGTCACACTATTCATCCAACAAAGTGTTCCTAGTGAATTTGCTGTCTACGTGAATGGTGGGTGAATCCATCAACAGCTCAGCCTCACTGGCATCAACATACAAAAATAATGAGAGTCTATGTAACCACGGGTAGCATTCTAGAAATTGCATGGCAACATTTAAACAATTGCTCAGCCATATGGTTCATTTGGAAGTTGAACATGTGACCTGAATTTAAATACTTTCAGCATACTTTTATGCTTTCAGCATACTTTTCTAAATTACTAATATAGTATACATCTTCAGCTTCCAAATGAAACACATGGCTGAGTGACTTGGTTCGAAGCCATGGGAGATTTTCATGGGAGGATTTAAGCATTATTTTTGGACATTGATGTAGGTGTCAATGTACATCTTATTGAAAGGAAAAAAACATCAGTTTTAGGTGAACTATCACTTTAAGTCTCTGATAAAATCATACTTTTTTAGGCTTGCTTTTAGCTGTATATTATTTATATTACTTTATATTATTATATTTGTATTATAATGTAATATATCACTAATGAAGTGATTGTAACACGCCCTGCGACACAACCTGGATTGGAACAGAGCAGCAGGACAAAGGGATTTGATCTTTTTTTCTGCAGACCAGGATTTTTATTATCTCTCCCACAGGGAAAGAGAGGGAGGGAGACAAAGAGAGAACCGGCACTATACAAATGAAAGAAAACACTTTGACCGTCCCCCTCACAGGCTTCGGCTAAAAACAACAAATAAAAATGACAAACTAAATGAAAAAGCAGCTTTTGGCCAGACAGACAGATGTTCGCTACTCCTCAGTTACGTTATGCAGGTTCTCTCTTGGATGGCATTCAGCTTGCATGTTCCAGGCACCTACTAAGAGAGCAGAGCAGTTTTTAGCGCACAGGTACAATTAGATAATGCCACACAGCTGTGTGCCCTAGCTGCCCTGCCAGTAGGCGTGGCCGTTAATCACCCCAATTCCCCTGTCTAGACCGACGCCTTCCACAGTGTTATATTACTACATGAACTGCTAGAGCATAGTGCCCCATTTGTAACTAGTAAAGAGTTTATGTGCATGATCTTCTCATAAGGTTACATTTTATTTTGTCATGCTAAAATCTCATTGGTCCATTTTTACTCACATTGTGTTTTTTAACACATCTTGAAAGTTCTCATCGAACCATAACGTGTTATTGTGTTAGTTAAGGTAAATGGAAAATGTTTTTTTATTGATTTGAGATACAAGGTTTCTGCATGACACAGACTAATAGTATTTTGTCACTGTTCGTTTTCCCACTCTCAACTTCTGTTTATTTATCATTTTAAACTTGACATCATAATTTCACATAATGCAAGCATATTTATGGGATATATATATATATATATATATATATATACTGTACATGTCTTATGAAGAAGTAAAGATGCCATCACTCCATGTGCATTATAAAGTATTAATGTCATTCTCATGAAGATGTTATGTTCTGTGTTCTCTATGAATGCTTTATGACTGTATACTTATGACTGTATAAAAAGTGTGACTTAAGCTTCTCTGTGCTGTGCTTGTGTGTGAAGCATTGGGCTCCTCCTTGTTGAGCATTGGGTTCTGACTGTCAGCTAGAAATGGCTTTGGTGGCAGAGAGGTGAGTCATTTTCTGACCAGGGATTCAGTGATTCTGTCTCTTGGCAAAGGTGCAGTAACCTGCTGTCCTGGCTTTGCCTTGAAACTTTTGCAGGTGTTGCATTTCGATATGATGCCTTTGACCAGCTGTCTTGCATGCAAGATACAGTATCTTTCCCTAACTTTTACTAAAGTGTCTCTTACACTTGAATGCATCACTTTCCCATGATGGTATTGAATGAACAGCTCACAGTATCTGTCTTTGGTGGGCAGAACCCATGGGTGCTGCTCACTGAAGCTGAAGTCTGACTGTTTCAGTCTTCCTCCCACACTGATCAAGCCATCATCATCTCGGAATGGTTTCAGTTCTCTGATTTTTGAGTCCTTGTTTAGGCTTTTTCCGGCCTTCAAGAGATTGATTTCTTGACTGAAATTATGATTTTGTGTCACTTTAATCCAGTACTTCAAACAGTTCAAACAGTTCATCTGCAGTCAACTCGCCAGATTGTTTCCACTTCTGAGCTGAGCTGCGAATTTATTGTAACACTATCATTGAATCTGTCCGCATACAAATTTGATGTGTTTAAATTTTCAGTGCTTTCATCAGACTGTTTCCTATTCTGGCTCCAATCAATGCTCCAATCAATGCTCCCATCAGCTCTAGCCATGGCAGTGTAATTTTCTTGAGTGGGGCCACTCTATACTTTGAGGTACAAGGCTTATAGTCAATGTTCCATCATTTATTTCACACTGTAGGTATGCAACTGCACTGTGTGTTCTCACAGAACACATCAAGGGCCCTAATTTGGTGAATCAGAATGGTGTTGGTAACTCCGATGCAAAGTGACGACGGTGGCGCTTTAGGGCGTGTCTAACCCAATTTCGGTAATTTCGTGACTTAGGACGATAGCACATCCCCGGCACAGTTAAAAAATACAGGTGGGTGTGGTGGGGGTTTGGTTTCATAAAGGCCAATCAGAACACCTATTTTCTATCCCTTTAAATACCAGTGCGCCAACACTAAAGCAAATTGGCAATTTCCTGACATGGATGAGTTTTGCGCGGCTGCGCCAGGGGCGCTTATCAAAAGAGGAGAGTGATTTGTTTGTGCGGGAGGTGCAGAATCGTCCTAAGGCACACCAAGGACGAAACTATGGCACCCCAAAGAAGCCCCCCAAGGGCTAATGATGTGAAGGCAGCTTGGGAGGAAGTGGCAGCCATAATCACTGCCTCATCCTCTGGTGGTCCTCTGAGAACTGCAGTCCAAAATGTAGGAAGCGGTTCAATGCCGCCGCTACCTCTAACCGCACGTAATGCAGTGGAGGAAGGGGCGAGCGAATCAGAGGGGGAAAACAAGGCACACATTAATTTGTTATTTTCATGATTTGAATTTATACCTACATTGTTAAAAGAAACATCCGTGGTATGGCAATCTGGTGTATCTGCAGGAGTTATGAACACCACCATTGCCATTCTCTTGTCAGATCTGGTGGTAATTCCTCATCCCAGCCAAGCCCTCTCTCCCACATTTCCTGAAACAGGCATTTAACCCTTATGGTGAAAGGGTCAGGAAACCTATTGGGTCAAAGATGCGAGCAGACGATTGCAGAATGCTTCCCTTTGTGTTCTCCTTCCCTTTCCCATTTACAAATGTCCATGCCTGCAGTGGACATAATTTCCCTTGCACTAGTTGTCACAATGATTGATAATACCATGTATTAATGCACATCTTGTAAGTCGCTCTGGATAAGGGAATCTGCTAAATACTTAAAAATGTCGAAATGTCAAATGTACAGAGAACGACTCATTGTCAGGTCTGCCCCTCCGGCTTCCTCCGCCAGGAAGCGCCGCCAAAGAACCACCTGAACTTTGGGTTGTTCCCTCTGTGCTTACACTTAATTATTTTCTGATTGTCTTATTGTTTAATTAATGAATGGTTTGATTGTCTTGAGTGTTTCCACTTGTGTCTCGTTGTTCCTGATTGTGTTCCACCTGTGCCCCATTATGTTCTCATTATTTAAACTCTGCCTTTCTGTGCTTAGTCTTTTTGTTTGTGTCCATGCTGTAGCTGTGTGATTTCTAGCCTCTCAAGGTTCCTTAGTTATTTGTGTGTTTTTGTTATCTGGCTTTTGGAAGCCATTTCATTTATTTTTGAAAGATAATTAAAAAATATATTTATTTGAAAACTACCACCTATTCTTCGTCTCTGCTCATGGTTCCGCTCACCACCAACCCTGACACTCATCAAAATTGCTTGAGTTTGCTATAAAGTCATCAACATATAACGACTCTCTCATTGTCTCTACAACTTGTGGTTGTTCTGCTTCATATTGTCTCAGATGCTTCCTGATAGTAGCTGCCAGCAGAAAGAGCCTCGGGGAAGCTCCAGCAGAAACGGGCTCAGGGGGAAGCTCCAAACACCACTTTGTTCATTCTCAACCCCCCCAGCTTCTCTTCCTTTGGTGGGCCAGTGAGCCACAGGAATCTTACGCCATCTCTGTCCTTTTCTACAAGAGAAATCTGCAGAAATGCTTTCTTGATGTCTGCTATGAAGGCAACCTAGTGTGCTCCCCAGAGTAACCAGTGTCTCCGTTAGTCTCTCTACTGCCTGACACGATCTGCCAGTAGTAGTCTGTTCCAATCAAAACTGAAAGCTCTGGGTCACCAACGCTGTCACCTGGGAAGTCTGCTAGCTGCAGATTTTTTTTTTAACTCCTATTGGATGTGTTCACCAGGGACCTTCATCACAGCGGTGCACACTTGTGGGGTTTCAATTGCTTCAATTGAAATGTTCTGCTGTTTGTTCCAGATATTCTCAAAAATTACCTTAACAATGTTGCGTCTGGCCATCACTGGGGAAGCAGAGTCGAATGTGTGAAGGTTAAATGTCTCTTGTCTTAACACAGGTAGCTTCAGGGCCTTCACAATGTTCTCCTGAATGAAGCTTCTCTGGCTGCCTCCATCTAGCAGGCAACAAACAAGTTTCTGCCCTGCAGGGCCTTTCACCCATGCCTTTGCAGTCTGTAGCAACACAGAGAAAGACAGGGGGGAGAGTGAGAGAGAGAGAGATAGAGAGAGAGACAGGGGGAGAGTGAGAGAGAGAGATAGAGAAAGAGAGAGAGATAGAGTAGAGGGAACAGGAGAGTGAGAGAGAGGGTGGGAGCGAGAGAGAGAGATATAAAGAGAGAGGAGAAAGAGAGATAGAAAGAGAGGGAGAGAGAAGCGAGAGAGGGAGGTTATTTTATGAATGTTGTTGTTGTTCTGGCTGTTTGGCTTAATTTTCATTGAATGGGCAGCAAATAAGGAAACAACATTATCTGTATTGTCCGAAATAGTTGGGGTTTGCACCTCGTGCTTTTCACACACACACACACACACACACACACACACACACACACACACACACACACACACACACACACACACACACACACACACACACACATTGTGATGTCCACTTCCACATGTGTCACATGGAACACCTTTGACTATACAGAATTTTGCAATGTGTTTTGGTTCTAGGCACACAAAGTATCTCCCTAATTTCTTCCATTTTTATTTTCGTGCAGCAACTGTGTTATCTGGACAAAGTTCTGATTTGTGATCTGCATTGTCACAGAATAGGCAGCTATATGTCTTTTGGCTGGCTGTGTTCAGTGCAGCTGCAGATAGTATCCTCTGTCTTTTCTGTTTCATTTCACTGAATGAATCTGCTTTTCTGAATTGTTTCTGTGCGCATTGACTGTCCTTGTTTGAGCCACTTGCTCTAGTCAATTGCATTGCTCTCCCTGCTCAAAATTTCCCTTTGTAGGAAAGTGGTAACTTCAGAAACGTTCCATTCATCATTAATTCCTCTTTGATGGCTATATTCAAGAGGAATGTCCTCAGAAATAATTTTCAGTATGATTGGGCAGAGGAAACTACTGAAACTCTCTGAAACTACACCCATTGACTCCAAACTGCGAATCTGAATTTCACATTCATCATACAGCTGTCTCAATGCAGTAATGTCAGTGGATTTATTAACAGGAGTGAGATTCAGTAACTTTGTCAAGTGAGCACTGACAGCAAGATGCGTTCTTCCAAATCTATTCTGAAGCAGAGTGATTGCTGCATCATAACTACTGTCCATCAACATGAGCCCCGCGATTGCCTTTGCAGCTGCGCCAGTCAGATACGTTTTCAGGTATGTACATTTCTCCCTTTTGCACAGCGCATCATTGTGGTGAACAGTGGTTTCATATTGATTCCAAAACCCTTGCCACATACTTATATCACCATTAAACTTTTCAATGATTAACTTTGGTAGCTTGATCTGTCTGTATGGGCACTTGCATTACTCAGCCGAGCATTACTCACTGTCTCTCGATCCTTCTGAATGAGTCTGTGTGCACAGCTTTTCGCCATGATGACGCGGTCTTTATAATCCTCCGTGCTCAAGATCATCTGTCAGAGTATCTTGCTCAATTCCTTGATCTAATTCCACTAGAGTTTCCACATTTCCTAATTGCTACAACGTCATACATCAGTTCAGGAGACATCAGAAAAGCATGCGCTCTTCTCCAAAGTGCATTGTGCCAGCTGCTTCTTATTTTCACTCCGCAGTCCACCAGCTGACGAATGAAATCATTGCAACGGAGCAGTGTACTTCATGCACAGCTGGTTCAAACAGACTGCAAGTCCCCAGTTGACCAAAATGGTTTGCTCGTGTGTGATGAGACAATCCCACCAACTGAAACCCACCCATCCTGGGTGATGCCAGAGCCGACAATGTGCCACCCGACAGGGGGTGCTGGCCACAGTCAGTACCAACGCAGTCCAGAGTTGATACCGGACTTTGGGGTTCATACGCACACTAGAACAGAGTCCTAGCACAGTGTTGATACCTGACCTTGGGGTTCATACGCACACTAGAACAGAGTTTTAGCACAGTCCAGAGTTGATACCGGACCTTGGGGTTCATGCACACACTAGAACAGAGTCCTAGCACAGTGTTGATACCTGACCTTGGGGTTCATACACACACTAGAACAGAGTCTTAGCAGATCTTGGGGTTCATACACACACTAGAACAGAGTCTTAGCAGATCTTGGGGTTCATGCACACACTAGAACAGAGTCTTAGCAGATCTTGGGGTTCATGCACACACTACAACAGAGTCTTAGCAGATCTTGGGGTTCATGCACACACTAGAACAGAGTCTTAGCAGATCTTGGGGTTCATGCACACACTAGAACAGAGTCTTAGCAGATCTTGTGCACACACTAGAACAGAGTCTTAGAACATAAGAATATATAATGACGAGAATGGGCCGTTTGCCTTGAACTAATTTCCACCTTATCTTTGGTTGTTCCCTTTGTTAATCCCTTTTAGGAATTTAAAAACCATAATCAAATCCCCCCTAAGTCTCCGTTTGCTAAGCTTAAATAGATTAAGTGCCTTAAGTCTATCCTCATAACCTTTATCTTTCATACCAGGTATCGATTTAGTTGCCCTTCTTTGAACCGGGTTAGCACAGAGGTTCCCATATGGTGGGCTGGGTCCTACTGGTGAGTGATGGGCGCAGGGCCACATAGGCCGACAAGGGCCCAAACGTTGCATGGGGCCCGGAAGTATGGGGAAAATATTAATATTGATATCATTTTGTTATATTTTTATTTTACTTGATGTGATGATGTGGCAGAAAGAAAAATCTTACTGTATATAATACACTTTCTATTCAGATGAGTCAAATGAAACGCAAACAGTGCGCCTCTTACAGTGCACGCACTGAGGTAGTTGCAGTGTAAATGCAGTTGTTTTTCATATTAAAGCTCACTGAGTGCTTCATGGGTCAGAAAGCCTGGGAACCACACTGTTAGCAGGACGAGCCGCCCGCCTGCTCCCTGGGTGTTTGAGCTGGACTCCTGTCTCTATCAAGCTCTGCATCTCCTGTAGCGCGGGAGAGAGGGGGCCATTCGTGACAAAAAGAGAAAGAGCGAGGAAGAGTGGAGAAGGGGGGAGAGAAGAAGGATGACAGAAACGGGAGAGATCGAATTTGAGAGACAGAAAAAGGCGGATGAGCTGATTGTGTAAGAGGATGTGTCGAAGGCATCATGCTGAGAGTTCATCAGGGCTCTGCTGAGAGAGCCAGTGTGAAGTTCTGTGGGTGAATATTTCACAGAGGAACAAACAACTCTTTGTTCAGGCTCGAATTCACTGAGGCTGTGAAATCCTGGTTATTAATAATATTAATAATATTTCCTGGAAAAAAATGTATAACTGTGTGTGTTTTTGTGCATGAAAAAAAAAAAAAAAAAATGTAAAGTAATTAAATTTGCATTGTGTTTTTTTATATTGATGTGGGATTTTCTCAGGAGTATGCTACCTATTTCAGTTACATTTGAGTTTTAGATGCCGCATGCAAAATAAATTCAAAGTGGGAAAGATAAACTGTGTGTGTGCCTGTGTGTTGGGGGGAGGTGAGGTGAGATTGCAAAGTAAGGATGAGCATGCACAGTAGAATTATATAAGTTTTCCATATATAATTATATAAGTTTTATATAAGTATTTCCCAGTTATATAACTTCTGAAGTTTTTGAGCCTAACTTTTATTAGCTCCCCCCTTTTTTCCTTTTTCCTTTGTTTCTTCTTTCCTTTCTTTGCATTTTCATTAGCATCGGGATCCTGTTGCTCTTGATAGTTTGGATCTCAGTTAGTAAAGTTACATTTAGAAAGAGCCTGTAGATAATGACCCCTTGCATGTCTCCTCATTCTGTTCAAGTTCCCAAACTTTATTGTATTAGACCCTCTAGGAATGTGCTTTATTTTGGCAATCAGAAGATGTCAGCAAAAGTGGCACATTGTGTTCACGTTGTCCAGCTTCCCAGGCTGACACTTCCCAACACCAGGGGGTGACAGCAGAGGGTGTGGGGTTTCTGCACCATTCCTCACTGCTGAACCTTGTGTTGTTCAGCCCAAAGTAACTATAGTTGCCCTTTCATACCTTGTGTCCATTACAGTGAACATCACATGTTTCCTACCTTCTTCAATGTTCTGCAACATGTACCACCACATGAGACCTTTTGTTCATCCAATTGGACGTTTATCAGCCAATCAAACAGCAGCATAGCCCTTCCTGTTTTCGTTTGAAGGAAAGCCAGCACATTGAAGACAAGCATGGCAGCGCTACAGCCAAAGCGCAAAAGTAAGGGATCTTCTTAACTCATTTAATCATATTTAGACACATTACATTCATGATTTGATGTTTTTTTATAATAATAAATAGTGTAATGTAAAATAAACTTTTCACACTGGATTTTTCTAAATGTTGTTGTCCATTACAGTTTTAACAGGTCTTAATGTGTATTATATTGCCAAATTCTCCAGAACTGATGCCAATACTTACTACTGCAAATATAGTGCACCAGAACATATTGAGTGAATAATGACATACAAATATTTACAGTTTTTCTCAATTGTTTACACACATTTTCTGAAAGCATACCTCATATTCTCAGAACTCTACACACAAATCCAAAAACACAGACACAAAAGACAAAACTACACCAATCTCCTGCAAACTGAAACTGCATTCAAAACAATGTTATGTCTCTCAAAATTGTATTTTGTGTTCAAATGACACACACACACCATCATATGAATAGACACTTCTAAGAACCAATTGGACACTGATGTGCTCAATGTAAAACACTACTATGAATGTAAAACATTAGTATGAATGCTTTACCCGGAGACTTATGCCTTTTGCATGTTCAGTGTTACACTCGTATGTACAGTAGTCTGTTGTAAAATATTTTTATATAATGTTTTTATACTCAAATATAAAACACACAAATATACTGTAATATAAACAAAAATATGTTTTTATTTTTTTCCCAAAATGCTGTATACATCCCAACAAACACAAAGTTGGATGTGTAAAGTGTTCTACATGCAGAACAAATAATAGAAAAATGTACTGTATACAGTAAAAAAAAAAATTAGGCTGCATCATGTCTTCTGTTTCGGTCTGGCCACAGCACCTCATCAACATCGCAGGCAATGTTCTCCCTGGCCAAGCAGCAGGGGAAGTATCGCCTAGCATGGCGAATCCAGCCCTGAAAAGCTTCTACAGCTACGTATATATATGCACATCCATCTTCCATAGCTTACAGAAGGGGTGTACGCGTATGGGGATTGCGGTCATAGACCTTCCATCTCCAGGCAGAAAAAAACCTCCTCAATCGGATTGAGAAATGGAGAATATGGAGGGAGATAAACTACTGAAAAGTGTGGGTGGTCAATGAACAAGTTGCGGACCTGAGAAGCCCGGTGGAAACTTACGTTGTCCCAGATGACAACGCACCTGGGCTGATCTGGGCCATCTATCTGGCCTGGTGGAATGAGCATGTTATGTAGTGCAACATGTGTTAGCCCATGTGAGGACTCAGTGTGGATAGTAGGAAATTTAAGGCAGGGCGGCACAGTGGTGCAGTGGATAGCACTGTCGCCTCACAGCAAGAAGGTCTCGGGTTCGAATCCAGGCCGGGGGCCTTTCTGTGTGGAGTTTGCATGTTCTCCCCGTGTCCGCGTGGGTTTCCTCCGGGTACTCCGGTTTCCTCCCACAGTCCAAAGACATGCACGTTAGCCTAATTGGAGAGTCTAAATTGCCCGTAGGTATGAGTGTGTGAGTGAATGGTGTGTGTGTGCCCTGCGATGGATTGGCGACCTGTCCAGGGTTTATTCCTGCCTCTCACCCCTATGCATGCTGGGATAGGCTCCAGCCGCCTCGCGACCCTGACCAGGAATAAGCGGCTTAGACAATGAGATGAGATTTTTAATGGCAGTGTGTTCCATGTGAACACAAGAGATTTTATTCATGAAGAGTGTGCCAAATGTAGAGAGTTGTGTGTAGTGTTATAGTGGGTTGCGGTCATTGTGTCTCAAGTACCAGTGTTAGTGTGTAAACAATTGAGAAAAACTGTAATGCGCAGGCTATACAGCACAGTGCTTCATCTAATCAACAGTGGCACCATCTCAGATTGAGGGGATTGATATTGCTGTACAACAGGAGTGTGACATAGGAGTAATACAGTAATTCAGCAGGGAGAACAAATAAAGGAAAACATGGATAGATATGTTTCTCTTACTGACTTCATGAGATATCAGGGATGAGGCAGTGCTTATGATGGGAGAAGGAGTTGTTGTTGGGACAGTAGAGTGTGAGGAAGAGATAGGAGAGGAAAATGAGGCTGAAACATTATCTGAAGATGATCTTTATGCCAACTTGACAAAGAAAATAAACATCCAATGGCGCCGTTCCCCCTATGCCCCTGTGCTCACTGTGTGGGAGCCCCAGGAAAGGCCCAGGTATGATCCTGAATCAATCACTCCTTGTGGCTGCTTTACTTCAAGCCTTATTCTCCCAATGAGATATTTGAGCTGATCAACACCATGACTAACTTGTATGCTGAGCAAAGTGGTGTAATGTTTTACAAACATGCATCGGTGTTTGAGATAAAAGCCCTTGTAGGCTTACACATGACTGAAGAAGTGAGTGCCGACATGATGGACCATATTGCAAAATTCGATGAGGGAAAAGAAGTGCGCAAATTGCCACACTGTACTGGAAAAAGCACACTTGGGGGGTTGGGGGAGGCGGCGGGGGGCGGGGAACTGCTTAGTTTCACAGAGAAACTGTTTCAAGGCTGCCCATAGAACATGAGACTGAGGAATCTGTAGGAGAATAAATAGTCACGCAGTACTTGTGATGCAGTACTGCACTGTTCAACTTATACATTTCACTAAACCAAGTTCATATTACTGTATACATTGCATCTGAGACATACACAATGCTTGAGACCTTTTTGGGTTGATATGTTCATTTGTTTGTTTTTGGAAATGCAACTCCTCATGCTATTTACTTTTATTATAAATGGGTGTGGTGTTCCTGTGCCGTTTCTCACTGCCCACCCTTCTGTTGTTCAGCCCAAACTAATTATATTAGATAGAGGATTGACAGGTGCACAGATCATGGCACATGTGTAATTGAAGAGTGTTTTTCCAAAACTCACTCAGTGAACCTTTTTCAAGGTGGGTATTATTTTTCTGATAAATGGTTAAATATTAGCAGTTTTACTTTTACACTATTATTCTTAGGGATTTAAGTATTAAAATGTGATTTTTCATGCAAAAAAAAACTCCACCAATTTAAAATAAAGAAAAAATTTGGATTTTCTCAAAACAGTCAGACTGAGACTGAGTGAGTTTTGGAAAAACACTCAATTCAATTTCTTATCAAGAGCGAAATGCCAACTTTTTTTGTTGACGTTGTTGTTGCTTGACATCAATTACCATATTGACCTTTTTTTATCGCAGAAATTACAGTGCACTCCAAGGTGTAGATATTGTAAATGTCAAACATGTCACAATTTTCAGTGGGAAATCAGATTTTTTGGTCTCAAGCCATATGCAGAACAGGCAGCATTATAGAACCTCGAATTCCCAAAAGTGTTAAATTGATGCAGCTGATTATGAGGCCATCTCAACAGGCCATCACTGTCTTAATCTCTATCCTTTATCATTTACATTTACATTTAGCAGACGCTCTTATCCAGAGCGACTTACAAAAAGAGCATTTATACATGGCAAGATTAAGATAATTAACAGTATTATTAGAAGTCTTCTTGCAGTCAGTCTTTATCTCCTATCAAGATCCTTATTGGGAGGTTTGAGAAGGCGGCAGCTGAAACCGGTTCCCATGCCACCCACAGCGCTCCTAGCCCAGTCATTCTCAGCCACCGCTGTGATTGCCTGTGATCCGCAGTTTTGTAGATTCAATGCGACAAGCTGAAACGAAGCCCGCGGCTGGGCCTCTCCTGGCATGTGAGGCATCAGGGGCTGCAGCCTTTCTTTTTAACGCTTCTGACGTGGCTCATGGAGAGATTAGCACTGGTTTGCCTTTTTCTGCCACCACCAAAAGTGCTTATTTCGCAGTCAACAGTTTGAGCCATGCCTAAGAAGTGTATGAATGTTCATTCAATTGATTCCATTTGGGGGGGGGTCAGCAAGACTGCTAGTATAGTACTTCATCACTTTTGTAATTCACCATCTGCAATGTCTGGTTGAACTTTGCTTTGCAGCTCAAGATGAAGGGGTCATGAATGTGTTTAAAAAATGGTCACACAAAAATGTCATGATGCAGTTACCTGGACTTACCCCAGTTTGTGTGGCTTTTAACACAGAAACAAAGACAAAGGTAACAACTACAGTCAAACTAGGATTTAGATTCAACAAGGTGCTGGAAACATTCCTCAGAGATTCTGGTCCATGTTCACATGATAGCATCATGCAGTTGCTGCAGATTTGTTGGCTGCACATTCATGTTGTGAATCTCCCGTTCCACCACATCCCAAAGGTGCTATATCGGATTGAGATCTAGTGACTGTGGAGGCCATTGGAGTACACTGAACTCATTGTTATGTTCGTGGAACCAGCTTGAGATGACGTGTGCTTTGTGACATGGAACATTATCCTGCTGGAAGTAATAATTAGAAGATGGGTAGACTGTGACCATAAAGGGATGCACATGGTCAGCAACAAGACTCAGGTAGGCTGTGGCATTTAAACGATGCTCAATTACTATTAAGGGGCCTAATGTGTAAGAAACATTCCCCACACCATTACACCACCAGCAGCCTGAACCGTTGATACAAGGCTGGATGGATGCATGGTTTTTACGCCAAATTCAGACCCTACCATCTGCATGATGCAGAAGAAATCTAAATTTGTCAGACCAGGCAACGTTTTTCCAGTCTTCAACTGTCCAGTTTTGGTGAGCCTGCGCCCACTGTAGTCTCACTTTCCTGTTCTTAGCTGACAGGAGTGGAACCCGGTGTGGTCTTCTGCTGCTGTAGCCCATCCACTTCAAGGTTCGACATGTTGTGCATTTAGAGATGTTCTTCTGCGGTCTGGCCATTCTCCTCTGACCTCTCTCATAAACAAGGCATTTTCGCCCACAGAACTGCCGCTCACCGGATGTTTTTTGTTTTTTGCACCATTCTTTGTAAACTCTAGAGACTGTTGTGCATGAAAATTCCATGAGATCAGCAGTTTCTGAGATAATCACACCACCCCGTCTGGCACCAACAATCATTCCATGGTCAAAGTCACTTAGATCACATTTCTTCCCAATTCAGATTTTTGGTCTGAACAACAACTGAACATCTTGACCATGTCTGCATGCTTTTATGCATTGAGTTGCTGTCACATGATTGGCTGATTAGATCATTGCATTAAGGAGCAGGTGTACAGGTGTACCTAATAATGTATGTTAGAGTGTATGTTAGAATATGTAGCATGTATTTCAGAATGCACCAGTTATTTACACTGTCACATAAACAAAGTTATGCTTACGGTGCTGAATATATTTTAAAATGTAGGAATTTTAACAGTACATATTCTGTGTATAAAATGACAAAAATGTGTCATTGATTGATATGCTTTCTAATATGTACTGTATGTTGTGACATCTGTCAAAATATATTCTTTACTCTGTAGAATGTACACTATATGGTCAAAAATCAGTGGACACCTGACCATCACACCTATATGAGCTTGTTGGACATCCCATTCTAAAACCATTGGCATTAATATGGAGTTGGACAACCCTTTGCGGCTATGACAGCTGCCACTCTTCTGGGAAGGCTTTCCACAAGATTTTGGAGTGTGTCTGTGGGAATTTGTGCCCATTCAGCCAAAAGAGCATCTGTGAGGTCAGGGACTGATGTTGGACGAGAAGGCCTAGCTTGCAATCGGCGTTCTAATTCCTCCCAAAGGTGTTCAATGGGGTTGAGGTCAGGGCTCTGTGGAGGCCAATCGAGTTCCTCCACACCAAACTCGTCTAACCATGTCTTTATGGACCTTGCTTTGTGCACAGGGACACAGTCATGCTGGAACAGCAAAGGGCCTTCCCCAAACTGTTGCCACAAAGTTGGAAGCGCCCAATTGGCTAAGATGTCTTCGTATCCTGTAGCATTAATAATACCCTTCACTGGAACTAAGGGGCCTATCCCAAACCCTGAGAAACAGCCCCAGACCATTATCCCTCCTCCACCAAACTTTACAGTAGGCACTATGCATTCCGGAAGATAGCGTTCTCCTGGCATCCGCCAAACCCAGATTCGTCCATCAGACTGCCAGATAGTGAAGCGTGATTCATCACTCTAAAAAACACGTTTCCACTGCTCCAGAGTCCAGTTGCGGCGTGCTTTACACCACTCCAGCCAATGCTTGGTATTGCGCATGGTGATGCGAGGCTTGTGTGCAGCTGCTTGTCCATGGAAACCCATTCCATGAAGCTCCCGACGCACAGTTCTTGTGCTGATGGTGCTTCCAGAGGCAGTTTGGTACTCTGTAGTGAGTGATGCAGCAAATGATAGGCGTTTTTTACGCGCTATGCGCTTCAGCACTCGTCGGCCCCGCTCTGTGAGTTTGCGTGGTCTACCACTTTGTGGCCGAGCTTGTTCCTAGGCGCTTCCACTTCATAATAATAGCACTTACAGTTGACCGGGGCACATCTAGTAGGGCAGAAATTTCACGAACTGACTTGTGGAAAAGGCGGCATCCTATGACAGTGCCACGTTTAAAGTCACTGAGCTCTTTACGAACCATTCTGAATTCTAAATGTTTGTCTGTGGAGATTGCATGGCTATGTGCTGGATTTTATGCACCTGTTGGCAATGGGTGTGGCTGAAACACCTGAACTCAATAATTAGTAGGGGTGTCCACTGCCTTTTGGCCATATAGTGTATATGTATTTTTCACACGGGTTCATAGTTATTTGCTCAGCTGCATTTGCTACTGTATGTCCAACAGTAAATACTTCTAGTAGATAAATCATTTATTGTAGGTATTATTCCTTTTGTTCAATTCTATTGATTAACTTCTAGATTTGATGAATACATTATTATTTATCTGGTTCATAGAACCAAAAAAGGATGAGGCTGGGTTCTTAGTTCAATCCTGGGATATTAAAACAATCCATTATTCACCAAGCTGTAGAGTAACACTCCGACGGTGGGTGAGTAACTCGTCTGATGAGAATACACTTTGAACAAATCGTGTGGCAATTTATCACTCTTTTTTTCCTTCTTTCCCCCAGACGTAGGACAGCGCACAATAATAATTACATTAATGTTCTTGCAATATTAGAAGGCTGAATCTCAGCATTTTTATAAGCGACTCAGCAAAAGAGCCCGGCGGACGCCATGCTGCAGGGCGACTGGCAGATCAATTTCATTATACTGTTGGAAAGGAATTATTCTTATTGTCTGTGGGAAACATTTTCCTCAGCAAAATATGGAGGTTGCCTCATTCATCATTGAAGGGAGAAGGGGATTCAAGACCTACCAGCCAACTTCTATGGGCCTGAATTAGTTAATGAATTGCAATGATACTGTATAGTATAGGATCTTAAAGTACTTTACATTGCGAGAGGTGGGGGTACCCTCCTCAACCGCCACCAATGTGTAGCGCCCACCTGGCAGCCATCTTGTGGTAAAGAAATCAGGGTAAAGCAGTGAATGTGGAGAAACAAGGCTTAATTTAGCCATGTGACACACAAACTTTAAACTACACTGACTCAGAACCTCAGAATCCTCATCCAAATGATCTCCTACAGCACAGTGTCCCTTCGCTGCCTTGCACTATTCTGCTCCATCCAATTGGAAGTCCACCCCTTAATTGCCCACTAATACTTTCTTCCAGCAGCAGCTTGGCTTCCCTAGGATAGCTCCTATCCAAATTCACCACCCCCTACCTCCCCCACAACATTAACTTCGTCCATTTGGTTGGAGAAGGTTACAGAGCAATAGGACTGCTGGCAGGGAGGTTGCCTTGGAAACCGCTGTCCAGGAGATCTATGGTCCTTATTTGTTTCTGTCTGTTTGTTTGTTTGTTTGTTTGTTTGTTTTTCCTTTGTTTTTGTTTTTTTTTGTCAGACTGCAGTCATACGGAAAATTATTTCAGTGGGAAGCAGTGTGGAACAGGGCATCTGTTTCTTTATGAGCAATGCGTCCATTTGCCAAAATGTGTTGTTGTTGCAGTCGTGATATTCTTTTTGAGTAATTGAGATACTCACCCTTTTCTTCCATTGCATGCCCTACAGCTTTTGAACCTGTTACCATCTGGGGTGCGTGGCATGCCATTTGGAGGAGCTAATGTCACAGTAACCCAAGAGACCCCTGCTGACTCAAACCCCCCCTAACCCTGGAGGGACTAGGCTAATTGTGGCCCACCATAGTTGGTCATAGTTGGCTGATGACACTGCCTCTGCCGAGGCTCGAACTTGTGACTGTAGGGCCCACTCTGTGCTTGTGTTGAGTTCCTTCAGCAACTGAGCCCCCAAGGGTATGTTTTTAAGTCGGTCCCAGTCTTAGCTATTTGGAACAATGTCAAATGTTAAGCAGTACCACAAAGAGAATCATGTTTTTTTGTCCAAGAAGAGAGGCTGACTTCACTCTGTTTTCTGGGGCACTGGACAAGCCGGGGTGATGTAAAACAACTTCATGCTGACATTCCCAATAAGCACGCTTCACATCAGCTGAATTCATCATGAGTGTGTCTGCATGTGTGTGTGTCTGTGTGTGTGTCTGTGTTGGTGGATGTGTGTGTGTGTGTGTGTGTGTGTGTGTGTCTATGTGTTGGTAGATGTGTGTGTGTGTGTGTGTTGGTGGATGTGTGTGTGTGTGTGTGTGTGTGTGTATGTGTTGGTGGATGTGTGTGTGTGTGTATTGGTAGATGTGTGTGTGTGGGTGTGTTGGTGGATGTGTGTGTGTGTGTGTGTGTGTGTGTGTGTGTGTTGGTGAATGTGTGTGTAACTGAAGAGATGATTTGTTCTGTGCACGCCCCCAGCCCACATTCGGATGCCCCACCCCAAGGAGCGAGAGTTATGTAACGCTCCCTCGATCCCCCACAGCACCTAAATGCTGAGTGCGAGCCCCTGTCACATTAAGGGCAAATTAAGATCACAGAGTTTTTCCTGTGGGGGAGTGTTCCTCTTATCTGCCTGTCCAGAGGCCCTATTTCCCACATTCATCATTCCCCACTTGAGGACGTGTCCATCGATTTGTTGCTTGCCAGGGCATCAATCTCGCACGGAGGAGGGGATGAGCGAGATTAGCCTGATTAAATTGCAACGGGAAAAGGGAGGTGATAATGTGTCGACTGGGGCGGAGTCAGCATTTTCACAGGATTTTGTAATGGCCACTGTCCAGTATCTCTTGGGGTGGAACAGGGTCACATGAAGCCTGACATCTAGTGGCTCTTGGGGTGGAACAGGCTCACATGAAGGCTAACATGCAGACACCTCACTTGACATGATGGCTCAACAGACATGTGGATGGAATCATGTTGCATTAATTTTTGTCATTGACTTTGATGGCGTTTTTTTTGTGTGTCTGTGACTGCCAAATAAGTTTCCGTAAAAGCATAACAGGAAATTGTCATTTTCTTTGGTTTAATTCTCAAAAATTCACTTTCAATCTTTAAACGATTCACTGTAAAGGACATTTTTCACCATAAGCTTCATGAGATACGTACAAAGCAGTCTAATGCACTTGCATTGACTGGTGCTTTGCAAGTGTGAGCTGCCTATTGCAGTCACAGTTCAAAATCTGACTGTGCCAGATGGGCCCTGGCTGGGACCCCCGATCAGGGGGTGGCGATTGGCTGTCTGTCCCAGGGGGAGGGGGGAGGGTGATCGGGCATGAACTCGCAAAGAAATGCGAAGGGTGTCTCCAGAAAATGGGGGCAAGTTCAATCTCGAAGGAAGCGGATCATTCATGTGGGGAGGGCAAATCAAAATAAATTGAGGGTATAATTGGCTACTAAATTGGGAGAAAAACTGGAAAACATCTGAAAAAAAAGGAAAGGCTGGGAGCTCTCTGGAATAAAAAGACAGGAGACCTTTTCAATTGAGAATCTTCTCCTGAACCCATTTTCTTAATTGTTTTTGTTAACAAAGGTCCCCATCCAACCTGATGGAGCTTGGGCAATTTGCCCTGTGCCCAACCTGCATGTGGAAGACATGGTGCCACCATCCTCCAGCGTTGTCATGGTTAGCAGATCACCATTGCTGTATTCAATCTTACCAACACCCAGGCTGCTCAGATTGAGACTTGGGCCAGGTGATTGTTGGGTACTGCCGTCTGCTCCTGACTCTATAGTCAATTGGCTAATGGACCAAGGGCTCTTTTATCCATACCATTTTATGTAATTAGCAGGGCTGCCAGATTCTTATTTTTCCTCCAAATTGGGTGATCTGTCTCTGGTTTCAAATTGATTGTGGGATCTGCTTTCGCATTCATTATGGGATAGAAAAACACCAGCTGCCATTTTTGTTCTCCCAAGAATTGCTGAACAAAACCAGGCATTTATACTTCAAATATCAAGATGGACTCAAGCCATAACATAATGGTTTTCATTTCCTTTGGCTGTCAGAGATACTGTCCCTTTGGCTTGGGATTTTGGAATCAGCCTGGCAACCCTTTCGATGGCTCATATGTCCATTCCGTCACTTCCCCTACGTACCCGCTGCTCTGCTGAGTATCTTGAGTTGAATGAAATGTGGAACAGCTGTCTTCTTTCTCCTCTCCGTTTAACTTTCTAACACCTCCTTAAATTCCACTTTGTCTGCACTGTTGAAAGTCTCATAGATTGACCATTTCAGCACTGACTGCTACAGTTTATGGTAAAGACTTGTTTTGGTGAACAGTGTGCTCGAGAGCGCTCTGTGAACGTTAGGTTTAGAAACAGAGTTTTGAGATTTTTATTAAGTATTTTACAGAACAATCCAGATGTTTTTTTTTCCAGCGGGGATGATTGTGTCATAACAATGAGGGTGAAGCTGATGGATGCCAGATGGCCAGAGGCATTCTCTACATTCAAATCAGGCGGCACGTAGCGCTCGTTAAATGCGCACGTGCCCACATACTCAAGAATGTGACTCATATGCAAGTCCGCCGTGACGGAACCCTGCTGTGTGCTTTTCCTTCTCTCGTTTCGCACATAGAACACGGATTCCGCTATCCTTCCAGCCCTCCACCTTTCAGCACTCTCCTCGAACTCGGTCTCATGTCCCACAACACAAGGCACGTGCTCACCTTGACAATTGCACACACACACACACACACACACACACACACACACGCTCACACACACACACTCACCTGCATTCATTCTGTGTAACAATAGATCAAATTCAAAAATGAAGGGTTCGGGTGAAACAAAACCTGGAGAATTTTTGCATCTGGTAAACTGTGGTAAAATTTTGCAGTTACTTGATTAGCCATGGCTACAATGGTGCTTAAATATTTCCAGGGCTGAAAAGTTGTCTTCAGTTTTTTTCTTTGCAGGATAAATTCATGTATCAATGTAGTAGCTCATTAGAATTGGTTATGTAAAGTATTTTTTTACACACGCACACACAATCACACCCACACGCACACACTCACACACTCACATACTCACTCACACACTCACACAAATACACACACTCACACATATACATACTCTCACTCACTCACACACACATTCACACACACACACATACACACACTCACTCACACTCACCCACACACATATACTCTGACTCACTCACACACACATGCACACACGCACTCTCACTCACTCACACACTCACACACAGACACACACATATGTACTCTCACTCACTCACTCACTCACTCACTCACTCACTCACTCACTCACTCACTCACACACACACACACACACACACACACTTGAACTCTTCAGGGTGGAATGATAAGCTCATACAGTGTCCTCAGATGTTACTAGGCTTGTAGCCTTTAGAGCATTCTCTGGATATTTTTGACTGAGGCATTATGAATTATGGAATTATGAATTATGAAATGAAATGTGATTGGTGTATCCAACCTGTTTCTGTGGAAAGACAGGTTTATGTCAGCTGACAAATAAGAGATATTGAGGAACATAAGTGAGCGGAACTCGGGTGGGTTCATTTTCAGAGCTGGCTGTGGCGCACAATTACCTTTCTATCAGATCCTATTAAAACTATGTACGGGGAATGTTTTTCAGTTCAAGTGGAAGTAACAGATTTTATTTATTTATTTTAGCGTTTTATTTATTTAGCATTTTATGCATGAATACTCAGTCCACTTTCCAGGCAATTGTTCTCCCTCATCTCTGAGTTAGAGCTGTAGATGAAATTGCTTTGCCCCTGATTAGATTAGACAGGCATAAACAGAACACAAGTATCTCAAAGTTATTACACTGAGCCCAATGAAGTGAATTTGCATATTCAGAGCAGGAAATAAATATTGCCAAAATAATAGCACAGCTCAATAGTCATTTGGAGGAGGGGGGAGGAATAAATAATTCCCCCACGGAATCGTGGAGTTACATGTCAGCTACAGTATGTATAATTCAAGCATAGCGCTCGCTGTCTCTTGAGCCGAAACCAAGCATAGCTAAGTAATGTTTTATTCAGGCAGGACACCTTGAGCAATTCTGCCCTCGTAAAATAAATAAATAAAAGTCTGTGTTGTGATGAGACTTGAGAAAACTTCAAGGTTTTTTTTGGATGGCGGGTCATTGTATCCTGTAACCCTGACGCCTCAGAGGAGAGCAGACAGGAGAGGTTGGCAGACTTTGTTTATTGGGATTCGCCTACAGGAACCGTACACGGATATATTTTTCACCTTATGATCCATCAACCCCCATCCTCCCCCCTTCACCCCTCCACATACACAGACACAAACACGCATCTCCTCAAACACAATGTTCTTCAGACTCTCTTATAATCTTGCCAAAATGGGAAAACTTTGCATCATACTCAACAGTTACCCCTTCTCTCACTTAATTTTAAGGGACTTTTGTTTTTTCTGGATATGTTGTGCAAGGGCAACGTCTGTTCCTGACTAATTTCTAGTGATGAATCTTACACAAGTCAGCACGCAGGTATTGATTGATCCTCTGAGTCCTTTTTCACAGTAACACACAGCAGATAAATACAGCAAATAAACAGATGCCTCACTTTATGCCTTCATCGGTGTAAAGTTGTCTTGTGTTCAATATTTTTTATTAATGTTTGAAGCCTATTTCTGCAAACATGTCATCATAGACACCAGGGCTGGACTGGGACAAAAAATAGGCCCTGCCATTTGGCTCAGACCAGCCCATCACAATCGGTCGGACCAATGGGCCGCTGTCCATTTTGGGGCGGCCGTTCGATGGCAAAAAAAGCATGTGATTGGGCCGGCCCAGTGTCAGTATAGAAAATGAACCAATGGGCCGCTGTCCATTTTTTGTTGGCCGTTAGATGACAAAAAATATATATATTTATATTTTTAAAAATTAAAAATAATAATTATACCGGCCCTACCGGCCCAAAACTAGACCGGCCCACCGGGAATCGGCCCGGTAGACTATATAGCCAGTCCAGCCCTGATAGACACTGACAATCATAGAATTGGAAGCACACACACACACACAAATGAGACTCTGAAATAAAGACTATAAATTAGTAATAGAAACGCCAGCTGCAATATTTTAACATATGTGTTTCAGTTTATTTCAAACAGTTTTCACATTTAAGGCAGAAAAAAATTGATTTGCAGATGTCTTGTTTTAAAAAAACCTGCAAGCTGGTTTTGGAGTGGTTACTAGTGGTTTATGTTTAGTTAAAATATTTGTATGTCCATATTGGCTTGCCTGAAGTAATTTGTTTGTTTAATAATAAAGCTACACTCTTCAAACCATTTGTTTAAGTTTTACTTACTGTTTGTATATTTTCACTGACATAAAGTTAATTGTTGTATTACATTTTTTGGATCAGTGCTTAAATCATAAATCGTAATGGCTGTAGTAACAGTGAAATGTTAATTTACAACATTTGCAAGTTTTAATTTGGCAAAGTGACATACAAAGCCATTATGGCAAATAATATCCAAGTGCAAATAACAAGTATAACTACAAGCACCAGAACAGTGTAGACAGTAACACTGTAGATATTTAGTGCAAAGCTGATCAGAAAGCTCATCCACTACAGTACATGAAAGAATTGAGATTGTTACGATTGATACACGGGCTGGACCCAAACGCAGGACACTGACACAGAGGATGAGATAAGGTGAGGGTATTTATTATATATATACTGTATATATAGATATACATGATGACTGGCACAGGGGAACAATGGTGAGGGCAGACAAAGGAGGCAGGCAAGGAAGTGGGCAGGCAGGCAGGCAAGGAAGCGGGCAGGCCGGGAAGCTGGCTGGCAGGCAGGGAAGCTGGCTTGTAGGCAGGGCAGGGTGGCAAATGAATAAACAAACAAAACAGACAGGCGAGAACCTAAACATGGGGGAAAAAGGAAAACACATAAACCGATGAAGAAAATAAACATTGAAGAAATCACAGCCAGGAAGAACTGATGCATGTAGCTACCACTGAAGCTGAGAGACAGAACAATCTGACGAGGAATGAAGGAGAAACCAGGGTTGATATACACTGCAGGGCTGATAATGATGGGAGGCTGGTGTGCCAGAACGGACGACGGAATTGGCAACAGGTGAGCATGATGAAGTAATGAAGGTTGATAATTGAATAATATAAAATAATAAAACAATTAACACAAACAATCACAAGGGAGAAACAAGACAAAGGAAAAACGAGACAGGAACAAAGGGAATGTGACAGAGATATTGAGTCTGAAAATATTTGACGTGATGTTATTAGTACTAATCAATATTACAATAAAAACCAAAGGAGCTTAAATCAAACAGATAGATAAAGTGCTGTAATTGTAAACTTGATGTCCAAGGTTGCCATGAATATAAGTGGTGTAAGAGGTGTAAGAGGCTGAAGAGATGTGTTTTCAGCTCACGTCTGAGGACAGATATAAGACTGCTCTGCAAGTCTACCCGGTCCAGGAAGCTCATTTCCCCCACTGTGGGGGGAGAAGAGGCAAGGTGGAGTGGTACAACCTCAAAGGGGTGGAAATGCCACGCCACTGTGCAGGATAGAGGAGAGCAGCTCCTTTGACTTTCCAATGAGCCAACAGCAGGGTTTTAAACCTAAACGGTCTGCAGCCGGTAGCCAATGGAGAGGGACGAGGAGAGGCGTGACATATGTACATATCTCAGGAGATTGAAAAAGCTGCCGCATTCTGGACAAGTTGGAGTGGTTTAGTGGTGCATGCTGGGAAGCCGGTCCAGTAGTGAGCTGCAGTTTAAGATCCTGGAGTAGAAGTTGAGTAGAGTATTCTGTCATTTTTCACAAAATCAATTTTCAACTTTCCCACAATGTTGTTGATCAGTTCAGACATTTTTTGGGGCCTATTCCCATTATTTGGTGAGATAATTTAGTAGTAGCCACCGTAACCAAAGTTAATGAGAACAGATAGGGAACATATCGCCGTGCTCCAAAACGTATGAAAATGTCCCCCAACACAACTCGTATAGCAAAATTATTATGCCTTAAGATTTTTTTATGTTTGAATTAATGTCATTGCTCAATGTTTTTAGAAATGATTAGAATAAATGTCTGGAATATTATTTTGCTAGTCTGCCTCGTGGGACTAGTTGACTTAATGAATGAATGAATGCATGGACACATTCGCCTGTACGCTAGTATACAGACTGCGGGAGCAAACAAGAAATTGTGTCTGTATATCTCACCAAATAATGAGATTATGCACAACAAACCATCTGGACTGATTAACAACATCGTGGGAAAGTTGAGAATCAATTATGTAAAAAATGCCAGAATACTTCTAATGGAGTAAGGGCATTCAAAATAGCACAGCACAATGAACAACAATCTCTATGTTAATGCATGTGTGTATGTGTGTGTGTGTGTGTGTGTGTGTGTGTGTGTGTGTGTGTGCGTGCATGGGGCATGTTTGTGCACAAGTCATGCGCCTGTGCATGTACACTTTAAGCACGTGGTCATTGAGAACAAAGAGGAAAGATGGAGGGAAGTTTAAACCTAATTTGTAACCAAGGCAAAAGGAAAGATGGTGTTTACTGTGCACACCAGAATAACTGTGGAGTTATTGCGTGTGTTCAGATCAGACTGCCGGGTTAGTAGAGAAGATTACATGCAAGACCTGGGTCTATGTGTGGTGTATTTCACTACTAACACAGGCAGTCAATGAGCAGCTATGCTAGCTACAAAACAATGTTAAACACAGTGTCATGAACCATGATACATTTTACAAAAGTTGTAGTCTTATTGGCTTTAGTGGCCCCCAAGAGTTAAAGAGGCAGACAGCCATTTACTTGTCCTCCCCCTTGGGAAGCCATATATATATATATATATATATATATATATATATATATATATATACATATATATATTACCCATACAAATCTATCCATTAACCGTCTTGAATTAACCATACTGTCGGAGCAGTGAAGTTTGAATAAAAATGGTTTATTCCCTGAATCCAGTGGCCTTAACAGTCAAATTCCCTTGTTTAAAGTTCAGCACTGAATACTGAACAGAAGTGGTATTACTAGTGGTATTTGATTTCATATAATAATTAATACACAGGATGCCAATGATCAATTAAATCACTGAATTCATTGATAGGCAGAACAATCAGGTGGATCAACCTTCATCAAAATATATAAATCACAAATCAATTAAAATTAACAACTCGTTTATTAAGTACAACAGTTAGACAAAGACAAAATATTCAACGTCCAATCTATATACAACTTCCTTACCAAATATTAAATCCTAGACATAAAAATTACTTGTAACAAGCACAAAAGAGATGAAATGATAGCTTGCATGATTAATTCACGATTTGGGGGAAAGCCCTGCGCAAGCCAGGTTCAGACCCCTTTTTATAGTTTTGTTTTGGGTCACTTACTACCACAAGATATCTTTTCAAGGTATCTGTTGAAATGATCCTCTCATGATTAGAATTGTGGTAACACCAAACATTGATAGGGCCTGAGAAGAACAGCTTGGTTTATACAGAAATGTTGGTTGAGCTGATATCTGGAAAGACATTATATGCTCGGGCAAAGAATATTGCTACCATGCGACAAGGCCAATCATACTATGTTGACCTCTGCTTATTTCTGGTGCCTGTAATTATTTTCTCCCTGACCCATAATTTCCAGCTCATAGGTAGAACCCTGAAATTGTGGTGTGTGACATAAACTTTTGTTTGGTGTGCTGATCTAATATGAACTGCGCTGGCTGCCAAAGCTACACACTTTAGTGCCCTGGTTTCATTCACAGACTAATAAACCTGTCAATGATGGCACCATGCTTGTTTATGAGAATTTAGGTTGGGCTGGGCCACATTCTGTTTGCCCGGACAGGATGACCAAAATGCACCTCCCCAACAATACATCAATCTACAACTGTACCAGTTTGATTGTAGTTTATGGATACATTTTGGAGGTATTTTGTATTTCCTACCAAAATACTCATCCCTGGCTGAGCATAATGTGTCTGAGAGGCAAATGTAAATATAAAATAAGGTTGGTCCTAAAATGGGTCCCTTGGGGACACCACATGTACTTATTCGAATAATTTCTAAAAACTTGACATTAGGAGCAGGAAAGGATGCACATTTCCCAACAATAACTGAACACCGACTGCCTACCAGAATATATACGGAGCCAGTTCAGGACAATACCATCGAGACTCACTGGTTTTTAAGTGATTAATTCAAATTGAGTGAGCTTTTACAACTGTAGTAAAAGCTGTAATCAGATCCAGAAGGACTAAGAGAGAAGCTTCAATCGAGTGAACATTCAACACTAATTAATGATGACTGTTAGAATGCCAGCTGCAAAGTTACAGGTTAGTGGAACATATCTCATACCTATACATCTAAGGACCAGATAGAAGGGTACATGTGCATCACAATGTTAATAAATTCATCAGCACTTATCAAAACAAGCACAACTAGATTTAGAATCGGTGGGATACTTTGGACAGGACCACAAACATGAAAGCCCTAAAGACCTCCCTCAGAAGAGTACAAACCAAGAGAATAGCAGTTCACAGTTAGCCCCTGGGCGGTCAGTTGAATTCACCTGCAATTCCCATGAACACAGAGCTGTAATCATGTGCCAAATGTCTGCCCTGCAGGTGCCACTCATCCCTGGTGAATGTGTCCTCTCATGGTAATGTTTCCTAACTGAAGCAGTTGCTGCAGAGCTGGAACAGTGGCCAGGAGTGTGTGCAGATCACAAAAGCACTTATTTGTTTGATTGTTTGTGAAGCGATGTGTGTACAGCTAGCCTGAAGTGCCTCGTTCACCTTGTTTACCCTTCTGCTTATGGTTTGATCTCTGTGTTTGAGAATGGGAGGGAGTAGTGGGGCTGTGGGGACAAAGCTTGATACAGCATGTAGCCCAGATGATCAATTGTTCGCTCTAATAAGCCAAGGTTTTTTTCCCCAATCACCAATGGAGTAAACAGTGGCCACTGTTCCGTGGCTGACCACTACGCCGATCACCGTTTTAGCTATCTGCAAGAGGCAGAATTATCAGGTGCTGGTAGGTCAGGTCAATCATCCTGGAAAATTAAATAAAGAATTTAAATAAAAAACTGGGTTTGAGGAGCCCTGAGTGGCGTAATGGTAAAGGCACTCATCCGGAGTGCAAGTTGCCCACTGCGGCTGGGAGCCCTGCTCAGGGGGCGGCGATTGGTTGTGCGCCCCAGGGAGAAGGGAAGCTGGCACAGGCTCGTTGCGTTTACAGAAGGCTTCCCAGTGGGTATCAGAATCACGATCGATGGCTCGAGGGGGTATGTCTTGAAGGAGGCAGTTTGCCTGCCCACATCTCTGCTGGTCCCAGGGTAGTGACTGGTCCCGTAGTTGTGCACGGCGGGTTTGCGGGGGGGGAAATTGAATTAATAGAGGGTACAATTGCCACCAAACTGGGAGAAAAAAAGGGGGGGAAATATGAAACAAAAAATTTAAAAACTGGTTTGGGAAACAAGAAGGTATTGGTGAAATGGGGAGACTAGCACTTGGAGAAGGACAGGGGTCATACAAGGTTGTGCTGAAAAGGACAGGGGTCATACAAGGTTGTGCTGAAAAAGACAGGGGTGGAAAGAATAAAGGAGAAAGAGGTTCACTCCTGGAAACACTTCCAGCTTGTTTTAAAATGAAAAACTGAGAGAAAGAGCAAAAGAGAGGAAAATCACAAGGGGGAAAAAATCTGCAGGTTAGGTTAGGTTCTGTGACTAATTCCCATGTTACCCTTTCCAAGTCATTTGGCTAATGTGGGCATTGTGGGGTGGGAGGGGGGAGGAAGGTGTGGGAGGAGGGTGTGGAGGTGGGGGGGAAACACTCCACAGACAATGACTTGGAAGAAGAGCTGGAGCTTGCATCTGATGGATGAGTCAGGAGTGGCCTGCGGATTGTGGCTGCGGGGTAATTGAGTTCCGAGGGGGCGGGCGGCTCTCCGTTTCACCAGGCCCGCTTTATGTCTCTGCTGAGGAGATAAAGCACGCTCTGCCTCTGTAATGACGATACAGTGGCTGCTGCTGTTTTAATAGATTCTCCAGCAAAGCGGCCATTAATAAAGCACTTTACCTGTCAGGCGCTGAGCCGTGGCTCTCCACCTGACAGCGCTGCTCAACGGGATCGCAACCTGGAAGGGTTGCCGGTTCAAATCCGTGGGTTTGGGGGCATTGTTGTTGTTTTTTCTCTGAGAAAAGCACTTAATCTGAATTGCCTTTGTAAATATCCATTTGTATAAATGGAAAGTATGTAAAATATCCTGAATAAGAACATCCACTGTGCAAATAATAATATATATCATAGTATAATAAGTGAGTGTAATATAATACACTCATTCACAGTGTATGTACTGTATATGCTCTGGTAGTTGTATTGCCATAAAACATTTTCTCTGCATTTTACACCTTTTGATGTTGTTCTGTAGGTATATTCAGCTAACACTGCATTGCAGGATGATTGCTTCAGCCTTGTCTTGGCTTGATTGCTTTAACCTTGGCCACAAGGCAAAAACTTGTCTGTCAGTTACCACCTGGGCTATATATATATATATATACTGTATATTAAAACATTGTTTCCTTTTCTTGAATTCTTACAGCTCATAAAAATGTGGACATCTTCACCATTCACCGTGCACACAAATACACGTTGTGCAAGTATGCATTTTGTAAAATGGCCAATGTCTCCACTGCACACTGTTACACTTGGGTGAAATACTTTATTTAAAATATGTTAACCCTTTAGACACCAACACAATTCCTGTAGATTACTAACCATTTTAAAAGAAGCATATTTTTACCAATATTCAGAACAAAAGCACTCCTTCAGATCCCAGAGAATATTAATTGAAACATGTTACTAAACAAAACATACAATCATATCAGAGAAGAATTTTGTTATCTATTAATTATTTTGAAGAATAACTTCCTTACTTGGGAATTTATATCTTGGTAGTGTCACAGACTCAGAACCTTAGCTCCTGACATGTTTCCATCCTTCCTGATTCTTCTCTCCAGTAGATTCCTGTTTCTGAGAGAAGAAGCAGGAAGGATGGAAGTACCGTTTTGAAATCACAGCATAGATTGTCCACTGCTTTTTGCAGTCGAGGTTCGAAACCCAACTGCGCCAGCCCGGTCGGAAGCGATGTTTGGCTGTCCACCCCAGGGCGAGGGGAAACGGTGAGCCAGCATGAGCTTGCCGATAAGCGCAAAGGGTGTCTCCAAAAAGTAGGTGGATGAGTTCCATCTCGGAGGAGGCGGATCATCGCCGGCCTCAGGGAATTAACTTGTCCCATAGAGATGGACGGCAAGGTCATGAGGGAGGGTGAATTGAAATAAATAGGGGTATAATTGGCCTCTAAATTGGGAGAAAAATTGGAAAAATGAAACAAACAACAAAGTCCATTGCCACAGTGTTGTATTGAGCTTCAATGGTAATCGGATACAGAGCTGAGTATCTGGTGGGTTTATAGAATCTGTGATATGAGTTTTGAAACATTGCAAATAACTTGCTGTTTGAGGGGGCAAAGGCCTGCTTGTACTGATTATAAGAGCAAAATAGTGATTTTTAATAGTCACAGAATAGTGAAAAGAGTGAGTGAAGCAAAAACAGACTTCATTGCCATCTGTAATTTTCCTAAGAACATAAGAACATAAAAATACATACTGTTCAGCCCATCTAGGCTCATCATGTCCTAATCTAAAGAGTATCTAGTATTGCATCTAGCCTATACTTGAATAGCCCAAGTGTTTCTGCCTCTACTACCCGACCTGGCAAGCTGTTCCAGGCATTGGCAACTCTCTGTGTAAAGAACAACCTCCTAATATCGGTGTGGAATTTGCCTTTAACTCATTTCCACCTGTGGCCTCTTGTTCTGCTGACCCCACTTATCTGAAAAAATCTTTGGTAGTTCACTTTGTTAATCCCTTTTAGGAATTTAAAAACCTCAATCAAATCTCCCCTAAGTCTCCGTTTGCTAAGCTTAAATATATTTACTGTCTTAAGTCTATCCTCATAATTTTTACCATTCATAACAGGTATCAATTTTATTGCCCTTCTTTGAACTTTTTCAAGAGCTTCTATATCTTTCTTGTACTGCGGTACCCAGAACTGCACACAGTACTGTGAGGTCTGACAAAGGCATTATATAACATTAATATAACCTCCTTTGATTTATACTCAATACTTTTTACTATGTATCCCAGTATCCTGTTGGCCTTTTTCACTGCTGTAGCACACTGCTTTGATGCAGATAGACTTTTTGCTATGTATCCCAGTATCCTGTTGGCCTTTTCACTGCTGTTTACTGCTTTGATGCTACAATTGCCAGTTTTTTTTTCAAATTGAACACCTACTAATTTTTCTCCTCCCATAAAATACCCCTGTCTTATGTTTTTATTTCCCACATGCATAACTTTACGTTTAGCAATATTGAATGCAATCTGCCACATTTCTGCCCATTCATTACAAACTGTTTGCCAGACCCCCAAGTTTAGTATCATCTGCAAATTTAACTATTTTGCTACTAACGTCCCTATCAAGATCATTTATGTAAATAAGGAAGAGCAGAGGTCCCAGAACTGATCCCTGTGGGACTCCACTGTCCAAAGCACCTAGGTCAGATATGCCCCCACCTACTGTTACTCTTTGTATTTGCCCTTGCAGCCAATTATGAACCAGCTCTGAAACAACACCTGAACTTCCTACTGAGTTAATTTTGAGCTTCTCATGTGGTACCTGCTTTTTGAAAATCCAAATATATAATATCATAAGCCTGGTTCAGGTACACACTGTGTAGCCTCTTTAAAAAAAGTCCAGGAGGTTTGTTAGGCATGACCTCCCTTTGAGAAAACCATGTTGGCTCTCCCTTAAAGTACTATTAATTTATTACATATTTTTCAAGAATGATTCCAACTTGTCCCTAATAATACATTCCAGTATTTTATATGTGATGCAAGTTAAACTGACAGGCCTATAGTTCCCTGGGTCAGTATGGTCCCCCTTCTTATATATTGGAATTATACTACCCTGCTTCCAGTCATCTGGTATTTCTCCAGTGTTTGTGGATTGCATAAAGTCAGAGGTAGATAAAGTACAAAATCGAAATCCAAAAGAGTAGTCAAAAAGGCAGTCCAAAAATCAAAACCAAATAATCAGAAAGGCAAACAAACTAAATCAGAAGGCAAAAAACTCGTAGTCAAACAGAAGGGGTGTCTCGGAAAATACAACAAACTCTGGCTTACACACAATCGGCACAGTGAATATTGATCAACATTCTGACAAATACTGAAAGCAAACAAGGAACTTATATACAAGCGGGGAAGGGAAACACAATAGGAATCAGGTGTGACTGGGAGGGGAAAATGGCAAGAACACAGGTGAGAACGATAGAGATAATATATCACTAATATAATAATAAGGGGAGACAAAAGACACGGACTGGGAAGCACATAGACACACTGAAAATAAACGACCTGGAATAGCAGGTAGACACCTGCACAGTTTGAAGGGGAGGAGCGCATAGAAAGAAAATGCGTTCAGACAAGGCGATAGGAGAGAAGCGTACTGGGATACTACAACGAGAGAGAGAATGATAGCAGTAGATAGAAACGTGAGATAATTAGTAATTAGTCAATTTTAGTCAATAATTAGTAATTAGTCAACGTAATATAAAGCCCTAATGTTAGTAGATTAGTTGGTTAGTACTATTTACACCTAACTAATATGTACAGAGTGATAGAAAGAAAGAAGGAAGTAAACGAGATAGGAAAATAAGGCAGAAAACCCGTAAAGTCGAAATCACCCGAATAGTGCAATAACAAAGACGAGGAGTGGATTATCGAAAAACAAGGAACACAGACAGACGGGGAAACTGACGTGAATGATGAGTGACTATGGAGAAAAATAATCAAATACAAAAACCATCAGAACCAACGTGGCAAAACATAATACTTTTGTGATGAATTTACACTGTACATCTACAATAACCCAATAAATGAATTCCTGCTCAGTTTGGACCGTCTGTGGTATGGAATGGCAGGATTGAGCATTCTGCATTAATCATGAGCTTTGACTCTGTGACATCATTTCATTTGAAACAGTTTGATTCACTGATTCATTCATGAATTTGGATGGTCATGTAGCCCCCTCAGTCTGTTCACTTATAAGTCAGCACAGATGGAAAACTGTCTAAAATGTTTCATATGAAGGGCATGTGTATATTCAAATGTCAAAGAGCTCCCAAGCACAAAATCTGTCATGCAAGCTATGTTGAATAAAATATTTAAGTCAATGATATGTGAATTACTTGCAAAAAAAAGGCTGCATTGAGATATAAGGAGAGTATAGACTGGGAGATGTTGATAATATCTGCAGCAGTCAGAAAACCGAACACCCGCCGGGAGCAATGTGAGGTTTCTGGAGCTGGTCTTCTGTGAGCAGAAGGTGGTTGGTTTGAATGGTCAAAAGCTGAGGCAGTGTACCCTTAAACAATGCGCTTCATCTGAATCACTGGAGTGAATGTGCTTCTGTATAAATGGATAAGGGATACAGGGTGAGTTGCCTCACATGAGGGATATCTGTGAAGCAAATTCATAATGCATGATAATGTACCAGTTTAGACTGTGTGCAAACCCATTTGTGACAGCAAGGGACAGCACAATGATATTACTGAAGATTCTATCATATTTCATAGCAGCTATCAATGTACCACAGAAAGCAATCCGGAAGGGCTTTCCCTGGTTTATGTAACCCAAGTCAGTGAGCAACACCCAACCAAAGGGGAATATAGAAGCATGGATAAAAAGTGTTGCGTCTGTGTGAAAAGGCAATTCTCATCTTCACAGAGATCTATGGATCTTTATTTTTCGATAGTACCATTTACAAACAGGTTGTCACACAACGATTCAGAATGGACATTATCCAGAGGGAATCAAAAACGATGAAAAACTCAATCTGGAAAAAACGGAAACCGGAAAATTTACAGAAGCATCAAATTTAAATTGATTTTACAGTCGATAAGGCTGGATTCGTTGCATTTTTCATTATTGTTGAACAAATTAAAGTTTTTTGCTATGACTTTAGAAGAATTGTGTGGCAGCCAAGGAGAACACTTACTGTGTAAAAGTTATGTAAGGTTTACCTCTATACTCAAGGCAAGAAGGGAATTTATATATGTATATATTTATATATACAGCGCCCCTTTAAAGTTGACACCTCATCTAAAAAATTTCACCTTTTCTTGCCTGACAGCCTGAAATTAAAACATATTAAATCTGACTTTTTCACCTTTATTTCCACATTTTACCCTACAACTTCAAAGTTAAAGAAATCCTCAACATTTCTGAACATTCATTAAAAATAAAAAAACTAGAATAACTTGGATTGTTAAGTCTACACCCCACTTATCATACCAATTGTAAACTACTCTAGGGTAAACAATCACCTTCCAGATCAAACACCAAGCTAATTGGCCTCCACCTGTGTTCAATTGTAGTGATCCTGATTACTTCAGAATAAAATCAGCTGTTCCTGATTTTTGGGGTGTAGACTATAAAGGAAAATGTATATAATGGATATAGAGGGAATAGAAATAGGGAATATTGGGAATAGAGATACATATAATTGATTGATTGATTGGCTGATTGGTTGGTTGATTGGTTTGATTGGTTGATTTATTCATTGAAATGAACCACAAATCATGTTATTTCCATAATATATATTTTTATAATTCCTATAGTTCTGCTATGTTTCTCTTTCTTTGCTGGTTTTTAATTAAGAATAGGCCTTTCAAGTGACCTTTCCAGTGAGGGAGATAACATGTGTCAAAACATTCTGGGCTTCCTTGAAGTGCTTGCAGGCACCCTGCCATTTGTAAAGCTCCCATATTCCCAGAAACAGAATTTTATCTGCCTGACTTCAGTCTGTGTGTGTGTGTGTGTGTGTGTGTGTGTGTGTGTGTGTGTGTGTGTGTGTGTGTGTGTGTGTGTGTGTGTGTGTGTGTGTGTGTGTGTGTGTGTGAGTGAGTGTGCATGTGTGTGTGTGTTTGAGAGAGTTTGTATGTGTGTATGTGTGTGTGTGTGTGTGTGTGTGTGTGAGTGAAGGGGATGTGTCATGAGGCCGCCTGTCTACATTTACCCTCTCAATCTCATATGCCATAGAGAACAGGCCCTTCCGGTGTCTAAGTACCACATCTCACCTGTCAGCTCGAAACCACGATCCTGCGTCCATTACATGGCTCAGACACATCCTGTTTATCAACCACAACAAGTCTTGGGAAAACGGTTATCTTTTCCCCAGTCCATCCAATCACAATGCAGGACGCAAGATGCTCAAGACCCTGTGGATCTATGAGGGCCCCTGGGGATCAGCAATCGCTCGATTTTGGAAACAGTGAACAGCCTTCACTGAGGCCCTCCAGTAATTCACGGTAAAAGAAAAGTGTATTTGCTTCTCTCCTGCCTTGTGAATCTTCATCCCTGGCTAATTTTAATACAAATTAAAGGAGGGCTGTCATGTGATATACAAATGATCTCTGTGAGGCAGGGAGCCTGTTGTCCCTTTGACAATAAAGTGCATGAAAACATCGACACTGTTATTAAAATAGCTACGTCACAAGGAAGCAAACTACCCCCTTTCTTTTCCTCTGGTTAGTTGTGTGAAGCATCGCTTGTTGTTATGTGCTGTGAACGCAGGGGCGGCGTCGTCAGCATCTCACGAAGCTCTACGTTTTGTGAAAAACTGTTTTTTTTGTCAAGCTGCGAACAGAGGCTTTGCTAGAAACAGAACAAAACATTGATGCAAGGCTGTCACATTTGTGTTCTTTCGAGTCCCGTTTTGAAGAGGGGAAAAAACGTTTCTTGAAAGAAGGACTGAAAAATAAACAGCTCCCGGGTTCACTGTGTTGAAATGAATGTCTTGGTCGTCCTTGGATGATAAATAGAGTAGAGAGCTTCAAACTGGACGTTTCAGTCCCATCACTCCTGTCTGAATTGCTTGGAAGTTTATGTCTTGCGCGTTACGCTTCTTACGGTAGCAGCATTGGCTTTATCTGAGCCGAAGTTACCCCTGCCAGGGCCAACGTCCTTCCGCACATGATTTATCGATAAATAAGCAAGGTTCGAAAGGCAGCCGGGCGGACGGGGAGAGGGTGTTATAATGGAAATAAATGGGATCATCCTCAGTGCAAAACCGACTTCTGTTCTCTGCGGTTTTGGGTTGATTACGGGGACAGATTTCGCCTTATATAGACGCGCCGCTGCATGGTGGTGCTTCAGTCAAAACTTTTGGGGGTTTCCCTTCTCTCTCTCTCTCTCTCTCTCTCTCTCGCCCTTTCTCTCAGTGAAATACACACACACACAGTGTCTGTCTTAAATTAATTTTATTTTTGGTCTTAGCCTAGTTTAGCTAGAGGAACAAGAGCCTCGGGATTGTGTGGAAATGTTCAGAATTATTTATTGTTTAAAGTTTGCTTTTACAGACTAAAATAAATCCTTCTGGAGATTTGTAGCAAATGGGCAATAAACGGAATGCTGTGTGAAATAAAAACAGAGGGCGAACTCACACTAACTAACTCAAAATTGAGTGTTTTTCTTTGCTTGCTTTTTGTATTCTTTGTACTGGTCGGTTTGAATGGTTGAATGGTTGAAATTCAATATTAGATAAAGGACTTTTTAAAAGAATACAAGAAAAGTTGGGGCACCCCTGTTTTAAAGTATGGAGAGGCAGGATGAGCGTTTGCACCAAGGTTAGCAGTATATTGTAGATGGCTGGTGCCTGAGATAAGAATAACTAAGGGGGGGGGAAGGAAAATCTTACAGATCGGCATGCTCTTTACTGAAAAAGGTCTATATAAGGTGCTCTTTGAATACAAGGCTTACATGTCAAAGAACAAAAATTTTGAAAGCCACGCATAGCACATCCAAAAAAAAGTCCAAGGCACACTTACTTGTATGTTTAGTTAAAAAGCCTTTATTACTAGGGCACATCCATTAAATAAAATCGGACAAACATGGGCTGCAGAGATGAATGTCAGATCGTAATAGATATAGTCTATCCAATTTCAAAATGCAGGAAAAAAAAGACGCACGTGAAGACACCCTTGTGATATCTAATCAAATAAAGCAGCGCTTTCTCGTACAACATGCTTTCTCGTGACCCAATTTTGTTGTCGCGGTGAGCATCTGGCGCAAAGATAAATGTCAAAACCGATGGCAGATTTGCATATTTTCACTCAACACCTTTTAATTCACTGGCACTCGCGCGCAGACCGAAACGCATGCCCGAAATGACAGGGTGGGTCAAGAAGGTCTTAGCTGAGTTTGTTCAGATAGAATATACTTCAGGCAGCTGAGTCACCGTGCAATAATTAAATAATTATCCTCTGTTTCATCTCTATCACCCTATCCCTGCTACTACCTCAGTGGATGTGTGAGTGAAAGGTGCCGTGTGGACTGAGAGCACCCCCTACAGGAAAGACTGCTCCCTGCAACATTTAACAACTCCTTTCAGGTTTTTGTGTTTGACTTTCAGCACATGTCTACTCCCCCGGTGCGAGAAAATAAGTCATGCCACATACACAGTCATTTGTAAGTTTGAAGGGGCTTACAAATGACTGTGGTCTAACATAGTGCTTGATTTTTAGACCCCCAGTTTCTCAAAGTTTTCAGTGTCTGTTTCCACTATTCATGGGAAACGGCAGATGCACACTCATGGAGACATACAGTATACCTCCTACAGGTAAACCATCCTACTGAGGTATTAATCCATGTTGAACTGGGTAGTATACTGATATACCCTCTGTCCCCCCATCCTCTTTACCCTACATGCACATACAAACACACATGTAATTTACACAAGCACACACACACACACATACACTACACACACACACTACACACACAAACACACACATATGCACACTACACACACATGCACATGCACACAAATACAAACATATGCACACACACATTATTATTTTTTTTTTTTTTTTACATTTTAAGCATTTAGCAGACGCTCTTATCCAGAGCGACTTACAAGATGTGCATTAATACATGGTAGGAACAATCATAGTGAGCACACTGTTAGATCAGTGCAGGAATACAGCAATAGACATCATTGCAGGCATCAGCATACCACACCTGTAACACCAGGAAGGACATTTTTTTTTTTTTTGTTTTGTAAATAGTGTACAACAGGTAAATAGTGGTGACAACAGATAGACTGGATGGACAGTGTTCAGTGGTAGTGGAGTCTGAAGAGGTGGGTTTTGAGTCTCTTGCAGAAGATTGGAAGTGATTCCGCAGTCCTGACCAATTGCGGGAGGTCGTTCCACCAGCGAGGAACCAGGACAGAGAAGAGGCGAGACCGCGAGGAGCGGCTGCCAGGCGCCCGGAGGGATGGGGCAGTCAGTTTGCCAGAGGAGGCAGAGCGGAGGAGTCTGGGGGGGGTGTAGGGAGTGATGAGTGACTGGAGGTATCGGGGAGCAGTACCTCTGGCCGCTTGAAAAGCAAGCACCAGTGACTTGAATCTGATGCGTGCTGCGATGGGGAGCCAGTGCAGGGAGGAGAGTAGAGGGGTGACGTGAGTGAACTTCGGCTGGTTGAACACCAGGCGAGCGGCAGCGTTCTGGACTAGTTGCAGAGGTTTGATGGCACAGGCCGGAAGGCCTGCCAGCAAGGAATTGCAGTAGTCCAGACGTGAGATCACCAGGGCCTGGACCAGGAGTTGAGTGGCCTCTTGGGTGAGGAACGGTCTGATCCTCCGGATGTTGTGGAGGGAGAAACGGCAGGTCCGAGCGATCGCTGTAATATGGCTCGAGAAGCACAGCTGGGTGTCCAGGGTTACCCCAAGACTCCTGGCCGACTGGGACGGAGACACTATGGAGCCTTCCACGGTGATTGACGCATCAATCAACGGGGAGCCCTTCGCTGGGAGGAAGAGCAGCTCTGTCTTCCCCAGGTTCAGCTTCAGGTGGTGGGTGGACATCCATGCGGAGATGTCAGCCAGGCATGCAGAGATCCGTGCCGGGACCTGGGTGTCAGATGGAGGGAAGGAGAGAAAGAGTTGAGTGTCATCAGCATAACAGTGATAGGAAAACCATGAGCAGAAATAACAGAGCCAAGTGACTTGGTGTACAGAGAGAATAGGACGGGGCCTTGCACCGAGTCCTGCGGGACTCCAGTAGAGAGGGTGTGGGGAGAGGAGAGGGATCCTCTCCAGGCCACCTGGTAGGACCGGTCAGCCAGGTAGGACTCAAACCATGTCAACGCAGATCCAGAGATTCCCATCTCGACGAGAGATGAGAGCAGGATCCGGTGGTCCACGGTGTTGAATGCCGCCGACAGGTCGAGGAGGAGGAGGACAGAGCTAAGGGATCGGGACCTAGCAACGTGAAGAGCCTCAGTGACCGCAAGGAGAGCAGTCTCTGTGGAGTGGCCTGCTCTGAACCCAGATTGGTTGGGGTCAAGCAGGTCGTTCTGTAAGAGATGAACAGACAGTTGATTATAGACAGCCCGCTCTAACGTTTTGGAAAGGAATGGGAGGAGAGAGACAGGTCGGTAGTTAGAGATGACAGCAGGATTCAGAGAGGGTTTTTTGAGGAGGGGGACAACCTGAGCACATTTGAGGGAGGAGGGGACAGAGCCAGAGGAAAGAGAGGAGTTAATGACATTGGAGACAAAGGGGAGGATGTCCATAGCAATGGACTGGAAGAGGGGGGAAGGAATGGGATCAAGAGGGCAGGTGGTGGGACGGTGGGAGAGAACAAGTTGAAGGATGTCCGAGTCAGGGAGGGGTGAGAAGGAGGACAGAGGAGTGGGAGGTTTAGGTAGCGGGATGGGAGAGGGAGAGGTTGGGGGAAGGAGTTGCGAATGACCTCAACCTTCTCGTGAAAGAAGGATGAGAAGTCATCGGCGGTTATAGAGGAGGGGGGGTGGGGGAGGAGGAGGGGTGAGGAGAGAGGAAAACGTAGCATAGAGTTTACGTGGGTTGGAAACAGAAGATTGAATTTTTAGAAAGGAAAATGCAGACTTAGCAGAGGAGAGGTTAGTGGAGAAGGAAGCCAGGAGTGTGTGGAAGTCAGACAGAGCTACAGGGGATTTGGATTTTCTCCATTTCCTTTCTGCCGCACGCAGCTTCAGTCGGTTAGCCCGAATGGAATCGGTTAGCCAGGGGGCGGGGGGTCGGAAACTAGCGGGTTTAGCGGATAGAGGACAGAGTAAGTCAAAGGAGGAGGAGAGAGAGGAAAGTAGGGTGGAAGATGCTACCTCAGCAGGTAGCTGAGAGAAGGCATCAGTAGGGGGAAGGGAAGATAGGACAGTAGCTGACAGGGCAGCGGGGGAGAGAGAGCGGAGGTTGCGACGGACAAGGACAGTGGGAGCAGGTGAAGATGGTTTAGGCACAGAGGGGAGGGGGAGGGAGAAAGACAGAAAGCAATGGTCAGACACATGTAGAGGCGATACCGTAATGTTGGGTGAGGCGCAGTTCCTGGTGAAGACCAGGTCCAGTTGGTTACCGGCCTTGTGGGTGGATGGGGATTCAGCCATGGTGAAGTCAAAGGACTGAAGCAGGGGGAGGAATGCAGAGGCCTGGGAGGTCTCTAGCTGCAGGTTGAAGTCCCCGAGGAGTAAGACGGGAGTGCCATCCTCAGGGAAGGCACTGAGTAGGGCATCCATCTCGTCTAGGAAACTCCCCAGTGGACCTGGAGGGCGATAGAGAACAATGATGTGCAGTTTACATGGAACAGTGACAGTGACAGCATGAAATTCAAAGGAGGAGGGTGAGAAGTGAGGAAGAGGAACAATACCAAATCTCCACAGGGGGGAGATGAGTATACCTGTCCCTCCACCTCTACCTGAGGGTCGTGGAGTGTGGGAGAAGGTGTAGGCCGCAGAGAGAGCACACTACACACACACACTACACACACACTACACACACACATGCACGCACACTACACACACACACAAACGCACACTACACATGCCCACATGCACACTACACACACACTACACACACACACACGCACACTACACACACACACAAACACACACTACACATGCACACTACATACACACACACACTGTTATTATGAGCCTCATCCAGAAACACCCTGATATTTATAAAGTATAAACCAATTGTTGCACACCGACACTAACACACTGGCAAATAAAATATATAGCAAAACTAAATTGGTAAAACAGTGACAATAAGACAATTCATGGATAAACCTGTACGCTAAGAAAGACACATTGAGAAGTGTTTGATGAAGTCGAACAACAGGGCATAGCTGGAAACCATAGTGAGAAAATGTGAACTCCATTAGCATTCACTGGCTCACTTTGTTGCTGTACATTTGAAGCCTGAGTACAGAGTTTTTCTCTCCATTTCAGTTCAGTTCATAAATGCTTTATTAGCATTTTAAGAGGTGTCATGTATTGCCAAAGCATGGCCTGTTCTAGAGTTTCCAAACAATTATGAAGTAGAAACTTCCACTGGATGAAGAGTAGAGTATTTTCATCAGACATATACAGTATGTGTGTAGGTGTTTGAGCATATGGGTGTCTTTGTGTGCATTCAAGTCTGCATATGTTGTGTGCTCTCCTGCACTGACAGCAGTCTGTGGTTTTCTGGCTTGTGTAAGGTGCATCATTGTGTGGATTTGTGTGTTTGTATGTGTGTGTGTGCGCGCACACACACATGTATGTCTGTGTGTGTGTGTGTGTGTGTGTGGGTGTGCACACACGTGTATGTATGTATGCCTGTGTGTGTGTGTGTATGTATGCCTGTGTGTGTGTGCGCACACATGTATGTGTGTGTGCATGTATGTATGCCTGTGTGTGTGTGTGTGTGTATGTGTGCGCACACACGTGTTTGTATGCCTGTGTGTGTGTGTGTGTGCACACGCACGTGTATGTATGCCTGTGTGTGTGTGTGTGTGTGTGTGTGTACGCCTGTGTGTGTGTGTGTGTGCACACACACGTATATGTATGCCTGTGTGTGTGTGAGTGTGTGTCTCTCTCTATGTCTCTCACCCATTGGGACAATTATCTTGGTGGGACAGCTTTCATCTTCCCTTGTTGAAAAACCCATCTCTTCAGACTCCACTTCCACTGATTCTGTACATTAACTACTTATCATCACCACACGTGTAATACTGCATTTCGTATTTTGTATCTATGTTTAATACTGTTTAAAAAAACTATATTTTTGATGTGTATTACTGTATTAAATTCTACTTGTCTTTTTCTCGCCCTGTTACAGGTATGGTGTGCAGCTACCAACAATGATGTGTATTACTGTATTACTGCACTGATCTCTTGCGGGAACAATGGTTGATCTTACCATGTATATATGCACATCTTGCAAGTCGCTCTGGATAAGAGCGTCTGCTAAATGCATAAAATGTAAATGTAAAATGTTGTTTTAATTCCACGTATACCTTTGTAGTCTACCTGTGTTTAAGTCATTCTGTTACTTTGTCTTGAAAAAGGCTATTTTATGTCTAAACGTCAACACCTCTGTCCAAACTTTTGTTTGGTTATGGAATAAAAGAATACCAGAATACACTTATTTTTCTTTCCATCCTTTTTATTGTGCAGGTTTATTGGTGCTGTCACATTTATCTTTGCGCCCATTATTGCAAGATGGGAAGAATGACGTGATCATACGTACGCTAGCTCTCAAATCATCAAAAATGTTTTCAGTATTGCGCCAATCCCCACCAACTCCACAAGCGTGCTGATTTGACAGATTGTTGATGCTGAAAAGTGCACATTCTGGTTATATTTTGAAAGCAGCAGAATCAGGAGCAAACAAGCATTCCCGCTGAGCTATTAGAGGTGCTTTTGAGTGCTCTGACCGGCCAGCTCCAGAAATGTCGTTGTCTTTATAGTGCTTTAATCAAATCCATAAATACTCACCACCACCCCCATCCCTCTCCCTCTGCATCTCTCAGTCCACCTCATATTGAATTTTAAATTCCATAACCTGACAAACTGACTTGTTGATTATAAAAAGATACAGGGCTTTAAATGGGCGTAGATGTGCTTTCTATGTGCCAAAATGGAGGATTATGCACTTCTCTCTTTATCACTCGCTGTGAGTACTAATATACCTATTGTTTCTTCTCTCTGTGCTGTTGGGGTGGTCTCATAAAGACTGAGATGAAGTGATTTTGTTTGTGTTCTTTTTGGAATAAAAAAATAATAATTCAATATTCAAACTATTAGTTTTCTCTCTGCATCTCTCTCTGTTTTCTCTTTTGTTCTCCCTCTCCCTTTAACCCCCCCTTTTAATCCATATACATTTTATTGCCATAACCATAAAAGTTTTGGATTGCAAAAGCAATTGATTTCTAATTAATTTAAACAACACTGCTATCAATTATCACTAATGGATAATATACACTTCTACAAATATACAGTACCAGGCAAAAGTTTGAGTACACCTTCCATCTGGATTATGGCTAATCGTGCACTGGGACAAACTGGACAGAAGAGTCAAAGCACAACAACCCACAAGTGTTTCTGGGAATTGCTGCAGGAGAGCTAGGAAGACATGTCAGGTGATTTCCTGCTGAAACGTATTAACCGAATGGCCCGTGTTGGTGTGGCTGTTTTCATTTCAGGGTGGCTATTTTGAGGAATCCAAGATTTAGAGACAATTAAAAATTTTCTAAAGCATTGCTTTGATGTTCCTTATGTCTATTGTTACATGTTGTGAGGTACGGGATAAGGACCCAGATGCAGACCAGGATCAGGCAAAAAGGAACGTTTAATTCAGGCAGGGGTCAATACCAGTAGACAGAGTAGCGAATACACAAAATCAAAATCCAAGAGCGTAGTCAAAAAACAATCCAAAAAGTCAAAACCAAGAAATCAGAAAAGGCAAACAAAACAGGATCGGCAGGCAAACTCGAAGTGAAAACGGAAGGGGTGTCTCGGGTGGACTGGGAATCACATAGACACATTGACAATATACGACCTGAAAGAGCAGGCAGACACGTGCACAGTTCGAAGGGGAGGAACGCATAGAGATAATCTGCGTGCAGATAAAGCGAAACGTGAGAAGCGTACAGGGATAGGACAACGAGAGAGAGAATGATAGCGATAGATAGAAGCGTGAGATAATGAGTAATTAGTAATGTTAGTAGGGTTAATCTAAATCCCTAATGTTAGTAGTTTAGTAGGTTAGTATTATATACATCTAACTAATATATACAAAGTGTTATAGGAAGAAAGAAGGAAGTAAAACGAGATAAGAAACTAAGACAGAAAAACCGAAAAGCTGAATTTCCCGAAGTGCATGACAAAGACAAGGAGTGGATCTCGAACAACAAGGAACAATGACAGACGGAGAACAGAACGTGAATGAAACGTGAATGATGAATGATGAATGAAACAAAGTACAAAAACAAACCGAACAGAAAATGCAAAAGATAACAGAGATAAAGTAAACAAAGTACAAAAACAAACCGAACAGACATAGCAAAACATAACACATGTATGTTTCAAATATTTACAGAAACTTATATGGTGTAAAACATTGTCAATTATGAAATAAATCTAGTTTCCAGCAGGTGTACTCAAACTTTTGACTGGTACTGTATATATTTTTAACATTTTAATAAAAAATAAACCCCCCCAAAAGACAAACACAACCCCTGTTGTGGCTAGATGATCTACCCACCTTCCCTCAGTAGCAGACAAGCGGGGCTAGCTGCCCTCCTCCCGTTGAATTGGGATTTAATTCCATTCTTACACAGCATTACATTGGAGAATTACTGTTTATTTATAACGTTTTCATGTACACTACCAGAAAAAGTTTTAGAACACCCCCATTTTCCAGTTTTTACTGAAATTAAAGCAGTTCAAGTCCAGTGAATAACCTGAAATGGTACAAAGGTAAGCGGTAAACTGCCAGAGGTAAAAAAAAAAATTAGGTTACCAAAAACTGAAAAATAATGTAAATATTTTGGCAGTGATAAGTTTCCTACACCATCAAAAGGCACTTGGAAACTGGAGGAAACTCTGACAGGAAGAGGTCTGGCAGATCCAAAGCAACAACAAAACCAGAAGACAAGTCAAGAGTCAACAGCTTACGTGATAGGCGGCTCACAGGACAACAGCTTCAAGCACAGCTTAAAACTTGTCGAAGTAAGGAAGTCTCAGTTTCAACTGTGAAGAGAAGACTTCAAGCTGCAGGTAAGAACGCCATTGCTAAGATGGCAAAATAAGAAAAAGAGGCTTGCCTGGGCCATGAAGCACCACCAGTGGACTACTGAAGACTGGAAGAAGGTCTTATTTTGAAATCTTAAAAAGGTCTTAATTTGAAATCTTTGATTCATCACACAGGGTTTTTGTATGCCGTCAAGTAGGCAAAAGGATGGTTCCTCAGTGTGTGAAACCAACTGTCAAACATGGAGGAAGAAGCATGATGGTCTGGGGCTCTTTTGCTGGATCCAGAGTTGCAGAGTGACTGTTAACCCACGTTAACCCTTTACTTGTTCCCTGAAAAGGGCCTTTTTTTAATAACTCTGAAATTTACATTATTTTTCAGTTTTTGGTAAACCAAAACTTTTTTAGGTAAGCGGCAGTTTACCGCTTACCTATATACCATTTCAGGTTATTCACTGGACTTGAACTGCTTAAATTTCAGTAAAAACTGGAGAAATGGGGGTGTTTTAAAACTTTAGTGTATGTATCCCAACATTTGAGGGTTGTAAATCAAAAGAGGAAAGCATAAAAACATTCAATTAACAAGGCCAGGGCAACATAATTGCAGGCTCTGTGGCGCATAAAGTAGAAAAAGAGAAAACAAGCAGTGAAAAAAGTGTTACCATAGCAACACACAGACACTATGAGGCTAATAATCATAAATGGGCCTTGCTGCCCATTTCCACCCAGGGATCCTTATGGGATACAGTCACCAGGAACAGAGATTTATTTACTTCCATTTGATTCATTCATTTGAGTGGCAGATGCTCTTAATTTGATTAATTTCTTAAATGATCATTTATGATTGGCATAGGCCATTATCCTGGGAGACTTAAAAGATGATTGTGACCCGCGTCTCTACCAGACCGGCCCTGGTTGTCAGCCCCGATCAGGGGCGGCATTTGGCTGTCTGCCCCAGGGGGGGGGGAGGGTGAGCCGGCAAGGCGTCCATGGTCGGGTTCCGTCTTGGAGGAGGTGGATCTACCGGCCCGGAAAAATTGTCTCGTTACCCAGAGGACAGGCGGCGGACTCGTGCAGGAGGGTGAATTTAAATAATAGAGGGTATACATGGCAACAAAATTGGGAGAAGAACAATAAAAATTTGAAACTATAAATACAAATATAAAAAAGATGATTGTGCCACATGTTAAGACACATTAAATACATAACACAGGAGCCTCCATGAAGCAAAGGGACAGCTGTTAACATGAATAATGATATAGAAAATACTGTTACAACGTTATACTATAGTAATTGTATTTGAGTACACATGATGATGAAGATGATGATGATAATGGAATTCATTTACAAAGTGCCTTTCTTTCACATTTAAGCATTAAGCAGATGCCATTATCCAGAGCAACTTACAAAAGTGCATTTAAAAAGGTTATGCAACAAGGAGCGATGATGCACCCCTGACAGCGTGTGTCATTAAGTGACGCCACATTTCCTAAAGTGCCATAGAGGAGCACACGCAGTTTGAGGATGCAGTGTTCAGTCACTAGTGGGGCTTTCAGCTCAGAATTGAGGGGAATGGCAGCTTTGACCGAATATAATAATATAATATATGTCATTTAGCAGACGCTTTTATCCAAAGCGACTTACAGTAGTGAATGCATACTGTACATATTTCAGTATATGTGGTCCCAGTGGGAATTGAACCCACAACCTAAGCATTGCCAACGCTGTGCTCTACCAATGCTGTGCTCTACCAACTGAGCCAGAACCACCTAAGATGCAGTTTAAAGAGGTGGGTTTTTAGTTTGCGGCGGAATATTGAAAGAAACTCGTCTGTCCTGACTGCAGTGGGGAGCTTGTTCCGGCGCCGATGTTGCAGAATGAAGTGGTCTGGCAGGAGTGTAAGGTTTGATAATAGATTGGAGGTGTGAGCACAGGAGTGTAAGGTTTGATAATGGATTGGAGGTGTGAGGGTGCAGTTCCTCGTGCTGCCTCATTTGACCTTTCATGGAAGTACTTTACAGTGAAGAGGAAGAAACTCCCCTCACCCGCCACCAATGTGTAGCACCCACCTGAGGTAACGCATGGCAGCCATTTTTGATTTTGCGCCAGAATGCTCACCACACATGTCCTTACAACGGGAAGTGGAGAAGGATTAAATTAGCCATGTGATCTCCACTGACCACAGTCACAGTCTCATCCAAAAAAAGATGGTGCCTCATACAGCACAGTGTCCCCATCACTTCCCCGGGGCATTTATTTTGTCCTGCCTACCCAACATCCATCATGCATGTGAGGGCAAGTAGGGACCTGTGAAAAATGAGCATTTCTGCATGTCACACTGCACCTGCGCCTCAGGGTGGGGGTGATGTATGGAAATGGGGGAAAGCTCTCATGTGCCTCCCCTGTCGCGTGTCCTAATTAAGCAAACCGAGGTGCCCTGGGTCCTCTCTATACTGCAGGTAAATTACAAGCCTACATGGGATGAATGGCCTGTTCTCATCATTATGTATTCTTTTTATGTTCTTATTTCCAATTAATCTCAGACATCAGCAACACAGCTGCAAAATGTTTTGTGGGGGGGGGGCAACAGTGTTAGGGGCTCCCTTTGGAGAGGGGGGCAACAGTGTCAGGGGCTCCCTTTGGAGGGAGTGGCTCCGTTTGGATCCGCTCACCTCTTTTTGGTCCCTGAATCCCTAAAACTGGGTCGCTGTCTGTCAGCACAAACTCTTCCAAAATGTCATCTTATTTCAGTGGTTTGAGTTTTTCCTTTCTTTCCTCACTTATCATTTTTGTATTACTGTGCAACAACAGACCCCCCAGTGAATGTGTTCACTGTCTCACTGTGGCTGCTGAATTGGCCCCTGAAATAAAGCAATTAACGAAAACACACACCAAAAAACGATCGATAACGCAACAATAACTTTTCATTCTCTCTTGCACCAACAGTTTTCATAAAGAAGGCTGCAGCAGCAAACCATGTTTCAAAACCTTAATCTGTTTGTTATTGGATTTTATTGTGGTGGTCGTGTTGTCTCTCAGACAGAAAGTGCCCGTGCGACTGGAGCTTTATTATATATACTGTACATATTGAGGCAAAGTGTTTGATGTATTTTGATCGGTGCAAAAAAAACTATAACATAAAGAATTAGACAAATATATATTACTGTAAATAAATCTGGCATTTGTTTTGTCTGTTTGTTGATTAGGAATGATAGGTTTTGTTCATAATGCATAAGGGCATTATCTAAAGAATGCAGTATGCCCTTGAGAGGAGATAGACACTCAGCATAGTAGTGTAACCGTGTGACCAACAGAGCACAATTCTGCATGCAGGGTGTTCTGTGCCGACTCCTTCTCCTTCTCTTTTTCCCACTGTGAAAATCATTCACACCTGCGTCCTTTTACTACCTACCCTGCCCTCTGTGTCACTGCTCCTCCATCTTGGTATATAAATCGTGTTTCTCACTCCAGGGCTAAGCACCTTACCTTCAACACTCTCTACCTACCCAGCAGTGTCCTCACATCTTCTCTGTGTTTATGTGTGTGTGTGCATGCATGTGTGTGTGTGAGTGTGAATGTGTGCGTGTATGTGTGTGTGTGTGTGTGTGTGTGTGTGTGTGTGTGTGTGTGTGTATGTGTGTGTGTGTGCATATGTGTGTATGAGTGTGAATATGTGCATGCATGTGTTTACAGTGGCGATAAAAAGTTTGAGAACCCTTCAGAATTTTCTGCATAAATTTGACGTAAAATGTGATCAGATCTTCATCTAAGTCCTACAAATAGATAAAGAGAACCCAGTTAAACAAATAACACACAAAATATGATACTTTTTCATTTATTGAACAAAATGATACAACATTAAATGTCTTTGTCGGAAAAAGTATGTGAACCTTTGCTTTCAGTAACTGGTCTGACCCCCTTGAGCAGCAATGACATCAACAAAACATTTCCGGTAACTGTTGATCAGTCCCGCACATCGGCTTGGAGGAATTTTGGCCCATTCCTCCTTAGAGGACTGCTTCAACTCAGTTATGTTCGTGGGCTTCCTGGCATAAACTCCTCGCTTCAGGTCCTGCCACAACATCTCTATTGGTTTAAGGTCTGGACTTTGACTCGGCCATTCCAAAACACAACATTTCTTCCGCTTCAACCATTCTTTGGTAGACTGACTTGTGTGTTTAGGGTCGTTGTCTTGCTGCATGACCCACCTTCTGTTGAGCTTTAGTTGATACCCTGACATTCTCCTGTAGAATTTGCTCATACAATCCAGAATTGATGGCAAGCCGCCCTCATCCCGAGGCAGCAAAGCAGCCCCAAACCATGATGCTGCCACCACTGTGTTTCATGGTTGGGATGAGGTTTTTATGCTGGAATGCAGTGTTTGGGTTTCACCAAACATATCGTTTCTCATTTAAGCCAAAAAGTTCTATTTTCGATTCATCCATCCACAGAACATTCTTCCAATTGTTTCCTGGTGCATCCAGGTGATCTTTAGCAAACTTTAGATGGGCAGCAATGTTCTTTTTGGAGAGTAGTGGCTTCCTCCTTGCTATCCTCCTATACACACCATTCTTGTTCAGTGTTTTCCTGATGGTGGACTCATGAACACTGACATTAGCCAATGCAAGAGAGGCCTGCAGATCCTTAGACGTTACCTTGGGGTTCTCTGTGACCTCCTTGAATATTGTACGCCTTGCTCTTGGAGTGATTTTTGTTGGACAACCACTCCTGGGGAGAGTAACATTGGTGTTGAAGTTTCCCCATTTGTACACTATCTGCCTGACAGTGGATTGGTGGAGCCCAAACTCTTTAGAAATGGTTTTGTAACTTGTTCCAGCCTTAATGAGCATCGACAACTCTTTTTCTGAGGTCATCAGAAATCTCCTTTGATCAAGGCATGGCACGCTTAGACAAACCTCTGTGGTGAAGACCAGACTTTGATAGTGAAGACCCAGGTTTATGTTTTTTACATAGGGCAGGGCCACCCAAATGGCTCACTCCTGATGGTCATCCCATTGATTGGGACTTTAATTACCTCCTTAATTGAACTGATAATTCTAGAGGTTGTAGGAAGATTGGCTAACAGCTAGGTACTGTGGCTAACTTTCAAACTCCAAGTGATCAATTTAGAATATAAATGATTAACAGTTCAATTAAAATACTGTTTTACAATAATATAGGAATAAAGACCAAATAATTGAAACTATTGAATGGAGCCACAGACAGATCCTGATTGATGGAGGCATGTCCAAACCTGATTGGACGTACGGCTCGGAAGCTCAGCTTCCAGGTGGGTCAATATTGTCCAATTTAATTCCCCAAAACCCATCACATGTTATTCCATTAAATACAGTATGTCCATAGAAACCCAGAGACAACTATTTATTAATGTTTTATTTTTTAAATATTTCCTCGTTAAGTACACTGCAAAAACACCCCCACTAGAAATAAGCCAAATATTCTGCCAATGGGGTAAGCCAATTTTGCTTGACTAGAATTCTTAAAACTAGGACATAAATCTAGCCACTGAGAGACCAAATTTAAGTAAGTTGTGCTTATAACAAGCAATACAAAGTTAGTCATTTAAGATAGATTAACTTAAAATTAGTATTTTTTTCTCTTGTTTGAGCTGCCTTTAAGCATTTATACCTTAATATAAGATAAATAATTACCAAAAAGCTTACAATAAGACACAATTTCTTCAAACAAGATACATTGGTCTTAATTGAGCTGACTTTAAGAATTTATACCTTAAATCAAGATTAATAATTAGCCAGAAAAGCTTACAATAAGTCACAATTTCTTCAAACTAGATACATTGGTCTCTTAATTGAGCTGACTTTAAGAATTTATACCTTAAATCAAGATTAATAATTAGCCAGAAAAGCTTACAATAAGTCACAATTTCTTCAAACTAGATACATTGGTCTCTTAATTGAGCTGACTTTAAGAATGTATACCTTAAATCAAGATTAATAATTAGCAAAAAAATCTTACAATAAGACACAATTTCTTCAAACAGCATAGTAAAAATAAGTGACATTGTCTTAAATTAAGGCACCAGAGGCATTCTTATTTTTAGCTTCTTTTTTTATTAAGACAAAATCCCAACTGCTGCATTGAAAAGCATTTGACAACATTCAACCACTTTCTCCATCGGCAGACTGCATTATAACTCTACATGAACATGGTTCCTGGTCCTAGTTCCTTCAGTCTTCTATGAAAGTAAACTGCATACAGTATCTTTGGGATGTGGATTGTTGGTCGAGAAAAGACAAGACATTTTAAATTGCATCTTGTGCTTTGGGAAACAATAACTGAAAATGTTTCTGACCTTTTAAAGAACTAACCGATTAATCGAGAAAATAATCAACAGATTGATGGATAATGAAAATAATCGTTAGTTGCGGCCCTATTAGAAAATAAAAACACAAAATTGCAAAATATCCCAGAGGAACAATATATATTTTTTAGAAATAACACCAATAAACATGTGGCAAGACTAACTGAAACAGATTTTTGTCACAAAGGAGAACAGAAAGAAAAGAGACTCACTCACTCACTCACTCACTCACTCACTCACTCACTCACTCACTCACTCACTCACTCACTCACTCACTCACTCACTCCCACTCACTCACTCACTCACTCACTCACTCACTCACTCACTCACTCACTCACTCACCTCACTCACTCACTCACTCACTCACTCACTCACTCACTCACTCACTCACTCACTCACTCACTCACTCACTCACTCACTCACTCACTCACTCACTCACTCACTCACTCACTCACTCACTCACTCACTCACTCACTCACTCACCCACCCACCCACTCACTCACTCACTCACTCACTCAATGAAGGACTTCCACTCGCCAATGGCTTTTTTGTAGGAGGGGGTTGAATCTCCTTCATGGATGGAATCTTGGGAGAATTTCAGTTTGCAATACTGAGAGCAGTGTGGAAATACACTTCGGGTAAGTGAGGTGAAGGGCATAATAATATGCCATGAGGTAGAGCAGTCCCTCGTGAAACCTCTCACTGTCGAAGGTGGCCACTGGCGTGCTCCCAATGGCGATCATGCAGTTGTCTTCAGAAACGACCACAACTGGACAAGACAGGGGTCGTTGGTGCAGGAAACCATCAGGGTCTTCTGAAGTCTAGATGACAAAAGTCAATGTAGAAGATTAGAAAAACACAAGTAACACACACCTTGACCTGGACTAGGACACTGAATGGTCAAATGATAATTCTACATCCATAAAAAAACCTAGCCGCATTAACCCCTGATATCTGAGGAAAATATTTTGTATATATATTCTTTGCTGAACATTGCAAATACTGAAAACACCACCGCTAGTTTCAATAAAACTACTCCTCCAAAATTACAGCATGGACAACACTTCAACTTTTGTCATTGTGAAAATGACAAACACCTATCACAAAGAATAACCAAACAGAACATATATGTATGAATAACTGCAACATACAGTATAAAATACAATACAGCAAGTCTCACCGTAAGGACATGGAAAAGAGCCTCGCTGTTTGCGCCCAGCTTTCTAGGTGGCATGGTGCTGGATGGGAAGAGCAGTGGCAGGGCTCTGAACACAGCTGCAGCATGCTCCACTGGTTTGACAGAAAAGGCACAATACAAGCAGTACCATAAATAACCACTCATGAGATCACAAAATATAAACTTGGACAAATCAAGGCATTGTGAACTCACCTCCATTCAAAGTTTTTGGAGGCTTCATGGCTTTCTTCATGATACCATAAAACTGGACCTTTGAGTAGAAGATTTCCCATCTGTCCTTCATCTCAGAGATGTACTGGGAATTGGTAGGTTGAATAATTCTCCGCAGCTCATCCAGGACCTGAAAAATACATTCAAATACAGATAAATACAAAATAATCTCTATTGCGAGTCCTGGTTAAACAGTTTGATAATGAACTGTTTACAGGGGTGAGCATTTACTTAATTTCCTTTATATCTAATACAATAACAATAAAGGATTTATATTCTACTCAAATTACTTACATGATCCATTTCTCTGAAACATGGGTAAGCCTCTAGAATCTTTGTCGGTCTGTCTTGCTCCTTTAAAACATCGTAGGTGATGAAGCGTCTTCTAGACTCAAACTCCAGGTTCAGCAAATGAGTTACCGCAGCTTTGTTTGGCTTCTTGGACTTGTATAATATTTGAAGAGTCTTGTAGTGTCTTGCCTGGGTTCTCTGGCTGTCCAAGAGGTTAACTGAACCAGCTGAAGGCATAAAAAGAGAGGGGGTGGTGTTAGACTGTTAGGGGAGCAACTCAGGAAGTAACAGGATTTATTCATTTATGCACTTATTATATTGCAATATTGAACAATGAAATACTCGAATCGCTGGACAGACACTAAAGCTGTTGCATCTCCACTTGCTGGTGGCGTATGTTTTCTTAAAAAGGTTTTCTCTACCAAAGACACAGATGCATACAGATCGTATTAAATACATACATGCTTCATCACTGCTATCCTGGTGTTGCACTGGGGTGCTGGCTCTAACAGGTGACTTTTCCAGAATAATGGTTGATGCACTGGAATCTCCATCATAGTCACTTGTTGAAACATCTGCATAGATATCCCCATCCTGTCGCGGTTTCTTTGAAGGAGGAACCTTGGCCTTCCTTGGACTTCTGACATTTGAGAGTCTCTTCATGAGCTTTTTAGAAACATGTTCCTGAAGGGTACAAATAGTAAGCATTAAAAAAATTCAAGTTTTACCGTAAACATCAAATATGAGCAATAGTGAGAAAAAGCTACTACTTACCCACTCAGTGTTTGATGATGATGACCTGTCTTTTATCATTGGGTAGTACTCCACCAATCGCTTCGCCATGGCATTGACCTCATGTTTGCTGGGGTATCTGGAGTCCTCTGTGGCCCTTGCGATTGAAATCATATTAGTCATTGTGTTTCTTATGAGTCGGCAAAGGAGCTCCTTGGATAAGGCCACACTGTGCTCAGTCCCCAGCCGCTTCTGCTCGGAAGTAGGAGCGTCGCACATGTTCAAGCTCACTGTCCGTGAAGACTATGTATTCTGGGTTGGACATAGTCACAAACTTTGAAGTGTTGGGCTCCTCTTTCGAAATGTCAGTGCCTCCAGTGGTTAATGGTTGTTGTAGTTCAGCAGCAGTCTCTGCCTAAAATACATTTACACTTAGACATTTCATAGGATAACTTCATATATGAATATCAATATGTGCCTTTACTTGTCAGTTAAATGAACATGCATTATGATTTAAAGGATTTTTAAAAAGTTGCATAAGCACTTAATTTTACATTTATTGTTGAATAGATCTCAAAGCAACAGAAGTGAGTACACCCCTGTGCAATATAACTAAAATGTTAAATAATTACAAATCCTGCCAATTTAATACAATTGTATTTGTTTCTAGCCAAAGCCCAAGAAGAACAAAGCTGTTGCAGTTGGTTCTTAATGTGGACCTTTCATAATTTTTAATTGATCAAACATTTCTCTTTTTCAAATGAATTAGCTTCATTCCTCTTGGGCTTTGGCTAAAGATAAATAAAATGTTATTAAATGGACCGGATGTATACTTATTTTACATTTTAGTGATATTGTACAGGGGTGTACTGAGGTTTGTTATACTGTAATAGATATACAACTGACCTCTTCTTCTTTATTCACAACAAGCCATATAGCCCGGCGCCTCAGGAAATTTTCAGGACCGGAAACAGATCTTTGATGTCATCCCGGGAGAGTGAAGGCAGTAACTCCTCTCCAATATTAGCAGCTGGAACATAGAGAAGTTACATTTAGTGCCAAGACACTGAACTTATCACTGAATTCACTCAACCTTGTGTACATTACAAGTGAGAATATTTTACCGATTCATTTTTACATTGTGACATTTCCTGTGTTTCGGGTTATAACTTTATAACTCTTTCACTGGTATCAAAAGTTAGTCTAGAGCCCTGCCACAAAATACAAATATCCCAAGTAAAAATCCTGCATTTAGAACCCACTTAAGCATTACCAGCTAAATTTACTTGAAGAAAACTGACACATTTTGCAGAATAAAATTGTGCTTTAACTTTAATGCTTTATGGAGGATTTTAAATGCAAGATTTTTTATCTGTAATGAAGTATTTAACGATGTGGTATTGATACTTCTACTCAAATATAGGGTCTGCAGTAGTGCTGAGCGGTGCACCATACCGGTGTTATTTTTTATGATATGAATTTTTCATAATACCGCAATACCGGTGAATATGTAGCAAGGTCGGGAACGCCAAGCGGCGGAACGTAGCACCGCGGGATATTGTTTGAGAGGGGACTGTTGTTGCACTGCAGTTGCACTTAGCAAGCACGTTGAGCACGGTTGAGCCGAGCAGTGAAGAAAATGGATAAAGACAGTGAAAGTGAAGTTAAAGTTAAACCTACACTTGCCCATGGCTTATCAAATTACATAGCGAGGAAACTCAAAACAAAACACGAGTAGTTAGCTAGCTAGCTCTTGTCTACGTTCAACCAACTCGAACGATACGTAGCTTCGTTCGCCAATAATTTCTCCCGGGGGCAGCGAATTTACATTTTTTTGGTTCCAGCTTGATTAATTTCCGTGTAAATAGATAGGACTGATTTCTTTGCAGGACACTCAAAACATTTTTAACACAATAGAGAGCTAATCTCACTTTTAAGACCTAGCATCTCATTTTTTAGACCTAATAACTAAAATGTAAGACTTTTTTAGGCCTTAAAAATCGGATTGTTGGATTTTAGACTTTAAGGCTTTTTAAGACCAGCGCGGGAACCCTGTTTTAAGGCACTACGTGAGGTAACAACTTCCATTAAAATGCTGCTTTAAACTTCATAAAAACGCCGGAAAAAATGAGGGATGGGTTTATTCTAATTATTATCATAGCTCCTTGCGCCAACAAACATACCAAATATAAAAGAAATAAATATTGTAGGAGTAAGTTAACGTCAGCTCAAAAGACGACCCCTCCCCCCCTAACTTGCCAAGCTAGGTTAGCTACGTAAAACACAACATAACTTTGACATAACGTTAATACAACACATACTAGCTTACCTCTGAGTGTGCCAATTGCAATGTCGTCCAGTCCATCCATAATTTGTCTTCACTGACGTCCACAAACTACTACAGAATAGTCACAGCGGCAGGTGTGTGCATTTCAAATGCAACGGCTGGTCGTTTTGGCGGTAGGATAAAAAAATGCGTAGACACATTTGGATCGTACCATCTCTTCCAGGGAGGAGGGGGGGAGTGGCTGATCGTAATACGTTTATTTCGCATTTGCCCAAATTAATTTCTATAAATAACATTATTGAATTACACAATAGTTTATAATAAGTCGCGTGTATGTGATAATACATGGCTGGTTATTCCTGCTGTTGCGAAACAGAATGACCACCCCTCTGTCATCTACACAATCATTCTTGAACTTGTAGAGATTGTTCAAATTTTGTTTGCTCCTGTTATTGGTCTAGACTATTGACAAATTGAAAACACTCATTGAACAGCATTTAAACCATATGAAGAACTTTTTCCCAGATAACAACATCACTCCCAAACAACACTATTTGATTCATGCTCCATCCCAGATTAAACTACTGGGACCAATGGTCCGTCACATGTGCATGAGATTCGAATCAAAACATTGCTTTTTTAAACAATGGGCCTTAAAAATTAATTTTAAAAATGTTTGCAAGTCTTTGATAAGGCATAATCAAATGTATGAATGTTGTCAGAATGCAAGTAGTTCTGAACACCCTATTTTTGCAAATGAGTGTAATTTGGGACCAACATCAGAAATAAGCAACATGTCATACTTAAAAGAAAAAAATGAGGGCCTTCCTTGGAAATGATGAAGTAAATAATGCAGTATCTGTTAAATGGATTAATCTAAATGGAAACAAATATATTCGGGAGAAGTCATTACTTGTGAGTGCTGTTAATTCTAATAATTTGCCTGAATTTGGACTGGTAAGAAATATCTATGTAATAAATTCATCATTATATTGCTTTGAGTTCCAGCAGCACAATACTATTTGTTATGATAGAGATTACATGGCATATAAAATAGAAATCCCAAACATGGCACAAGCAACTGAACTGATATCTGCCGATAACCTTGTAGATTTCACTCCATATTACAGTTTTACTCACAAGGATATGGAATATGTCCCTATGAAATATTACCTGGGTGATGTGATTGGACTACACAAAGCGTCATCTGATGTATTGTAAAGGTTCACTTTCACATGGTGCCTTTTGGTGGACAAACTGTGATTTAAATATTGTTTATAGATATAGCTGTGTTTTTGACACTTTTGCGTTGCAATTTCTTGTTAATCATTGGCCGACAAGAGCTGATACATGAGTGTTAATGGCTCATGCATGATTTTCTATCATCATGCAGAAAATAACCTAAATCTAAAAAAAAAAAATGTTAAAACAGTTCATCAGTTGCTTAATAGGCCTCCTTAGAGGACCTGAACTGACTTTCTGCTATCCGCCTGTGTGTGTGTGTGTGTGTGTGTGTGTGTGTGTGTGTGTGTGTGTGTGTGTGTGTGTGTGTGTGTGTGTGTGTGTGTGTGTGTGTGTGTGTCTGTCTGTCTGTCTGTCTGTCTGTCTGTCTGTCTGTCATTTGCTGTGTTAAGGGTCATGTTAAACTGTATTTTTCCATTGTGTGCAGTTGTTGTTCAGCACAGTCATTTGTATTTTGCTGTTAGACTACAATTCTCTTAATAGTAATAATATGGAATGTTGATTGATTGATGAAATGTGAAGCGGCAGGTTCTGTTTTCTGTCAACATAATGATTCCACTACTGTGATAGCCACACATCTTTAATAAAAATAGATGAACAAACTTAATTTGGTGTCATTTCATGAAATTCTTAAATTAAGAAGTTGTGCAAATGGTCTTACTCTTAAAACAAGGAAAAAAATATTGTTCCTCTGCTGGGATATCATCCAAACCATTGTGGTAGCTTGTTATTGGTTAAATCTAGCTCAATATTAGCTGGAATGTCTAATTAAGAAAAAGTTGGATATATTTTCTTAAAATAAGATCACTTTTCTAAGGCAAAACATGCTTGACAAGATTAATTTTCTTTTTAGACAAAAAATAAGACTAATTTCCCCAGAAACAAGGCTTTTTTACTTTCTTGAAATTCCTTTTTTGCAGTGTAGGTCATTGGCTCATAAAGTTTGGGCCTGACCTAAGTATATTTGATTATCTTACAGTACAAAATATGTTATTATGCATCAGCCTGGCTGGGAGGTAGTTCGGGAGCAGTGATTGGCTGTCCGCCCCAGGGGAGGGAGGAGTTCACCGGCAGGAGTTCGCCGCATGTCCTCGACACGACTCTGCCTTTGTCACTGCCGGTCCCAGAGCTGCGGCGACGAGCTCGTAGTGCTCGTAAGGCACAATTGGCTACTGAATTGTAAGAAAAGGGAGAAACAATCTGAAACATTTTTTATATATATATATATTATATTATATGAAGCTAAAGAATATCACAGTAATGATTGACTGTACCAAGCCTGTTGTTCATGACTAAAAATAAATTATAGTATTTTATTCACAAACGACAGTGTTCACCTGCAGATTTGAAAAGTGTATTTTAGCCAATCTTCAAGTGTTTCTGGTTTTATTGACTGGTCACAAGTGTGTGTGGGGTAAGTACTGCATGTTCCTTGCAACTTCAAACCGTTCATAAGATCTGATTTAATTCGATCTTTTCAACAGTCTTTTCAAAACTAACTATTTTGTTGATGGAACAACACAGAATTTCATACAAAGACAATGTCATTAACTGTGGTAGCTTTCTGGCTGAGCATGTGGATGTTATTCTTTTGGTGACAAATGCATCATCACAGCTTCCCTTCAGCCTGAACATAACCTTTTGTGAACAATGAAGGGTCATTTGAGGCAGTTATTTCTCGAATCGTTCTCAAACACAAGTAGCTTAAGGGATTGGATCGTTTCAGCCCATGCCCCTACTGCAACAGGTGGACCCTGTAGGGCTTCTTTCTTTTTTTTTTAAACAAATTTCTGCATATGATGTAAGAATGGGAGTGAGGCTTCCTGGGCCGTGAGATGGGTGGAGCTATTGTGTGCTGTCAATCACTGACTCATTTGAACTACTCAAAAGATTCTTCAAGTAAAACAGTAGTATGTTAGGCTCTTTCCCATCACTAATATAAGGCAGTTGGCCTCATGTGCATGTTATTGTGTCAGTATGGTGAGTACAGTACAGGCAGAAGTCGCTTATAATAAACTGGAAACCCAGAGCAGATGTGAAACTGAATCTGCTCTTGCTGAGAGCGACATTTTTAAACTCACATTCATTTTTTTCCTCCTATTTTTGGATTAACTCATTTAAAAGAATGGGTGCATGTTAAAGCAGCCTGAGACATAATATATAATATATATGCCATTTAGCAGACGCTTTTATTCAAAGCGACTTACATTTTTCAGTATATGTGGTTCCAATGGGAATTGAACCCATGCTCTACCTACTGAGCCACACAGCCACTGATTGTAAAAGGTAGAAAGGGAAGAAGTAGAAAAGGAATCATTAAGTCAATTATACCTTGATTTAAATTTTTATTGATTGATTGATTGATTTGTGTTCTATGACTGATTTAGAAGAAGGAATAGCTGATCTGATTTGAACTAGATCTCACCTGACATACTGTACTTCCAGGGGAATTTGATTTTTATCACACTTAACACAGGTATACATTCAAAAAGCTTTCAACAAGCATGTATAAGGCCTTATTTATCACAGAATAACAACATAAATCAATGATAAGCATTTTTTCAGGTAGTTTGGTCAGAGGGTTGACCTTAAGTCAAGTGACATCATGTGTTATATTGAACAATATGATGTTATTTAGTCCCTAAAGCATTGCCTTTGCTTAGGAATGAAAAATATTTTGTGAAATATTATACATGCTTCATGAAAGATTTTGGGTAAACTAAGGATATACTTTGCTAAAGTGTGACCATGATTTATTTATATAGGTTTTTGCTTGTTTATCACAAGAGAAAATTAGGAGACAAAGCTGTTAAAACAGGTTTGTGAGCAAATAAGAAACTTGAATTACTGCATGTTCCGATTTTTTTTTTCATTGTGGCTTACCATGTTTTTGTTTTACAAAATATTTTAAGAATTTGACCAATATATATATATAATGTATATATATATATATATATATATATATATAATTTTAAAAATATATTATTTATTTATTTTAAAATACAAATTTTATTGAGAGGATCATTTAAATATTCTATATTATAATAGGTGGTTCATCAGGATGTGCATCAAGATTTCTTGACAAAAAGTGTTTGAAGTGGTCTCCTGGGCATTACTCCCTTTAGGCCTTTGTGCCACACAAATGTCGCCCATTTCAGCTGTTCTCAACAAAGATCGAACTAGCATGTATGCTTCAGTGGTAACACCAAATGGTGTATCCCACAGCAGGTGAAGAAATCCAATGGCTCCCTGCCCCAGCGTTACTTTTTCAACAGATTTGAAAAGTGTACAATAAAAGAACATGGTTAGGCTGCCACATTGTGGTAGAAAGTGAGAGGTGTGTGTGTAGTTGCAGCTTTCTCCCTGTAGTCCAATTCATTCTAATTCTTGATATCAAAGGTTCTACTCGGGTGCCCTTGTGAGTGACACTGTTTGGCATTGTTCTCCGTCTGTTCCTGAATCCTGAACAGCCCCTATACAGGAATGTACTGGCCTTTTCGTTTACTCTCTCTGCTCTAGACCATTTGGAGAAAGTAGCCCATCCAAAGAAACCAGGCTTGTCTATTACTGTGTGAGAGTGTGAGATTGTCTTTGCTTAGTGGGTGCATGTGGCCCTGTGAATAAAACACCAAAGTAAAGCCATGCAGGTACCTTCTTCAAGTACAGTCATTTCAATGGGCACTCAACACATAATACAACTTAATGCCACAGCTCTTCAGACAGATATCATGACTTTGGTTGTATAGAGCATCAGAGGAGGGCTGGGAGTGTTTCGCTATGTGTGAGGAAGGGGACATTTGGCCAGGGAAGCAGGGAACTCCCTATACTTTGGGACCACAGTGAGTCAGGACCTCAGTTTAAAATCTCAACTGCAAGACAGCATCTCCTACAGAACGGTTTTCCTGTCACTGCACTGGGGCATTGTTTGTTTGCTTGGTCTAGAGGGAAGACTGCCTCCCTGTGGCCCAGCACGGTCACTTGTAGCAGCTACTTTGCTTTCCCAGGAGGTCTCCCATCACAGCACTGGTCAAGCCCAGCCATGCTTAGTTTCAGCATCTGGCTGGTACCGGGTGGAATCCTATTACCTAATGCAACCAGTTTAAATGAATCCCTCCTTCTCCACTTCATCTGATGTGTGGAGACCATTCTGTTACAAAATGGCTGATGTGCCTCATCTCAGATGGGTGACTCACAATGTTAGTGGTTGAGGTGAACTTACCCCCCTTCGGGGAGAGTACTATGCTACAAAAGTATGTGAATTTGCCCAAAACAATATTTGTGCTTCGATGCACAGCATGTTTCTTGTAAAAAGGACCACCACCCCTATATTTAAAATCTGGATCAGTGGGTCAGGAAGTATTGTCAAAAGACTCATGGCTAACTATCTAAGGTAGCTAAGCCCATAGATATAAATACATAGCTGTCTCATTCACCCTGTTCAGATGTGTCTGCATGGCTGCCATATTGGGGTGGGCAAGATCTGCGTCTAAACAAATGCATGTGTATTGAGAGATACAGACTTCCCCAGATAAAATCTTCTGTAACTCACTTAATTCTCAACCAATTTTCTGGATGATTTCCAAATTTTTGAATTTTTTCAATAATTTTCCTTAGAACCTGGCTGTGAACACGGTACGAAGAGGAATTAGCTTATGCAAAAATGCAACCAAGTTGTGCAGCATTTGGCTGTACAAATAGGAGGAGCCATAGAAGCAAGGCTCGTGGAATAACTTTTCACTATTTCACTGTCACTTAAAGCTGATAGATATCACCATGATGATAACAAAACATATAATGTTAGCTAGTTGTCAAACCACTGCATGACTAAGTGACTGAAAGTGATATTTACTTGATAGTCATCTCATTTGTTGTCTTAATGGTATATTGTAATTGACAAGAGTGTGTGCGTGTGTGTTGGGGGGGTGATGAGATAATAAATGGAGAAATACACACCTACGTGGTTTCCGCAACACCTGTGTCTGTGACAGTTGGCCTAAATCTAGGCCATATTTAGGCTAGTCTACTACACACTGTTACATTCAGCAACATGCCAGGTTGTCATTAGAAATTATAAATAAAAATAATTTTATAGAGTTGATATGGCCTTGTTTTTTGTCACAGGTTTCCCAAGGATCCATGCACTAGAAGACCATGGGCCACAGCTGTTAGATGTAACAATTTTGAGCCAAATGACACCACAGTAAGTATTTTGTATTCATTTTTTATTTGATTCAACATGCAACAGCAGCATGTATTTATCATCTATGGCTAAGCCTACAGTTATGCAGGAGAAACATATGTGATCTGGCGCGCTTTCCTGGTTTCGTTGGCTCATCGGTCCCTCGCCCTATGAGAAAATAGAGTAGGCGGTCTTTAAACCCCAGCAGAGAAGTAGAGGCCATTTTGGCTCAAATGAACGCCAACGTAAATCGTTTAATTTATTTGCATGAATGTGGGGGCAGAGATAGGAACACATTCTCAAATATAATAGAATGTGTGTAAAGGAGTACGGCCAGGGTGGTGGTTTGTGATATGTGTGTTTTATGTGTGATATTGTGGAAGAGATATACATTACTAGCCTAGATATGATTGAAAGTGAGAATATTGAGCCACAATGGACAATAACAGTTTCCCTATAGGAGGAGTTAGGCGATGAGCGGAAATGACGAAGCGGAAATCAGACCCATTAAAATGACACTGGAGCCCGCGCGGTATTGCATTTTCAGTTGTCACTGGTTTTGAGTGGTGGCGGTAGCTGGCGGAGTACTAACAGTCAACTTGGCAAACTTTAAGCACATCTGTATTTGTGTGAAGCGACCTTGCAACATATTTAATCATCACCTCCAGTCGACGGAGAAAGGCGGTTGAGCTGTAACGTTAACGCTAGCAAACTATTGTCAGTAGTTTGTCGTCTTGCTTTATTTAATATCTAAGGAAAGGCGCAGTAATGTTTGAGGCTCGGCTTGTCCAGGGGTTCATCCTGAAGAAGGTTCTGGACGCTCTGAAGGAGCTCATCGCCGAGGCCTGCTGGGATGTGAGCTCGTCGGGCATCTCCCTCCAGAGCATGGACTCGTCTCACGTCTCCCTGGTGCAGCTCACCCTCCGCAGCGACGGGTTCGACTCCTACCGCTGCGACCGCAATCTTGCCATGGGAATCAATTTGGGCAGGTAGGGGGGTAACGTTAGTGGTGTCACATCGCTCAATTATGCACTGTCCATGCATTCATCAGACAAAATTGCTAAGTTGGTTCACTTTCTACAAGATAGCCAGCAGTAATATTGCCCAAAACTGCCTAGTACACTAGTAATAAATGTATGAGTTGTGTTGGAAACTCAAGACATCGCCAGAAAGCAACCTAATAATCGTCTTTTTAATGTTTGGTCTTGCAGCCTGCTCGACATGTTCGTACATGTTTCCTAACGTCGGTGTTTTTTGTACAGTAGGTCGAGTTGCAGCGCCGTAGTGGCGAATATCAATAGTGCAGAATTGTCATCACAAGTCGCTAACACAGTAACGGTAACTTCGTAAATTGACATCTTTGTGAGCTCTAAATTGATCCAACCTTTAGTTGCGTATACGAGGTTGCGTATTGAAAAAGTAAAGTTGGTTTGCTGGCTGACATCCTATTTATCCTTTCACAGTGGTACTTTTTCATAGCTTTCTGTATCATTATCTTGCTTGCTACCTAGTTCGTTGTGTAGTAAGTCTATCAAAGTGGCAAGCCAGCTACATTGTTCCACGCATAGATGTGGAATGAGAATATTTGCGCTAATTTCTCTGATGGACTATTTCGGACAACCTAAATACAGGAAGTATTTTCCACATGTCACGTTGTGACGTCATCTCGGCGCCAGTTGAACAGGACTCTTGGCGGGAAATCGTACAATACTCAAAACTTTTTAACAATTGGATAACTTTATTATTAGGCACGTGCTTAACTGTAAATTATAACAAAAATAGTTGAAGCGACAGTTTTATTCCATGATCCGAAATGATTCGCTACTGCAACACCAACGTTATGTTGTGTCTCTAATATTGAACATGAGCTACTGTTGCTAGCTAAACAGCTGCTTTTGTGTAGGTAATTTTCCAATGTATCGATTTATTTAGTGACAGGATTACTAACGGCTGTTTCCTACATTCCTACTGCTAATATATCCGTTGAGATTATAAATATATTTTTTATTTTTTAATTTTGTATTATTATTGGGGGGTTTTTTTCTTTGTTTCTGATTTTATCAAATTTTCTCCCAATTTAATAGCCAATTACACCCTCTATTTTTCATGTCAATCCTCCCTCGTATTGTGAGTTCGCTGCCGTAGCCCTGTGACCGGTAGTGACAAAGCCTAAGTATTGTCTCCTCGGTGACTCCAGGCGAGCATACATTTTGTTTCTGCTTTTATCCCATTTTATCCCATTTTCTCCTAGTAGCCAATTACACCCTCTATTTTTCATGTCAATGACAAAGGCGTCTCTTCCAAGATGGCACTTGCCAGGCTGTCGCCAGAGCCACTCTTGTGCACAGCAAACTTCCAAACAGCCAAAAACTGAAAGTACGCATCATATTTACAGAGAGAATCTTCCTGAAATCCAGCCACGCCTTATAGAACTCCCACCCACAGGTTATCCAGCTGCAGAGAGAAAACCTGCGATGTAATGTAACTAGCTGTCCGTTTGTCTTGAGTTGGTCTGTCTGTGGGGTGGAGGCCGCAGAGCCCTGGGGGTTTGACACGTTTGTGTTCGCAGCATGTCCAAGATCCTGAAGTGCGCGGGCAATGATGATGTCATCACCCTGCGCGCGGAGGACAACGCTGACACGCTGGCGCTGATCTTTGAGACTCCCAGTGAGTATCCCTCTGTCCCGCACGGAGGACGGTCAGTGCACACAACCAGTCTGCTGGGACTGACGTCTGGGTTTTATCTACATTTTCATGAGGTCAAATGTTCATTGAATTTAGGCCCGCATTTAGGTCTTAATTGTTTACATTTTAAACCGTTTTTTCTTTGTATTTAATTTAGGCATTTCTATGGTTTCTTGTTAACACACTTTCCCCAATTGGTGTACAGCAAGAATATCCTATGATGATCTTGTGTTCCATACAGTCAAATATATATGGACTACACCAAATATACAAACAGCAAAAATGTAAGGATTACAATCAGATGGACAATAATGGAATTAAATACAGGGAAACCCACCGCAATAGAAAGTAACCCATGAGTAGCTAAAGTGAATACAGTTGGATGTTGCCATGGTAACAGGGCAGCAGGCTGTGGTTGACCCCTCTTCTGGCCCCTTTCAGACCAGGAGAAAGTGTCGGACTACGAGATGAAGCTGATGGACCTGGATGTGGAGCAGTTGGGAATCCCAGTAAGTGCTGTCCCTGTCATTCAGTTTGTGTCATAAATGAGCAAAGTCCAGCCAGTCATCAAAGCTTTCGATAATCACCTTCCCCCCCACCACAGGCCACACCTGCACACAACCACCACTGTTCGGCTATCATGAGTTAGCAAGCTGGGCACCACACATTTCCCGTTCTCCCCCTCCTGCTACTGAAACATGCTTTGAGGAAGCATTTGAAATCAAATGAAAGGCGCTATATAAAGGAGACTCGCTCTGCTCCCCTCCCAGGATCAGGAGTACAGCTGCGTGGTGAAGATGCCGTCGGGCGAGTTTGCGCGTATCTGCCGGGACCTGTCCCAGATCGGCGACGCCGTCATGATCTCCTGTGCCAAGGACGGGGTGAAGTTCTCTGTCAGCGGGGAGCTGGGCACCGGCAACGTCAAGCTGTCCCAGACCGGCAACGTGGACAAGGAGGAGGAGGCGGTGAGGAAGGGGGGGTGAGGTTCAAGGTTGTAATTAAGGACTTCACTTTTGCTGTTGCTATACGTATCCTGCATGGTGAAAATTCAAACCCTTGGTAAATTCAGTGATGTCAGAATTCTGTTTTCCAATTCCCTGTGATAAGGTTGTTGCAGTGTCAGGACAGCATTCTTCAACCAAAAAAAAGCACTGCTGCCATTTTACTAAAGTTTGTTATTAGATCATTCGTTTACAAATAAGCTCCTTGGACTAAGTTCTGTAGCAACCCAGACAATACTTATTTCTGGTTTATGTGAGAAGGGACATATTGAAAGGCATTGACACGCTGAATACACTGTCTGGCCAAGGCTGTTTCCCACACGTCACTGATAAACACACAATGGCTGAATCGTCACCTCCCCTCCTCCTCCAGGTGACCATCGAGATGAATGAGGCCGTGCACCTCACCTTCGCTCTAAACTACCTCAACTTCTTCACCAAGGCCACACCCCTCTCCAAGACCGTCACCCTGAGCATGTCAGCAGACATCCCCCTCGGTAGGAGCCTCTACCACCACACTCATTCCGGCCCATTAGTATAATGCCCTTTTTTGTCAAAGTTTAAACCCCTTTTCTATTTCAAATATGTTGAAATGTACATAAATATAATACTGTACTTCAAGTACTATTTGTAGTCCTAGTCATAGTTGTAATATTAGTTTGTAGTTGTAGTAGTAATAGTTGTAGTAGTATTCATTCTTGTTGTAGTACTATTAGTAGTAGTATTCCTTGTTGTAGTAGTAATGGTTGTAGTCGTCGTCTAATTACTACGTCCCTTCTCTTGGCAGTGGTGGAGTACAAGATCGCTGACATGGGCAATGTGAAATATTACCTGGCACCCAAGCTAGAAGACGAGACATCCTAAACGTGCAGCTGTCCAGCGAGCGAGAGAGAGAGAAGGAGCGGGCGATGGGAGGGTGAAGATGGAGTTTACGATGGTCAGCACTACAATGCCCTGCTCCTGGAATCTTCCGCCTATTTCAGTATTTGTCTTGTTTTTGTTATGTCTTCTGTAACTGGTCCCCACCTGCATCTCCGTGTAAAGTGTTTTGTTGTTGTTGGGAGAGGCAGTGGGTCTGATGCCTACCCTTTGAGATGACTGACACATTCTGAGTTTTAAGACACTTTTATTTGTTTGTTTTATTGTTTGTTTGGAGCTCTTAACAGATTCCCTGAAGCTGATTTTATCTAGTTTCACTGAAGCTGATTTTATCTAGGTTCACTGAAGCTGATTTTATTCATGTATAAATTAGGTGGAGAGTATGGATTGTAATGTTCTGAATGTTGGCAGGGGTCCTGCACAGTTTGGGTGTTAAAGTCCTGCCACAGGCGTAGCACTTTCCTCCAGCAGCATCCCATTCCTGTGGGCCCCTCATACTCACCCACTACCCCCTTAACCATACCCGCAAAATGCTCATCCTGATTTGTAGATATTCCTCTGTAAATATATTTTGTTTGGTCACATCCTTTTTCCCCTCTTCAGTGCTGTATGCCTTGTATTTCCTCAAATGAAGTGAAACTTTTGTATCTAAAGTGGTTGTCTGCTTCCTTTTTACTGAGCAGGAACAGGCAGTGGGGTGATATAAGAAGTGCATTTATCTTCTGCTTTTTCTGAAGTAATTTGACCCACTTGTTCCTCCACTTGTACAATAATCAATGCACTGGTTTTGGGGCGAATTTCACACACCGCTAGGAAAGGCATTGTCCTTCAAAGCACACCGGCCCATGCTACAAGACCTAGGAGTGCTCGTATAGTGGCTTTCATTTAGGGATGCACCGATTCTGGAAAATTCTGGACCAATACCGATAATTCAAATGACACAAACGACCTATTTATTGTATACCAATACAGATAATGTATTTATTATCCTATTTGTGCCCTGGCAAAAACTTTTTCTGCCCTTCATTATAATTTTAAATGAGCTAAATACTAATTTATGGAACAGCTTTTATTGTAACATTCTTTCACATACTCGTTGTACTGTTCTACATGTCTTGCTTGTAAATAGCTGCTCAGAATAGCTGAAAGAATGAAAATGAGCAATATTGTTTTCTAAGGTTATAACTACACACTAACATGTTCCCATTTCCCCCAAAGAAAGTATGGGGTTCAAACTGTTTTCCAGTGGCCCAGTTGGGTTGGTAGCCTAGGTCAGAAAGTCTACTGGCCTAAAAAGAGATTCTACTGAACTGACTCAATTAAACAAGTAACTGAGTGCCAATAAATTATTTATTCATCCCATTCAATAAGAAACTTAAGCATCACAAACTTAAGTTTACTGGCTGTGCCATATAGGCCTACGGTGCTATGAAAGATAGTAGGGCTATCAACTGTCCCCAAGAATGCCATTCATTACTAATAAAATATTACTATAACAATAGAATATATATATATTTAGGCCAATATCCTACATGATTAAATCAATAAGCAGTATCATGCCTTTTTTATTTTCACATTTAGGCTTAATTCAGAACGAATGGCATATCTTCCTCATTTAACTCAGATTTATAAACCTGTAAAACAGCTAATGATAACTTATTTTCACCAACGACTTGGTACAGTTACTAGCTAAACTAAATTCAAGACATTGGAGAATGAGGGAAAGTTGATTTGAGCCTCATAACCGAAACCGCGCTGCCTTGATCTCGAATTAGCGGGTGGACACGATTCTGCAGTGCCCTGCTAATAAAGGGTGGAGCTGGTCAATATTAGGAGTTGAAAAATAATTCTGGTATCGCTAGAAAATAGATAATCTCCCCTATATCACTATCAGGCTGTCAAACCCTTGCAAGCAAATGCTAATGAAATAAAATAAAATAGATTAGGCTATGCCTACAAATTAACTGTAGCGACTCCTGAGCAGCGCAGGGAAGAAACAAATGAAAGCCATGCAGCTACTATTACGTTGCGCAAGACGAACGCAAAATAAAAGGACACGCAGAAACTTTTCTTTGGTCAAAAAACATTCAATTTGTGGTGGCCAATGCCGAAAACTATTACTTGTCAATTAAAAGTGTTATGGCCATACCATACCTACGTGAAAAGTGGTATGGCGTTCGCATCGCATGGCGGCGGCCATGGTTATCGAAGTATTTCGTCAACATATCATGCTAATTATTTTGGCCATATCGCCCAGCTCTAACCTGCATCTTGTGCGTGGAGTGCCAGAGTGCTCATGATACAGTAGCTAGTAGATCGCAGCATCGTCAGAGGAGTAAATTAGGCGTGGTTTCAGTCAGTTTAACCTGTAAAAGATGCTGCCATTCCATTAACGTTTGAATATTTAGACCAGATTGACGCAACACACAGCAGTCAACAAGGCAAATATCGTCCGATAGCGATAGTCCACCGATATAAGTGCACCCCTACTTTCATTAGTTGAGCTCTCAATTAGGTTTGAGGGAGCTGTTTCCAGTACTCTGGATTTGAAACCAGGGAACAATGCTGTCTTTGTTACAGGTACGGGTTGTTGGAAATGTGTTGGTTAATAATGGTTTCTGTCAACGATTTCTATTAGTTTTGAGGTCCTTAAGCAAATAGTAATACAAAAATTATTTATTCGCAAAAACACCTCCAACAGGCCATTTACGTCACATGATGCACAACACATTAAAAATGTAAATCAATCCTTATTTTGCATAGCGCCATTAAAAATTATCACATGTTGCTTCAGTGTGGGAAAAAGATTATGTTTGAAAACCTTTCTTGATGACTATTCCCTGAACGCTTAATAGGTGATTGAGTTGAGCTCCTGGAAGACTGTTTTGTACAAAAGTATGCAAAAACGAAAACAAGCAGATGCTTTGTTGAAGACTGAATAAAGGGAATACATAAATGGAACTCTATGGAGTGAGGAGGGACTGCGAGCTTGGGGGAGGTGCAGTGGTGTGTTGATGTTACCGTGTTAAACGTGAAACCTAAAACCTAAACATATACTGTAGATGTGATTGTAAAACAAAGACCAGTATTCCAGGTCAGTCAGACCCACTTCTTGCAAGACCTCAGCTGAGAAACTGCATACAGTAGGCAGTGTGGACCCAGGATCAGGGCTGGGAGACCGCTATGCGCCATTTTAGGTTTATGATAAAGGGATTTCAAACCTGAGGGATCTGCTCTCTGCAGAAAAGTATCAGTATGTGGTTATGCAGCTGGCTCAGAGCTCTCTGCTTGTCTGAGATTAATATTTTGTCCTGAAGAGACTGCAGACCAGTACCTGAACAATTTGGGATCGCAGCGCATATTGAGTAATTCATGGCGTCCTGAGGTTGTTCGATTGGTGCGGTCTAGTTTCAGGAGTGAGACTTATTGTTGAGACTTGAGTTGCCGTTTCAAATGGACCACTGCTGTTGTAGGCACATAACCTGACAGCCTGCAGTCGATGTCCGGCTGACTAAATGGGTCATATATATGTTGTAGCGATCCAGGGGGGTCGCTACGCAGAAATGTGTGCGTGGGGCATTATGGGGGAACGCTGTTGTGTGTTTGTTTGTCCCCCCTGTGTTAATTACGTTCTTGTGTTATTAACTGTGTTGCATGTGTTATTGTTATGGTTTTTGTGTGTTAGCTGGCTGGTCGCGGTGCGCTGAATGTTGAAGCCACCGTGACCAGTGTGCCTATACTGTTTAGTGTGGTTCCATGTAATTCAGGGTAAATGTCGGAACAGTAGCGCTGACATCGTACCTCGCCCAGGTACAGCTTGCGGCTGAGTACAATGGATGGGGTGAAGCGGACACAGCCGTCCACCTAGCCTTAGCCCTGGAGGGCGGGGCCTTGCAGGTGCTTCTCGACCTTTCCCCAACGGAGCAACGCAGCTACCCAGCGCTGATTACGGCCCTGGAACGACGTTTCGGTCAGCCGGTCTTCGCGAGCCACAGCCGAGAACAGCTAGCCAACCGCTCTCGTCAAGGGCAAGAAACGGTAAGCACTTTTGCTGCTGGCATTCGCTGTCACGCCCGGCTGGGCTACCCCACGTTCCCCGCTGTTGTCCAGCAAGAGCTAGCACTATGCGCGTTTCTGCGTACCCTAGCCCCGGAGGAGCTGTGCCAACACGTCCGCCTCACCGCTCCAGGTTCGCTAGCTGAAGCTTTTCTAATAGCTGAGCGAGCGGAACCGGTTCTAACACCCCTCTCCTTGAGTCAAGCGCCTGCTCGCCGCCCGCGGGTCAGGATGGCCACCGGTGAAGACGGCGACACGTAAGATCCACCCTGCCCCCGATGCCAGTCTCCACCACCACGAAGACATCAGACCTGGGTCACTGACCGGTGCTACCGCTGCAACGAGCCTGGCCATATTGCACGGCACTGCCCGGCGCTGGCACCTGGGCCTCGCCCCACCACTGCAGAGTAGCCCAATGAGGGAAGTGTGGCTCCGATCCCCAGTCCCTCTCCAAGGTCGTTGTTCGCTGGCTGGCCGAGTCAGCTGCACCCGAGGCCTCTACGCAGCGTGCCTGCTTGACGGCCAGCCCTGCCTCGCACTGGTAGACGCGGGGTCTACCATCTCCCTGGTCCGACCGGGGATCCTGCCTGGCACCGCCGGTGCGCTATCTGCAGTGTGGACCCCCACCAACGAACAGGTGCAGACCGTCACAGGGGAGCGAGCCACTATGCGGGGGAGAAAGGAGGTGCATGTCCGTCTCGGCGACCAGGAAGTAGCGCACGAGTTCTGGCTGGCTGACATTGATGAACCGTGCATCATCGGCCTGGACCTGATGACGCAGTGGGACGCGTGTGTAGACGTTCCCAGAGTGGCGCTCAGGTTCGGAGGCCAGGCCAAGCCGTGGCCTCGCCGGTCTCACCCATCGCCGCCCTGCCTGCATCGCCTGCCGCCGCCCAACAGTCATCTGCCTCTTGTGCTGCACCGCCCCAGCTACCTGGGCCTCCGTCCACCAGCCACCCTGCACTGCCCTCGCCACCACCTGCCTCGTCTGCCCCGCCGACCACCGAAACGGCTCGGGCTGTCCATGACCTCTGGCAACGCAGCAGCAACGGCTTGGACCCCTCGCAACAGCTGAAGCAGCTGTATGCCGATAGCTTCGCCGCCAGGGATGAAGACTGCACACGGACGGGGTTGGTCCAACACACCATTGACACTGGCTCTGCCCCGCCCATCCGTCCCTATCGGCTTGCCCCCGCCAAGCGCCAGGCCGCTGAGGAGCAGATCCGGGACATGTCGGCCCCCGCTGTATTTGTGAGAAAAAAAAGAAGAAAAGATGACAGCTGGCGGTTCTGCGTCGACTACCAGCGCCTGAATGCTGTGATGCCACCAACAACAGCACCGCTTCACCGCTTGACTGACTGCCACGTTTCTGGGACTTTGTGTTGGACAGTGTGTCCAACACAAAGTGTTGTAAGGGGGCTATGTAGCGATCCAGGGGGGTCGCTATGCAGAAATGTGTGCGCGGGGCATTATGGGGGAACGCTGTTGTGTGTTTGTTCGTCCCCCTTGTTAATTACGTTATTGTGTTATTAACTCTGTTGCATGTGTTATTGTTATCGTTTTTGTGTGTTAGCTGGCTGGTCGCGGTGCGCTGAATGTTGAAGCCACCGCGACCACTGTGCCTATACTGTTTAGTGTGGTTCCATGTAATTCAGGGCAAATGTCGTCATCGTCATCGATCGAGTGTCCGGTCGAGTGTTCAAATGGTCTGGCGTGTCCTTTTCAGGACGCGTCTGTACCTAGCAAAATTCCTGTGGTATTATCCGGAGTTGTGCGGTGTATGGAACATGGATAATTATCGCCCTTTAATAAAGTGTCTATTTGCATAGCCATCTTTGCAATGCAGCTGGCTCTGTGTGACTTCTTAATACATCACCTCGCGCATGCTCGCTACAATATATTTTAAAATGTAACAAGGGTGCCTGCTAATGCCATACATAATGCAACAGCTGCTGACATTGCAAAGTACTTTTTATTATTTAGTATTTATTTTAAACAGTGTTTCCACCTGATGCCCTATAAGTAGTCAAAGCTCAAGGGGTTTCGGTCAGCCTTAAAAAGTGCTTATTTGGGGGAAGGTGTTAAGCTTGAGTCAGAAAACAAAGATCAAATTTACATCACATGGAACCCATTCTGACCACCAGAGGGCACTACAAAGCTGAGAGTAAGTGACAAAAAGGTTTTTGATCATCATCACTAGTAATTTGCGAGCGGAAGTGATTGAAATGTACCACAAAAAATAAGAATTCATTGGCACTCACCACTTTGCAGGCAATGACCAAACATTTTTCCTTTTTTACTTTATCAGTCTGATGTCCCTTGCTCTATAATATATGCCATTTAGCTGATGCTTTTATCGAAAGCGACTTACAGTAGTGAATGCATACATTTTTCAGTATATGCGGTCCCAATGGGAATAGAATCCAGCACCTAAGCGTTCGTCAGCGCCATGCTCTACCTACTGAGCCGCACAGAACCAATCTACAAGTCTAATGTGTGGTGGAATGTTTCTTAAAAAGAACATTTTTCTTTAGCTGCAATACAAGCATTACTGGAGAGGGAAGAGCATAATTCGATTAATTAACAGAAGAAGGGGACTGAAGGTTCTGGTTATTTCTGGGAGCAGTGTCAAGACCGTGCTTCCAGTTTTGGATTTCAGCAGAAGGGGAGAGGCATGCAAGGTCACCGCTCCGTCTTTCATCAGTCAAGCACACACACAACTGAACAGGAGACTGTACAACGCATTCTGTGATGGTGTGACACCATGTAGTGTGGGGACTGGGCAAGAGCCATGAGGTGTGTGTGTGTGTGTGTGTGTGTGGGGGGGTTCTGACCAGGTACACAGAAAATGTCCTTGATAATGATTAGTCCAAATAAATGACGTATTAGGAAGTGATAAGATACACTACAACCCCACAGTTGTGCCCAGCTGGGTATCTCCTCTAAATGTACAGCAAACTGCCCTCTTATCAACCTGATCTGTGCATGTTGGTAGGCAAGCCCACCCCTGTCTGTGGTACTGAAGGCCTCTGGTCTTTCAGGCCTGTTTTCATCACAGACGGTCACTCCGCAAGTGAACTGGCATACAGTCCGTTCTGCTCTAGGCAGCAGTACATCCTCTGCTGCTGTTCTCTACCTTTTGCATAATAAAGCCTACATTAACTCCTTCTTGGCGCAGTCTCTGTGTTCTCTATCTTCTGCCTCTGTGTGCTAGTGCATTTCACAGTCATGGAACTTTTGCTGTAGCAGGTGAGGTTAAGAAAATGCCAGAGCAGGTCTAACGGATTCCACAATAACATTCGTTAGTCATTGACACATATTTTAAATTAAAAAATGAATTTAATGTGATCAGGTTTCATCAGAGTGCCCATGAGCCCATGAACACTTAACCCTCCCAGTTGAATCGTGGCTCACTTCCTTGAAAAACAACGCCAGTTTATCGTCAGTCAGGTATTAACCAGGTGGAAGGGATTCATGAATGACTACTGCAGTATTACTGACGCACAGTAATGCTGTCCTCCCATACACAGAACATGCACGTGCTGGTAAAAGGCACAGATTCTTTATGCTCACCAAACACTCTGTTCCGCAATCTTAACACTGAAAGCCTCCCTACATTTTCACTCTAAACATTACAATTTGCTGCATCTCCTGAAAAGGACTGTGGGGCGTAACCAAGGGCAATACTGCGGCAATGAACGTTCTGTACTGTAATATAGCACTGGGAACTCCTGTTACCAACCAGAGCCTCCTGACGTTGAGAAGCAGAGAGGACGGAAGGAACGCAGGGGCTGAATGTCTAGTGACTCAAAAAAGTAAATCTGTAAATCTGTGGTAAAGGTCCTGTAGGTGAAAGGCATGCTGGGACATGGAAAGTTGAAGGGGACCCTGGAGCGTCTTTTGAGATGCATTTGAGTAATTAAGCTGTCAGCTTTGTCAATGGCTGATAAAAAAGGCGACATTGTGTCCTCAGAGCCTGTGAGATGCCTCAATATTTAATTAGCCTACGACAGATAAAGATGGAATTAATTGGAAAGCATTCGGAAGGAGACCTCCTTGCCAGGCTGGGCATTAGTTGCGTTTGCAGTGAGGGTCAGGCGTAGCCAGGGAAACAAAGAGTGGATGTGTGTGTGTGTGTGTCTTTGTGTGTATTTGCCAGTTGTGTCTACCTGTGTGTGTTTGTGTGAGTTTTTGCCTATTTCGTCCATCTGCGTGTACGTGTCTGTGCATATATGTGCCAGTATTTGTGCTCACATGTGAGAGATGGGGAGAGATGGGGAGAGATGGGGAGAGATGGGGCTGGCAGGGAGAGGTGGGGAGAGATGGGGAGATGGGTGGGGAGAGATGGGTAGAGATGGGGAGAGATGGGTAGAGATGGGGCTTGGTGGGGAAAGATGGGGCTGGGTGGGGAGAGATTATGCATTTGCATGAGTTGTACCTGGAGATGGGCCACATTCTCATTTAAAGGGGCTGATGGCAGTCAGAGGTGAACGTCCGCACATAGCACCTTTCAGCTGGGTTGAGATGACCACAGCACCAGTATACAGTACTTTACTGCTATTTTGCTTCTTTTCTTTTTGCCAACACTTTGATTTTGGTTGTATTTGTGCCTGGCCACCGGACCAAAAGCGATGTCTTTGATGAGGCCGCTGTCAAGATCTGGCCTGAGGATGAAAGACTATCTGTGCTGCATCATTACGGCAGAGCACGGCAGCATGTGTATATGTTTAACGTTGAGATTTAGCCCTCCCTGCCTTTCACTTGAGAGACAAGCCCCACAAATAATTGATGTGAACTCTAAGGAACCCTTAATATGGTGGAGACATGCCAGGCCCGCCAGCCACACTTATGCCATAAAGTCTGTGAGTGTTTGCATGTGCGTGTGCGTGTGCATGTGTGTCCCCGTGTGTCATGTGTCATGTGAGGCGGGCAGCATGCCAGACCCATCTTTGTACAGCAAAACTGAACAGTTTTTATTTTTCTTGAATGTTCTGCTGTGAGATTTACCTGGACCTTTCCAGTCTAATACCAAATATTTAACTTTCTGAAATCTGATGATGATGTTCCTATTATTTTTATTATTTAAATTGTTGTTACGGTCATGAAACTTAACACAATGGTGCATTTTGTAATCCTGCGCAGGCAAACAGAATATGGTCTGGCCTAACCTCATATGCTCATAAACAAACATGGTACCTTCACTGGCAGGTTTATTACTCGAGTGAAACCAGGGCACTTAGGCATATATTTTGGTGCCATATTAGATCAGCACACCAAACGTACATGCCCATGTCACACAACACAATTTGGAGTTTCTACCTATGAGCTAAAAATGTAGGCCTACCAGATAAAAAACGGAGGTCCAATGTTTTACGATTGGCCTTGTCACATGGCAGCAATATTCTTTGCCTGAGCATATTGTGTCTCTCCAAACATCAGCTCAACCAATATCTCTGTATAAACCAAGCTGTCTTCCCCAGGCCCTATCGATGTTTGGTATCACCACAATTTCAATCATGAAAGGATAATTCCATTGGTTACATTAAAAAGATATCTTGTGGTAGTAAGATAAGGGGTCTGAACCTGGGTTGCACTGGGCTTTCCCCCAAATCGTAAATTAATCAGGCATGGGCTAATGAGGGAGGGAGCCAGCCCCCTCCTAACACAAGTGTGACCTGTTGATGGCTTGAGCTCAGATTTGTTTTTAAGTTTAGAGGAGTCTAGCAACTCAAAGGTAATTCTACACATTTCTGCTTTCTTGGGAGATCTGGCCCCAGCTCACACCTCAGCTGCGTGTGCTTGCAATTGGAGAGAGACAAACTTAGTTTGGTATCATTCTCTTCCATTTCATCTTTTTTGTGATAGTTACATGTAATTTTTATGTCTCTGATTTAGTATTTGTTAAGGTAGATGAACCTATGTATGTAGATTAGACATTGAATATAAGTGTTGTAACTGTTCTTAATTTTAATTGAATTGTGAGTTGTATATTTTTATTGAAGGTTGATCCACCAGATTGCTCTGCTTATGAATTGATTTGGTGATTGATAATTGATATCCTGTGTAGTAATTGTTATATTAAATCAAATAAATATATTTTTACATGTAGCATAAGTGAGGGGTTTTAACATATCATACCCACTTGTGTTCAGAGTATTCAGCATGCTGAACTTTAAACAAGAGCTTTTGACTGTTAAGGCTACTGGAGTAGACACATTGTTCAAAGTCTCACTGTTCCAACACAACCTTTCAAGGTGGTATTTATCATATTTCAGTTTTCAATATTTTATTTTTTTCTATTCCGAGGGTGTACCCATTACACTGCAGAGCCAACCTTTTAAGAAATTAAGAAAATGCAGAGGAAGATGTTACTGAGTGAGAAAGGGGTAAAAATGAACAATGATAACAAGGATAGAGTAGAGAGATAGATAGAAAGTGTATCTACTTGCATGTTTGTGTGTCTGTGTCTGTGAGTGTGTGTGTGTTTGTATGTACTGCATGCATGTTGCATGTGCGAATGAGTGTGCATGTTTGCTCACGTGTGTGTGTGTGTGTGTGTGTGTGTGTGCTGACCACTGCATTTGTTAATAGTATGTGGCTGAAAACCACATGCACCTTCAATTGAACCTTGCAGTGACTTTATCCTCTAAGCACCATATCTGAGTGCAGTGGGCTAAAAATAACAATAGAGTTTGCAGGGGTGAGGTGGATCGGTAAGCAGATCAGTACACAGACGTTTGGAGGGATGCTTGAACTCACAGATGATGCAGACCCTCAGTCATGCATGGAAGAGGCCTATGTACTAATTCACTGAATCAATGTTAGGTATTGCACTTTGGGTGCAGTATGTCACTAGTGGAGAAATTATTTAAACTGTATAGTGCTGTTAGCAGGTGGTAAAAATGGGGGAATGCATACAGATACATTCAGAATACAAAGGTCCTAGTTGACTAGACTGAGTGTGTGGCCAAGGATTTTTGACAGCCGAGTTTAGGAGTTGTCGATTTAAATATCAGACTGCAGCCAGGTTTTTGCAATACTGCCATTACAAAACCAATGGCTAGGGGACCACAATGGTCTTGTGACCACAATGTTGCAGGTTCAAATCCTCAGTATCACATTGTTGTTATGCCCTCGAACAAAGTTCTTAACCTTAATAGTATTAGAAACGTATCTACCTGTCCCAATGCTAAGCCTATTGTACTTCACTCTTGGTAAATACAGTATGTCATCACAACAAATAAATAATTCCAAAGACACCACCACCAGTTTACTCATAATTTATCAAGAATTGCTCAGAGCAGACATAGACTACATATCCCCTAAAGGTGATAGACTTTATACACTAAATAGACTGTGGAGGGGTCAGATCTCCTTTCCTTCGCCAAATTCTCATCCTGAATCTGCTTCGGCTTTACGCACGAGGTGCGGGCGTTCAAGTGCAACCGCGGAATTGTTGATGCGGCAGCTTCTGTGTGGTTCGATATTAACCTCCCTCGCAAGTATCAGTTCCACACAATCTAGAGTCGCCTATTGTTATTGTTGAACGTTCACTACTAGCCTAGGTGGAGTGAACAGTGAAGAACTTTAAAGGCCTGATAGCGTGTCGTAGAAGCGGCACATTAGGCGCGTTTCCACCAAAAATTGCCAGGAACTTGTAGTCGCAGGAACTTTTTCAAGGAATTAAAAGGTTCCTTCAATCCATTACGTCTACGTTTCCACAGGGGTCTAAAGAACAGCAAAGATTATACAAATTAGTCCGCTAACGCCAAACAACGCGACGGACTGACGTCATATTTGTGCATCACTGCAACAACCTAGAACATGGAGCACATTCAAGTCGTGCTGGTTTTGGTCATGTTTCCACCAAAAATTGCCTATATTTCACTAAATCTTTATTCGAAAATTTAACAAAATACATTTTTAGATTCAATACGCCTTAGGTGATTTAACTAGGCTGGTCTTAATTAATGTAATAAAAAAATTAAAAGATAGCTAATTTTTACATTTTATTTCATTCGGTCGCGTTTCTAAAAACCTGCCTCCCAGAAAGGCATTTAGTATGAAAAACAAAGCAAACCAAAACATACAACACAACGCCATGTAATTCAGTCAAGGCTGGAAAAGAGATGAACAGCCCCACCTCCAAAAGTTCCTGTACATTCGAAAAGACCTACCTCCTGACTAGGAACATTTTGGGGGGTAAATAAGTCCCCTGATCGACATTTAGACGCTGGTCGCTGCTACTTCCGTTTCCTGATATGAAGATAATTACCATAAAGGTCCCAAAGTTCCTGCGGTGGTAACGCGCATATTGTCTCTTTTCGCTTGTACTACATCTGGCACGCTACAATTCGCATACCAATGGCGACAGTAGCCTACTGTAGGTTGTGAAGTTGTAAACCTATGTGTTAAACTGTGGAATATGTGTTTTTTGATGGTAGCGTTTGGTCCCTGTGTGAATGAATCTTGATTTTGCAAAAGTCATGTAGAGTCATTTACAAAAACGTTTTTGCAGCGCTATGCAGCTACATTTCCAGAGGGAATAACAAAACCTGTTTCATCGTTAATAATAATAATGTTGGTCATACGTAAAGTGCTGTCATACGATCGTGATGCAATGTAACTGTTAAGGAATGTTTAATGGTAAACAACAAAGCATTTATCGTGCAACCAATAAAATGCAACAAAAAAACAATTGTGCAACCGGTATTGAAAGATAGCTGAGCTCATAGAAGTCCTCCAGTCCCTTAATTCCCCTAAATTCCCCCTAAGATTGGAGGGCATTGCTCCGCAGTGACCCAGCTCCAGTCGCCAAAATAGATTGAAATACAGGTTTGCTATGCCGAGGAACCTTCTGAGGTTAAACTGTTTTATGAAGTGAAACGAAATAGATTGCGTGAACGTGAAAATAAGTTAACCCGAATATGTGTCAATCAATCGTGTTTTATATTGCTTTTTAAAATAGATTTATTATGAAATCAACCACATAAGATCAGAATAGAATGGTATTGATTCTAAGACTTAACTTTGTAACTGGTTCATCTTCTTTCTGTCTATTTGATGTGAGCAGAAAATTATTTTCACTTGAGCGGTAGCCTATCTCCCACGTGCCCGTCAATTATCCATCTCTCTGGAAGACTCAAATAGCTGCTAATTAAAGACCACGTGCGGAGAACGAACGAGTTGAATAGGTAAAGGGTAAGGGTAATTCTGGAGTGCCTTCTTCTCCCCCTCTCCCCCTCTCCCTCTCTCTCTCTCTCTCTCTCTCTCTCTCTCTCTCTCTCTCTCTCTCTCTCTCTCTCTCTCTCTCTCTCTCTCTCTCTCTCTCTCTCTCTCTCTCTCTCTCTCTCTCTCTCTCTCTCTCTCTCTCTCTCTCTCTCTCTCTCGGTCCCTCTTGCAAGGTAGAGAAAAGGCTGGGACCCTTCGCGACAGTCCAGCTGTCAAAGTGGAGTCAACACACAGAAAGTGAAAGGCAACAGAACGAACAACGCGACCATACTACGCAAGAAGATCACACAGTTATATACTATGCAGGTAAACTAATATTATTATGATTATTATTGGTGGTGTTATCACGTATTAATTGGTATTTAAGCTTTGAATTCGATGTAAATGTTAAAAGCTCTTAAGAACGCAAAGCCATACCGCCTCGATTTCCTCGAGATGAAACAGTAGCTACTTTATTCAACTGCACGTTCGTCTACTGTATATTGCTATTCAATGAGTTGCACACGGTTCAGTTACATAATCACAGCAGTAGCACTATGCTGTTTCGGCACGCGACATGCACGAAACGATTCATACAATCTTGGTATTTGACCCTAATTCATGTTTATGTGGACATAAACATAAACATAAAATGTGATTAGCTACTGCTCTTGTGTAAACTGTGGTGTGGCTGAAGTTGTTCGTCTTTGTGCGCATCAGTGGTACAGTTCTTACAGAGTACAGTTTATTGGTTGTTATGTTATAAATTGTGTGATTTAAAATTATAATGGTTGTGTTATAAAGGACTATTGCCGGTATCTCCATTATATTATTTTACTAATTGATTCCTCAAATGCATGAAGATCCTCTTTGTGTGGAATGCGTCTTTGTCCGTTTGAGTGTAGTCTCACCGGTGAGTTAACCTCGGATCGCGCGCTGTGTGATTGTACAGTGGGTTGAGAGTAGTAGCGTGCACATTTCATTCCGATGTGTTGTTTTTAGCACACACCTGTTCAACCAAGAGAACGCATGCTGCTTTCATTTTGTTGTCGTTTTTAAAAAATCTAGTAGGCTATCTTATATGGAATATATTGGTCAGGGAGTCATAAAGTATATTGTGTTTAGACCACTACATTCTGATCCAGAGGTCTAAAGTGTCACTTTTGTGGTGCCATGAACAAGGCATTTTACCTCACTTGTTAAAAGGTGTAATTTTGCTTGTTATGCACACGTATATTTAATTAGTTTAACTGCCTTGAACTTGAAGTCAGGTCTTCCCACACACTATCCTTGGCATGTCTGTGTTTGCTGGTTTTCCTTTCAGCCAATCCCATAATTAATTAAGGTAACTGAAAATATGCGTCTACGTACTTCCATGATTTTTGTGTTTAGCCTACTCAAAATGCTTTGTTGGAATTAGTCTTTTTAACCCTTTGTTTCCCACAAACAGATGGTAGGCTTGCATAACCAGGGGTCTACATTTTCAGCATGTAGGATTGTAATGCCATTTTGAAGTCAAACAATCAATCAATCAATCAATCAGTCAATTAACCAGGAGTATGTATATTTACATTTTACATTTTAAGCATTTAGCAGACGCTCTTATCCAGAGCGACTTACAAGATGTACATTAATACATGGTAGGAACAATCATAGTTCGCGCAAGAGATCAGTGCAGTAATACAGCGATAGACATCATTGCAGGCAGCTGCGTACCATACCTGTAACACTGGGAAGGGATACATAGTGTTGAGCAAGTAGGCAGTGGTGATGACAATTAGCTAGATGTACAGAATTCAGTGGTAGTGGAGTTTGAAAAGTTGGGTTTTGAGTCTCTTGCGGAAGATCGCAAGTGATTCCGTGGTCCTGACCGATTGCGAAAGGTTGTTCCACCACCAAGGGGTCAGGACAGAGAAGAGGTGAGACCACGAGGAGCAGCTGCCAGGCGCCCGGAGGGATAGGACAGTCAGTTTGCCAGAGGAGGCGGAGCGGAGGGGTCTGGCTGGGGTGTAGGGTGTGATGAGTGTCTGGAGGTATGGGGGAGCAGTACCTCTAGCCGCTTGAAAAGCAAGCACCAGTGATTTGAATCTGATGCATGCTGCGATGAGGAGCCAGTGCAGAGAGGAGAGTAGAGGGGTGACGTGGGTGAACTTTGGTTGATTGAACACCAGACATGCGGCAGCATTCTGCATAAGTTGCCGTGGCTTGATGGCACAAGCTGGTAGGCCTGCCAGCAAGGAATTGCAGTAGTCCAGACGTGAGATTACCAGGGCCTGGACCAGGAGTTGTGTGGCCTCTTGGGTGAGGATATAACCCCCTATGCAGACTGTAGTGCATTAGATCCTGGACATAAACCCAACATGCACAGGGGTCCCCAGGACTGAGTTAGGGAAACACTGACTTTGATTCATGATATTTACCTCACCGTATTCAAACAACAGCAGCAGCAGTAAACAGGCCTACTGTACATACAACCATTTTCACACAGTGTTTTGTGTTTGATTGATTCATACTTTGTATCAGTTTTGATGGTAATGGTTTTTGAATTGTGTAAGGCACTGCCCTAGGCTTGACGAGTTTAACTTCACACACAACGCTTAGCTTGCACCTCCAAGCAATTGACATTTATTCATATGAGTGTAGGCACCCAGCCAAACTGATTTTCCCATTTTTTTAGTGTCTAACACATATATTCTAACAGGAATAATAAATAGGAAGCAAATGTCACAGACACCAGCAGAGAAATAAAGCAAGTGCATTAAAATGTTTTTTTTTTTTATATTCATGAGCTTTTAAAGAGTTACAGCTCACAGGAGATGGTGTGCATTCAGGTGCTGTTTGTTATATTTGGCTTGGACGCTTTACTGTGCCTGTACAGTGTGTGTGCTCTCACGGCAGCATGCTTTTTATATTTTCCCCAAATTTTCTCCCATTTTAGTAGCCAATTATACCCTCTTTTTTGCAGACAACTATTCCCCCCCTCAAATTGAGAGCTCGCTGCCTTAGTCCTGAAACCAGCAGTGACATACACAAAACACCACCTACTCCGAGCCGGAACGCGCCAAGCCGTCCACGTAACTCTGGTATACACACAGGGCCACTCCTATATGCAGCAAACTCATATCGGTTTCTCTGCCCTCACCCTGGAGTGCCAATTGCACTCCGGGCCAGAGCTGAGCTGGCGCGGCCGGTGGAATCGAACCCCGGTCGCAGTGGGACCTGCTTTGGTTTTTAATTTCCTGATTGTGTGCAGACAGTGATTTAAATACAGGTTATCTGGTTTGATAAATGTCCTTTTGACTGAACATGTTGATGGACTTTCAGATTTGGTATCCCAAAGGTTTTTTTTCCTGTTGGTAATTGGCTGCTGTATGTAACTTGCTCGTTTGTGAGGGAGAACTGTAGTTCCATGGCAACCATCTGTGAAGATAGAGAGTGGAATCCCTACTGTTCAAAATGACAAACTTGGGAAAGTCACTGTGACTTGATATCACGCACGGATTAATTAAAGAAAGACCTTAGGGCAGCTCACTCTGAAAAGAAAGAATACGTTGTTCCCCTTACAGTTATCAGTTAACATGCATGCCTAATTGGCAGTTGAGATTAATTTTAAGTTTTGTGGAGAAAAAAGGTCAAGGAGTATCAGTAACGGAACCCCAGGGAACGTGTTTAATTGGACTTGCTGTTCCAAGCAAGGAACATCCAGCCAAACACTTTTTCAGGGAAATATTTTTCCTGGGTTGTTGAATCCCCAGGGCTGTTTTTAAATATGCCATTTTATTAAGTATTGTTTTTGTGTATAGGATTGTTTTTCAGACTTCAATCTTGACCTCGTGGGCATAAAACATCTCAATGGTGGTAGGTGCTGTAGCAATGCCCCTCCCCCCACAGGAATATAACAAACCCCACATTGAGGCAAATTAGCAGGTAAAGTTAGTTAGTGTTTTTCTTATGCAGAACATGAATGTTACCATGTAATAGTTTCGTGGCCAGGCTGCTATAGATTAACACACATACCATCATCACACTGCGAGAAAGGAAACACGCTTCACGCTTCAATACTTCTGGAAGAGACAGACGGCATAGCATGCATAATTCAATGGGTGGGGTTGAGTGTAGCCACACCCACTGGGGCAGAATGAAAGCAGCTCACAGGGGACTCCCATTGGTTACTCCAACATTCCGGTGTGAAAGGTATAGGTCGAAGTCAGCACGCCATTATGTATTAATAGTACCACTTTTAGTGTCTTTCTTTTCAGGCTAATGGCCACATATTTGAACCCAGGTGTGGGTGCTCTTCAAAAAAATAATTGCCATGGGTCTCCTGGGTGGTCTAGTAGTTACAACGTTCGACGTTGGCCACTGCGACCGGGGTTCGATTCCGCCGGCCAGTCGGCTCTGGCCAGGAGTACCACCAGGGGCGACAATTGGCTGTCCACCCCAGGGAGGGGGGAGGGAAGCCGGCAAGAAGTTCGCTGCGCACAGGAGTGGCTCTGTAGTACCGGAGTTACAGTCAACAGCCTGGCGATTGCCGTCACGGAGGAGACGATACTTCGCCTTTGTCACTACCAGTCACAGGGCTACGGCAGCGAACTCAATATACGAGGGGGGATTGACATGAAAAATAGAGGGTGTAATTGGCTACTAAAATGGGATAAAATGTATAAAAACATTTTTTTTTAATGCATCTGGGTGGAGCAGTGGTAAAGGCGCTCGCCCGGAGTGCAGCCCGGAGGGCTAGGAGTCCTGTTCAGGGGCAGCGGTTGGCTGTCCACCCTGTGGGGGAGGGAAGCCGGCACGAGCTCGCTGTGTATAGGAGTGGCCCTGTGTGTATACTGGACGGCTTGGCGAGTTCCATCTCGGAGGACGCAGTACATTGAGCTTGTCACTGCCGGTCTCAGGACTATGGCAGTGAGCTCTCAATACGAGGGGGGGATAGTTGACATGGAAAGAGGGTACAATTGGTGTGGAAAAATATGAAACAAAAATAATTGTAAAAAAAGGCATCATTGCCAGCCACAGCACTTTTTGAATTTTGCATATATCCATTTTTCATTTTTCCAGTTGTTATTGCTATTGTTACTGGTTACATTTTGTTTTAATCTGAGTGTAACCAGGTTACAAACATAGCCCTTCCTGTATGAAGATGAATTATGGCAAAAAAAGAAAGAAAGAACATACACACCTGGATGAAGGTGCACTATATCTGCGGCACTGTACCTGCCGGAGCAGAGAGGAAGGCAGAGAGGGCCAGGAGACCACTTGCTGCGTCTCCTAGTTAACAGGTGATGGACTCGAAACATTCTCACAGTGCCACCACGCTGTGGCTGGCCTCTGTTACTGGATGAAGAAATAACTTGAGTTATTCTCAGAAGGTAAATAAAGAGAAGGTATTGATATTGGCATCTCTCTGCGTCCCTCGGCCTGTTGCCTTTCTTCCCCTTCCGTAAAAACTGCAGCGGCTGTTGGACTTGGGGGGTCAGGGACGGGACGGGGCTGGTGACTGAGACCCGTGATGGGACAGTGAGGCTTTATGACACCAGTTGATGGATCACAGAGTATGCACCAATTTATATTGTAGGGAAATAGTCGTTTAGCTGGTTATGGTAATGGAAGATTTCTCCAGAAAATGTGTTCAAAATTCCAATAATAAGTCAATCAATAAATTAATTTATTTATTATTTGTATTATTCATAATAATAATAATAATAATAACACTGGATGGATTAGGAGTGAAATTGTCATAGTTGCCGACATATTTTTATTATAATTAAGGGTTTTGTCAGGGACTCAATATTCCTCTCACATAGACTGTTATGCCCACTACTTTAACAGGCATGCTAGCAACTGCAGAGTGAGGCTTCATGAATCACATAATGGACAGAGCTGAGAATCTCTTGATTAGTTCAAATGAGTCAGTGATTGACAGGGCACTGTAGCTCCACACGTTGCGGAGTTCGTAAATCTTTGCTTTCCCATCACTAAAGCACACCCACACACACACCACACACACACACACACACACACACACACACACACACACCCTCTCACACACACACACACATACACACACACACTCACACACACTCACACACATACACACACGCACACACACACACACCCACACACACACACACACACGACCCCCACACATACACACACACACACACATACACACACACCACACACACACACACACACCATTCACACACACACACACACACACACACACATCCACAAACACTCACACACACACACACTCACACACACACACACACACACAAACACACACACACCCACCACACACACACCCACTCGCTATTCACACACTGAACTCCTCAATCATAACACACACATCAATAGCCATCTCCTATCCCCATCCCAACAAACACACACACACGAGAATATTGTATACACTTGGGACTGCTGGTGCCAACTGCAAAGATTCAATACAATCGTGCAATCTTTTCACAGAGATTACAGTGAGCGAGCACAGAGACCAGGGACTGTCAGCCCAGATTGACACATACACAAATCAGTGGTGACTGGTGGAACAGGACGCGTATGCAATGCCAGTAGCATTGTTCACATACTCCACTGCATACTTTGTCTATCTGGGTGTTTAAAAGCTATATCCACTAGGGGGCAGGTCAGAGCCAAAACAAAGTCATCCCTGGCCAGCATACGTTGATAACTACTTCCGATTCTGCACAACAACATAACAATAAACAATCTTGAGAAGATGGCAGAAACAGCGGCAGCGGCGCCAACATGTACATCGGGATGTAACCATGTATTGTCTAAGTGGAATGTCAAATAAATTCAATTAAACTAAACAACGGAGATGGTATATTAAACCATTAAATGTATGTTTAATGGTCATTCTACCGATGAGAAAAATTTACGATGAAAAGTATCATCAGTATTTCTGTATGTCCGCCAGGACATTTGATGACTTGCTTCGTTGGGTGTCCCCACTCATTACACATCAAAACACGCACAGTGAGCCAGTGGCTGAAGCAGAGCGGCTTGCCATCACCCTCCCCTTTCTTGCCTGCCCCCACGATTTATGTCGGTATTGTACCTTGCGTATGCGCGACGTTAATTTCTTGAGGACGTGCTCAAAGGACGCTCCCAACGCCCGCAGGATACGCATGGCAGCCACCTTGCATACGCGTATTTCAAGTGAAGTATATTTAAGCCTTTAAGGGTCTGAGCAGAGAGATCTGACAGCAGCAGATAGGGGGTCAGGTGACAGAAAGGTGGAAATGGTTTTTTTTGTCAGTTAATGAAGGGTAAACATGGCCATGAACGAGTGGCAACATTTTAAATGGGTCCACACATTGGCACCCCATAGCAATTTTCAAAAGAGTAGAGGTGTGGATCTGTCACAAACTAGACAGCTAGTCTGGCCTCCCTACAGTTGCCTGGATACATGATGGTCACACAGTGCTTTCTTTGTGAAAGACTAAGCCATAGACGTATAAGTGGCGCTGGAGTCGAGAACGACCACCACAAACACCATTCAGACGCTGAAGACAGAACACAAGCAAAAATTGCATCCTGCCTATTTTGAGGTCAATAAAACGATTGCTCTTTGTTAATAGAAAGGACAACTCTCCTCTCCTTTTAAAAAAATGTGCTTAGATCCTAAATTGTTTTCATGGTGACATTTCGCCCATGCATTCGACTGAAAGCCAGGGAGAAATGGCTTTCAGTCTTTACACTGTAGGGTGTAAAGATTACTTTACTCCCTACAGTCCACACAGAACTACAGGAGAGACTGTCAATAGGGTGAGAAGCTTTTCTCTTACTGAGAACAGCTGGCAGCCTGTGGGAGGAGAAGCACCATGAGGAACCCTGGAACTCAAACCCACCCTCCCCCCTTGTGTCCCACCGTTGCAGAGCCCTGGTCATAGTCGGCCAGTGGCATTGGTCCCAGAGCCCGTGCTCGTGGTGAGTCCCTCAGGAGGCTTTCTAGTGTCCTGAAAGAGGGAGGCGAGGCGGCTGGTAGGGTTCTATATGTTCACGTCCTAAAATGTTTTGGCAAAACTGGATAAAAACAGGAGCGTTACAGTGGAAGGAGGGGAAGACATGCTGTGTGTGTATATGTTTGAGTGTGTGTACGTGCATATATGTGTATTTGGTGCCGGTACAAACGTGTGTGTGTTTGTGTGTGTGTGTATATACGTCCAGGTATGTATGTGTCTGTGTGTGTGTGTGTGTGTTCGAGTGTGTGTACATGCATGTATGTATGTGGTGGGAATACGAACATGTGTGTGTGTGTGTGTGTGTGTTTGTGTTTTAGTGGCAGGAAAACATGATATAGAGAACAGGGGAAAGAGGTGGATGAGAGAGCGGGAAAGAAAGACAATCGCAGTATCAAAAACACCTCAGGAGAAGGAACAGGATGTCCTTGTGTTCCTATTCACCCCTCCTCTTCTCCCTTTCCGCCTGCCATTTTGCGGCAGAGGGAGTTTTTGGTAACTGGAGTCAGATTTAAGTGTGTTGCGGTCAGAGACTGTGGGCTGCAAGCTGCTGATTCTGCGCAGATGGCTTGTACAGTGACAGAAGTGGAAGCTCAATTTGTGACCACTTCACTGTGAGACCAGCACGGATACAGCACTGATACACTATGAGACCAGCACTGATACACTGTGAGACCAGCACTGATACAGCACTGATACACTATGAGACCAGCACTGATACACTGTGAGATCAGCACTGATACAGCACTGATACACTGTGAGACCAGCACTGATACACTGTGAGATCAGCACTGATACAGCACTGATGCACTGTGAGACCTGCACTGATACACTGTGAGATCAGCACTGATACAGCACTGATACACTGTGAGACCAGCACTGATACAGCACTGTGAGACCAGCACTGATACAGCACTGATACACTGTGAGACCAGCACTGATACACTGTGAGATCAGCACTGATACAGCACTGATACACTGTGAGACCAGCACTGATACACTGTGAGACCAGCACTGATACAGCACTGATACACTGTGAGACCAGCACTGATACAGCACTGTGAGACCAGCACTGATACAGCACTGATACACTGTGAGACCAGCACTGATACAGCACTGTGAGACCAGCACTGATACAGCACTGATACACTGTGAGACCAGCATTGACACAGCACTGTGAGACCAGCACTGATAAAGCACTGATACACTGTGAGACCAGCACATGTTTTTTAGCTGGAGAAACAGAGTGATTTATATAGGACAGTCTGTGCTCAGATGAGGTGGCAATTGAGGCATGTTTGACCTCCCAATCTGGCTGAATTTGTTGCTCTGCTGTGGGTGTGAGTCTACATGATTTGTGCAACACTGGCTTGTCTTTAACCCCCTACTGTTAGGTCACTCAGACCAAAGAACAAATGGTGTTCAGGGGCAGTTACAGAGACAGCAATGTGAAGTGAAAGAGACCAGTAATGTACTAATTGTGTGAGAGATCAGCAGTGATGTACAGTGAGAGAGACCAGCAGTGATGTGCAGTGAGAGAGACCAGCAGTGCTGTACAGTGAGAGAGACCAGCAGTGATGTGCAGTGAGAGAGACCAGCCGTGATGTGCAGTGAGAGAGACCAGCAGTGCTGTACAGTGAGAGAGACCAGCAGTGATGTGCAGTGAGAGAGACCAGCAGTGCTGTATAGTGAGAGAGACCAGCAGTGATGTATAGTGAGAGAGACCAGCAGTGCTGTACAGTGAGAGAGACCAGCAGTGATGTACAGTGAGAGAGACCAGCAGTGATGTGCAGTGAGAGAGACCAGCAGTGCTGTACAGTGAGAGAGACCAGTAGTGATGTACAGTGAGAGAGACCAGTAGTGCTGTATAGTGGGAGACCAGAAGTGCTGTATAGTGAGAGAGACCAGCGGCGCTGTATAGTGAGAGAGACCAGTAGTGCTGTATAGTGAGAGAGACCAGTAGTGCTGTATAGTGAGAGAGACCAGCAGTGCTGTAAAGTGAGAGAGACCAGTAGTGCTGTATAGTGAGAGAGACCAGTAGTGCTGTATAGTGAGAGAGACCAGCAGTGCTGTAAAGTGAGAGAGACCAGTAGTGCTGTATAGTGGGAGACCAGCAGTGATGTACAGTGAGAGAGACCAGCAGTGCTGTAAAGTGAGAGACCAACAGTGATGTACTTGTGTGATAGAGAGAACAGCCATTTGGTGAGAAAGACCAGCAGAAATAGAGTGCAGAAATGTAGTGAGAGTGTGCAGTACATTGAAAGATCAACAGTACAGCACTGTGTGAAAGAGTAGCAGTACAGCAGAGATAACAGTACACTGTGAGAGATATTACACTGTATATTAAACTGTGTATGTCTCTTTGAGTGTGTAAGTCTCTCCATGTGTGTGTGTGTGAGTGTGTGTGTCTGTGCGTGTGTGAGTGTGTGTATGTGTGTGTGTGTGTGTGTGTGTGTGTGTGGTGTTGAGTATGAGAGGAATGTTGGGCAGCAGCACATATCTGAGTGTGAAGCAGAAGATATCTGAGTGTGATTCATAGTGTGTGTGAATCAGAGCAGCCTGTGGAGTCAGACGACTGGAACTGGAAACTGTTTTAGCCTGCATCCTTGAGCTTATTTGGTATCTGAGCATGTGTGTGAGTGTGTGTGTGCGTGAGAGAGTTTGTGTGTGTGTGTGTGCGAGTGTTTGTGCATGTGTGTGTGAGTGTGTGTGTGTATTTGTGTGTGTGAGGGTCTGTCTGTGTGTGTATGTGTGTGTGTGTGTGGGTCTGTCTGTGTGTGTGTGTGAGGGTCTGTCTGTGTGTGTGTGTGTGTGTGTGTGTGTGTGTGTGTGTGCATGTGTGTTCTTGTAGCCAGTGAGTGACAGAATACACCCACATGCACCTGTCTGTGAGGGCACACACACACAAGATCTAAATAGTTGTTATTATTATTACTATAATTGTAATATTATTACTGTTATTATAATGATTATAATAATTCTAATAATTTTATGAATAAATCTATTATTAATGGCTTAATTTAGAAAATATTGAAGTATAGGTATCTCTCATATAGTTGATATTGTTGTTATTGTTGATTTACATTTTATGTAAACGACTGCTTTGAAAGCATATCTGAATTTGAATTTAGAGATGGAAAGGTAGAGGGAGGCTGGGGGTAGGGAGAGAGAGAGAGAGTGAGTGAGTGAGAGTGAGAGAGAGAGAGAGACAGAGTGAGAGAAAGAGTGAGGAGAGAGACAGAGAGCACCTTGTGATGCATGATCATTTTCATTGACAAGATTACTACTTGGCCTTCTTCACCTTTACTTGCTTTTAAAGTCTTCCTCAATACAGTGACATGCTTTTTTAGATGGAATCTTTTCATTTTATCCAACACATCAATATTGGTAAGATCGCCATTCTTACCAATATCAAAAAAGATACACTCTCTGCCTCAGAATCAGAGTCCATTTCCTCAACATCACTGTTAGCCTGACTGCTAGGAACAACTGGCTCAGCCACAGCACTTCCTCTGCTACCTGCTACATTGTTAGCAGGCACAGGCCCCCCTAGACCTACAGAACTGGTGGATGCCACCGCATCATCAGCCACAGGTACAGCCCCGATATTACACTGCACACCCCTGTCTTTATCTGACACTGATGACGGAGAGGTGCATTTCCCCCCTACAACCGGAGGAGTTCGGGACTCCTCTGGCTGTGACAGAACTTTGACAGCCTGCTCCACAATCCCTTCCCCACTGTTGTTCCCAGAGGACGAGGTATTACCAGTCGCAGCACTACCCTCCGCTCGCTGCCTATTGACATGCAAAACGTTTATGAGCCACGTCACCACACTCAAAACACTGCCAGAACTGCGAGAACTGGCACAGACCATATCATGTCCATCCCTGTGTTTAACCCTGAAAGACACATCCAAAGACTGTGTTTTAGAATCCAGAAACATGTCTTCTCAGACATACAGTGGGGAAAATAAGTATTTCACCCCCTGCTGATTTTGTGAGTTTGACCCCTTACAAAGACAGGAACGGTCTATAATTTTCATGGTAGGTTCATCTTAACAGTGAGAGACAGAATATTAAAACAAATCCCAGAAAATCACATTATATGAATTTTAAACATTTATTTGTGTTTTATTGAGGAAAATAAGTATTTCACCCCCTAGCAAAACATGACTCAGTACTTGGTGGAGAAACCCTTGTTGGCAAGCACAGCGGTCAGTTTCTTGTAGTTGGTCACCAAGTTTGCGCAGATCCCAGGAGGATTTAGCCCACTCCTCTTTGCAGATCCTCTCCAAATCCTTAGGGTTTGTAGGTTGTCGCTTGGCAACTCGAAGCTTCAGCTCCTCCACAGATTCTCTATAGGATTAAGGTCCGGAGACTGACTAGGCCACTCCATGACCTTAATGTGCTTCTTCTTGAGCCAGTCCTTTGTTGCCTTAGCCGTATGCTTTGGGTCATTGTCATGCTGGAACACCCATTCACGACCCATTTTCAGTGTCCTGGCTGAGGGAAGGAGGTTCTCACCCAAGATTTCCCGGTACACGGCCCCATTCATCCTCCCCTCGATCCGGTGAAGTCGTCCTGTCCCCTTAGCAGAGAAACAGCCCCAAAGCATAATGTTTCCACCGCCATGCTTGACGGTGGGGATGGTGTTCTTGGGGTCCAAGGCAGCTTTTTCTTCCTCCAAACACGGCGAGTCGAGTTGATGCCAAAGAGCTCGATTTTAGTCTCATCTGACCACAGCACTTTCTCCCAAGCCTCCTCTGAATCATCCAGGTGCTCATTGGCAAACTTCAGACGGGCCTGTACATGTGCCTTCTTGAGCAGGGGGACCTTGCGGGCACTACAGGATTTCAATCCATTACGGCGTAGTGTGTTACCAATGGTCATCTTGGTGACTGTGGTCCCAGCTGCCTTGAGATCATCAACAAGCTCCAGCCGTGTAGTTCTGGGTTGTTCCCTCACCTTTCTCATGATCAGGTTCACTCCACGAGGTGAGATCTTGCGTGGAGCCCCAGACCGAGGGAGATTGATGGTCAATTGGTGTTTCTTCCATTTTCTAATTATCGCACCAACAGTTGACTCCTTCTCACCAAGCTGCTTGCCAATGGTCTTGTAGCCCATTCCAGTCTTGTGCAGGTCTACAATTTTGTCCCTGATGTCCTTAGACAATTATTTGGTCTTGACCATTGTGGAGAGGTTGGAATCTGATTCATTGATTGATTCTGTGGACAGGTGTCTTTTATACAGGTAACGAGTACTTAATTAGGAGTACTAATTAAGTAAGAGGACTAACCTGTGTGCCTCCTGGTCACATAACCGGTCTGTGGGAGCCAGAATTCTTGCTGGTTGGTAGGAGGTGAAATACTTATTTTCCTCAATAAAACACAAATAAATGTTTAAAATTCATATAATGTGATTTTCTGGGATTTTTTTAATATTCTGTCTCTCACTGTTAAGATGAACCTACCATGAAAATTATAGACCGTTCCTTTCTTTGTAAGGGGGCAAACTCACAAAATCAGCAGGGGGTGAAATACTTATTTTCCCCACTGTATGTCTGATATGTCTAACAGCTCATTTGGGATAAAAGGTGGAACTCCTGAAACTGTAATCTTTGTAGAGGGGACTGCTAAAGGCGAAACCTGTACATAAAGATCACGAACAATCACGCCATTCTCAATCAACCGATTTACGTATTTCTCTTCCTTCATGAACACCACCAACGCTTTATTCATGCGTGAAGCATGACACATATTATCATGCCCTATACTCTCACCCACTGCCAGGAATACCTCCTCCATCACTACAGTAGGGTCAGGTACAAATCTAACCCCATGTTGGATGGACAGAAGTGGTGTCGGGGAGGTGCATTTGGTAGTCCTGCGCAGGCAGACCGAGTGGGGCCACCATTGGCAGGTTTACTGCTCTGTGAGTGAGGCCAGGGCACATGGTATGATTGGCCTCGTCACTTGGTAGCAATGCTCTTGAGCTTATTATGGCTCTTCAAATATCAGCTCAACCAACATCACTGTATAAACTAAGCTGGCTTCCCCAGGCCCTAGTGATGTTTGATATCGCCACGATTCTCAACATGAGAGGAGCATATCAATGGCAACCTTGAAAAGATATCTGGTGATAGTAAGTGACCCAAAACAAAAATATAAAAAGGGGGTCTGAACCTGGCTCTGCTGGACCTTCCCCCAAATCATAAATTATGGGCTAAGAAGGGAGTGAGCCAACCCCCCCCCACACACACTTAAAGTGTGATCTGTTTCAGATTTTGGTGGAATTCTACAAGAAAAAATAATTCCTGTTCTCTTGGAAGAGCTGTTTTTCCAGCTCACACCTCGGCTGCGTGTGTTTGCATTTTGTGGAGAAAGACAAGCTGGATTTGATATCTTTTTCTTCCATTTCATCTCTTTTGTGATTGTTACATGTCAATTTTATGTCTAGGATTTCGTATTTGTTAAGGTAATTTAACCTATGTCTGTAGATTGGACGTCGAATATTTTGTCTAACTGTTGTTACTGAATAAACCAGCTGTTCATTTTAATTGAATTGTGAGTTGTATATTTTGATGAAGGTTGATCCATCAGAATGCTCTGCCTATCAACACATTCGGTGATTTAATTGATAATTGGTATCCCTTGTAGTAATTATTACATTAAATCAAATAAATGTATTTTACATATAGGACTGAGGGGTTTTAACACGTAATACCACTTGTGTTCAGTATTCAGAGTGCTGACCTTTAAACAAGGGCATTTGACTGGCTACTGGATTCAGGGAATAGACCATTTTTATTCTAACTTCACTGTTACGACAGTGGCGTCTTGGTGGACGCCATCTTCATCGAAGTCCAACTGCTTACTGCACAATAAAATCAACCAACTAAAACATGAAAAATACGCTTACCTGATCATGCAGAAACAATAGAAGAAAAAATAAAGCTATACCGAAGATGGGAAAGAAAACAAATTCAAATTCCGCGCCATGCTGACTCACCACCACTCACGCTCACGCATGCACAGAGACAGAGAGAGAAAGAGAGAGAGAGAGAGAGATGGAGAGAGACATAGGGAGAGATATAAAGACAGTGAGTGCTGTTTTAAAAAGGGGGGGTGGGTTGGTTGGGTGGGTGCTTCACCAAAACCAGCCACCACTGGCACACAGACAGGGAAAGCATGTGATAGCATGCCATAGCCTGAGAGACAGCGAATAGCAGACCACTCAAAGATCTAAATAGTTGTTATTATGGTTATTATTATAACTATAATTGTAATTTTAGTACTGTTATTATAATTCTTATTTTTAATGTTTATTTTATGAATAAATCAATTATTCATGGCTTAATTTAGAAAATATTGAAGCATAGGTACCTCTCATATAGTTGATATTGTTGTTATTGTTGATTTACATTTTATGTAAACGACTGCTTTGACAATACTATGCTGATGTGTGGTCATGCCAATAAAGCATATCTGAATTTGAATTTAGAGATAGAGAGGTAGAGGGAGGCTGGGGGTAGGGAGAGAGAGAGAGAGAGAGAGAGAGAGAGAGAGAGAGAGAGAGAAAGTGGGTGGGGGTAGGGAGAGAGAGAGTGAGTGAGAGAGAGGGAGGAAGAGAGAGAGAGTGGAGGAGAGAAAGTGAGTGAGAGAGACAGTGAGAGAGAGAGAGAGAGAGAGAGAGAGAGAGAGAAAGCAGGTGAGGGGAGGGAGAGAGAGAGAGAGAGAGAGAAAGCAGGTGGGTGTAAGGAGAGAGAGAGAGAGAGAGAGTGTGTGTGTGAGTGAGAGAAAGAGAAAGCGGGTGGGGGTAGGGAGAGAGAGAGAGAGAGAGAGAGAGAGAGAGAGAGAGAGAGAGAGAGAGAGAAAGCGGGTGGGGGTAGGGAAAGTGATTATAAAAGCATCAGTGCACTCCATCTCTCCCTGACCCTCAGTGTGCTGTACATCACTGGCTTTATGTTCACATCATCTCAATCACACATGTTAATTAACATACAGAACCTTCAGAACAGTCTACAGTGCACTCCACTTCCAAGGTTTGGGTGAAGCATAAAAAAGTTGAAATGTCCCTTGTGTGTGCGTGTATGTGTGTGTGTGTGTGTGTGTGTGTGTGTTAACAAATCTAGAAATCTTGGGAGCAAACGTGGGCCAACATCGTCACGTGCCATTGTTGTATAACATCCTCTCTGTCTCTTTCTGGTCCGCCTCTCTTTCCAGTAGGATGTGCAAAAATAGTTATGCAAATATCTGCTGTGCTCCCTCTGACTTTTCTCGACCCCTTTCATGTCTTCCCTCTATTTATGGGGAGGGCATGTTCCTCATGGTGTCAAAATGATCCATTATTAGTGTAACTAGTGCAGTTCATGTAGCAGGTGCAGTGTTTAATGTGACTGGTGTGCATGCCAATGGGAAGTGTACTATATACAGGAAGTTCTTGTTTCATGTGCCATCTCGTGTCCCACCTCAAACCCTTAGGGGTGTGACACTATAACGGTATGACGGTATACGACAATATTAAAATATGAAATAGTACATAAACTTAACATAATACCGTGATAGTAAATCACCTGGCAAAAGCTATTTTCATGCGGGGAAAAAAATATTTAAATCATTACCCTACTAAAATGTCTAAACAACCCATATTAAATAATATAATACTGGACCTGGGGTGTCTACAACGCGATTGTGCATGTGCAGACAGCTCTCTCGCATTTCCCAACCCTGGTAGGTAGCTGTTATTAGCTAGCTAGCTACACAGCATAAATCTTTGTTTGCAGTCCCTTCTAAAACTTGCGATGTCTGATGCTGGTCCTATAGTACTAGATCCGATAAGCTGATTATACAATGAAGTAAAAATGTTGCTTAATTCACAAAGTGAATGATTTATATTGATTTAAACATACAATTACAAGGAATGAACTATATTCAGTTGCATTTTTTGTTTTATTTTTCAATTAAAATGGTATATACATTGCAAAAAGCCATACAATAATCAGGTCTAGTTGTAAATTTTGTGTGATACTTTTTTTTGCTTAAAACCGATACTGTGATAAACTGAAAACCTTGATATTGAATAGTACGATACCGTGAAAATGTAATGCGGTCACAGCCCTACAAACCCTTCCATGACAACACAGCGGGTCCCAACACACAGTTTGCTGTGAAGTGTAAAGTACTGTGGAATATTAATGCTAAAAGACCACACGCTTTGTATTGGAACAGACATGTTCACGCAACAACCCCTGTTTTTGATTTCCACCTCCACAGGTCTCCAAGATCCCATTTGGGGTGGAGCAGCACTGTTAGTGGAACCCAGTGTTTTCTCCTCAGTGTTTGAGCTGTGCCACAAACTGCACTGTGCACCCATAGTGAACAAAAAAATGGAAGCACCCATGTAAAAGGCACACAAAGTTTGTGAGAGTGTGTGTGTGTGTGTGTGTAGGGGATGGATGTGTTTGTGAGAGAGAGAGTGAGAGAAAGCAGGTGGGTGTAAGGAGAGAGAGAGAGAGAGAGTGTGAGTGAGAGAAAGAGAAAGCGGGTGGGGGTAGGAGAGAGAGAGAGAGAGAAAGCGGGTGGGGGTAGGGAAAGTGATTATAAAGCATCAGTGCACTCCATCTCTCCCTGACCCTCAGTGTGCTGTACATCACTGGCTTTATGTTCACATCATCTCAATCACACATGTTAATTAACATACAGAACCTTCAGAACAGTCTACAGTGCACTCCACTTCCAAGGTTGGGTGAAGCATAAAAAAGTTGAAATGTCCCTTGTGTGTGCGTGTATGTGTGTGTGTGTGTGTGTGTGTTAACAAATCTAGAAATCTTGGGAGCAAACGTGGGCCAACATCGTCACGTGCCATTGTTGTATAACATCCTCTCTGTCTCTTTCTGGTCCGCCTCTTTTTCCAGTAGGATGTGCAAAAATAGTTATGCAAATATCTGCTGTGCTCCCTCTGACTTTTCTCGACCCCTTTCATGTCTTCCCTCTATTTATGGGGAGGGCATGTTCCTCATGGTGTCAAAATGATCCATTATTAGTGTAACTAGTGCAGTTCATGTAGCAGGTGCAGTGTTTAATGTGACTGGTGTGCATGCCAATGGGAAGTGTACTATATACAGGAAGTTCTTGTTTCATGTGCCATCTCGTGTCCCACCTCAAACCCTTAGGGGTGTGACACTATAACGGTATGACGGTATACGACAATATTAAAATATGAAATAGTACATAAACTTAACATAATACCGTGATAGTAAATCACCTGGCAAAAGCTATTTTCATGCGGGGAAAAAAATATTTAAATCATTACCCTACTAAAATGTCTAAACAACCCATATTAAATAATATAATACTGGACCTGGGGTGTGTGATTTAACTACCACCTCTTTGGCTGTTCGCGATTGTGCATGTGCAGACAGCTCTCTCGCATTTCCCAACCCTGGTAGGTAGCTGTTATTAGCTAGCTAGCTACACAGCATAAATCTTTGTTTGCAGTCCCTTCTAAAACTTGCGATGTCTGATGCTGGTCCTATAGTACTAGATCCGATAAGCTGATTATACAATGAAGTAAAATGTTGCTTAATTCACAAAGTGAATGATTTATATTGATTTAAACATACAATTACAAGGAATGAACTATATTCAGTTGCATTTTTTGTTTTATTTTTCAATTAAAATGGTATATACATTGCAAAAAGCCATACAATAATCAGGTCTAGTTGTAAATTTTGTGTGATACTTTTTTTGCTTAAAAACCGATACTGTGATAAACTGAAAACCTTGATATTGAATAGTACGATACCGTGAAAATGTAATGCGGTCACAGCCCTACAAACCCTTCCATGACAACACAGCGGGTCCCAACACACAGTTTGCTGTGAAGTGTAAAGTACTGTGGAATATTAATGCTAAAAGACCACGCCTTTGTATTGGAACAGACATGTTCACGCAACAACCCTGTTTTTGATTTCCACCTCCACAGGTCTCCAAGATCCCATTTGGGGTGGAGCAGCACTGTTAGTGGAACCCAGTGTTTTCTCCTCAGTGTTTGAGCTGTGCCACAAACTGCACTGTGCACCCATAGTGAACAAAAAAATGGAAGCACCCATGTAAAGGCACACAAAGTTTGTGAGAGTGTGTGTGTGTGTGTGTGTAGGGGATTGGATGTGTGTTTGTGAGAGAGAGTGTGTGTGTGTGTGTGTGTGTGTGTGTGTAGGGGATTGGATGTGTGTTTGTGAGAGAGAGTGTGTGTGTGTGTGTGTGTGTGTGTGTGTGTGTAGGGGATTGGATGTGTGTTTGGGAGAGTGTGTGTGTGTAGGGGATTGGATGTGTGTTTGGGAGAGAGTGTGTGTGTGTGTGTGTGTGTATTTGTGTGTGCAAGTGCAGGTCCTCCATGCATTGTTCCTCTTCAACCCGCTGGTCCTCCCTGATGTTTTATTGATGCTGTTTTTAAGGAGTCTGAATTATTGAGTGCATTTATAAATGGCCAGCATGCACTTTCTCTCTCACTCATACAGGGGAATGAGAGCATGCAGGGGGTCTCCCAACATATTTTACCCCATTTTATATCAAAACAGTTTTGGCAAGTGCAGGCATGTACACCAAACCCCCTAACACACACATTCTCTCTCTCTCTCTCTCTCTCTCTCTCTCTCAAATAAAATCCTGTCCACAGACCGATAACCCCATTCACTGCGTCCTGCTGTTGTGTTCTGGGTTTCAGCAGCAAAATCTCTCTCACTCTCTCTCTCTCTCTCTCTTTGGAACATAAGACCCTAAGTGTATGGCACATATTTTTATTTCACTGCATCCTGCAGTCCTTTTCTGGGTTTCTGGTGTTTGAGCTCTGCAAAACAGTTTGGAGCTATGAGTGGGAGGAAAGGCACATATTTTGCACCATGGCTGTCATACATGCAGAGGTTTTGGCAGAAAGCACCATGGCTGTGACATCCTGCTGTTGAAATAATGCCACAGCAGGTCCACAAAGGGGGTCATACTGACCCTCTTCTCTCCAAACGTTACCCCAACCCCTCCATCTACCTGTGCTTAGCACTCCTCCATTTCATTCTCAAATTTAAAATACTTTATTGGTATGAATTATAATTCTGAATATATATTTATGAGGGCTATGGCTAGGCGGCAGTGTGGTATAATGGTTAGGGAACTGGGTTTGTAACGTTAAGGTTGCAGGTTCAGTCCCCAGGTGGGACACTGCCATTGTACCCTTGAGCAAGGTACTTAACCTAAATTGTTTCAGTTAATATCCAGCTGTATAAATTGATTGTATGTAAAGAAATGTAAACTCTAAGTCGCTCTGGATAAGAGCATCTGCTAAATGCCTGTAATGTAAAGGCTATAGAAAAGAAAACAGCCAATGAATCATTATGACCCCTATGTACAGAGAAATCAGAGGACAGAACAATCATTTCTCTGTACTTTTCTAACCTCTTCTCCTCTTTTCTCTCCCTCTGTTTTCCACTAATCCCCTTTGTCATCTCTCATTATATCCTAAGCATAGCCCTCTCTCTGTATTGTTCTAATCCCTCATCTTCTCTCTGTGCTGTTCTAACCCCTCTCTCTGTGCTGTGCTAACCCCTCTCTCTCTCTGTGCTGTGCTAACCCCTCTCTCTGTGCTGTACTAACCCCTCTCTCTCTCTGTGTGCTGTACTAACCCTCTCTCTCTCCCTCTGTGCTGTACTAACCCCCTCTCTCTCTCTCTCTCTCTGTGCTGTACTAACCCCTCTCTCTCTCTGTGCTGTACTAACCCCCCCCTCTCTCTCTCTGTGCTGTACTAACCCCTCTCTCTCTGTGTGCTGTACTAACCCCTCTCTCTCCCTCTGTGCTGTACTAACCCCTCTCTCTGTGTGCTGTACTAACCCTCTCTCTCTCTCTCTGTGCTGTACTAACCCCTCTCTCTCTGTGTGCTGTACTAACTCTCTCTCTCTCTCTGTGCTGTACTAACCCCTCTCTCTGTGTGCTGTACTAACCCCTCTCTCTCTCTCTCTCTGTGCTGTACTAACCCCTCTCTCTCTGTGTGCTGTACTAACCCCTCTCTCTCCCTCTGTGCTGTACTAACCCCTCTCTCTCTCTCTGTGCTGTAGTAACCACTCTCTCTCTGTGTGCTGTACTAACCTCTCTCTCTCTCTGTGCTGTGCTAACCCCTCTCTCTCTGTGTGCTGTACTAACCCCCTCTCTCTCTGTGTGCTGTACTAACCCCCTCTCTCTCTCTCTCTGTGCTGTACTAACCACTCTCTCTCTGTGTGCTGTACTAACCCCTCTCTCTCTCTCTGTGCTGTACTAACCTCTCTCTCTCTGTGCTGTACTCTCTCTCTCTGTGCTGTACTAACCCCCCTCTCTCTCTCTGTGCTGTACTAACCCTCTCTCTCTCTCTCTGTGCTGTACTAACCAATTTCTCTGCACAGCAGGCAGATAAAAAGGCTGGGGATGGCAGCTTGCTGACCGATGCTAACGGGGTGGAGCCGGGCCCGGGGGGGCAGAAAGATGGCGGGAAGTGGCAGAGGCCGCGTTTCACCCGCAAGGCCCTCATGAAGTGCTGTCTGGTCAAGTGGATCATCGCCAGCGCAACGCCACAGGGCCCAGGTAGGGGGCGGGCATGAGCACTTAATCAAAAGAGCCAACAAACCAACAAACAAGTCGTTTCTCCTTTCTCTGACTGGCGAGGCAGTGTGGTTCAACCTGGGTTAAACCAGGGCCTGACCCCCTCATACCACTGTGTCTATGAGTTTTAATACATGGTAATCTTCACAATGCATTATCATAAATATTATCAAAATAACATATTCAGTATTACATTTACATTTATATGCAAATCACATTTAGCCATTTAGCTGACACTCTTATCCAGAGCAGACTTACAAGTGAGTGTATATAAGTCCTTATGTGCTATAAAAACAGCGCCATACCTATAACATGAGTTAAGTCACAGAAAAATCAATTGATGAGTAACAGACGAGTCAATCGTGTCAACTGTAGAGACAAGCACAAGAACAAGAATTTATTTTTATTTTATATATATATATGTTCTCTACTGTAGAGTAAAGCTAGTGGTTATGTTTTTCAGTATAAAGAGTTTAGTAGAGAACGGAATCTAGGCAAGAGGAAATCAACGAAGATCAAAGTACATTTTACATATGATCCCTTTGGACTAGCATAAACTCTTTTAGAATTTAATTAACATTGAACATTCTACAGTGGTGGCCTCCACCTTCATTATTCTGTTATTTATTCAGCAAAATGGCAGTCATAGAGGTACGAAGAGAAACCTAAACTCCCAAACATTCTTACCACAGTGTGTATGTAAAGCAAGTGAGGATGGATACGAGATGCAAAGAGCATGCTGGGATCTGCGGTCCCCCATCGACTCCCTCGCTCAACCCACCCTGTCCCCATCCCCCACCACCGCAGTCTCTGCCCCAGATGTTTAAATTATTGACAATTTCCCTCCTGTGCCGGCATTGTGGCTAATGTGTGTGTGAGTTCAGTACAGAGACACCCCCAGTGTGACTGCCGGTGAAGAACAGCAGGGGGGCCCAGAGAGCTGGCCTGTGTTTGCCTGTTATCCTCGCCATTCATTAATTCCTATTTTCATGATTAACACACATGCTATTTTCAACAAGGATGACCTAATGTCAGCAGTTTTTTAAATCTTTACATTTTTTTATGAATTAGTTTCAGATTTTTTCCAGTTTTTCTTCCAATTTAGAGGCCAATTATACCCTCTATTTGCCCTCCCCCACATGAATTCACCACTTGTCTCTACAAGGCAAGCTAATTCTCAGAGGTCAGCGAACTCTGCTTACTTCAAGACGGTCACCCTTATGTGCTTATCAGCAAACTCGTGCAGGGTCACCCTCCCCCTGCCCTTGAGGGGGACAGCCAAACGTCGCCCTGTTGTGTTCTGTGACACTGTGGTACATGTTACAAATAGGTATACATACTTACCTCCAGAGGTCACTATGTTAGTTCCTGGTTACCTCTAGGGCTGTGTTCGAAACCGCTCACTCATTCACTATTCCCTATTCCCTATATAGTGTTTACTATATAGTGTACTATGTAGCGAACGAAAATACTGTTTTTGGATACTACAACTGAACGTCATTTGCGTCAAAACAAAAGGTGCCGGATATTCAGGTGACGCAAGCGGACGCGCCCAGTATCGTAAACAAACCGAGCACTCATGGCAGCAGGTTGAAATGTACTCAGGTGGTATCGGGTTTGCATGTTCAGTTTTGAATGTTAAATCCCAAATAAATTGTTGAAATTCGAATGATGTGCAAGTGTGGTTTTGTCAACTGTGGTGCTGTCTGCTAGCCACTGCTTTAGCCACCAATAGCTACCGTTATGGAAGTTGTGAGCTAACTAGCTCGTGTGGAGAAAATAACGTTAGGATAACTCACGAGCTCACGACTAGCACCAACTCCCATAGCGATAATAACGGTAGCTATCGGTGGCTAAAGCAGTTAGCTAACGTTACCACCACCATGATTCCTGTTGCTGTTTTACTGCTGTTGGCTCAACTTTTGTTCTTGAGGCATAAACGGAGGTGTATGTATGACGGTATGACACGACCGCATTGCATTGTGGTACACAGGAGAAATTGTAGGGTACATTCGCTGTTCACTACAAATCACGGTGAATTGTGGGTATTTTGTCGTTCACTATATAGTGAACGAAATTAACAGTTTAGAATTCGTCGCACACTACAAAATGGCGTACACACTATAGGGAGCGGTTTCGAACACAGCCTAGGATTGAATATCCTGTGAGGATGTGACGTAGGGCTGGCGGGAAAAATGCAGAGAAGAAGGATTGAATGGATGCCATGTTCTGCTCTTGCTCTGAGTAAACCTAGCTTCTATTAATGTGACTGCCTTGCCTCTTGCCTCCTGATTCCGCAACAAAACAAATTGGCGACAAGGATGGGATCAGTACCAACCCCTGCGCAGTTTCTCCAGTGTGTGGGTGAGCCAGCCATTCCGTTTGAAACTCGGCGGAAAATCTTCTATAACTATCTGCTAGTTATTAACGCTACGGGAAATGCGTGGTCAGATGTGAGACGCCGTGCTATTTTACTGCATTGCTTAGGCACGGAGGGTCAGCGTCTATTCTATAGCTTACCAAACGGAGGCACTACGTACGAGGAGGCAATGTCCGCGTCAGAAGCACATTTTGTGCCTAAAGTTAATGTCGTAGCTTGCCGCCACAATTTCAGGCAACGTGCACAAAGGCCTGACGAGACTGTAAGGCAGTATGTTGCAGCATTGCGCAAGCTAGCGGTTCCATGCCAGTTTGCATCTATGGAGAACGAGATGTTGCGGGACCAACTAATTGAACGGGTTTATCTACCTGCAATCAAGGATAAACTTCTAATGGAGGAAGAACTTACTTTAGAAAAAGCAATGACGTTAGCGTGCTTAGTGGAGTCAGCAGTGACAAATTATTCTCTTCTCTCCGGTGGAAATACAGCTACTCCAGTGCAGGCTATTACAGCTAAGCCTGCATACGGCAGCAACGTAAATCCCGCTCCTCCGGACAGCCGTCTCATTCTCACACAGCGCATTCAGGACATGCATCTGGAAAACAGGGTCGGAATTGTTTTCGTTGCGGATCTACAAATCACTTCGCTAATGCTAAAGACTGCCCTGCTGTATCGTCCACTTGCAATAAGTGTGGTAAAACAGGACACTTTGCTAAAGTTTGCAAATCGGGGGCCAAAGAGGTACGGGAAGTTTATATACTGGAGGTTACGATTCTTTGTCTGAATGACGTGTCCACCAATGATACAATCTACTGTAGCGTAGATATCGATACTCTGAATAGCAGTGTTCATGCTGTCGAGTTGCTGGTTGACACTGGGTCATCTGTCTCGATCCTGCCAGAGACATTATACAAGAGACATTTTGCAAACTGCCCGTTAACCGAGCCCCGGGTTAAATTAGTTACTTATTCCAGAGACCCTTTGCCTGTGCTGTGTTGCCTTGATGCTTTCGTTTCCCATGATAACGTGTCGTCCAATGCTACGTTCTACATCGTCAAAGCCGGATCTCCATTGTTAGGCATGGATCTAATCCGTGCGCTAAATTGCCACATCGTCGGGGACACGGTTCTGAAGAAAACAGCACCGGTATGCGAAACACATGCCGATACAATTACTAATAATAGCGACAAGCCTATCGGATGTGTTAAAGGGTTCGTTCACAAAGTGCAAGTAAATGAGAGCGTTAAACCTGTGCAACTAAAATTACGTCGATTACCCTTGTCAGTGCGTGAAGAGGTGGCATGCGAAATTCAGCGTCTGCTCAAAGCTGGAATTATAGAGCCCATTGATGCTCCCCCATGGGTCTCACCTCTCGTAGTAACGCAGAAAAAACAAGGAGGCATTCGAGTCTGCGTCGACTTACGTGAGCCCAACAAAAGTGTTATCATGGACTCACATCCACTGCCTCACATGGAGGACCTGTTTGCTGAATTGAAGGGTGCAATGCTGTTCTCCCAAATAGATTTAGAGAGCGCGTATCACCAACTACCTCTGCACGAAGAGAGCCGTAACCTTACCGCTTTTATAACGCATGAGGGCCTTTTCAGATACACCAGAGTTCCTAATGGCTTAGCTTCAGCACCATCCGCTTTAAAAAAAATGATGCACACCTTACTCAGTGATCTGCCCGGCTGTCAAAGCTATTTGGATGACGTGATCTGTTATGGAGCGTCAAAAGCTGAGCATGATAAAAATCTCAGAGGGGTCCTACAGTGCCTCAATGACTCCGGTCTTAGGCTGAATGTTAACAAAAGCTCCTTTGCAAAACAGAGTGTCATCTATTTAGGCCATGTCATATCCAAAGACTGATTGCGCCCCACTCCAGATCACATTACAGCCATTGCAGAGGCCCCTGAGCCAAAAGATGCGGTAGCACTGCGCTCCTTTTTAGGTCTCCTGTCGTGGTTTAGTAAATTAATTCCCAATTACGCCACGGTAGTTGAGCCCTTGCGAAGTCTGCTGAGAGCAACATCACAGACTGACATAGAATGGACAGAGAATGCAGAGAAGAGTTTCCAAACACTGAAATCATTACTGATTAACAACCCTGCACTTACTTTATTTGATCCGAGCCTACCGACATTCGTCTCTACCGACGCTTCTGATTACGGGTAAGCTGGCTTGTGGCAGGCCTGTCCCAGCTGCACCCGGCAGGGCAGGGAAGCTGGCTTGGAGGCAGGGCAGGAAGCTGGCTTCGGACACTTTCACCTGGCAGGAGGAAGTGGGCTGGCTGGTCCGAAAAAGAGGCAGGATGGGTGCATATAAGCGAACAAAATAGACAGGTGGAAACCACTGAAGCTGAGAGACAAACGAGGAATGAACCCTCAAAACAACGATCTGACAAGGAATGAAGGAGCCGGGTAGATATACACTGCAGGGCTGATGACAATGATGGGAGGCTGGTGTGAACAGACGCTGGAATGGGCAACAGGCAGCCTGCTGGTCAGCAAGTTGCTCTTGTAATATAAAATATAAAACAATTAACAAACAATCCACAAGACCAAGGAAAAGACAAAGATACATTTTGACCGCTGACTGTCTCTCCAGACTACCAATTTCCTGTACAGATGCTGAACAGTGACCAGAGCTGGTCGCTGAAATTACTCCTCTCCTCATGGCGCTGTCTATAGCTGATTTCACAGCAGCATGTGAAACGTGCCTGGAGCTGACACAGCTGCATGCGCGGATTCAGAATGGTTGGCCAACGTCGAGAAACACTGTGGCGAACAAACTTTCATGTTATTTCTCTGTGCGCCATGAACTTTCCATTGATTCTCCTCTCATCATGCGTGGTTCACGACTGCTAGTGCCAGCTTCTCTGCGCGCCAGAATAACTAATCTGGCACACGAAGGGCACCAAGGGATCGTGCGCACCAAACAACGCCTGCGTGAGCTATACTGGTGGCCACGCATGGATACTATGGTGAACGACCTGATCGCTTCATGTGTTACTTGTCAAATGAGTGACAAATCCGCGAGGACCTATCCTCCTCCAGTGCAACCTGTGGACCTCCCAGACGGTCCCTTCCAAAAAGTTGCGATGGACATAGTGGGTCCTTTCGAGCGTGGTTCCCACAACTACCTTGCCTCTTGCCTCCTGATTCCACAACATAACACGCCCCCGATCGGGGCTCCCCACCAGGGTCAGTCTGGTACAGTCGGGTTTCAAACTGTGACCGTGATAGTCAGACCAGCCAATATGAGCACGTTAGACCACTATGTTAACAGAGCTCCCTTTTTTAAAGTTTGTTAAACGTTTTTTTCTTAAAAAAAAAAAAAAAAGCTTGGAGCAACTGTTTAATTTAAAACATATCTCTGAGCTATATTGAAAGTGATTTCCTACCCCGACTAATCATACGATAAGATCAGGATAAGATCAGATAAGATATAGTTTATTGTCCCAGATGGAAATTTGCTATGGGTATTTGAAAGCGGAAGATTTGAGGGAAGAATAAAATGGATAATAATAATTAAGACAGTACCCTCCAAACGTATTCACACCTTTGATAAAGATGAGCAATGAAGGCTGTATAAAATAAACAATACAGGTAGAGAGATATAGTGTAAAAAAAAAAAAAGGGAAACGTAACATTTTTTTCCTCAAAAAGATACACGTTCACACCCCTAAAAATTATTTTAAATAAAATCCAACAAAAATAAATCTGCATGAACTTTTGTAAGATCATCTCAATCTTAGGGGAGTGGGCTTCCTGTTTCACTGGGCTATAAAGATGATGTCAAATCCATTTACCATCCATGACCATGGGAAAAGGCAAATAACTCTCAGAAGAAACAAGACAATGGGTTGTTGATCTTCACAGGTAAGGAGATGGTTACAAACAAATAAATAAAAATAAAAGATACCACTATTAGGTCAATAATGAATACGTTTTTGACTAAATTAACAAAGTGCTCAAGTTGCCTGCTCTGTAAACATTTGAGTTGGCAATGTTCATTTTTTATATTCTATTTATAGTTGTGTTTGGAAGAAAATGAACAGTCCTATAACTCAGGTCTTACACTTGATTTATACACTTGATCCAAAGGAATCTGTCGATTATATTTAATGCCATTATACATTTCCCTGTACAATTAATGGTCGGAGGGTTATTTTTGCTTTTCAGTTTAACGACTGCTCACAAGAGGACTGGTTATGAATGAACCTAGGAAGTCTTTGTGAGGGGTAGGACAGTCTGCTAAGCTCAGCATGCAGTCTGGGGCAGAGTTAACATGTCATTTGGGGAGATATTTGGTTATTGGTTATTTGTGGTCATCGGTGGTTCTTGTTTGTATTTTTGGAGGTACAGCATGCTCATTATAATATTCTGTAAAAACCTAAGGGCTTCAACACACAATATGCAGAGGCAGGTTCATTTGGGTAAAGTCCTCTTACTTAAATATATATATATACAATTATGTCCAACAATCAATTTAGAAGTACGACCTGGAATGTTAGGGGACTTTGGGTATTAGTGAAACTGAAGCAAATGATGTGCAGGATTAAACATTTGCGGTCAGAAGTGGTGTTTCTACAGAAAACTCATCTATTTTCCAATGAGGTACTTTGATTGAGAAAACGAGGACAGGACAGCACAGGACAGGTCATAACAGCCCCATGTCTTTCTCACTCAAGGGGAGTCACTGTCCTTATTCATCCAGACTGCTGGTAGATTCATTATAATCCAGAGCTCATTAATAGGTGAACACCTCAATCTTGTGAATGTATACGGGCCAAATACAGATGAGCCTCAATTATTTCACAATTTAATTTTTAACCCTGTCCTTACTCAGGGGAAACATAATTATGGGAGGTGATTTTAATTGCGCCCTCAGTCTGCTTCAAGACCACTCAGCAGACCAAGACATTTCCCATGCACAAACTAGAAATCTTATTCAACACTATATGATAGATTTGTATTTGTGTGTGGAGAGTTGAAAATCCCAAATAAAATAAATACTCTTGTTATTCTTCCACACACTAGACATACTCCACACATACTCCAAACATATTACTCCACATTTTACTGCACATATTACTACACATACTCCACACATATTACTACACATACTACTTTTTAGTCTCAAGAATATTATTGTCCAATGTAAGTAATTGTTCCTGTGACAACATCTGTAATATCTGATCATGTACTTTGATTAGGTTTCAGCTAATTAATTTAAAGTGCCACTTTAAAGCTTACATTTTCATTAAAAAAATGTATGCATGATCCTAAATTCCAAAGCTTTGTGGAATACAACAGAGACTCCTCCCTCCGTCTGATGGGAAGTGTCTGAGGCTTATCTTAGGGGTCAAACAAAATATTCATTCAAATGTTAGAAATAGAAAAGAACATTAAATTATTCGAGACAGAATGTTTTTGGATGATAACCCAAAACTTTGACATAAATTGGCCATTCCAATAGTTAATTACAATGAGATATCCTCAGAGAAAGCTCTGGTAAGCTTAAACAGACTAAAGCAGTCTTATTATGATGAAGATGAGAAGGCTGGCAAACAGTGTTAAAGCCTTTCAAAATGAGAGAATGATTAAGGAAGTACTAATTTAACCTGGGAACGATTAGATTAATTAATTAGAAATGAATAATGCATTTAAAGTCTATTATGATAACCTTTATACATCAGAGCCTCTATCTGATTTTGAGTTTCTGAGTTTTGAGAGGATCTTTATGTTCCTATACAAATGTCAGAGTTGTTGTTGATATTTATAAAGCCTTCAAAGGAAAACTACCACTTTTGGAAATGGTAGAAGAATCTTTTGAGAAGGGTTGTCTCCCCCATTACCTCAAACTACTCTGATAACAGTCATTTTAAAACCTGGGAAACAATATTCAAACTGATTCAAAGTCATATAGGCCCATTTCTATACTTAACTCCAAAAGATCATATCTAAAGCATGTGCTGCTTTATGGTTTTAAAGATTTTGGTTCCGATTTTTTCCCATTTTCTCCCAATTTAGATAGCCAATTATTCCCTCTTTTCATGTCAAATATCCCCCCCTTGTATTGTGAGTTCGCTGCTGTGACCGGCAGTGACAAAGGCGATGTAGCGCCTCCTCCGAGCTGGACTCGCCAAGCCGTCAACTGTAACTCCAGTACACATTGAGCCACTCTTATACACAGCAAGCTCATATCGGCTTTCACCATCCTTGGGGCGGACAGCCAATTGCTGTCCCCTAGTGGCACTCCCGGCCACTAGCATGGCCAGTGGAATTGAACCCTGTCCGCAGTGGGCAGCATGCGTCCCGGTCGGATGCTTTTAACCGCTACGCCACCCGAGATACTTTTTATTTTTTTTTTTTTTTTCCACAGTCCTTCAACAATACAAGAAGAGTGCTAAGTGTACTGCATGCTGTTAAAGGGGCGTCAGACAGGGCCGTCCTCTCTTTGGATGCCGAAAAAGCCTTTGAGCGAGGTCATATATTTTTTAGGTGTTGTCCAGATTTGGTTTTATATTAATCCAATGTCTGAGGTTTTAACTAATAGTATAGTATCTGATCCTTTTAGATTGACTTGGGGTACCCACCAAGGCTGCCCAGTTCTTGTGGCAATAGAGCCTCTCGCTATCATGATCAGAGCTCATTCTGATATTGAATTACAGTTGGGAAGTTTGAAAGTCATATCGCCCTGCATGCTGACGATGTTGTTTTATTTTTGACGAGCCTGATGCATTCCTGTTGTCTCTAATAAAGTGCTATGGAAAATTCTCAGTCTTTAAGGTTAATGAATCAAAAATCTACAATCCTCTTTTTTTAAAGAATATGAGAGACTTAACCCCCGGTTCACTTTATCTTTAGAAAGTCCCCAAAAGGTTTTACTCATCTTGGTATGAATATCACCTCTGAAGTAGGACACATTGTTCAAACAAATTATGACCCAATCGTTGCCTCAGTAACAGCCTCTGTCAGTACACAGTCACTCTTGCCCAATTCTTTAATTGGATGTACAATTTAATCCAAATGAATATTCTCCCCAAATGTTAAATATTTTCCAATCTATTCCCTTCGGTCCCCCTCCATCTTTTTCCATCAATGTCTTTTCATCTTGTTGTGATCTCTTTTTGTCAGAAAATATCACAATAAATATATTTCTTAAAGATCCCCCCAAATATGTTGACCAACCTCATGAAACACTGTAGAAGACACACAGGTCTCTCTGAGATTAGAATAAAATAAAATAATTTTCAAATTCTTTGGAGCGTACAATGTAGCTCATTCCCTGTATTGTTTATTTATACACCCTTCTTTGCTAATCTTTATGAAGGGTGTGAATAATTGTGCAGGGTACTGTATATATCCCTCTATGGCATGACTTTTTATTTTTTGGGGAAAAAAATATTCCACCCCATTTTTGGGAGCTTGGGGGTCCCTGATAATATATCCATCATAAAATGTGTCACCCCCACCCTCCCCTTCCCCCCAATCAGATATTGCGACGATGGTACTGAAACGCCAAGGTTTTCTATAGTACATTTGATAAGTGTAATAAGGAAAACAAGCAGTATTATCCATTAGAAAATAGTTTTATTTTGATCAATCACCTTACTTACTTACTTACGCCTTTTACCCCGCCTGGGGCATAGGCCGTCAACAAGAGTCCTCCAAGCATCCCGGTCCGGGGCAACTTCTCCAGCTGTCCCCAAGAGTGGCCCATCCTCTTGACATCTGCCTCCAAGTCTCGGCGCCAAGTGTTTCGTGGTCTACCTCTATTTCTCTTCCCTTGGGGGTTCCATTTGAGGGATTGTCTTGTGATGTTTAAGGCTGGTTTACGGAGAGTATGACCGATCCATCTCCAACGCCGTTGGAGAATCTCTTCCTCTGCTGGGGAGGAACAACCACCAGTCAACACATAAAACAAGCTAATTACTAACACATCTCATGTATTATGTTTCTCACATTTCATAGAAACATATAAATCAGCATCCAAATGACTGTCCATGTGTGTGAGAGTGTGTGTGTGTGTGTGTGTTATAAAACAATCAAACAAGCTAATTACAACAAACATATCTCATGTATTATTCTCACATTTCATAGTAACATTCAACATCCAAATGACCGTGTGAGTGAGAGAGAAAGTGTGAGTGTGTGTGTTTCAGTGTGTCTGAATGTGTGTTTGTGTGGGTTATTGTTTGAATCAGTGTTTCTCTCTTTTTGACAAAGCACAGTCTGATTTCTTATTCGGTGTGTAACCTCAGGTAGCAGTTACTGGTGGATGTGAAACAGAGGTGGACATCACATTTCCGGCACTTGGCTTTTGGTGTACCTGTGCAACCTGGCACCTTGCATCTCCCCTTCTTTTCTGATCACAGTGGGCTGTGGCATCCAGGCACACATCAGGGACTGGAATTAGAGCAGCAGGTCCCTCTTCTCCTCATACTGACCAGCAATTGTCGAACTGGGACGACCTTTCTTGCGCTCCAGACTCTTTCCACTTTTGCACAGGGCTTCAGCGATGTATGACTTGAAGGTATACAGCTTCATTTGTTCCTTCTTCCCCATGCCAGTGCCTTCGCAATCTCTTCGGTAGAGCAGCCAGGCGGTCACGATGATCATATCCAGGAAGTGGAACACCAGTCGGTGGTACCACTTCTTTGATCTGATTTTGTTCCGGTACAGTGCAATGAGTGAGTCAAGCAGATCCACCCCACCAATATTCTTATTGTATTCTTCCACCACAGCAGGGCGGGGGACTTTGATGATCACCTTTTGCTTGCGATCCCATCTGTCGACCTTGGTGACTGGGTTGGCTCCAGTATAATCACTCAGAAGGGTCACTGAGCGGTTATTGTACCACTTCACAACGTGCAAGTTGGTTTCTCCAAACATGGCCATCTTCTCTTCAAAAGATCCACGTCTTGCTCTCTTCAGCTCATCATCGCACATCAAGTTGACACCTGGTAGTCTGTTTCCACGGGCAGTACCAGTGCAGTGAATTCCGTGCTGAGCCAGTGTGAGCACAAGAGGGACACTCGTAAACCAGTTGTCGAAGAAGAGCTTGTAGTTCTCTTGCTTGGGTATAGGCTGGGCCAGGCGGAGGACAACGTTGCCACTTGCTCCCACATCTGCTAGCTCAGGGGGCTGTACAACTCTCCCTGTGTAGATTTCCAAGTTGTGCGGAACACCATCAGAGCCAGCCAAGACGAGTATCTTGTAGCCCCATTTCTTTGGTTTTAATGGCAGGTATTGCTTCAGTCTAGTTCTTCCCTTGAATGGCACCATCTGCTCATCAACAGCCAGCTTCTCACCCATTGGGATTGACGTCAGTTTTGAGGTTAGATGAGTGACTAGTGGACGGATCTTGTGGAGTGGATCATCATTTTCCTCCTGTCTCTCTTCATTGTTGCTGAAGTGCAGGGATTTTTTGATGGCCTCCCATCTATTCAGGGTCATGGTGTCAGCTACTTGGGACAGTCGGCAGGCTTTGTTCCAAAACATGCAGGTGCTTGGTAAACCAAACAATGACATGTACACCACAGTACCCAGGAACTGCTCCAATTCTTTTGTAGTGAGGTTGAGGGGCTTGTTGGCGTCACATTGTATCGCATATAGGTTTGACTGCTCTACTTCCAGAATGTCTTCAGAGAAAAACTGCTTGAAGTACTGGAGGGGGGACATGATATCATCAGATCTTGGAAGCAGGCCCTGCCATTCTGGGTAAGCATTGGAGTTTGCATTGTGGAGTGTTCTCCATCGGGGTAGGCGTGGAACCTCAACCCCTGCTACATCTTCATCTTCATCTTCATCCTGAGACTCAGTCTCATTGTCAACAAACAGGCATTCTCCTGAATAGAAGAAACAGGAAACACACCTTTGAATGTGTCATATATCCTGTCATATACCCTCCACTGACACACATGCAAACAAACGTACACACACACACAAGTGTCTCTCAAACCTGATTCAGGGATCCACTCTTCCTGACTCTCTTCAAGCTCATTCTCCTCACTGTCAGTCTCCTCAAGCTCACTGTCCTCACTGTCAGAGGGAATGGCTCTAACTGCACAATCATGTTGCTTCTGCCCATAAAATGTTCTTGTGTCCATGTCCTGAAAGTATCAGTAGATAGTAAAGTCAAAACATTGACTATGGTCATAATTATGCATCCAAACACATCTCCAGACTTTAGCCCTCAAAGACCTAAGCTTATTTTGGCCGATTTTCCCTTCTTTTACTTTTTGTTAAATTGTTTTCAACCATTACCTCTTACCATCAAGTCCTATCATAAAGTATTATAAGAAATCATATAAAATCACTCCATTGTATTATATGTGTGTGAACTGCAATGAAAATCCCCCCAAAAACAAAAACATAAATCATATTCTTGTATTTTATTGCACACAGCCAACACACAATGTGTACCAAGACTTTTGATTTCTGTTTCTGTCACACCAAGGTCTTGGTATGAGAAAATGATTTAAAAAACGCAATGCAACTTTCCAATTGATTTTACGAGGATGAATGACAAAGTCTGCCTAGAAACAGGAAAAAACGCCTTTGAATGGGTACGTCTTATCTACACAATCAACTTTACGATTGGTTTTACGACCATGAATGACAGATTTACAGACCAAAGAATGGAAGGAGATTTATGGTTAGTCCCACCCTAGTTTGAATGTTGAAATCTCCGCCTGTGTTTACCAGAGAAATCTGAAAATGCGAACACCACACGGTGAGAATTTAAACGCATTTTTCAGATTAAAGATAGGTTAAAAATTGTTTATTTTATAAGCATTTGAAGAAGAGGAGTGCTTTTCGTGGCGCCGGCGCCCCGGTAGGTCTCTGTTAGCATAACATTGCCTAACAAAAGTGGGCTAACTGCACAATGTTGCCCTGAGGCAACGAATGAAAAAAAACAGTTTTTAGTATAAATAAAAACAAAATAAGTCTTTAAACAATCAAACATACTTCCTACACACTCATACACATGCACATCTTTTTTTGAATGAAATTATTTCAATTTAAACATGTTAAAAAGTGAAATTTATCTTACCGATTCACGGCAATGTCCCATGGCTTCACTTCCTGAAAGGACTGCTCCACCCCAAAACAAAAGGCCACACCAACTTCAACTCATCATTTCATTGGACAGGGACATATCTGGTGATAGTATTTAAATAAATATATGAAAAAAAATTTAAAGGGGCAGTGTGAGGTCCCAAAAGGTAGTTTGTTGCCTGAGGGTGCCACCATGCGGTAGAGGAGTTTTATCTCCTGTCTGGGAGGGAATATCCGATTTCGTAAACGGAAAATCAGGACTAGTTTTAAAAATGCATAAGGGCCCGATAGTGGTAAACAGGAGAAGAGGGGAGACCGGTTTTACAGTACAGCACACATTTTAATGAGCTCCCGCCTCTGTCGGCTGTTATTAAAATAGGCTAAGGGTTTTATAGCGGCGGGCTTTCCATCCTTCGCAGTAGCTGTGTCTGTTCTTCTTATCAGCGTTATCCATGGACAAACTCATAATTTGTCTTTATTTATTTAAATTTTTGCAGAGTTTTGTTTTACTCTGAGCAATGTTCAGAACGTTGTATCCATGGACAAACTCATTATTCATGAGTGAGCACGGCATTTATTTTACTACTTTATTAAAGATGACAATGCTGTGCGCATGCTATGAATAGAGCTGGCGCCCTCTTTTTTCAGAGTTTTGAATCAATTGTGTTTTTTTCTGTATTTGTATTGTGAATGTGCATGTGCGCATTGACAGTAAATGAATATATTATTATTATCAGAATTTATTTGGTCTGTTGGTTGGATATCAGTGGAGAGAGTGTGTATTGTTGTCATGCCAATAAAGCCAAACAGAGACAGGGAGAGAGAGACTTTTAAGGTCTCCTTTTTTCAACATGGAGACGTCACTGTATGCACTCTATTTTCAGTAATTAGTGGCAATTACTCAAATGAGCATGACCAATTATACAACTAATCTGAGTGTTGGTTGTCGGAAAGTGCAGTTTCAATAAAACTTGTCTATTCCATCTCAATTAAATCACTGAATTCTTTGATAGACAGAGCAATCTGCTTGATCAACCTTCATCAAAATATACAACTCACAATTAAATTAAAATAACAGCTGGTTTCGAAACCTGACCGCGTCAGTCCGACTCTGGCCGGGAGCCCTGATCCGGGTGGCTTTTGGCTGTCCGCCCCAGGGGGAGGGGGGAGAGTGAGCTGCCACAAACTAGGTGAGAAGCGTGTAAGGGTGTCTGCAGAACGTGAGTGGGCGAATTCCATCTCGAAGGAAGCAGAGTTTCATGCCCTCAGAGAATTACCTCGTCTCTCTCCAAATGCACTGAGGTGTGAGCCGGCACCAGATCTCCCAAGAAAGCAGGAATGTGTTAGAATCACCCTTGACTTGCTAGACTCCTCTAAAACTGCCAAACAACTGAGCTCAAGCCGTGGGGGTTAGCTCCCTCTCTCTTTAGACCTGGTTAATTTACGATTTGGGGGAAAGCCCTGTGCAAGCCAGGTTTAGACCCCTTTTTATATTTTTATTTGGGTTACTTACTATCACAGCATATCTTTTCTAGTTATCCATTGAAAATATCCTTTCATGATTAGAATTGCGATGACACCAAACATTGATAGGGCTTGGGGAAGAGAGATTGGTTTAAACAGAGATATTGGTTGAGCTGATATCTGGAAAGACATAGTATGCTCAGGCAAATAATATTACTGCCATCACCGCCAATCATACCAGGTTGACCTCCGCTTATTTCTGGCAATCCATAATTCTTTTCTCCATGATCCATCATTTCCAGCTCATAGATAGAACCCCGAAATTGTGGTGTGCGACATAGGTTGTAAGTTTGGTGTGCTGATCTAATATGAACTGCGCTGGCTGCCAAAGCTAGACACCTTAGTGTCCTGGTTTCATTCACAGAGTAATAAACCTGTCAATGATGGTGCCATACTTGTTTATGAGAATTTAGTTTACAAGTCTACAAATTGACATTGTTTCAAAAAGGGAGTTTCCTCTTATGGATACGTTTTTACACCTCTACGACAAGTCATGAAAGAGGAAACAACAAATGATCTGACAATGATTAAATTCAACACCAAAATATTCAATATTGTGCTCCCTTGCAGAATTTTAAAAACCAAGGCATCCCATCAATAACAATTTTGTTCTTTATATTTTTATTTTGCCTTTAGGCTGTCAAATAAATGTTTCCTTTTGCTTTCAGTTGTTTTTATAAGTTTGTTTCCGCCCACTCATTTCAACATATCAGTTTCTTTACTCCAGGATGGGCATGACATGTCCTACAGAAGTGTCAACAGACATATTTTCACAATTTAAATCAGCCTACTCACAAATCAATCAGTAAGATTATGTGTGGTTCTGTGCAGCGCCAACTGCTGACTAGTCTACTACACTGCAATACGCACCTCATTTGTGGTAATTTAATCTTTACTTGAGATCGTAATGTGTTAATAGCTAAACAAGTTGCTTCAGAAAGTCCTCCATTGACCTCTTGGTGTGGGAGGACGGAACTACAGGTTCCTGACAGAGGTGGTGAAAAACGCATTCCCTTAATCTTAACCTCTGCAGCCCCCTCTCTCCCACCCCCATCCCTTCCCCTACTCAAACTCAAAATATGACAATAAAAAAGAAAAAACGCCCTCATATTCCTCACCTTCATACAAACCTGACACAACTCCTTCCCCTGCATATCCTGAAAGCTCCCCAGTGCTGGAGAACTGAACGACAACAGCCGCATTCCCTCCTACCTTCTACCACTCACCTACTACTACTGTCACTTTCATCAGAGCGAAAGGGGAGTCTCCCCCCAAGAACAGAGAGAGAGGAAGACAGAGATGTGTTGTTTACAGTAAAAGTGTGAGCCATAGTGAGACAGACCAGTTCTTTACAGTACGAGTGTGAGCCATAGTGAGACAGACCAGTTATTTACAGTACGAGTGTGAGCCATAGTGAGGCAGACCAATGCTCTGAATAATTCGATTTTTTTCTAGTTCAAAATTTTTGCTCTCGGTTGGTTTTTTCCGTACACAGAGGTGTTTTTATTTTGTTTCTTTATTTCTGCGCTCTTTCTGTATTATTACTGCACTCCAAGCAGTTTGTGGTTCTGATTGTTCCTTGTTGGTTCATGTGGAGAGCATGGATGAAGCCATAGGACAGGAACGGTATAAATCACATTTTCAGCCTCGCGGTGCTTGCTATTTACAGTATACATTACAGCTGTTCATTTCTGGTACTTGCATTCTTGTGTTCACACCAATACTGCCGAGATTGATTATTTTATCTCTGATGTTTAGAGCCCTCCCATTGGTGCTGTTGGAGCTGAAAGCACTTTATAAACAGAGCCACAAGGAGTGCAGAGAGAATTCACAGTAGCAGTTCATCTCACTTACCACCATGCCCATTATTTAACAACTCCAACAGTCCTTCTTTTAGTTCTGTTTGTATTGCTGCCAGGGCCGACACTACGTCTTAATCACTGCTGTCTTGCTGTATGTGCTTCCGTCCATTCACGTTGCCGTTTAGGTGTGCATTTGTCTGGCTGTCTCTGTCTGTCTGTCCGCCCGTCCGTCAGTCATTGTTCCTCTGTCTGGCGTGCATTGCCGGGCACCAGCAGTTTTGTGTGTGTGTGTCCCTTGTCAAGTCCAGCAGTGTGTATCACAGTCATCATTTTGATTTTGTTTTCACTCCATTTGTTTTCTAACTCCATGACACACTGCTCTGCTGAGCTGCGCAGCCATGGTGCTGAGGGGCTGGAGCAGGCGCACTGCAGGCACCCGATTGTGGTCATGGTCAGGGTTTGACTCTTGGTGGTGGTCACTGCACCAAGGACCAGTGCTTTAGCTGGAGGAGCCCCCCTAAAGGCCTGAATTACAGCCCTTCAAATCACTGCAGAGAATTCCGTTAAAAGTGACAAAATTCTCTGCAGTGATGTAAACCATCTCTTTACATTTCTTAAGACGTTGGTATATTAATCTGCGTGTGTGTGTGTGTGTTGTTATATCTTGTCGCAATATTTTATACGCGATAACTGATGTCAGTACAATTTTGGTAATGAATCATATTTTGTCACCTTCAGATTGCATCACAGTCTCAGTTTGATTTAGGTGGAAGTTGCCCATGGGTGCTGATGCTTGTCTATTTTGCATTGTTATTCCCAAATGTTAAGGTTAGGATTTGGTAGGAATTAGCTGGTCCTGTGTCAGTGCCTAGGCTAGGGAAAACTTTTCCCTCAAGCTCTCGCTCAGTGTATTAGTGCCCTCTGGTGGAGAAAAAGGGTATTATCAAGATAATCGTTCACATCACAATCATCCATCTGATAGGGGAAATCCCAGGTGCAGTCTGTTAGGTTCTCTTTTCTCAAAGCTGAAGCAATAAGCAAAGGAATAGATGGATTTGATTTGTTTTGTTTGTCTAGTTTTTTTGTTTGTTTTTTTTTAAAGCAGAAAAATTCAGCTGATTATACATTACAGAATGATTTCCTTATGTGATACTTTTCAGTTAACACAAATTTATTTATTTATTTGCTTTTCATGGTGAGGTCTTTCGCACCTTCACGCCTCAAAACGCAATTTGCGTTTCACAATGACGAGGACCATGTGACCTCTCAGCTTTTCACATTTGCCACCGAGAAACCTTGAGAAAGGTAGCGTGGTAAAGTTATCCTTTGCTGAAATCCAGTTCTGAAATGGAATTCATAAATGTGATTTATGGAGCTAAATAATGGTTCTGGCAGAGGCAGGCCTGTGCCCCCTGCGTGCGTGTGGCCCGTTTGGGTTTGGGCGATCATTGGGTTCTGATGCTCGTTGTCCCAAGGCTGCACACACATGCCTGTGCTTCTCATTCTGCCTTCAGCTGCTTTTCTTGGCTTTGCTTTCCGGTTCAACAGGAAATTCTCTATAAATCAACTTTTATCTTCACAGTTCATCCCTTTCTCTTCCTGTGTTCTGCCTTTTTAATATCATTTTCACTTAAACGTTTTTAACCAATTTTGAAATGTTGTTTTCCACTTTGATATTCAGTGATTACATGAATATTGCCATGATCATATCTGACAACTTATATTAATTTGATCATGACCTACAATAATATTTATTTGTTGATTGTATCCTATAATACAATAACTGTGACTGTACCATATGGTAATATTAGGTTGGTTGCACCCTATGGTAATATTGCCTTTGATGTACTGGTTATAATATCGGTTTGATCTTTATAGGTCATTATAGGTCATTCTTGCAAGGAGAGGGATAGAAAAGAGGAGGCGAACAAAAACAAGACTAGATGGGAGAAAAAGGAAGGAAAGAGAGGGGTTGAGAGGAGGAGAGGAAGAGAGTTATCGACAGGCACAGTAGAACAGTAACTGGAAATGGAGTGGAAAGAGAGAGCATCAGGACAGGGCGGGGCTGGGGCGAGCAGGTGAGGAGATATCAGTGTGTGTGTGTGTGTGCATGTGTGTGTGTGTGTGTGCGTGTGCGTGTGCGTGTGTGTGTGTGTGTGTGCGTGTGAGGAGAGATAAAAATGAACATAAAGAGGTGGAGAGGCAGGGGACTGTGATGTCTTATCGGAAAGGTCATGCGCTTTTATCAGGGCCTCAGTGGCTTCCTCTGTTTAGACATGTCCTTTTCACACACGCACATGCACACACACTCTCAAACTCTCTTTCTCTCTCACACACTTACACACACAGACTCACTCATACTCACATACATATTATTTCTCTCTTTCTCACACACACACACACACACACACACACACATTCTCTGTTTCTCTTTCACACACACACTCTCTCTCATACTCACATACATATTATCTCTCTCACACACACGCACACATTTTCTGTCTCTCTCTCTCTCACACACACACATACACACATTTTGTCTATCGCTCTCCCTCTCTCACACACACACACACATACACACACACACACACTTCTGAGAAGTGACTGGTGGAGCAGTGTGAGATTTGTGTCTCTCCTTATTGAGTTGTACCTGTTATACATTCCTTAGACTAATCACAGTACTACTTTTGGTGCCCAGGAAAGCTCAGATTTTTAACTTGATGCTACATTTGTCAGTTTTTTACTCTTTCTCTGCCTAATTTTGCACCATATTGGTAATCTGCGTTTTTTGGTATTGGTTAGTGTTCCTGCATGTTATCCTCTGGAATTCTGCTGGTTTAAATATTATATTTTGATTATTTAAAACATTTTGATTATTTTGGCTGTTTATTTACTGTTTGTGGAGCCCTTTGACTGGCAATGGGAGGAGTCATGGCTATGTTGTCGATGGAGACGGGGCGACACTTCTCTTGTCAAAGCTTCTTCAGCAGAAACAACACAGCACAGTACTATTGCTCAGGTACCGATTATCCATCTGTCTGTCTGTCTGTCTATTTGTCTCCCTGCACAGTTCTATCGATCAGGTACTGATTATCTATCTGTCTGTCTGTCTATCTGTCTCCCTGCACAGTACTATTGCTCAGGTACTTATTATCTGCCTGTCTGTCTGTCTGTCTTCCTGCACAGTACTATTGCTCAGGTACCGATTATCTGTCTGTCTGTCTGTCTGCACAGTACTATCGCTCAGGTTCTTTATCCATTTTTATGTTTTTATACTGCATGTACCATCTCTGTACCTGTGTCTACTTGTATGTCTGTCTGTCTGTCTGTCACTACCATCACTCAGGTGCTGTTGGTCTGGCTGTCTGTTTGTCTTTGTGCATAGTGGCATTGTTTCAAGCTCAGGCTTCCTGTCCTTATTTTAGTCTCTGCATAATAATATAATAATATATGCCACTTAGTAGATGCTTTTATCCAAAGCGACTTACAGTAGTGGATGCATACATTTTTCAGTATATGTGGTCCCAATGGAAATTCAACCCACAACCTAAGCGTTGTTAGCGCCATGCTCTACCTACTGAGCCACACAGAACCACTCTGTCTGTGTCAGTCACCATCATTCAGGGACTATCTGACTATCATATCAGTCTATCTCACTCCTGGCACAATGCCACTGAGCTGTAGTGTCCTCTCTTATAAGCTCTGCTCTGGTGTCTGGCCCTCTTTACCTTTCAGATCTGTATGATCTGTACATCACGGCAGCTATCAGGCCTGCTTCCTGTATGACATCATGGCAGCTGTCAGTCAGTGACAGCTGTCAGTTGGCATCACTTCTTCTGAAATACTCTGCTGTCTATTATATTTATATTACATTGGTTCAGCAGAAACGATTATCCAGATCGACTTACAAAACTGGTAACAGAGCAATAAGAAATGTTAGAATATACTAAACTTTTATGATTATCAACTGTCATGTTGATTATCATAACATGATGACATGTTCAACTATCTTGTCAGCATATCCAGTATTACTTGAAGTGGTGAGATTTGCGAGTTCTGGGAAAGAGGGTTCGGGTTTCGGGAGTCTAAATGCAGTCTGAAAAGGAAGGTCTCTGTGACTCTGTTGTCCTGACCGCCATGGTAAGCCCATTCTACCACAGAACAGAGAGGAGACATGACAGGGAAGTGCATACATGCTGGGCAGGGGTGTAACAAGCCTCACACCGCATTAGCCCTCCAAAATATACAGGTAGGCAGGTAGTTTACACTCAGAGCTCTCTATTTAATGCATAAATGGAATGACCAAAAGTACTGAGGCTAACTTGTTGGTTCACAGGCAACGGAAACTGTTTTTACTGTGCTAACCATATGTAGACACAGTTCAGGAACACTTTTATAACTAACTGGTTATAACTGACTAATTAACACCTTATAGACTACTATACGGGCACTGTGACCCTTTCCTGTGGGGTTTGTTTGTTAACTATGTGAACATTATATCAGGCTGCTCCCAGAGATCAGACCATCACTGGCCAGAAGGGGGAGCCGGTGAGCCTGCAGTGGTCTCTGTGGCATGATTGAAAGCGTTATGAGCCCTAATGGTTCTCGTATTGAACTTTATTCAAGTTGGGTCTTGGAGGAGCTGAAGTTCCGATGCTCAGAATTCCCCTGAGGCGCGGCCCACGGCATAACATCACTGTCAGCTCTTTGTGCCGAGCTTTAAAACCTGTTTACCTATCAATGTTTTACGTAATGCAGTGCAAAAAGTGTGTGTGTTTCATATAATCGGGAAATGAGTTTGGCCATGAGACTGGGGTTTGTGTGGTTAGGCAGAGAGAGAGAGAGAGTGAGAGAGAGAGACAGAGAGAGAGAGAGAGAGAGAGACAGGCTGGAAAGGAGGAGAGGACTGAGTGAGTGAATGAGTGAGTGAGTGTGTGCCTGAGTGAGGGAGAATGTGAGGGAGGGAATGATTGAATGAGTGAGTGGGTGAGTGAGGGAGCAAAAATAGGAGGAGTGGGTGAGCTAGTGAGTAAGCAGGAGGATGTGAGTAAGTGCATGTGCGAGTGAGGATCACTGTGAGAGAGCGAGAGTGACAGAGTGAATGGAGAGTGTGCGTGAGTGAGTGTTTGAGTAAGAGAGTGAAGGAGAGTGTGACTGAATGAGTATTTGAGTGAGAGAGAGAGAGAGAGAGAGAGAGAGAGTGGAGGAGAGTGTGAGTGAGTGAGTGAGTGTTTCAATGAGAGAGTGAAGGAGAGTGTGACTGAGTGAGTGTTTGAGTGAGAGAGAGAGAGAGAGTGGAGTGGAGAGAGTGTGAGTGAGTGAGTGTTTCAATGAGAGAGTGGAGGAGAGTGTGACTGAGTGAGTGTTTGAGTGAGAGAGAGAGAGAGAGAGAGAGAGAGAGAGAGAGAGAGAGAGTGAAGGAGAGTGTGAGTGAGTGAGTGTTTGAGTGAGAAAGGAGAGTGTGAGTGAGTGAGTGTTTGAGTGAGAGACAGAGTGTGATTGCTAATTTGTAATACAATACTAGTGTGTTACAATAATCACAAAACATTTCAGTGATGGTCAAGCACAAACATGCCTTAACTCACCGAGGCCTTGGAACATGGTGTGTCTGTGTATGTGTGTGTGTGAGAGGGGGGGGGGGGGCTCTTAGAGATACAAAGGAAACCTTTAAGTACGATCACTCATAATATCAGACGGCAAAGATGATCCAAAGCCCTTGAGTGGAATGTTATGTCAGCACTTGGGTCCACTTTTTAAAATGGCTAATGGCATTCCAATAGGCTAAAAGCTGGCCTTCATTTCCTATAGCCGTCTTTCTGCAGTGAGCGGTGTCTAATCGGTCTGTAGGTACAATGACGTACAGTGCATTGATGTACCTCTTTTGGCAAGGTTGTAATAATAATAACTTATTCTGATACATTGACGTACAAAGAGATTGCGTTCTTCTTTTTTATTTACTAGACATTGAACCTGACAAAAACATATTGTAAATGACATTTCTGAAGTTAATTACACATGTGGGTCATTTATTAATGTAACAGAATGGTTTGCTAGTGATCTGCCAGTGCTATGGAGGGCATTGTTAAGGGAAAACACAGTATATGGTTGTGAATGTGCTTGTATTTGTACATTATTTGCTTAGCAAGCACCTTATGTGAGTAAATTATAGGGTTTGCGTTGACACATTTTTTACAGCAAGATGTATGCACAGCAATACATGTTGAGCGTCTTTTTCAAGCGCACACCAGCTGTGTCACATCCAAAATTCAACCCATGGTAATGTAAGCAAAACGTTGTGGCCTGCCCCAATGGACACCTACATGGGATTACTCCAGCATAAAGCACACAGGGGCACTCCAGGGTTTTGGATCCCTCCTGTCAGGAAGTCCGGGGTAAACCACATGTTTTGATTCCCAGTCTGGGGTGTGTGAGCATGCTGTGTTTTTCCCCTTTTATGACACGAACCTGCTGAAGCATGGAGACACGCCCCTTGATGACTTTCATGTAAATCTTGTTAAGGAGGAGAGAGAGAAAGACAGAACAAAAGAGTATGAAAGAAAGAAAAAAGAGAGAGAGAAGTAGAGAAAGAAAAAGAAAGAAAGAGATATACACTCAGTGGCCACTTTATTAGGTACACCTGAACACCTGCTCGTTAATGCAATGATCTAATCAGCCACTCATGTGGCAGCAACTCAAGGCATAAAAGCATGCAGACATGATCAAGAGGTTCAGTTGTTGTTCAGAGCAAAAATCAGAATGGGGAAGAAATGCGATCTAAGTGACTTTGACCGTGGAACGATTGTTGGTGCCAGACGGGGTTTCTGAGCGTCTCAGAAACTGTTGATTTTCAAGCACAACAGTCTCTAGAGTTTACAGAGAATCAAAAAACATCCAGTGAATGGCAGTTCTGTGGGCGAAAACACCTTGTTAATGAGAGAGGTCAGAGGAGAATGGCCAGACTGGTTCAAGCTGACAGGAAGGCGACAGTAACTCAAATAACCATGCGTTACAACAATGGTATGAAGAGCATCTCTGAACGCATAACACGTCAAACCTTGAAGTGGATGGGCTACAGCAACAGAAGACCACACCGGGTTCCACTCTTGTCAGCTACGAACAGGAAAGTGAGGCTACAGTGGGCACAGGCTCACCAAAACTGGACAGTTGAAGATTGGAAAAACGTCGCCTGGTCTGACAAATCTTGATTTCTGCTGCAACCTTCAGATGGTAGGGTCAGAATTTGGTGTAAACAACATGAATCCATGCATTCATCCTGCCTTGTGTCAACGGTTCAGGCTGGTGGTGGTGGTGTAATGGTGTGGGCAATGTTTTCTTGGCACACATTAGGCCCCTCAATACCAATTGAGCATCGTTTAAATGCCACAGCCTACCTGAGTCTTGCTGCTGACCATGTGCATCCCTTTATGGCCACAGTCTACCCATCTAATGGCTACTTCCAGCAGGATAATGCATCATGTCACAAAGCACACGTCATCTCAATCTGGTTCCACGGACATGACAATGAGTTCAGTGTACTCCAATGGCCTCCACAGTCACCAGATCTCAGTCCAATAGAGCACCTTTGGGATGTGGTGGAACGGCAGATTTGCAACATGAATGTGCAGCCGACAAATCTGCAGTAACTGCGTGATGCTATCATGTCAACATGGACCAAAATCTCTGAGATTCTCTGAATCTCTAAACTGGTCTTCTGGCTCAGCCCAGCTCAGAGAGCTGGCGGCACGAGTCCGGTATCGACCCTCTTTGCCTCGGTCCCTCCTTCCAATGCCTCCCCCAACGCCTTTAGCTCAATGCATTAGGAAACGCAAAGTCATCATCAGCTATGAGCCACTGAGCTTTCTGCACGGAAGCAAGACTGCACACACACACACACATACACACACACGCACACATGCCAGGAAGAAAGAATGCGTGCACACACACACACACACACACACACACACACACATGCATGGAAGCAAGACTACACACACACACAAATGCATGGAAGCAAGAATGCACACACACACACAAATCTTTCCACAGCTTCTAAATGGGATTGAGGTCTGAGCTTTGACCGGGCCACTGCAGATCTTCCTACTTGGCATCAGCAGAAGGATATAACAAGATTTCAAAGACTATCCCCCAGAGCACCTTTAAGTCCATCATAAAGAAACGGAGAGAGTATGGCACAACTGTGAATTTGAACAGGCTGTCCTCAAAAACTGAGAATCCGTCCGAGAATGGCACTTGTTAGGGAGGCCACCAAGAGGCCTATGGCAACTCTGACAGATTTACAGTCTTCCATGGCAGAGATGTGAGAAACTGTCCATGGGACAACAATAGCCCGGGCGCTTCACAAATCTGCGCTTTATGGGAGGTTGGCAAAAAAAGAAAACCACCATTGAAGAAAACACATGAAATCTCAGCTAGAGTTTGCCAGAAGGCAATCCTATCCTAGTGGAGGAAGATCCCATGGTCAAATGAGACCAAGATTTTGACAATTTGGCTTCAACATTAGGTGCTATGTTTGGCGCAAGCCTAATACTACACATCATCTCAAGAACACTATCCCTACTGTGAAACATGGTGGCAGGAGCCTAATGCTGCTCTGTTTCAGGGACTGGAACACTTGTCAAAATAGAGGGCAAAATGAATGGAGCTTCTACCAAGCATTAAGTCAAGGGGGGTGAATACTCATGGAATAAATTATTGTCTATTTTTTATTTGTAATTCATTAAGAAATAGCTTTAGAGCTGTTCTTATTGATATTGTAGAGTATTTATTTTGTGTTGATCACTGACACAAAATCCAAATTAAATCAATTTTGATTCCATGAAGTTGACACACCCACCAAACTACCACCATAGACAGTTGCCTTGGTGGCTTTAGTATGCCTTGGTTGCCTGGCTGCCATTACATTTCACTAGCTAGCCACTAATTCATTCATTTGGGGTTTTCAACTGAGGATTTGGAGGTGGTAGAACTCCACTTGAAGGTGGTTTAGGGTGGAAGAAGGTTGTGCACTATGAACAGATATTGATGAAATCATAAGCACCCCTGCATTCTGCTTTATCAAACCAAATATTATTTAAGGTGGCAAGATACCAGATTCAACATACTTTGTGGGAGTTATGTCATTGGCACTGGAGTTTCTAGTGATCAGAGCCACAGATTGTCTATACTAAACAGATGGCCAGCTCTGTATCCTTAAGATTGCGAGTTCTGTCATTGCTATTGTTGTATCTCAAATTGTATTCATTAGGGGGTGTAGTTGAGGACAGAACACTCATAGCTAGCATAGCACCTCCTGTTACCAATCAGAAATCCCCTAGAATAAGTGAGTACGGACTGAGAACCGAGGGTTCGGGATAATTATCAGGTCAAAGGTCATTTATCTGCTTCCCCTATGCGTACCTCAGTAGCCACCATTGGAGAGCAGTAACCATATATTGGTATATAGCAGTAAGTATATTCAGGAAACATGCACACATAACAACATAGTCAGATTTACCACAAAACATGTGAAGACTTCATACGCAAAAAACTATAAACGCCATTCCTGCAAAAACCAAACCAAACAAAACGAGATTGAGATCACATTGCTTTCTTTGCGATTTACAGATCGTTACGTTGCAAAACTCTACATATCTCTGGCTCTGCATATCTCTGGCCTCGTCTTGCCATTTCTGCCCTTTCATGGCTACAAGGCCGTAAAGCAGCCATCGATCCACCGTCAGTTAAAATATTAAAACAGCTTTTAAGTGAAGGAGACTCCGCCTCTGCCCTTTCTCCTTCTCTTTTCCTCCCTCTCATTAACCGCTCCTCTCTTCCTCTTTTCCTCCCTGTACCTCTCAATCCTTTATTTCTTTGATACTTTACTGTCTCCATTACTGAGTGTTTATAACTCCAACAATAAAGTGAAATAATGCCCAACCAAAATAATATTAAACTGGTAACACAAGGTGTCTAAACAGGCAGTATCATTGCCCACCAGGTTACTGTATTTAAGGGTGAATAGAGAGGTCCTTACATTTACATTTACATTTACAGCAAACGCTCTTATCCAGAGCAACTTACAAGATGTGCATTAGTGTTGTATAGGATGTGCATCCTTCGTGTTGTTACAGGTGTTTGTAACAAGTGTCATTCATATCTTAACATCTATTAATGAATTAATGAATATCTTTTCATATTTATGGGGGTGGAGCTAGACAGGACTGAATGGGACACACCACGAAGAGACGGTAAGTGTGAAAGGGTCTGAACACTGTCTGGGAGAATAGACGCACAGAAAGAGTCATTCAGATAGCAGTGGGGCATAAGGGGAATCAGTACAGAGGGAGGGATGGGAGGACTGTCCGCATCTCTATCCCTCTTTGGGCCTTGGAAAGAGAGAGAGAGAGAGACTTTATGTTACTACCACTTTTCATTGGTTAAGATGTATACTTGTGTTTTTACGATACTAAATGTATGTTACGCGTTATGGAAATATTTCCTCTATGTATGTCATGCCAATAAAGAATGTTGAATTGAATTGAAATTGGAGAGAGAGAGAGAGAGAGAGAGAGAGAAAGAGGGAGAAGGGCTGGACTGATTGTGAGTGGAGTGAGTGAGGGAATGATTGAGGGGAAAGAAGAAGGGAGGGGGCAGGAGGTGAGATGGGCCGAAAGAATGAGGAAAGGAGAGAGGGGGTGGTGTTGGACACAGAGGTAATGAGAGTTAGAGAGGAGAGAGAGAGGGAGAGAGAGAGAGAGCTCCCAAGTTATTTATCTTTAGTTGAGGTGAAGAGAGAGGAAGAGTGCTCCTTAGTGCTTACAAGACAGAGAGATACACAGAAAGAGAGACCGGGAGTATACATTGAAAAGAGCGACAGGCTCTTGACAAGAGCATGGAGTCAGCAGTCTCTGCTGAAGACTAAGTTTGGAGGTGAAGGAGACAAAAACAGAAGATAAATAATGTAAACATGCTTAAGCCCTATGGATTTTGGATGGACAGTCTTTACTTTAATCTTCTGCTGGAACTTGAGACAATGTGGGGGGCTAGGAGGTAAGATAAACACCTGGTTTTTGCTGAGCTGAGAACTTGGCCGGGAAAAATTTGACTGAAGATTTGATGGCACACAATGGACAAAGAATGATAAAATGACCAAGAAGTGAAAGAGAGGCAGGATATGGATAAAACATATTTATTGATAAATCTATTGGAGAATATTTCTGTAGAGGGAAGGGATGGACATTTGTCTCGATGAACAACTTTATGATGTGATTTGTGCATTGACAGGGAAAGGTTTGGTAGAAAGTAAAATAATTTTTACTATTTATAGTATAAATTTACATTTGTTTATGTGGTTATAGTGTGTCTGTCAGTCAGTTTGTGCAGTTTGACGTAGGGAGTGATGTACACTGTGTGGCAGACACTTAAAAACAAAATGATGTGGAAATGTGGACACCAATTTTTGACACTCAATTAATTTCCTTTAAAACTTGGGAGTTGACTCTAATCTGACAAATTGCACTGAACGAGACTGTAGTGTCCTGTTAAGGGATATGACTGTGATTGTGATTTGGAGAGAGAGGCATCGCCTGTAGTGTCAGTGATCAGGGGCGGCCCACCCCTAGCACATGCTCAAAGCCTCTTGTGCCTCCGTACACCTTTCTGCACCGAGGAGGAGAGAGGGAGCAGAGCACGTGGAGGAGAAGAAAAATACCTTTAAACTGCAGAGGAACCGCATCCCATAACTTCATAACCCCAGCATCCTAAGGATTCCCCCCATTTAAGACGCGACCCACTTTGGAGTTTTTGGCCTTCCCAAAATGATTTTGGCGTGGCGTGACTTTGAGAGTTGTGCAGGACACTAGCCTATGTGGATCAAAAAATATATATTTTCTGCAACAGCCTGATTGTCCACACATTGCACCCGCAGACCTCAGTAGGTTGCTCTGCTCACCAAAACGGGACACACACCCCGCCTGGGCCTCAGAGCCGTCGTCCCCGGCAATCGGCCATGGGCATACAGGGCATGGAGCTGTTTGCCGTGGGGGTGGTCATCATTCTGTTTGTGGTAGTCCTCAAACAGTTTGGCATCATGGAGCCCATGTCAATGGAAGGTAAGGACAGGGGGAGCCATGTCATTGTCATGGTAATGGGTCAGGAAGTCAAAGCATTTTTTATTCATAGTAAAAAAAAAAAAATAATTCTGTTGTTTGCTTGTAAAAAAAAATACAGGAAAAACTGTACCCTTCACCTGACAGCCTTTCTCAGAATAAGCGGAATGATATACGTGCAGTTTTATTACACCCTGACTACAAAGGTATAACTATCACGTCTGTGTCTCGTTGAAAAATATCTAGCGCGGAACACAAATTTGCCAGTACAAAAACTGACACTGCCTTAGTCTTTACCCCTACCCACGCCATACTTGGCCGTAGCTCCTATCCTTATCCAAAGCCTAACGCTAAACCAGTTTATAATTGCGCAAGTTGTGTGGCAGCGTGCACTTGCAGGGAAAGGGACACAGCGCTCGCATGCAGCTGGTTTAACTACTGTAGATGATTACGTTAGTAAACATTCCTGCGCAGTGGATCTTAGTCAAAAAGAGAACTGGTTGATCACAGAGGCCTTTTAGCTTTTTGTTGTTGGTGATGTCACTACTCATTTCAACCCAGTTGAGGGTACAGGTCAGGATATCTGTCCCATGTCTTGTCTTCAGGACTCCTCCAGTTGAGACAGTGGTGATGATTAATGGGTGTATATTTTGGGGGCCACTGTTAAGACTGTTCCGGTGTGAAGATGTCTGCAACTCGAATCCTGACCGTGGCAGTGCCGACAGTGGCTTCAACCAGTGAGGGAGAGATTCAGTTATTGGGATTTTCCAGGTTTCCTTGTGCACCAGTGACCTCCACTGGTCAACCTGGTACCTGCAGTCTGCCTGCGACAGCTGCGCATGAACTGTACTCCTCTGACACAATTACTGCGCAAGCTCAGCTGCTGGACCGCACAGTGAAAAGAAGCAGCACACTTTTGAGGTGAGCATGTGCCGAATTAACAGGACGTTTTGCACCCCACCCCACATTCCCACTCCCACCCCACATCCCCACACTCACACCCCACATCCCCACACTCCACATCCCCACACTCACATCCCCACACTCCCACACTCAGACCCAGTATCCCCACACTCACACTCCACATCTCCACTCACACCCCACATCCTCACACTCACACCCCACATCCTCACACTCACACCCCACATCCCCACTTACACCCCACATCCCCACACTCACACCCCACATCCTCACACTCACCCCACATCCCCCACTCCCACACCCCACATCCCCACTTACACCCCACATCCCCACACCCCACATCCCCACTTACACCCCACATCCCCACACCAACATCCCCACACTCACATCCCCACACCCCACACTCAGACCCAGTATCCCCACACTCACACCCCACATCTCCACTCACACCCCACATCCTCACACTCACACCCCACATCCTCACACTCACACTCCACATCCCCACACTCAATCCACCCCACATCCCCACTTACACCCCACATCCCCACACTCACACCCCACATCCAGCATTACGTCACATTAACTATACAAGCAGTATTGAGTTGTCCTTACTGTGGCTAAATGCTCTCTGTCATCAGGGGTTTGTGAAGGACCCTGACCTATTATTATTATTATATTACCTTGTGAAGAACACTGACCTTGCCTTTATCACTTTGGGGATAGTCTCGCCCTCTTTTTCAATTGGCACTCATAATTGTGTGCCTGTCCCCCACTTCCCCACTTTTTCCCACTCCCTCTCACTCACTCTCCTTCTCTCTCTCCCCCTGCCCCCCTCTCTCATCTTCCTACTCCTGATCTCATTACAGAGCTCCCAAACCATAGTTTACCTGTGACCATTCATGTGCGATAGCTGTGTACTGTAGCAAGTGTTTCTGCCAAAACTGCGGAGCTCGCACGATTTTGGATGCGGCCTCCATGGGTTAGTCCGTGAGGCTACCAGCGAATTATTATTAAGGTGGGTTAGAAATCGTTGAGCGATATGGCAGAAATCACACCAGGCTGGGGGATCGCGAGACAAAGAGTTCACATGTCACATGGTGAAAGTGGGTCAATTCCATTTCAATTCAGTCAATACAGGAAATTAAATGAAATGAAATTCATGAATTGAAAAATTAGACATTATGGCATCTGAGGATTATTGCAATTAGTTCATTGAATTTTAATATATTTCCTGTTTTCTTACTCTGTACTACCCACCAAGAACATGGATGGAAAGCATGTGAACTGATTGCATCAGTCAGAAAGTGAAGCTATGTCATGAAAGGAATGATGTGATTCTGGATGATGTAGATGCATTCTGGGAACTGTGGTTTAGTGCATAAACTACACCACAGACCCCCACAGAACTAAACACATCTCTCTTAACCAATGTGGTACAAAACCAATTTCATCAGCCCATGTTTTTTGGTGACACATCAGAAAGGGAATAAGCTGCCAATACAATGTCAAATGTGAAAGTGTTCTTAGAAAAAAGGTGTGCAGGTGACAGGGAAACAGGCAAAGCGCCTTCTGTGGTTTAAGAATAAAGATATAGGGCCCTATTTTGGTGAAAAAAATTGTGGGGACGGTGTTGGTAACAATCAGACACAAAGTGAAGAAGGTGGCGATTTTTAGGGCGTGTCATATTTAATGCAATTTAGGTAATTTCGTGACTTACAGCCTAAAACAGGATTTATTGAGCGCACCTATGAACCCGCAGTTGTTTCAAAGAGGTTGGATTAACTTGTGGGTGTGGTGGGGTTTGGTTTCATAATGGCCAATCAGAACACCTATTTTCTATCCCTTTAAATACTAGTGCGCTCACGCTATAGCAAATTGGCAATTTCCTGACATGACAAGTTTTGTCATGACGGCTGCACTGCGCAACAACGCTTCTCAAAAGAGGAGAGCAAGGAGGTGCAGAAAAGTTGGCGAATCAGGGGAAAAAACAGGCGCACATTAATTTGTTATTTTCATGATTTGAGTTTATATTTTGAGATCTACATTGTTAAAAGAAAGTGTTTTATTTTACCATCTCTTTTTTTCCTTATTTGTAGGCTTTCCAACTTAAAAAAACAATGTTTTTTTTCTTCTAACTTAATGTAATTGTTAAATGCAAAACAATAAATAACAAACTCACAACTGCAACTAGGCCCGTTTCATTTATGTTCGTCATGCAGTAGGCCTACATGTGTCACCCTGGAGTGTGCATCACAAACCACCTGGATATTAATGGAGTGGACCCCCTTCCGATTCACATGATACAGATGGTGCGCGCAACTGCACATGTGTGCAGACCCCAGGGAATCCACATTACGTATAAAAATCCTGTTTAGTTCTCTGCTGACTGTCGGGTGTAGGAAAAGTAATAAACTAATTTGCATGTTGACAAGGCTGGAAGAAACTGCATGTACAGCCGAACTGATAGCTGTCTGGCAAACACCGGCTACCAAACCCAGGGTATCGCTCATGGTATCGCCTTCGCATATCGCCTATCGCGTTTTCTGTAGTGCAAATGGAAAGAATAAAACCCTTTTACATAAGAAAAACAATGTGCATACAAACATATATTTATTTAACAGGTGTATCTTTCTGAACGGTAGCGATGGAAAAGGCCTGCTCGCTTCAGTCTTTTATGTCCGTGCATTGAATAACCACAAGCTGTGGTGAAATCGTTTTTAGCTTCATTGATTACGTTTGCAAGTTACCCATGGATTGGACGATTTGCCTCAACGTGGGGGAAAATTAACAATATTCACAAAACATTCTCATGTGATTTCAGATAATGTGCGCATCAATAAAGTAACCAAATTGCACAGAGCGCCAGCGTTTGCGCTAAGAGGTGGTCTAGTTGGACATTAACTCATTATTTGACACCAAACTTGCATAGCGCCCAACTGTTTTCATTGTCACACCCCCTATTGCGCTGCCCAACCCATAGTCGCGCAAATGCCTTCACTGTGCACCACGAAATTGCCAAACTCGACGGAGATGGGAAATATTCAGTTTGCGACAGATGAAACTGGCAATTCACCTGCGCTAGGGCATAACGCTGCTTAGCGCCGGCAAGAAAATAGGGCCCTTAGAGTGCTTTGTTTACAGTATAGTTCTAATTCCACGTTAGCTCTAGAAAAGTGCAACAGGACTAGTCCTGGGTATCAAACTTAGTTGCAATGAGACTTAATTTCTCAGTCTCATCAAAAGTAGATTTATTTTGGTTAATAATGTTTTAAAGAGGATTAATAAAGTGTATTTAAGAAGACATTTCAAGCTGAGTTCTGTCAGCAGAATAAGAAGCCATATTTGGAGGTAAATTTCACAATGACACGTGAAATAATTTTTTCACAGTTATTATTGCATATAAAGGTTTATCGGAACTCAGTATTGCATGGTAGGTGGAGATCCCTAATTAATAATCCAACCAACAAGGAGACCATGTTTTTCTGTATGAGGGCATATGGAGGTCATTGGGGCCTCCCACAACTTTCCATAAGTGCCACACTTGCAAATTACACATGCAAATGGCTGTACTCAATACACCTAAGATAGGTCATTGGTTTGGTGAAGCACTGAGGCTGTGGAGGGGTTCATGACAAAGTAACACCTTCTCTCGATTCTCCTCACTCTCTCTGTCCACATCTTTTTCTCTTCATCAGCTTCTGTTCAAACCAATATAAAACTGAGGTTCTTAAAACCTGAGTTCTTTGTTTAACCTGAGTGTCTTCTGTCTCTCTCTCTCTCTCTCTTTTCTTGTCTCTCTCCCTCCTTCTCTGTGCATATCCCGCAGATGGTGAGTCTTTGTACAGTGTGACCCAGTGTGCTCCTCTGTTTCCCTTCCTGTCCCACAGGCTTATCCTTCTCTGCCGTGGCTGTGTCACACCCAAATTTGTGCATTCCCCTTCTCTCTGCCTGTCACCCGCCTTTGTTGTAAAAGAGTTTTGCAGATGATGTTCAGATCTACCTACCTCTTAAGGCCACAGGACAGGTCGCACTTCAGCCATTGCTTGATTGTCTCACCGACACCAAAGCATGGTTGAGTGCTAACTTCCTCAATCTTAACGAGAGCAAGACCGAGATCATCATTTTTGGCGATACCTCTCCAGTCCCGTTTGCCAATGCTCTAGGTCCTCTGGGCTCTAACATCCGGTCCTCCGTTAGAAATCTCGGAGTGATCTTTGATAGTGCCTTTAAATTCACCAAACAGGTCAGCTCAGTGGTTAGGAACAGCTTTTTCCATCTCAGAACCCTAGCAAAGACCAAGGCCTATCTCTCCCAGAGCGACCTGGAGAGAGTGATCCACGCCTTCATTACAACTCGGCTGGATTACTGCAATGCTCTTTATGTTGGCATTGATCAGGCATCACTACGCCGCCTGCAGCTTGTCCAAAATGCGGCTGCCCGACTCCTTACCAGTACAAAAAAGCGCGAGCACATCACCCCAGTCCTGGCCTCACTCCACTGGCTCCCCGTCCGTCACCCCATTGATTTTAAACTACTTTTAACTGTTTTTAAATCCCTAAATGGCCTGGCCCCACAGTACCTGACCGTGCTCCTGCGTCACCACACCCCATCCAGAGCCCTAAGGTCAGCCGACCAACTGCTGCTGGAGGTACCCAGGTCTAGGCTCAAAGCCAGAGGGGACAGAGCCTTTTCCATAGCCGCCCCTAAACTGTGGAATAGCCTCCCCCTCCACATCAGGTCAGCCCCGACCCTGGAGGCCTTTAAGTCCCAGCTAAAGACACATCTCTTCTCACTGGCCTTTGACCAGAGCTGAGCCTGCCTCCTAGGTCGCTACTTTTAGTCCCTTTATGTTTTATTTTTGTAATCTGCTGCAGTTTCTTTTCTTTACTTTTATCTTTATTTGTATTTTTATCTAAACCCTTGCACTTATTTGTATTTGCACTTTTTGCACTATTATGTTTAGTATATGTACTGTATATGTATATATATATATTTTTTGCTCTATGTTTTTTAACTGTGAAGCACTTTGGTACAGTCACCAAAAAACTGTTGTAAAGTGCTATATAAATAAAGTTGAGTTGAGTTGAGTTGAGAGCTCTAGAAAAGTGCAACAGGACTAGTCCTGGGTATCAAACGTAGTTACAATGAGACTTAATTTCTCAGTCTCATCAAAAGTAGATATATTTCGGTTAATAATGTTTTAAAGAGGATTAATAAAGTGTATTTAAGAAGATATTTCAAGCTGAGTTCTGTCAGCAGAATAAGAAGCCATATTTGGAGGTAAATTTCACAATGACACGTGAAATAATTTTTTCACAGTTATTATTGCATAATAGGGGTTCATGACAAAGTAACACCTTCTCTCGATTCTCCTCACTCTCTCTGTCCACATCTTTTTCTCTTCATCAGCTTCTGTTCAAACCAATATAAAACTGAGGTTCTTGTTAAAACTGAGTGTCTTCTGTCTCTCTCTCTCTCTCTCTCTCTCTCTCTCCTTCCACCTCCCTCTTTTCTTGTCTCTCTCCATCCTTCTCTGTGCATATCCCGCAGATGGTGAGTGTTTGTACAGTGTGACCCAGTGTGCTCCTCTGTTTCCCTTCCTGTCCCACAGGCTTACCCTTCTCTGCCGTGGCTGTGTCACACCCAAATTTGTGTATTCCCCTTCTCTCTGCCTGTCACCCGCCTCTGTATCCTCCCTTTTTCTCCTTATTTCTTCCTCTTGTCCCCCCCATTCCTGATTCTCTTGTTCTCCTTGTTCTCCCCTTCACCCCCTTTAATTTCTCTCCACTCGTCCTGCGGTTTTATTCTCTCTCTGCCTCTCTCTTCTCTCTGTTCCTCTCTCGCGCTCTCTTCCTCTCCTCCTGTTGCTCACACAGACGTTATCGACAGCGACTTGGAGCTGTCCGCCGTACGGCATCAACCCGAGGGCCTGGAGCAGCTGCAGGCCCAGACCAAGTTTACCAGAAAGGAGCTGCAGTCGCTCTACAGGGGCTTCAAGAACGTGAGGCCGCGGGGGGGGGGGCTTGGTTAGGGGTGTATGTAAAGCTGGGTTAGAAGACGTGGCTGGTGTGGTGGGTCTAGGTTAAGGGGTGTGGCTGGTGAGATTATGTGGAACTAGTTTGAGATCAGGTCTGAGGAAATGGGGTTTGTGGCACTTTCAGCTTTTTTTTGCCCCGGTGGGTATTTCTGTCATATGGCTCTTATTGTTGCATTCGGAGCTGCATAAGTGCAGGTGTGTGCATGCATGCATGCATTTGTGTGTGTGCGTGCAGACATGCTTGCGTACGCATGCGTGTAGCAACCTACAGCTAATTTTCTCACTGTTTGTCCGACAGGAGTGTCCCAGTGGCCTTGTGGATGAAGAAACCTTCAAGTCCATCTATTCTCAGTTCTTCCCCCAAGGAGGTGGGCATCACTCCGCTCTCTCATTTTATCCTGCTTCAGCAAAGCACTGATCCAAGGCTCTGGCAGCCATCCAGTGGGGATGCCAATAATGCACTAAGAGCAGGAAGAGAGGAAGAATGGGAGATAGAGGTAGACAAAGGGAACAAAAGAACCATTTCATGAATGTATTCCGGTAAATTAGGTAAAATCAGTAGGTTTCATTCAGTGAATGAACAAAAGAAATCTTGCTATTTCCTGCAGTACTATATGTTAATAAGTGCAGAAGTAACATTTATTCTTTCTCTCTCTCTCTCTCTCTCTCTCTCTCTCCCCTCTCTGTCTCTGTACAGATGCCACTACTTATGCTCATTTCCTGTTCAATGCATTTGACATGGACAGAAATGGCTCCATCCGATTTGAGGTGAGAAAGAATACTACTCATGTCACTAAGTCCTGTGGTAAAGTATATTGAAAAAAAAGTATGAATCATCTGCCACTTTTCATTGGGAAGATATATTTTAGAAAATAATGATAGTTTTACAACATGCAATTGGACACATGATTCTGCAATATATGCATAAACATATACTGCATTGAATTAATATGCAGTGCACAGTAACAGACTCCTGACCGGTGGCCCCTGAAGTTGGTCCTGCAGTCAGTCTCCATGGTGACAGAGAAAGGTGGGTCCAGCCTCAATACTGTTGTTGTGTGACTGCTTATTTTATTGGTTTCTTTTTGCAGGATTTTGTGATTGGTCTGTCTGTTCTCTTGAGGGGCTCTGTGACAGAGAAGCTCAACTGGGCATTCAATCTCTATGACATCAACAAGGATGGCTACATCACCAAAGAGGTAGCAGGAATTCTCCTACGTAATGCGACAATCAGTGTTAATCACACAAATGTTTAATCTTTGACCTTTTCATAACTAAAACTCCTTAACACTGTGAAATGAAGGGGACAAGAGAGGGTCTCTGGAGGTGATGGTTAGGTATGGTAGTGCATGGGTTTAAATGCAGGTTTTTGCTCTGTGACGAGGGCATCTTTCTCGCTGAGCACCTGCTCTGTGGTTGTGTCTGATTGGCTGACAGGAGATGCTGGCGATCATGAAGTCGATATACGACATGATGGGCAGATACACCTTCCCCAGTGTGCGGGACGACGCCCCCCGTGAACACGTGGAGAAGTTCTTCCAGGTCCTCCAGACACTTTGTGCTCAAGAATAATGTGGCCCTTAATTACACACATGATACATAATCCAACCACAATGGTTCATAGCATTGGCTGTAAGAGTCACTAAACTGATGCTAACCAGCATCACGTGCTCTGACCGTCAGCTTCACCAATGCTTTTCGAAAGCATCGCATGCTGGTTGCCATAAGCTGTCGCGAACCTTTATAAACGCCAAGCCCAAAGCGATGATGCATCACAAAGAATTATGGAGAGATCATCAAGGAAATAATACTTTAGAAGGCTGAGCAGCAGTGGCATGTCACCAAAAATCAAATAAATGTTTGCACTCTGTTGCCCCGATTGTTACGTTGAAGCTTATCCACATTTTTTTCAGAAAATGGACAAAAACCGAGATGGAGTGGTGACTATCGATGAGTTCATAGAGACCTGCAAGAAGGTAGCGCCATGATGCACAACAAACTCACTGAGAATGATTCAATGCTGACCACACTGAACTACCCCCCTACACAACTCTTCCATGCCACAACAAAAGTGTGTGCTGGCGTGTTGGAGTACAGTCTAACACAGCAGTATTCACTCTTGCCCTTGGAGGGCCGCAGTGAACAGTAACATTGTCCGCGGGCAATCACGCACATACGTTTACCATGGTGCTGGAGGTACAGTATTTTAAAAGGCCTTCTTGCTGTGTACCATGCTCCCCTTCCTTGACCTCTTTCATCTTGTTTTGTTCTCGTTTAGGATGCGGACATTATGAGCTCCATGCAGCTCTTTGAGAACGTGATCTAGAGCGCGACGGAGACGGAGTATCCTGAAACAAACTCTCCTGCTATCCACTGGCACCACACGTCCATAACCTCGCCAACCCCAAATCCCCCACCACCCCCTGCACTCAGCATGTACATTCGCCTACTAGACCCTCATGGGGGTGAAAAATAATCAAAGAAACACAGCAGACATTTTGTATTTACAGTGTGTGTGTTTTAAGGAAAGCCCGCATGAGGGCCAGCCTTTGCAGCAGGAGAGCAGGAAGAACTGAAGCAATCTGTCAGTCACGTCGGGAATCTGTTCTTCAAAGAACATTTTTGAAATAAATACTTTTTCGGGCAGATTTCAGGAGGAAAATGGTCAAAAGCAATTTTTCTTGCACCAGAATTTGAAGGAGAGAGACGGGGAATGAAAGTGAAAGAGAGAGATGAACGTTTTTATTTGTTTTAGTTTTTTTTGGTTTCCAGACCAGGGGCCACAGCCTTCCACTTTCCTGACCTTGGAAGCCCAGCGTGGTACTCACTGATACTGGGAAAAATATTTTCAAGGTTTAGCAGAGCTTGGAAGATGACAGTGTCGAGAGAAAGAATTGGTGAGAAACACAGAGGGAGAACAATTCAGACAATGGACGAACATGAACCTAAACAAGAACATGGCTCCTGGAACCATGGACTGGCTCCGGCTGGAATGAAACATTTACTTGAGCATGCTTTGTCTGCTATTTCTGTTTTCTGTTTTGTTTGTACCGAGGAACATAAAGTATAAACATTGTGTTTGGCCTGTAAAAGAAAGCACTTATACAATCAACATTACACACTGGTCTCAGCTACTATATACCTAGGTATATATACATACCTATATATATTTATGATGATTTAAGAACTAGGATCTGTAGAATGTGTCTGTGGAGTGTAAAGGCATGGAGAAAACATGTGTTTTTCTGTTTGATTCCTGCATCATGGGGGCAGGGGTTTTTACTCCTCAAAATCCAAATTCCATCTGGAACACAGCACCCAGACGTCTCTCATACTCAACCCAGCCCCAGTAAACTCCAGCAGCGTAACTGAGCAACAAAACACAATTTTTTTATTCATAAAATAATGCAAATGGAACAAAGTTATACACTAAACTGTTATGTTTCTGCACGTGTATTTAAAAAAAAAATAATAATCTCACCTAATTAGAATTGCTTTGACAATATTGCTACTTCTTACTGTCATGCCAATAAAGCACTTTTTGAGTTGGAAAATAAAAGGTCTCCAGGTGTGTTGTCATGGTGATTATCCCTGGTTAAAGGATACATATTCTCAGGTGTTCTGTGGTCAGTTGTGGTTCATCCCAGCTGGTAACCCCTGTTTGCCCATCACAAGCCTTGCATTGCCCCCTAGTGGGCGATCATTAACTTTCTGTCCGGTTCCCCAGTTAAACACAACCCCCAGTTAGCCTGAACTCAATGAAGCCTGAAGAAATCATAGTATCATAGTAATTTCAAAGACACCACTAATCAATGGCAAGCTCCTGAGAGAAGCCGTGAAAACTTCAAGTTTATTTACTATTATATGTATCTGTTGCTTATAATCCCTTGAGGATTATCGATTTATCTATCTTTGGATGGCTACATCCATCTTTGTTAGGCTTCATCTGAGGACAAAACATTCACTGGATTCAGATGCAGAGGGTGGTGGTGCTGCTGCTGCTGCTGCCGCCACCATTGCTACTGCTGCTGCATGACCATGTATGTTCAAAGTTGGTTTACACAATACCATCAAAGGATTTAGTCATTGGAAAACATTACATTTAGGTTAAGACCGCACAATACACAATTTAATGATAGATGGGCAATTTGGGTGATGGGACAAAAATGGGACAAAATGTGGAATAATTGGGAGTAAATGTTTGGTCATGAGCCTAGTTGAATGTGCTATGGCACAATAGATTCTAGGTTATCTTGAATATGACCCCTTGGTGTAACCGTTGTTCTGCTTTGTGGATGTATTTTTCAGTTATTTTTATTTTGGGTGGGTGATGGGGTGATGGGGTAGGGGGCAAAGTAATGATGCTACTTTTTCCTCTTATGTTCAGTATAGACTTTTTTTGGATTGTGTTGGTTTTATTTTGTTTCAATTGGGATAAGGGTGGGGGAGTGGGGATGTGGTTATGGGAAGAAAAATTAACTGTTAGAACATTTGAAACGTGCCCATTCATATAAGTTTTGGGAAAATGAGTTGTAAATATAATAAAACATTATTGAATGTAATGCTACAATTGTAAACATTTTGTTCTAACAGCCAGGAAGAAGGAACTGGATGATGCATTGGTGGACATGGTGGTGAAGGTCAGCCATTTTCAGTGGTGCAGGATGAGGGCTTCAAAGCCTTTGTTGGGAAACTGGACCCAATCTACATCTTGCCTAGTAGGAATGCACTAAAGCTAATGGTGGAAGAAAAATATAAATCAACAAAGGGAAAGGTGAAGGCTGATATTAAGAAAGCGGGTATTTGTGTGAGCCTGTGGACCTCAATTAACATGGACGCTACATGCCATTTCATAAAAGATGGCAAACTCCAGTGCTGAGTGCTGGGTGTGACAGTTTCCCCAGTCACACACCTCAGAACATTAAGGAAGGAAAATAACTGCTCACAGCAGACTGGGGCCTCCAGGGCAAAATTAGGTGTATGGTTACAGACAATGCAGCCACACATGTTTTGCACACACATTAAACCTGGTTACCAAGAAGGCAATTGAAGACACTCCTGACCTGGCCTTGATCCGCTCAAAGTCAAGAATAGTGGGGCTATTTAAATCGAACACCACGGCAAGGGAGAGACTGGCTTATGTCCACGAGCAGCTAGGAAGGCCACAGGTCAAGCTGCTGCAGGAAGTGGAGATGCGATGGAATAGCACATTTTCAATGCTGCAGCATCTCCACGACCAGAGGGAGCAGCTCTGGCTAATCTGAGGACAGAGATCATCCCTTTGTCCAGTGATGAGCTCAAGGCAATCAAGCAGTCTCTTCCTGTTCTTTCCCCCTTTAACCATGCCACAGGACAACTGTCAGCTGAGACCACTGTACCCAGTTCGAAGGTTTCTTTTGGGGACTATTTTGTTGACATAATACACTGCTGTGCAAAGTATGAGTGAATAATTAAATACATTTATTTTCTTTATATTTCAAGGTTATACCAATGGTGCGGATGCTGCACCACAAGGTGTCATTGAAGCTGGCTGACAGTACCAACCAAATAGTGCAAACATTGGGGGGAAATTACTTGCCAATTTTAGGGCCAGGCAGTGTCCAGAGACAATCCACTGGCCACAGGCAGCAACGTTACTTGACCCAAGGTTTAAAATGGTCGCCTTCGGTAACCAGTCAAAAGCCCAGGATGCCATGAGGTATGTGACTGCAGAGTGCGCCAGGCTCATCAGAACACCCCCACCTCAACCACCAGCAGCAGCCATACCACCAACCCTGGATCCCAGACCTGGCACCAGTCAGTCAGACCATTCCAAGGTTTAATCTTTTTAATGACTAATGATTTTAATTACTACTTATTCTTTGTTACATTCTTCTGTAGAAAAAAAGGTCTGATAAAAGGACATTTATTTACAGGGAAATTCTGAGGATGACAACCTCTGGTTACTGTTGTACACCAGGTTAGTGAAACCCAAAAAGTCCACAGTGCCACAGTGGATGTTACAGTTGAAGTCCAGCACTACCTGGCTGATGATTACCTGGCCAGAGGGGAGGACCCCATAGGCTACTGGGAAAAAAGTGGGGTCTTCCCCCATCTGTACCTGGGAATCCCAGCGACATCTGTGCTATGCGAGCAGATATTTTCAAAGGCTGGCCGGGTAGTGGATTCCAATACCTCAGTGAGTTACAGCCTGGTTTTTATAAAGTGTCTGCTAAGTAACCATGTCATTTCATTTCAGGTAGTCGAGAAGTGGAGGAATAGACTGAGCCCAATTTTTTTTTATAAAATACTATTTCTAAATAAAAATCTTTAAAAAAAGATTGTTTCTGAATATAAATCTGTATACCCCCTTTCACATTTAAAAACTCCTTTGTACCCTATTCACTTAAGATATTGAACCAGCAAGGGCGTCAAAGGTAAATGAGTTAAGGGCAACCACAAGAGCCACCTTGTTATGGATTTGTGCAAATTTTAGTGAAGTGCAATTAGACCTAGTGCTGGGACTTGTGCAATAGATGTGTTGTTAAATGGATTGCTCTGTCTTTCGTCTTATACATTGTGGGAAGCTTTTTTTAGATTCAAAACAATTTTCTGCATAAGCAGACAAAGTATTATCTCATCAATACAATTTAAAATATTCCCACAATGAGGTTTTTGGCTAATGTTATGCAAAACCTCTGTTACCAACACACTTATAATTAATGGCTGCAATGACAAATTCTTCCAGTAGAGGCCAATGTTGACTTGCAGTGTTCCGAAACGTTTAGAAAAACAGTTGTTTTAAATGTCTTCAGGTTTTTTGTCCCAAGGTGTAGTTCCCCTCCTTGGTTGAAGAAGGAAGCTAATTAGTGAAATCACCCATCCCTGAAACCATGGAATGACTTTACACCCCTGTTTTTGCTGTCCCAAAGTTTCCAGCTTTCCCTCAGTACTTTACATTGCTGAAGCCATTTTCTACACAGTGTGTCAATAACACGCAATGCTTCAGAAAGCTCCATTTCACCATCACAAGATACGCACACATGAATGGCAAGACCAACAATAACACTGAATTCACAATCCGCGTGTACACGCGCACACACACGTGAACAACAAGACCAACACACTGGATGCCCCAGTCGGCCCACCGGCACTTAAATAGACTTAATTACTACCTGGCTCAGGTGGGACTCATGAGGCAATCACACGCCTTGCCATTCACACACCTAATCACAATTAACTCAAAAACACAAACCATTTAAACACGGCCAATCACAAAATGCACTCCATATAACCACACCTCACTCACAGACACAAACCATTAAGTGAATTATCACTTGACATGTACACCAATTAACACAAATGATCAATTATAGCATTAAAAACCTTCTGGGCAACAGTTTGCACACTGCGAGAGTGCCAAACCTGCCACTGGAAAGTTCCACTGCTCCAAAGCCCTCCACAGCCATGCTGTGGCAACAAAACAGGCAACCCTGCTCTGCCCCTTGATGTACACATTTTGGTAAACTTCTTATATTTCCATCGGAGCCTGCAACTATTACTGTTGGCAACAGCCATTTTGTAATGAAGATGTTTTTGTCCCTCCATGATGCTGAAGAATAGGCCTATAAAGGCCTGTATTTTTTCAGTCCCCACTTTCATGGATCAATTGTGTGTTCACCTTTTATTCAAGTGGATGCTCTGTTACTGTTCTTCTAAAAATGTCCTGTCAGGTCTTGTCTGATTCCATTTTTTAAATATATTTCATATGTTTTTATTTTAAATTGATTTCTTTTTTTTTCTTTCATTTTTCTCCCTCTCCCACAAGCCTGCCGCCCGCATCTATGGGACAAGCCGTTACGCCGTGGCCAGCAATGAACCACTTCCTCCAAAACGGAACTTGCCTATTTGTTTTTGGCCACAGGGAAGTCCTCCAAGCTTCTCGGCGAACTCGTGCCAGCTCTCCCTCCCCCCTCCCTCTGGGGCGGACAGCCAATCACTGCCCCAAACAGGGCTCCCAGTTAGAGCCACGCTGGCGCAGCCAGGGATCGAACCTCGGCCGCAGTGGGCAACTTGGATTCCGGGGAATGCTTTGACCGTTACGCCACCCGAGGCCCCCATCTTTTATATGTTTTATTTCTAAGGCAGGGGCATTCAGCCTCAGTCCCGGGGGCCTACTGTGTGTGCTGGGGGCCCATTGTGTATGCTGGGGGCCCACTGTGTATGCTGGAGGCCAACTGTGTATGCTGGAGGCCAAATGTGTGTGCTGGTGCCCCACTGCTTATGCTGGTTTTCATTCCACCTAATCTCTTTATTAATTAAGGTTGTTGAAATCCTGTGTTTGGGTTCCATAGTTTTGTGCCAAAACAGATTTGAACACAATGCAGGTGTGACTCATTACCATTTGCTTTATCTTTGAACTCTTCATTTTCCACAAAATGGGTTAGTTTAAATTACCATGTGTCCACACTTTTAGCATTTAGGACTGTCAGAAAATCAATAAATCAATGAAAAATGTAATCTCTTTCAAAAATTCCCACAGCACATTACAGAAAATGAAAGCAATCGTAGCTAATATGACAGATAAAAAGCCCGTAAATGAGCATCATTCTTAGGCCTGCATTTTCAAGATATTCAATCAACATTGATTCACAGAGAGCAGTGAATGGTCAGTGAAATGGTCAGTTCTTCATGTTTGCCATAAGAGGGCACACCCATTCCAAGAAAAGACCTTGAATAGACGGGGGGGGAAAATCTTATACAACACTGCAGGTTTTTGTTCTAGCCCAGCACTACAACACCTGATTCAGCAATTCAAGATCTTTATTGAAATCATGATTAATTGATTAGTCCACCCTTTACTGCCCGAGCAGAATGTTCCATTTCTTATGCCATTACCTTTCTATGCATCAACAATCATAGTTAGCTGGTATCAAAACCATATACAGTATTTAAACATGATGCATCTTCAGAAAGCTGATAAATAGCCCATTCAAATGATATGACATACAATAACACAGTAGTAATACATCTTTAATAAGACAAGGAAAAACACCCCCAAAAATGTTTATCTTCTAAGAAAATATGTGTTTTTTCACCAAACAACTGCCATTTTGGCAGATGTAAGAGTTACAGGCTTTTTAGTGACTGATGGTGTTTTTCCAAAACACTATATATGGAATGTTCCATGGTCAGACACTTTCTTATCTGGATATTAAATCTGATAATAAAATACATACACAAGCAATATAATATAATATTTAAAAATTATACAATTAAAATGATGGGGTTACATTGTCTCATTAAAACCTAAAAGTGAAGTGCAGGTTACATCACCATCTTTTACCAAGGTCATATAAAACATTTATTCAATTCATTCATTTAAAAAAACATTGTTTGAACAGGAATTGTTAATATAGGGTATAATGGTATGGCCTACAATATCAATTTATATAAAAATTAAGTTATAGAGTTCATGCCCCCATGGTCTTCCTTATCCAGAAGGCTCTCAGCAATGTGCCGAAGCTCATCTGACATCAAAGTCCTCCTCTCTTGCCCAAGGATGGCGTCAGATGCTCAGAACTGGGTCCCCACGATCCATTTCTAAAACTCAAAAGTTCAAACTTGCTGCAGCAAATAAAAAGGGAATAATCAATGAGAAGGAATGGCCTAGGTTATACAGTATAACTACCATTCAATCTGCCTGCAAGGTGAATGCATTTTATTACTCAAAAATGTGTTATAACTTGCATTTTATATCTGATAACACATAGCTGACTAAAATAGTATGGTAATTTATGACTATTGTAGTCCAAAACTTGAACTAGCTAGCTGGACCAATGTGCAATTTAGCAATCATAAACCACCAGCCTGAGTTTTCAAAAGACTTTCTGCTAGCCATAGTATCAGATGGATTCTTTACTCGTCTCATACAACCAGAAGGCTTACTAACTATTTCTAGAAAATATAATCTATAAACAGACCCATAAATGTAGCTAGCTAATACATTTACAGACAGGTTGTAATGTTAGTCAAAAGAGTGATCCAAGTTTTTTGCATGTAGCTACCATAGCTAGAGCTAGCCTATCTGTGTAACCAGCTAATCCAAGAGATCAGTACAGTAATACAGCAATATACATCATTGTTGGGAGCTGCATGCCATACCTGTAACACAGGGAAAGAAAAGGTTAGTAAATTATTAATTTTTTTAGACATTATTAAACATAGATACAGTGCATTCGGAAAGTATTGGCTTTTCTCACATTTTGTTATGTTAGAGCCTTATTTTAAAATGGATTAAATTATTGTTTTATTATTGTCGTCATAAATCTACACACAATATCCATAATAAAGCAAAAAAATTGTTGTATTACTCCATTTTACAACAATATTGTGGGCTATTGAAGACTCAAAACTATGTATTTATAACTTGTCTTTATTAATCACTGCTCTGCATCACACACACAACCGTCCACTCTAATCACCGGAAAAGGAAGAAGGGGCAGGAAAAGCATCTTGTCATTTTTATCTCGATGACATCACGGTCTGACAACCAATCAACAGGCATTTCCTTCAATACACCACAGACATGTTTGCAAATTTATTTATTTTTAAACTGGAATATCACATTTACATAAGTATTCAGACCCTTTGCTATGAAACTCGAAATTGAGCTCAGATGCATCCTGTTCCCTTTGATCATCCTTGAGATGTCTCTAGAACTTGATTGTAGTCCACCTGTGGCAAATTCAATTCATTGTACATGCTTTAGAATGGTACACACCTGTCTATATAAGGTCCCACAGTTCACAGTGCGTGTCAGAGCAAAAACCAAGCCATGAAGTCCTAGTAGCTCTCCATAGACCTTTTGCTGAGGCATACATCTGGGAAAGGGTATAAAAACATTGCTAAAGCATGTAAAGTCCCCAAGAGCACAGTGGGCTCTATCATTGTGAAATGAAAGAAGTTTGGAACCACCACGACTCTTCTTAGAGCTGGCCATCCGGCCAAACACAGTAACCGGGTAAAAAGGGCCTTGGTCAGGGAGGTAACCAAGAACCCAATGGCCACTCTAAGAGAGCTTCACAGTTCCTCTGCAGTGATGGGAGAACCTGGCAGAAGGACAACCATCTCTGCAGCACTCCATCAATCAGGCCTTTATGGTAGTGGCTAGACGGAAGCCACTCCTGAGTGAAAGGCATATGACAGCCCACCTGGAGTTTGCCAAACGGTACTTAAAGGACTCTAAGAGCATCAGCAAAAAGATTCTCTGGTCTGATGAGACACAAATGTAACTTTTTGGCCTGAATGCCAAGAGCATTGAAACCTCAAGATTTCAATGTGCATCTCACTTCTTAATGATATGGGTGGAAAATTAATATTACAAGTGTCAAACATTGCATTGCCTGATGTAAAGGTGTGAGCTAGACCTCTCATACAGATGCAAACTAGCTTCTTACAGTTAACATAGAGTATTAATTCAGTGGGACAAACTGCTCTCTTAAAACAAATACATTAGGCCATTTCAGATGATTCCTCATCTATCAAAGCTGGAAAGTGATACATTCATGATTTTTCATATTGAAGTAAGGCTACACAATTATGTCATTTGGTGATTTCCAATGAAATATACTTTTGATGATAAATGTTTTCAAATGCATTTTTCCTATTTATTTCTTCATATTAGGTCATTTCAGATGATTCCCTATCTATCTAAGCAGGACAAGGAGAAATGTAAAAATAATTATTGTTTACTTTGAAGTAAAGCTACACACTTATGTCATTGACTGGTTACCCATGAAATAGACTTTTGATTATACATTTTTTCAAATGCATTTTCCCAATTTATTTCTTGATATTAGGTTATTTCATATGATTCCCCATCTATCTAAGCAGGAAAATTAGAAATGTAAAATTCATGATTTTTCACTTTTAAATAAAGCTACAAACATGCCATTTGGTGATTTCCCATGAAATAGATATTCTTTAATAATAATATATTGGCATAAACCACTATCGAACGGTTCACAGATTAGACTAGATTAGATTAGATATCTTTATTGTCTGTTTCCACAGAAATTTACTTTGTGTACAAAAGTGTTTCGTGGTAACAAAAATAAGGTGCATACCCACACAGTATACAAGGTACACACAGCATACCATGTATAATACACTATAAATATCAAAAACTCTCAACATCCTAAAGACCAGCATTAAGGCCCTTCCTCTTATCCAACTGTCCCTGTCTGTTTAGAAAGCCAATGGTGTATGGCACAAAAGAGGTTTTGAATTTGTTCAGCTTGCACTGCGGGACTCTGAACCGCCTGATGGCAGCAGCTCAAACTCTGGGTGAAGGACGTGGGAGGGGTCCATAGTGATCTTTTCAGCCATGCACAGGACTTTTGTGGCATGGCTGCCTTGGAATCCTTGGTGTGCTGGTTTGCCAATGACCTTAGAGGTCCTTTTCAGCAGGCTTGTTACCCTGGCTTTTGCCTGAACAGTCACACTGTTGTACCACACAGTGCTGCAGTACAGTAAAAAGCTCCGTATGGCAGAACAGTAGAAGAGGTGCAATGGATGGTGGCAGAGTTGTCATCAGCCACCTCCCTGGGATCAAAGATCACCTCCTCAGTTTCTATCACATTTAGGGCCAGTGAGTTCCTGTCACGCCATTGCACCAGTCTGTACAAGCTGTTCAGGTACACAGGGATGTCATTGTTGTCATTCATCAGTGCTAGCAGAACAGTGTAGTCTGAGAACTTGATGATGTAATGGTTCACGATTGAAGTGGTGCAGTCATTAGTATACAGAATACAAAGCAGTGGTGAGCTCACACACCCCTGAGGTGCTCCTATGCTGGTGGTCACAGGGGAGGAGTAGGTGTTGTTGACCCTTACCAACTGAGTTCTATTTGTAAGGAAGGAGTGGTACCAGTGAATAATGTATGGGTTAATGTCCAGCTGCTGCATTTTTTGTTAGTAATAAATGTGGTTTAATAGTATTGAATGCAGAAGAAAAATCAATGAAGAGGGTTCTGGCAGAGGTCTTTGGTTGGTCCATATGTTTAAGAATCAGGTGGGAGAGTGTGGCCACGGCATCCTCTGTGCCCCTCCCATTTCTTTAAAAAAATTCAACAATTATAACAATTATTTTTCAGATTTTACCCCATTTTTCTCCCAATTTGGTAGCCAATTACTGCCGCTGTGCTTAGTTCAATCCCCTCCCTCGTAGTTCGCTGCCGTAGTCCTGTGACCAACAGTGACAAATGCAAAGTGCTGCCTCCTCCGAGACAGCACTCGCCGAGCTGTCGACTGTAATTCTGGTACCCCAGAACCACTCCTGTGCGCAGCGAACTGTGTGTGTCGGCTTCCCTCCCCACTCCTTGGGGTGGACAGCCAATTGCCGCCCTGATGGCACTCCTGGCCAGAGCCGACTCTGACGCGATGGGGAATCGAACCACAGTTGCCGTGGCCAGCGTCGGACATTGAAACCACTAGAACACACAGGAAGCCCGCCCCTCCCATTTCTATAGGTGAACTGGTACGGGTCTGGTTTTTCCTCCACAGAGGGCAGGAGGTGTTGGACCACAATTTTTTCCAGTAATTTCAAGAGTACTGATAAGGGCTACAGGCTACAGTAGTCATTGTGTTCTTTTGGACATTACTTTTTGGGGATGGGTATGATATGAGAAGTTTTCCAAGCCTTTGGTATTGTGTGAGAATCCAGTGACAATTGAAAGATGGGCTGTCGGGCTGGGCCCAGCCCCTCTGCAAAGGTCTTCAGAAGATGTGGTGTAACATTTTGCATTGCAACATTGCAACACACACTTGTTTTTCATGGGTTCAAACATTTCAACACTTTTGTCACCGGCTCAGCTATGATATTAATCTTGTCTGGATCTGGGGTTGGAATGGTGTACCTAGCACCGCCGCGCAGTCATGTGAGGTGTCAAATCTTATATAAAAGGGTGTTCATCCTCCACCTGGAGGGGTTTATGGGGGGCTGCCATGCCAGCCATGTTCTTCATGGTTTTCCATGCTATTTTGGGTTGGATGACGTAAAGGCCCCCTCTAGCTGTTCCCTGTATGCCTGTTTGCCCTCTCCTATCATGATATTCAGTTTCTGAATCCTCTCTACCTCTCCCCTGTCCTTGTTTTTAAATGCAATTTCCTTTTCCTTTAAGACCGTTTTAATGTCCATTTTAATGTAGGGCTTGCTGTTTGGGTACACCTTCACTTCTTTGGTGGATGTGGCTACTTCCATGCAGAGATTAATGTAATCAGTGATGACTGTGACTGTGTTATCAAGGCTCTCCTCTTGGAAAACCTCCCAGTCTGTGCAGAGGTAGCTGCCTTTCAGTGTCTCTCTGCCCTCGTCTGACCACACCCTGACTGTATTTTCACTGGTCTACTGCTCTTAAGCTTGGTTTTGTAGACTGGGATGAGATAGACAGCATTGTGATCAGAGTTGCATCTTGGTGGCTTAGCTCGGGAGGCCTATGTCTTTTTTATATTGACATAGCACTTTTCAATATTCAGAATATTGTTCAGCCTAGTGCAGCATTTAACCACTTGATCAAAACCTGGCATTGTCCTCTCAAGGCTACATTGGTTCAGGTCTCTTGGATTATGACTACTGCTTCAGGATGCTGCTGTTGACATGCACAGAGCTTCAATGTCACTGGTGCATATTTTGTTCATAATTGTGTACTGACTGCGCCATCTGTCCTTAATGTACACACACACACCCCCGCCTCTTGTTTTTCCCGAGTTCTCATTCCTATCCCACCTGACCAGTGTAAACCCCTCAATTTTAAATTGACAGTCCGGTATTGTAGAGTTAAACCACGTCTCAGTAAAGCACATGAGAGAAGAGTCTCTGTACTCGTGACAGTACCTTGCGCTCATCCGAATTTCATCCATTTTATTGCTGATAGACCGTAGATTTGCCAGCAGCACAGAGGGAAGAGCCGGTCTCGAATTCTGCACACAGAAACGACGGCATATTCCTCCTCGTCTTCCATGCTTCCTATGCCTCCGTGCTGGCATTTCCAGCGGTATATTGTGGTAGTCCGATGGTTTTGGTTTTAATAACACGTGTGAGTGCAGGGACATCAGCATATAATATAATATAATAATATAATAATAATAATAATAATAATAAATGCCATTTAGCAGACGCTTTTATCCAAAGCGACTTACAGTAGTGAATGCATACATTTTTCAGTATATGTGGTCCCAGTGGGGATTGAACCCACACCCTAAGCGTTGCCAACGCTGTGCTCTACCAACTGAGCCACAGAGAACCACATATGCCTTGAGTATACCAGGCCGGCTCCCTTTGTTGTTTCCGTAAAAATGTTAATTGTTTGCCAGCTGTATATCCAAACACCGATTCAGGAATTCACCGCTGATTCATGGTCGGCTTACTATGTAAGACGTAGAACTTTCGGCTGTGCGAGTTCATTTAAAAAGGTTTTCTCAAAATAAAACTTTACATAAAAGACTTGCAGGACAAACATAATAAAAATACGTAATAAAAAAAACGCGAGATACCTGCTGTGCATCGCCCGGATGTCACACGCCACGTCATGACATTGATCTTGTGCTCTGTCAACCATTCCTTAGTTCCTTTGGACGTATGTTTGGGATCGTTGTCTTGTTGGAAGGTGCATCTGTGGCTAAGATGTAGCTTCCTGGCAGAGTTTTTTGGACAAAATATCTTGGTACATGCTGGAGTTCATGGTTCCATCTATTTTAATGAAGGCCCCAGGGCCTGTGGATGCAAAACAACCCCAAAGCATTAAATATCCACCATGATGTTTCACTGTAGAAATGAGGTGCTTTTCAACATTACTTGCATTCTTTGGACGCCAAACATAATGTTAATGTGCATGTCCAAAAAGCTTGATTCGACCACAAGACACAGTTTCAATTGTAGTTCAGATGTAGTTTGACGAATTCAAGATGCCTTTTTCTATGAATTGTCTTCAAAAGAGGCTTCCTTCTTGCAACTCTACCATAAGGCCATTGTCATGTAGGCATCGTCGAATGGTAGCTTTAGACACCTTGTAACCCCAAGATGCCAGGTTGTCAGTGGCGATTTTAGACCCAGGACCTGGGAGCTGTCTGCCTCTTCCCCTTGTGGCTTTTTCTTTTCTGCATTTTTGGGAGGAAAAGAACAGCAGAATAAAAATAAAAATAAAAAAGTCAAAATGTTTTTTTGTTTTTTTGGTTCATTGATTCAGGAAAAGCTGGGAACAATGAAAATTCCAACATTCTCCACAATATTCTCCACAGGGGTGGCCACCATGCCAGGTGGTGAGTGGATGAACGTCCAACCAAAACCAGAGTTCTGATAGGCCAATGGCCAATTTATTACCTCTTTACAAACAAATAAAACTAAATCCGAAAACAAGGTTAAATCAAAACTATTCACAAGAGGGAAAACCACAACAAAACCCAGCACCTCTTCCTCCATGCCCCCAAAAAACCCAGGCATGGCAGGCTGTACTTTTATAATGGCCTAATGAAGGCAATGGCTCACAGCTGAGTTGATTGCGCATTAGCCTCAGGTGAGACTGCCTGTAAGTGAGACTGTTGCTGTCCAAGGTCCTGTAGTCCTCTCCAGGCTGTGGGAGGGAACAGGAGCACCTGACAGCAGCCAAAAGGGAGGTGCAGCCTTTTCTACTCCTCCCTCCACCTCTCCCAGTGTCACAAGCAGTATCTTTTAACTTTTTAGTTTTTTGTAGCCATCTCCTGATCTGTAGAGGTCAATAACCTTTTGTCTGATGCCTTCGGGGAGTTCTTTGCCTTTCACCATGATGATGGCTGACCACAGTATTTCAAACGTGTGTTTCCTCCTTTGTATACCCTAGGCAAACAGGATACCATTGTAAACCACTGTATTGTTCCATAACCTTCCAATTAACTTCAAATCAATTGTATATTTATGAAGATTTGTATAACAAAATATGTTTTTCTGAACAATTGTATTAGTAATGTAGGTTTGGAATTGAGCATAAAATATAGATAAAAATGGAGCCTACTGTATCATCAAAAGTCTATTTAATGGGACACCACCAAATTACATTAGTGTATAGCCTTACTTCATAGTGAAAAATAATGCATTTCTAATATCTAATTTTCCAGCTTAGATAGATGAAATGACTTAATATAAGGAAAACGTTTTTTAAAAATGTGAAGTCATGAGGGAGACCAGTTCCCCTGTGTTGCGGGTTACCTACATTAGGACTTCAATGTCCAGTTGCAATATGCCATATGGCATACAGAACATGGTTCGCGGACACCGTTTTTGCGCACCTCCATTTAACCCAAACAAAAACTTCAAAAGCATTTCCTGGGGGTCACTGGTATCTAAGGAGTGCAGGACTGAAAAAGTACGTAGTGCAAATAAAACATTTTACATTTACATTTAGTTATTTAGCAAATGCTCTGGCCCAGAAATGTACAACACTTAAAGGAAAGGTCAACCTAAGGAGTTTATATCCACCCTGCTGAGTCCAGTCATGATCTTGAAGGCCACCGGTAAGACTACCCTCTTACAGATATGTATTTGCTCCAACCACGCACTACACCATCTGATTTTAATAATTACTTTATCCCCTTGGTCCAGGATGTGAGCTAATTAGTGAAATCAGGTGTAGTGCATGGTTGGAGCAAATACCTGCAGACACTGTGGCCTTGAAGGCCTGGAATTGAATAGCCCCGCTCTACTGTGTCAAAGGCAGTACAAGTATGAAGATACAGCCTTGGCCAGAGGAGAGAAGCAAATCATTATTTGTTTTGACAAGGGCTGTCTCAAAATCTGTTTTTTAAATCCAGATTGAAACACTGAAACACCAGATTGAAAAAAGTTAAATTCATTAATAGTGAAATTAGTAATCCCACATAATTCCTTTTTACATTTAACAGGGTACTATACTACAACCCTGGGAGTAAAGTTTCAGATGCTCTGGTTGAACAAAATATTTAAAAATGGCAACCATGTACTTGATTTATAACGGGCTATTTCTGATAGTTGAGTGCTGATTACTTCTTGTTAAGGCTAAAAAAAATGTTACATGTTACACGGTACATGTTCTACCATTCATCAATAGTTTACATTTAAACTTCGTGTCATACAGCAATGAAAACATGGTACACATGTCAAACGATATAGAGAAAATTCAACTGAACTAAAAGGGCACGTTAATTGTTAAAATCGCGAATTGTTTACACCTTTTTCACTGTCTTATCTTTTGCTTCCGGTAGGTTTGATTCGCTGCGGATGACATCAGCTGAGAGGATGAACGCCGGCTCCCAGTGCGTCCTCGCCTTCCTGTGTCCCAGTCATGACACAATGTCTGCGGGTATAAAAGAGAGAACCACTCCTTCCAAGCCTACTGTACGTCTGGTGGCGACCGCTTAGTTTCGTACAGTAGAAGGACAGGGGCGTGAGGATGGCGACGCTTGTGGAATCGGCTGACACAGAGCCTCCTTGCAGTAGTAATGCGATGGCATCTCCCACATCATCCAGCCTTTCGCACCGATTTCTCGACAACAAATTTTATCTGCTCGTGGTTATCGGAGAAATTGTTACAGAAGATCACCTCAAGTGTGCCATTGCAGATGTAGAAAAGGGTAAGTAACTAACATCTTCCGTTTCGGATATGTGTAGCCTATATTCTACGACAATAAACGAATTTATGACTCCTTTGTTAAAAGTCAAAGTAAAGGCGAAAAGGCCGGGTATGTATAGTTTCCCCCAGAAAATATAAATTGTTTCTGAAAACCTTTTGGTGCTTGTTTATAACCTTGAACATTTGTCACATCAATTATAAATTATATTTTACTGTTTATATTTGATCATCCTACGTACATATTAGCTGTAGCAAACTTTATATTGAATATTTAATCATAATTGTATTGTTGTGTGTCAGTATGGCGATGGAAATCTGCTACATAGCCACTCCCTTTGGATAACTGCAAATCTCCGTTTACCGCAAATCAAACAGATGGCTTTGGTTCACATTGCAACATCTTTACCCCATAAGGTAATTGAACTGGCTGAGCTTTACATTCTAGGGAGAAGAACGTATCCGCGAAATAAACCCGATTTATGGTGGAAAGTTATTGTTCCCAATTCTTATATGTTTCTCATATAGCCGATGTGGTGAAGTTATCACAACAGGCGATTCATGAATCAGCATCTTGCGGGTTTTTTCAATGCGTCAATAGTAGATCATTTGTTTTCACTGACACTTATGAGCATAGAATATGCGCTAAGAATACTTGGCAGCTGCTTGTTTGTTTTACTGCATAGTCCTTTGTTCCATAATCGTGGAGGTTTGACTGTTAATGCTTATTATGCGCTAAATTTACACTTTCCCCTTTATATTACACGGTCATTCAACAATGTCAAGTCAGGCAATACAGGCTAATGTTTCAGCATAACTGTATTATTATTTCGTATTGCCCATAATTGACTTTCCGACTGAAGTATTTCTATTTTTATTAGTTGTGTTGATTGTAACTTGCTTAGCTTATAAAGGAGGGCGGTTTAAGAAGCGTATTATTAACTAATCTATTTGGCCGTGGCTACATGACTGACAAGGTGCGCCTTAAATCATTCCATTTATCCATCCCCCGCCTTTGAGGTTCTCTCATCCGATACCGGCATGTAGGCGTGGCTCAGTCCGCACTGCGGTCCCTACGGAAACTCGCAGCGGACCACTCATTTTTAAGCAAAGGGCGTTTCTGCGAATGGCACAGGGCAGGTTGCCTCGTATAATCGGTGGTTGAATCCATTGGGATGGGGAGGTGAAATAATGGAATACGAATACGACTGTGGGACATAGGCATGACTCAGAGGTGCCTGTTAGCACACATTAGCCTATGCAAGATCACATGATGTAGTGTTCATGATGTAGCGTTTTTAATATTATTTATTTATTTATTTGCATATATTGATGTGGGCCAGTACCATGGATTTACATTGTGAAATTAACAAAATTGACCATGGTTATTTCTAACTAGATAAACCTAAATTTGGTGTGCCCTGAATGACAGAAATAATATATTTTTGGTCTATCATCAAATTTTCTGAGGACCCAATAAGGAACAAGGTGATTTAATTTAATTTGCTTTTAAAGTTAATTTTGACGTTTTGAGCATTATACCTTCACAATGATTGAGACCCCAAAATCTCAAAATGAATTGTAGAATGGCAATGTACCAAAATATACATTTAAAAAGGTGACCTGAAGGCTTCAACAACATAAAATTATGAACTGCTATATTAAGACAATGTGTTTACTGCATGTCAATTATTTGGCAAACAATCCCAAATAATTTCCCTCAAAATAACTTAATTTGATTAAACACAACAATATATGTGCACTAGATATAGGCCTGAGGTTGAAGGACATGTTTAGATGGAACTCCTTGTTTAGATAAAGCATCAGTGTATGTATATTCTGTAGTAAAATGTTCTGGGCAGTCTGTGGACTAAAGGAAGCGTACATGATCAAATACAAACATTGGTTTTCGGTTGAATGCATTGAAATGAGGAAATTGCACCCAATACTTGAAAATTATATTTGTAACTCATTATTGTGATCGGTATGTTATTTTCTAAATAACAAGCAGAAACAAATAATAATTTCATCTATTTTCACGGAAGTTTAACATTGATCCAATTAGACATTAAAGACTCATTAGCATCATACTTCACACTTTTCATAATTTTAGTAGTCAGTGTTGCTCTTATGAAAGAATATGGTTTCCCATTTCATTTTCAGATTTTCTTTAAAATCAAGGTAATGTTTAATTAATTCAAATATTAGTAGCACGCTTTGACCTTCACTGTCATGTGAAATGTGCTTTCAGTATTTAACACAATGTTATTTTTTTGTTTCTGGTCTGGATAACACGGTTACCTTAATATTGTATCTATTTTATAGTAGATAATTGGAATTGTTTAGAAAAGGACCCTCAGTACATTGTTACATTATCGCCACATGAATGTAAATATTAGTTTCCAAGGTGATTCAGCTTTTATTGGTTTTTTTATTGCCATTGGGGAATACAGAAATCTGAATTCCATGTAGGGTTCAAGATTAAAAAAGAGGACACCAAAGGAGTATTAATTGTTGATATCAGCTTCATATACATTGTACACAGTAAAGTTTCCAAATGGGTATCCTTCCTTACATACTATCAATATGAAGCATTTGTTTGGCCTCACCAGTTCCAGCAGTAATCACTTCCAGTAAGTGCTAAACTACTGAAACCTTGTAAGAAGATCTAGGAAAGCTATTTATAGTTATTTAGCTATTGTCAATATCAGAGGTATATTTCAGCTCATGGACACAAAAAATAGCTACACATTGATCTGCTAGAGCTGAAATGGACAAAGAGAAGTCAAAGCCAGGCCTTTGCCAAAACCAATGCATTTTTATTAATTAATTACTGGAAATAAATAAAGGAATTATTCAGTGTTTCATCACATAGAGAGGTGTTAAATCCTTATTTAGTGATTATATTAGTGTATCTTGCAGTGGTGTTTAGTCTTGAAACCCATTTAAATACTTAAAAACAGCTTTGTGACAAATCTATGGTAAACAGCCACCTGGAATACCTTGATGATAGGTGTTAACAAGTTACACACCATTCAGCTTTTTGGTGTCCCTTTTAAAACTCCTCTTTAATCATTTCTAAGGTGTATCGATGGATGGTTTTGCCATGTTTACTGTAAACACGGTGGATAGAGGACCTCACCAACTCTGCATCTTCCGCTTCATATTAGCATATTGTGCTGGACTGTGAGCGTATCAAGCAATATTTGATATTCCTGAATTGGACTATGTAACGGTTGCCTTTTTGGAAACTGAAGGAATATTTGAGCAATTAATAATGTTGAAAATGATGGAGGATGTGTTGAGTGATTATGACACATTGTGAAAAATAATTCTGTGAGGTATAATTTATGAAAGACAGACAGTGGTTTTCTTTGTCCCCCCCCACACACACACACACAAACACCCTCCAGCCGATGACATTAAAGAGGAATATTACCTCCTTAGGGCACTAAGTGTCTGGCGCCATAGAAATGGAAAGACAGTTAATATGCTTTTGTGGAATAGGCTCTGTGGGAGATTGCCTCATTGTTATTTCAGGGAGGGGACATCATAACTGCACAATGTACGCCTAACTTTATTCTATTTATAGAACCAGTGCTTTACCAGTGCTTTTTAGGACTGACTTTCAGATAGCAGGATTTAAATTGGAAACCAAATATCAGTCACCATGACTCACCTAATTTGTGGAACCAGAGCTCCCACTGAATAACATTTATAGATGCTTCCTGTTTTCTGCAGTTTCCATGAAAGAAAATGACCTAAATCTATTGTAGGAAAAAGATGATTGAGATGGTAGAGTATACTCAACATCAACAAATCCAGGTGACATTGAGCAGTTGGGGGGGGAGGGGTAAACAGGCCTGATACACAAAATCTATATGAAATATTGAGTGTGTGGCCAAATGGTGCCATATCAGCACAAATATGGAAGGAGCCAGTGCAATTAGATCAGCAGTTTGCCATTGATGTTCTTCTTTTTTGTAATTTGTCTACTTCACAGGGATCCGCTCCTGGGACACAAACCTCATCGACTGCAACTTGGACCAAGAACTCAAACTTTTCGTTTCACGGCACTCAGCAAGGTTTTCGCCTGATGTACGAGGTATGTGGAAACAAAATATATGCATCACATTTTTGTTTCATGACCTAGATGTCTGTTGCAGAGTTCATTAGTAAGCCACCATTTTGCTTTAGCACCATTACAATTCTGAGATGTTCACTCTCGTGGCTAATGGCACTCTGTGGTTCTGTGTGGCTCAGTTGGTAGAGCGCAGTGTTGGCAACGCTTAGGTTGTGGGTTCAATCCCCACTGGGGCCACATATACAGAAAATGTATACATTCACTACTGTAAGTCGCTTTGGATAAAAGCGTCTGCTAAATGGCATATATTATTATTATTATTATTATTATTATTATTATATTAATGAGAGAGAAGTCAAATGAGCTCTGTATGGACGAAGAGATAGACACAATGTTTGTAATGGAAGAGAGGAAAGTTTAATAACACTTGTTACATGTTGCATGTTACAATATGTTCTACAAACACTGGTTCCTACTGTGGTTTTATTCAGTTTAACAGGTACATTTGCATTCATTCAAACTGGGGGATGAGATGGGCCTGACTGGGCCAGAGACACTATTGTTACAGGACCTTTCTTGGCTCAGCCAGACATTGGGTTGTCGTCCATGCAGTCTCAAATACACAAACACAATCCTCATCTGTGTGTTCTCAGAGCAAATGTCATGTTTCTTATATATACTAAAAAAATATAGTCTTACAGTATTTAGGCCTTGCATTTCACACTAGTATTTAAACATGGAAGCTACTGATACAAGTGATCACATTACTACAAATAATGTATCATGCATCTCATTCACCCTGGACATGAGGATAGCCTGGACATGTAATCAGGAGCACAAACTATCCTAAACAATGAATTAATACAACACATAAGCAACCTCATCAGTGATCCAAGTCAAACTGTCCTAGACTAATACTCAGTGTAGAACCAGAGTAACATTTCACAGGTGCATTCTCAGAAAAAAGATACCATGTTGTACTTATTAAAGTACCAATGTTTGTCACTGTGGCAGTACTCCTGTAGGGTATGGAATTGTACCTTTAGTCAGAAGAACATAATTGCACCCTTACAAGAACAAGGATGTTGCTTGCAGTACAAGCCAAATTTTTATTCTAATATGGCTGCCACTGTGATTAATGATTCATTACCCTATCTTGGTACATATCTGTACTGTTCCTAAATTTGTACCTTCTTCACTGGGGAAAGGTGCCAAACCGTATCATGAAGGATGTTATGTGTACCTTTGAATACCTAATACCTAATAGACACATTTGTACCCTGAAGAACAAAAGTGTACCCTAATTGTACCTTTATTTTTGAAAGTGTACCATGTGCCATGTCAAGCCAAATATTCATATCTTTGAATACATTTTATTTACACTTAAATTCGTAAGACAGAAGGAAATGTATTGGTTTCTCAAGAAAATAGTGAGACAAATAAAAGAATAAAGACCCAATCCCTAAAGGTTAAACTATTATTATCTTGTTGTAAGACCAGGTTAATCGTAATTCAATTCTCTATCATAAAGGGGCAGTGGCAGATACGAAAGAGGCACATTTCACATTTTAGTTTTGGTCTGGTGTGAAATGAAATGAGCGTTGAGAATCTTGTTAAAGCAATTATCTCCTCACAGAGCAGTTAGGCGCCTGCATTGTCACTGCAAGGCTTGTAATGTATGTGACCTTTTATAACAGTGTCACTTCTGGCTATATCAGTCCTCTCAGCAGTTTGCACTGTAATGTATTACCGCATCAACAGAATTACAGTGGACAGTGTTAATGGTTAAGTTAAAGGTTACAATGGACAGTGGTTATCGATAAACTGATGTTTTGGCTCTGTCACTTGACATGGCGAATGTTTGCTGTCACTACACATGTCTGACTAACCCGTTGTTGAACAAAACAGGTTTCTAACTACAGGATACCAATGTCAGCTCATGAAAACGTAGTGTTATTTGGCGCATATGATGATAGCCATTCAATGAGTCACAGCCAAGAGGAATCTCCAGCACAGTAGACCTTCATAGGACACATACTGAACATTTATTTAAATCTCCATCAGCAATTTTGCACATTGCCATTTGTTCCAACACACTATGAATATAAATAATATTCTCGTGCTAGCTTAACAAACATAGGAATAGGCACACCTCATTCAAGACAATGCATCTGTCATTTCTGAGTATTCCTGGACTACATTGCACAGAACACTGGAGTTAAAGATGATGGTGAATTCTAATAATGCTGTGCTTTTATGATAATGCTGTAGATATGTCATAGTAATAGTATATAGATTGTATAGGACCCTGAATTTCAAAACATGGGTGTGGCACTGCTATTGTTCCATTACGCAAGGTCCTTTACCTGCGTCAGTAAATATACAGCCTATATGTGTTCATGGATCAATGGCACATATCATTGAATATACAGCATTAATACATAGTGTATTGTAAGTGTCTGGTTTAAAGTATAAATAAATATTGTCAGGGAAAGGTATACAATGAACATAAAAAGGGCTTTACAATCAAGGGGCCTTAATTATTCTTATTAATGCCATTAGAGCAATTATTGGTATGGTTTGAGGCATCTGTTTTAATCCACACAACACCATGGCAATTAGAATGTACCGATGCATCCCGGTAATGAAGAAGCAACCTGTCTGTAAATATTTCCTGGAAAGAAATGTGCTTGCGTGACTGTGCAATTTTGAGGGGTAGTGACACAAACCGATAGATGGGAAAAAACCTGGCTGAGCTACATGTTTATCTGAGCTCTTGGGCCTCGGTGGATGAGATGAGGACGTATTGAGCACTAAAGAGATGAAAATCAATAAACTGTTTCTGAAGTAAGTGCATTCAAATCAGCCAATGCCCAGTCATGGCTTATTTAGTCAAATAACTGCTGACACCAAAAATATATTTTGTGAGTTTTGCTGTTGAACATTACAGAATATTATAAGTACAAAGATTAAGAGAATGGCTGCCCAGATGGAGATCAAGTTATTGATCCATGTGGAGCCAGATGTAAATGAAAGCCAAATCTTCACTGGGAGATTAACCTGTTGGCTGCACATGATAATTGAGGGGGGGGGGGGTTGCCACCATTTCCATATGACTCTCAAAGCTCTGCTGTAATAATAATAATAATAATAATAGCTTCAATTTATATAGCGCCTTTCAAGAAAAACCCAAGGACGCTTTACAGTAGAGGACACAGACACAGGACACAGAACGGAGACAACAGACGGAGACAACACACTGTAAACCTGCTGAAATCCTCTGTGGACATAACTATTGTGTATTATTTATTCCAACATAGCACACATTTGAGAAATGGAGACCTACATCTTCAGTGCCTTTCTATAGCTACACTAATATGGCATGTTACTCACTCGTAAGGAGCAAGCATCTCCAGCGCACACAAGCTCCCACCTGACCTTTACCCAAGGGAACGGATGAGAGAAATGGAGAAATGGAAAGAGGGAGGGGTTGATGCGATAACCAACATGGCAGAAAGGGCTGCATTGCTGCAACCTTTTGTGTCCTCTCCTACAATAATACTGAAAAATGTTATTCAACATATTTGCAACTAAAACTTTATGAAGGGGAAAATTCATGGGGCCTAGTATGTCATGAATACCAACAGGGTAGACTGTTTTGCGATGGCTGGTTTTACTCGATGTATGTATTTTGTAAATTACATGTACAGTATGACATTTCACAGTGGAGGCAGATTGGCAATACTGTAAATTGACACTTCCTGTGGGCTGCACAGCAAAATCAGCACAAATAGTTTGACAAGGGAATGCCTGAGATGGATCAGTTTCCTTTTGCACTTCCGACATAATGGATATTGGCACACTTCATGTAACTTTAGACTCTGAGGGAGCATGTAGTCTTCAGCCATTGGAATATGTTGGGTGGCAGAAAATTGACTCATATTAGACAGATCCTGTGTAACGGTCCATAAAGCATTCAGTGACAGCAATCCTTTTCATTTGACAGGTCATAGCAGTGTGTGTTTCATGGTTGTGCATATCCTTGCTCGTTAGAGCATTGACAGCAGGGTTCTCATACAACTTATTGTCTAGAAAACATTGATTTTGTTCTGAACCTTACATGAAATATTTGATTTTGTTTTAGGTCCATCTTAAGTGTGTTAAAAAACTCACCTACTGAAGTTTCACTTTATAACAAAACCATTTTGACTGGAGTGTGCATTAATAATGCCCTGAATGTAGGAAACAGTATATTTTATGTAATGACTTTGACAGCTTGAATGAACAGCAGCTGAGGCTACATCTCAATTAGCTACACCACTTGTCTAGATTTTCCACACTTAATGCATGTCTGGAGGCTAACGTGATCTCACATGAACATGTGGAGCTAAGTTTCAGGAGCTGGTGATAAACAGCGCACGCTCATAAGGTCTGACTAGCTATATGACGTATTGCGTGCTTTCATTGCAATTACCAACCAACAGATGCACCATGTAGGAAGCTGTGCTTTAACTGAATTGGAGCAGTGAGCTGATGGACATTCATAAGTCATGTCTACTGATTTTCACAAATTAAGGATTCCTCAGAGTTAAGCCCCAGTATCATGTCCAGGAGGATTGTTCCAATTTACGATCGATAGCCTGCAAGCAGTAAGTCAATGTAATCTGTTGGAATTCACATAGGATATACTTGTAAATGAGTTAGCAATTTCTGTTATGTAATATTATAGGTTATTTTAAATTATTGAATGTCTGGTCTAGTTACAATAGTTCTATAACCACATCGACCATGTTGGATCTTGTTGATCTTTCAGCTTATCATGTCAATATTTATGATATAACATGACTTTGAGTTACATATCACAGGTTCTCGTTTCATATCGTTTCATATCACTATCATGTGACAAATAAATTGGTAGCCGGGGCTTGTGGGTGGCTTGTCCAGCTGAAGCATTTCTTCCGGGTACTACTTTACAGAATCAAGTCTGATCATACCACTGCTGACTGGGTCCCGGAGCCCAGGGAGGTGAGGCATAACTGGCCTTAGTGTCACCAAAGGAGGGAGGGCAGGAGTCAGCAGGATATTTCCTACCTCACCACCCCAATAGTGACTCCTCTGGTCTGCTGGAACAACAGCTGCGCAGCTCATCTGGTGGATTGCAGAAGTGAACAGAAGCAGTGACTAGCTATGCATGATTTTGGGGATGCATGTGCTTGTCTGCGGACTCCTATATTGAGGGAGAGATGCAATTGGACAATGCTACAGCAATAGGACGGGCTCACAAATGCGATTGGGCGTTCCAAATTGTGGGAATAAAAGAAAAATCATTTTCAAAAATTGTACCTGCTTTACATTGGGAAAATGCATTTGTGTAAATGTTATAATTGAGAAGCGCTCAAGCATTTGCACTGATATTAAGTTAAAATACCCCTTTAGATAAAACAGGGTTAGAAGTCCCCTTAGAAGTCAATTAAATGATTACCTGTGTCATCATTTTTGTTGCATGTAATGATGAATGCCTGTAATGATTGATATCAGGTTTTCGACATGTATGTGAGATCATGTGAGGTACCTTTTATGTACGAATTACATTCTGTATGAATTACAGAAACATAAAAAAGAAACCTTTTGTCATTATTTAGAAAGTGATGGTCCTTAAGTGCCAATTTTATCAAAGAACCTTTAACACTGAATGGTACAAATCTACCTAATTATCCCTTTTTCAATGTTTTAGTTTACACGATTTCAGATCTTGATATATGTTTTAATTTAAAGGAGACTGTCCCAAGCTTTGCTGATATTCTACTGTCTTGATGGAGCTTCATGTTGTAATTGCATGTATAATTGAAGGGAAAAGTATATGAACAAAAGGCTTTGTCAGCCATTTGTATCACCAGACACCAATTACAATGTTGGCTTGTTCTCAGACACAAGGTCTTTTATTGTAGCCACCCAAAACAAACAGTCCTTTTAACACAGAATGGATTATGTTCATGAGGCTAGAGTGATTTTAACAAGCGCAGTCTATGAGCCTGTTATTGCTCTATGATCTCAATCTCCTAACCCTATTTTGTGTGAGTTGTATTGCAGCTCAGCATTATCATGGTTGAATGAGTGTCTGCAATTCTGTTCTATAGACAAACAAAAACACAGGGGAATACATTGATGTTATCGGGATGACGTGATGTAAAATCCTGTTGATGAAAAGCTGCCAGCTTGTGATACATTTTACAAGTTAAACTAAATGAATGTCCCGCACAATGTATCCCTCATTACTCTATTGCCATTGCCATTCCCATTGCTATTGTCATTTAAAGTGCAACATTTGTTTTAAAATGTGCATTGAGGTGTAGTCAGCTGTCAAAAGCACACTATAAATTATTTAAAAATGAATATGATTAAATTCAGAAGAATTTGATTAAATATGATATATTCAGAAGAATACATAACATATTCAACATTTGAATAATGTTTTGGTCAAAATGGTTTTGTATGAAGAAATATATTGCATTATTGTTACTACTGCCAAAAAATCCCCCTGCTAATTGTATGACGTGCTGTTTCATCAGTCTACGGTCTACTCTATATTTGGACTAATTAGCAATTGGTTACAGGGCTGTCACTAGCATTTAACTGAAGGTAGTTTTGCTAATCTTTGAGTCAGTGGTGTGTGCTTCAGTAACGTGGCAATAACGTGACAGAAATAGCAGCTGTGCAAGATTTGTTTCTGCCTTGATATTTACCTGAATACGTAATACCCTCCAGGCTACTGCTGTGTATGCTGCTTGTTCTTCAAGAGACAAAGAACCTCAAAGGCACTATAAGGTGCAGGTGTAGTGGACATCCCTGACCATGCCACTGGACTGCTCTTCAGCGCTGTTTAGTCTTGTATGTGCAGAGCCACCGTGTTGATACAGGTCATTAATACATCAGTTTGAGAGCAGCCTGATTTGTAGTGCATGTCGATTAAAAGAACGGCGGGGAATTCATTCCAAATGCCTTTTTTCGCGAAAAGTTTTTACTAAATTGGCAGCGACTCAGGCATGCTTTTCACACAGTGATCCAGAAGAAATCACAAGGGATTTAGGGTGTCGTAACATCTTTCCAATGTCCTTGCAGTGGGACACACATATAATCAGCAAGTACATCTAGTAAACGTATCGTCGCATGTGCTGATTCTCTTTCCTTCATATAGATGTACTGTATTGTCTCAAATGGGGGGTTTTGTAGGCAAGGGAGGGGGCTTCTTGTCAGAAACGGCAAGACGTCCGCTGCTTTATTGTGACAGGGCAGACATGATTGTGTATTCCACCTGACAAATGGCAGGTCATCCATCACCGCATGGCAGGGCTTTTCAATGAACTTAGGAAGTCCAGACCTCCGCCGGGCCAATGAGCGATCAATCCTGTCAGAGAGGGTGCCCCACAGTAAGCGAAGCCATTAGTGATTTAACAGCAGATGGCTAAATGATATGTATAGATTATTTTCTCTCTTTACTGCAGCCGGAGCAGGTTGAAGACAGGGATAAATAATTCAAATATCAGTTCAAGAAAGCTTACAGTATTTAACCGTTATAACCAAGGAGGAACACCGACACACAAAGTAGAGAACTGCTATCATATTAATTTCATACATATCTATATATACTGAACATATATACATATACGTATATAAGAATACTGAATACACACACATAATAGTACTACAGGTAGAAAGTGGCTGCTCAGCTAAATCTGGAACCTTTACATTGACACTAATGCGGATATATTGATTACTTTTTGCTGTCCCTGTCGACTAAATGCTATAAATAAATTAAATAGATAATGAATAATTCATTTATGGTTTAAAAGGGTTTAATTGATGCTCTTAGTTATGCTGTAAGAAGTGAACTAAAACAGGAATAATGCCCAGTGTATGTTTGTCTGAGGAATAAGTGTTATTTGAGGAATTTATTGTACATTGAGGAGAACGTGCAATGTTCTTTGTGAGCATAGATTCTAAAAGCACATGCAAAGGATCACATTGTAGAAAAAACTGAATTAAAAGTTCAACAAGACAGAATCTACTTCTGTTAATCTGTTTGGGCAATTGTGAATTCTTTCTCTTTTTTGTATGGAAGTAAAAATCATTAGAATTGATGAATATTTTAAAGAAAAAACCTGACTAGCCTGAAGAAAAAAAAATCCCCCATAGACAAGGAGACTGATATCAGCCATCATTAATGGTCGAGCTGCCTTCTCTGGGAACCCCTAGCCTAGGCATTGACTGGCTTTAGCCTGCCACAAGCGAGGGGGAGCTTTCACAGAGGAACTAAACCTGTCCAAAAATGAATTTCATTATGGTGTGGTGTGGCATGCTAGTAAACAACAAGATACCTGACATAAAATCTGTTTGGGGTATGTGGGGATGATAAGCCAACAGAAAAAGGAGAAAATCTCAACAGAAATGTAATCGAATGGTACGAGTCATCCATACATTAATAGTTGTAGGCTTTAGTCAGAGAGCTGCATTAGTGTGGTAATGTGATATGGGACTGGGTTGTGCCATTGAGCTCAGGCTCCCCTGTGGGGATTTGGAGACAGGATTTCTTTTTTTAATTGAGTTGAGAGGCATAATTGAGATCTCGGCATGGTTACGAGGATGAACAGGTAAAGCTAAGTGCTATTTCTCATTTTTTCTGACAGCATTTGATTGCATTGAAAGCGTTCCATGTGTTGTCTCACTGATACACAAAGGGGCTTACAATAAAAGTGACAGTGAACTGCCCTGTTTAATTAGGCTTTTTCAGGGATTCCATCCCAGCAGCGATTGTGCATTGTCATTAAAAGTGGCTACTCACTTCTTTGTTGTTTAATACACAGTACTGTATATGACACATATTGAATATACTGCACATTGCATCTACTGTATGAATGGCGCTCAAACTCAATGTTTGCTTGTTAGCCTCTCTGACAGTCTCCTAAAACAACTCGGGGTGTTTGGTCTTTTATGTGCAAAGCCACCGTATTAATAAAGGTCATTAATGCATCAGGTTGACATTGAATTTGTACCCTGATTTGTAGTGTACGTTGATTAAAGGAACAGTGGGGAATTCATTCCAAATGCCTTGTTGCAAAAGGTTTTTATTAAATGGGCAAGGATTCAGATTTGCTTTTTTACACAATGAGTCAAAGGAAATCACAAGGGATTTGGGTGTTGTAATATCCATCCAGATATCCTTGCATATAATCAGATCAGCAAACACATCTAGTAAACATATCAGCACGTGTGCTTATCTTCTCACAGAATCCTTTGTAGAGAAGGGGAGATGTACTGTATCGTCTCAAATGGAGATGTAGGATCTGTTTTACAATACCCCTAAAAAAACCCCTTTATTGTTACCCACTGCTGTTTATTGGATGTACAGTACCATATATAGCACATATTTGAATATACTGCACATTGCATCACTGTGTGAATGGCACTCAACTCAATGTTTCCTCAATAGGAATTCAGCAGTGTAGTCCTACCCTCTCAATGCACTGTAGAGCGCACTCCGAGTGGCATGCAAACCCCTGTGGGCCTCAACCCAGACGCGTCGCATCTGTGCTCAAAGAAAGGGGTGAGTGATCACAGCTCATCAACAGCTAGGCGAAAAATGATCAGAGTAGCAGAGCGCCATGCGAAAGCTCTTCAGTCATGCTCAAAATGACAATTGGGCAGTTTGGAGCATTGTGAGAACGGTGTGGTGTGAAAACCCTGTTATTCATTTATACAGTATCTGTAGGCTTAATTCTGTTTATCAGTTCTCTATATGACCTGTGGCTTCCCGATATCTCAATATAAAAACTGTTCCCAGAATTTTTTTTTGGGGGGGGCGGATCATTTTATTTTCCACAAAATGTACAAAATCTTTTTTTGTATGCCATAAGTATTTAAAAAAATTGTAAACTGCCCTTTATTAATTACGCTACAGCAGGATTGATGATATTAAGATCAGCAGCAGGTGCTGAGCGCTGTCCTCGCAGCATGTGCCATGGATATTTTCACTGGTTGCCGTAGCGAGGTACCAGGACAACCAAAAAGCAGTTGACCTAGGCATATGCACCCAGCCAGATGGGAACCGACCATGGTGCGAGGGAGAAACACAAAACTCACGGCATTCGGAACTTGCTTGCCGCACAATGCTGCCCCCCCAAAAATGCGATGAGCCAATTTTCAGCAACACAAGAGCTGAGCTGACACAAAACAATATGTGGTGACTCAAGCCCGTTCAGGTGACATTGAAAGTGCTACTCCACGCCAACTCCCGGCGAGCAGTGTCATCGGTTCATCTGCGGGAACAAAAGCTGAGGCGATGGGTGACACACCGCACAAACAATGCCTGCTGAGGCAAACTGAGGCTGCTTTTTCCATTTGGTGGAAAACAATAGTGTCTTTCTTCCCCAGAATCTCATTAGGAAGGCTCTGCATGGTCCAGTTGGCCAGGTTAGTGTGAGGGTATCGCTAAGAATTCTCCTCGCATGTGGCAAAAATGATGCTCATTGACTTACCCTCTGGTAGTTACAGTGCATCTGGTCATCTTGTTGGGTGGGTGCTCTTTGTGATCATGCTCCTAAACATTATTTTAGTATTATGGCTGTGTTTTCTGTTCTGCACAGTTAAAAAGGTAAATGAATAAGAGATTGTGTGTGAAGAAAACTTGCTGGCTACTAGTACTAAAGGCCGCTTTCATCTTATTCAGAAGATACAATAAAATACCTCATTTTACACCATCAAATCATTCTTGATTAACCCACACAGTCTTCTCAAATTCTGTGTAGGTGCTTGGATCTTACACTTCACTAGACCTCAATCCCATATTTACAATACTGAAAATACATACCATACTTTTCCCTGGAGCAGTAGGTTGCAATCAAACAACAACCTACATGCTTTCAGGTACACAATGCAAGGTGGCTTGCTAACTAGCCAATATCTTTACAGCTGTTTGTTTTTTACAAACACCTCAAGCAGTGGCGATGCTGGTTACATTTGCTGTGAGTCCTTCCCAATTCTCCTGTTGATCTCTGCAAGCAGCTTCCCCAAGGAATGCCTCTTCTCATTTTTAATGATCATAATAATACCAGTGCTGTTGTGCGAGCAGGTTTGAGGCACCACGGGGCTGTGTCCTGCATTAACATCTTAGGTCAATCCTTTCTGGAAGTCAAGAGAACAAAGCTGTTGGATTGTACTGACAAAGGTGTATGCCGTGCAGTGCTAAACTGTTACTGTTTTATCAAATTATGTTTTCAGTATGCCAATGTGACATCAGTTCATAACGTAGAGCTGGGCTTGAAATTGAAACCTATCACTTAATAACAGTCCAAAGGGAAAACCAGCTATGCTTTGTGCTTTTCCGTTGCTGGTATATTATGTGCAAAGGCAACACAATATTGGAGCCATACAATATGAGCACATTCATCATTTTGACAGTCTAATATGGTGATAACCCCAATGGGAACAGGGGTGAGGTTAAAATACTATTTTTGTAAACTCATATTAATCCAGTCTAAAAAAACATTTTCATAGGCAGCTCTTCAGTAACTAGACATAGCCATTTCCATAAATATTATTTTTCAGTTTTCATATGTATATTTCTGCAAAAATGTATGCATGAACAACTTCTATGGGGCTTTTATTTTTACCACATACACTTATGCAGTGCACTTGTTATGTAAATAAATAAAGGCACATCAGTAAATGCAAGATGTGTTAGCAAGAGACAAAGGCTATAAGCGTCATAGTATGCGCTTGTGATTCAATTCAATTCTTCCACAAAAATATTATCCATATGTTTCCATTGTTATGCATGTGCATTGTTGGAATGATAATTGTTTGTTAATGATAACACAATTCATGCATATTATTACTTTCTAACTATATATAGTATAGTAGCTCTCCACACGGCTAGCAACACAGCTCAGCCTTTGGACACTCGGTTGAGAGTTCAATGGGCGACAAATTCACTGGGGTAATTCAAATGTTAACATTTTAGGACATATTTTTACAATATATATATTTACAATGCAATAGGCTACATGTACACATCACATAGGTCATAACATCATAATAATCATTAACGCTATAATTAATCATAGATTTGCATTAGTATTAAAATAAATAATAGGTATGCCTGTAGCTTTGTGTAACTGTTTCCTATTGCAGCTAGAATTTACATCAATGTAAAAATCATATTTTAAAGGTCTGGCAAGGTACTCGTGTTGCAAAACTGTTATCCCTAATATAACCAGCGAGCCACTGCTGTAATCTTTCAATTGGTTTGTTAGCTGTAATGTTGCGAGCTGGTTAGCTACATCATTCACAGTTATGGCCATTTCAAATGGCTTTTAGCAAGCGGCACACTTGTTTATTGGCAGTACTGTGTTCAATTAAAGCATTTAGTACCATCTTAAATACACTGCAACCATCAAAACATCCTATTACAATTTGATGTTGATGGTTTGGCTGCTATGCCATGTATTTCTGTGTTTAAACACTAGTTAATGGGACAGCTCTACAGATGGTAGCATTACAGTGCTATATATCACAGGGGTACTCAACAGTACTCAGACTAGATGGTATTATTGTAGGATTGTTGTAAGAGCATGGGCCTTTATTGGAAAATATTTTCAATCACACAATTCATTTTTAGATTCGGCTGCTTAAAATCGGAATGAATACTCCCTGTTCTTCATTACAGTATTAAGACAGTTATTTAATGTATGATAGTGCTCTAATATCCTGTTATTTGGGAGAAAAATAAAGTAATATATCTTGGATCTTAATATGTATTAAGAATACCAATAACTAAATCAGGCTGCTGTTCTCACTATGTCTCTTGGGGTCTCTTGAGAATTACAAAATTGCATACAATTAGAAAACTTTTGTCTGAAATGTATTATAAACATTTATTGTGATTGATATGTAAAAATAGGATGTCATGTTCTTTATTTTTGTTTTATAACTAGATTCTATGATTCTATTATATCTCATCAGAAATTGTTTATATGTTTTGCCATCCTGCAAAAAAATATTTTCAAATCATTATTTATATCGTAAAGGCCTAATTTTCAACCACTGATATTCATTTACAGAGATAATGTACCAAATTATAGTAGTTTGTTTTCTTTATGTGTAACCTAACCTTCAATAATCAGGCTGAACAAAAAGACACAATGACAGTTCAGTAAATTGGCAATTGCCATTTTCTATTCACGTGAGCTGCAGTAATGTATCAGCCATTTGCACCGCAGCCTAAAATAACATTATATTACGCGTAATGAGAGACTGCCATCTGTATACATGTCTTGTGCTGAGGATTCAAATGCCCCCTTTTTAGCAGGGTTACAATTCTGCTTATAAATGGAAAACAGCAGGTGAATAATGATACTACAATTATCCTCTCAGTCAGTGCCATCTGGACTAGAATAACACAATCGCTGCCTGATGCCATGCAATACCCACAAATTACCACATGCATGCCATCATAAAGAGGGGAAATTGCCACTGTGTTCTTTTTTGACAGCATTTCTCTCTTGAATGTATCTGAACACAGTGGAAATGGCTTTTTTGAAAATATAGCGGGGTAGTTTTATTGTAAATGTTTTTCATTCTGTCGTTCCTCACAGCGGACATGTTCATATATAATAATTGCAGGCCAAGTTTGAGGCAGGCCCAAGCATTTTTACCTCCAGTGTTTCTCCTCATCAGTTTCAGTGAATGAACATTACAAGAGCAGTAAACTGCGGGTGAGTGGTTCTTTTGTGCTGTGGGCCCCACCCATGCAGTGAGGATTTAGTGATCTCTCAGTTATGGCAACCCAGTCTGATTCCTGTGTCCAACTTTTTATTCTGAAGTAGAATATTTACGGTCAATGCACAACTGCCTATTGTATGTGAATTATTTTATAGAATTAGGTTCATAGTTGTTAGACGTAAAGATGTAAAGTGAAGATGTATAATGATGTGTATAGTTTAGGGGACCCATAACTCAATATATTGTGCATAGTATACCATAGTACCATAGTATACTGTAGATAGAGGTGAGCTTGGGTCAGTTGTGGTCAGTTGTTCAAACAGTTAATGACATCAGTCTAGCTTGGGTTTGATTGAGGAAATTCAAGATGTAACAGCAGACCCCTGTTACATCTCTACAGTGACTCTGCTCACCTCTACGCTGTAAACACACAAGGTAGCAATTATAGAGACAAGATAGCTGTAATTACAGGCAAGTGGAAGTTGAGTTTCAAAGAAGCAGAGATTGCTTCAAGAGTCAAACAAAATCCACGACTTTAAATTAAAATATCTGATTCTAAAACGGTTTGTAATGTGTCATTTATTTTTTTATTTTACATACATTGAATACATTTAATTGACATACTGCTCACACAAACTGACACAAGTAATGCCTTTTGAGTTGAAGAATCATGTTAAAATCTGACATGCAGGAGTCACATCAGTTTCCAATTAGCTAAGCTAACATTAGCTGGCTAATATGTGACCAGCAAATAGTGCACATTGATTATATCATTCTGCTTGCCAGATCTACTGAAAAGCTGGATATGTCTTAAGAACATAAATAATTTTAAATTATGTTTGTTCATAATAAACATCAAAATTACTATAAAGACTCATCCTTAGATGACCTGTTATGTCACAATCAATATGTGTGCCTCTGATTAATATATGTGCCTTTGTAAATTATTACGGTTTGTGTTAAATAGATTTAATAAAGTGCTTGTATTATGACAATTGCTTTTTTTAACAGTGTCTTTCCATTTCTAATAGGAGTCTTCATTTGGGGTTTTATTTGACTTTAATGTCTAGTTTGAATGGGGTGTTCTAATGTTGTAGAGTAAAAAAGCCATGTGTACACTGTACACTGAATTAAATATCAATAATTGTTGAACAAGTCCATAAATCAAAATGCAAAAGATGATGTGTATGATATTAACTATTTTAAAACCTAATACAGACTGGGGGACTGACTGACTATTTAAGATTGCAGGGATAGCATGGACCAGACAGATCATCAGAGGTGATCTCACTTTCTCTCCAAGTAATAATTAGATTACTGATTTAGACCAGTCAGGAAAGGTGGTTCGACTTCTTGACCAAATAATAACTAGGTGACATTTTGACCAGTCACCAGGGGTGATTTTACTTATTGTCAAAATTATAATTAGATGATAACTGATTTAGACCAGTCCCCGACTAGAGGAAGAGGAGATTTGACTTCTTGACCAAATAATAACTAGTTGATGATTATGTAAGTCATATTTTAAGGTAGAATTAAAGTAGAACTCCATCTTGATCAGGGAATTCCTCCTATGTTGAGTACTGTAGTTGCCCCTAGACCAGGGCTATTCATTTTCAGGCCTCGAGGTGTTGCAGTGTCCACAGGTATTTGCTCCAACTATCCACTACACCACCTGATTTCAATAATTAGCTCACCTCCTGGAGCAAAGAGGTAAACTAATCATTGAAATCAGGTGGTGTAGTTTATGGTTGGAGCAAATACCTGCAGACACTGTGGCCTTCTAGGCCTGTAATTGAATAGCCCTGCCCTAGACCACCAATTTAAAACAGGCAAATAAAAAAAAGCCTAAAAAGAGTAAAAAAATAGTGAAAAAGGAGGTGAAAATTGTCTGGCCAATGTCTGTTTGTGCTCATTGCTTCTCCTCCTCTGTGGCCCCAGTGTTCTGACTGATGGCTGGCTGGTGGCAGGGCTGGTAATTGGATGCGCACACCAAGAATAATGTGTTTGGAGCATTCGCCAGACCTCTGACTGCTGACACTTCTGTTTGCATAGGTCGGCCAAGCGAGACGCTGCTGACAGTAGAATAAAAAAAATGGTCCACCACTTCATTCCATTACAAAGTGCTGCTTCTTCCACAAAATGCCTCTGTAGAGGTTTGGGATAAATAACTGGGAGAGGAGGGTGAAGATTGGGCCTGGGAGGGAAAATAACATTCCTCTGATATTGTCTGTTGAAATTGGCATTTTTTATCTCTTTGAAGAGGTTTTTAAGGGATACTAATCTGTTACAACCATGAAAGTACCAGACAGTGAGATATTGGATGGTGTATGTAAGTTAAAGAAATCTCAGTGCAGGATTTACTGTTATTTGTAATGGATTTGAGGAAACCTGACACATATAGAATTGCAATGCACTGATGTTACCTATTGACCCCTTGCCCCAGAGGAGTTTATTGATTGACTTGTATTTGTGTTATTGTTTTTTTGTGTTTTTTAAAGAAACATGAAAGAAGTGCATAATGGTTGAATCAATTTGCAAGTGTTCAGGTAATCACGTTTATTATAGATGTCATACATTACATGTTACATAAGAGATTACAGTACATTATAAACCTAGAGCAGGCAAAAAACACATAGGGTGATTATGTGTGCAGATGAATCAATTATATGAAAGATGTACAAACTGTAAACTTCAAGAAAATATCTGTTCATCAACTCCCTCATAAATGCAAAGTACAGCCATTTTGTCTTATACTTTGCACACAAGACTGATACAAGGCAGTTCTGTTGTTTCTATCTTGATTTAAGGTCAGAAAATTCTGCACCACAAAAGCAATGTCCTGGAGACGGTGGTGATAATCAATCCCTCAGATGAGGCAGTCAGCACTGAGGTAAGTGTTTTCTCTGAGAGCACAGCCTTTCTGACTGCAGGTGATTACAATGAGTCTCTCATGAGTCTCTCAATGAATTGCAGCATTTACACACACACCCTGCAAAATATTCATCCCATCATACAGGTAACTGCCAAAATAAATGAAACACCAACATGTGTCTTAATAGGTATCGGGCCACCACAAGCCACCAGAACAGCCTCAATGTATCTTGGCATAGATTCTACAAGTGTCTGGAAATCTATTGGAGGGATGCAACACAATTCTTCCTCCAGAAATTCCATCATTTGGTGTTTTGTTGATAGTGGTGGAAAACGCTGTAGCAGGTGTCACTGCTGAAGTGTTCAATTGGGTTGAGATTTGGTGACTGGGATAGCCATAGCATATGGCATATAATGAATTAGCATATTTAGGGGTTTTGGTGTGTGCACACATATAAAAGCACACATAGACAGTCACAAAACATTGAATTGGAACTGAAAATGGCTCAAATTTACATAACATTTATTTTTTAATTAAAACCATTCATCCTCTGTCTAACAAGGGAGATCCTGTCTGCTCGCTCCTTGATTTCTGATCCCAAAATGTGCTAACATGGCAGTACAGAAGTATGACTGGTGAAATGGATTCCTCTGAAATTGGAATGGAAAGCGAAGTAATTCATGAACAGACCCCACTTTTATTAATAACAATATCTCGCAGCAATGGGATCTGGCTCAGCCCAGGATGGCAGGAAGGCCAAATTTGTTGACAAATTTGAGTTCCTGTGTGAGATCATTTGAGGTAGCATATTAGCACAAACAGTATAATATTTATAATTATATGGTATACCTGAACAATCCTGTAAACAATGATAGCAGGTCATTCAACCTGTCTTGGTTTGGCATTTGCCTATGATTTAGTGTACATCCTGGCAAGTAATTCCATGGATATGCTGTATGATTGAAATTACTATGGTTATTCAGAATATCAGCACAACTAACACCCAGTCTCATTATTCTTATTTATCAATTCAAGTCCTGTGTGAATGGGTTCACCCAAGCACCCACATTTGAGCTTGAGCCCAGCAATAAAACACCTCATCTACATATCTCTCTATATATCTATTGAATCTTTAGGATTTACAATATTTACTGTAGGTTTAGTACAAACACATTTGACAAACATCCAATATGGAAAATGATTTATAACTGATTATAACTGATTGAAATGTATCCATTGATTTTTTACCATAATATCTGCAGTCTGCTCTAACATAAGCAGCTTTGGTTTTTTCATATGAAGTGACAATTTATTATATAATTTGTTATTCTGTATATTCACATAACCATGCTTTCAAAATGATACAAGGTATTTCATTATCTGAGGCATGAGTGCGAGTGCAGGCATCTATGTCCCTTTTTGAAATTATTTTTCAGGAGCCAACGCACCTTTTTTTGATAGCATAGCATGATGAAAATACATTTTAGTTTGTTAATCCTCTGAGACACCTTGAGAACAAACTACTATTTTATGCATTCCTTTGTCTCTAGGTCCGGTTGATGATCTCCGACACTGCCAGGCACAAACTGCTCGTACTATCAGGACAATGTTTCGAAAACACAGGGGAGCTCATTCTTCAGTCTGGGTCCTTCTCTTTACCAAACTTCATAGACATCTTCACTGATCAGGAGGTGGGTTGCTGAAAATAAAAGAATAAAAAATATATTTTTTAGAAGGGTGTCACAGGAGTACTCATATTGGGACAACAGTGCTTATAATAATTTGTTTTAAATTAGGCTTATTATAAATGTATGAATTCACAGATGTAATTAATGGAAATAGATTTTCAAATAAATACATGTTCTGGATAAAATCAAATTAATTTATTTTATCAATATGGATGGTTTCCCCAGTGAAACATCTACGTTTTTAGATTTCTCCTGTGACAGTGAATAAAATGTTCACAGCAATGTCAATTGCTCAGTCAATAATCGTATCCTAAGAACTAAAATAACTGTTTGATTCCTAATACAAAATTCCTTCTTCAACAGATTGGGGAACTGCTCAGCACTACACATCCAGCTAACAAAGCAAGCATCACTTTATTCTGCCCTGAGGAAGGTGACTGGAAGAACTCAAACCTGGACAAACACAATCTACAAGACTTCATTAACATGAAGCTGAATTCTGCCTTAATACTACCAGAAATGGAAGGTCTCTCCGAGTTCACTGAGTACCTGTCGGAGTCTGTGGAGATCCCATCGCCATTTGACATGCTGGAGCCCCCGACTTCGGGTGGATTTTTAAAGCTATCAAAGCCCTGCTGCTACATCTTCCCGGGTGGTCGGGGAGACTCTGCCTTATTTGCGGTCAACGGATTCAACATGCTGATCAACGGGGGCTCTGATCGCAAGTCCTGCTTCTGGAAACTGGTCAGGCACCTGGATAGAGTGGACTCCATTCTACTGACGCATGTCGGAGATGACAACCTGCCCGGGATCAACAGCATGCTGCAACGGAAAATAGCGGAACAAGAGGAGGAACAGTCGCAGGGCTCCACAGCCAACAGTGACTGGATGAAAAATCTAATCTCCCCAGATATTGGAGTTGTGTTTCTCAATATTCCTGAAAACCTTGAAAATCCAGAACCCAACTACAGGGTGAGAAGGAACATTGAAGAGGCTGCCTTCACCCTGCAATACTTGAACAAGTTATCTCTAAAGCCAGAAACTCTTCATAGGCCTGTTGGGAATGCAGTGGAGCCTATCATTTTATTTCAGAAAATGGGCGTCGGGAAGTTGGAGATGTATGTCCTAAACCCAGCTAAAAACAGCAAAGAGTTACAATCCTTTATGAAACAGTGGACTGGTAGTGAGAAAGACAAAACGTCTGTGTTGCTTCCAAATGGCAAAGAGTCAGAGATGCCCATTTCATATTCAACTTCCATTTCATCATTGATGGTGTGGCACCCAGCTAACCCCTCTGAAAAGATTGTTCGTGTCTTGTTTCCTGGCAATGCCACACAACATAATATTCTTGAAGGTTTGGAAAAGCTCAAAAATTTAGACTTCTTGAAACAGCCTGTTGTGACACAGAAAGAGTTATCCCCAAATTTGGCACCAACACTGAAACAGGCAAAATTGAAACACAAAACCGATAGCAAAGAAAGTCTAAAATCAATCTCAAGGCCGTCATCTAGCCGAGGAGTAAGGAAGGAATCCAAGGAAGAAACTCCAGAGAAAGCAAAAACAGACTCAGAGGCAGCCCAAGAAAAGACACCTAAAGCAGAGAAGAAAGATAAACCTCTTGTGAAGAAGGAAAAGACAAAGACACAAACCACAGAGAGCAATGCTAAGGCAAAGCCAGATCAAGCACCAAATACTGAAACACCAGAGAAAAAGAAAGAGATCAAATCAAAAACACAAAAAGAAAAGGTAATTAAAAAAGAAGTCAAGAAAACCCCTGAAAAGAAAATTGAGGAAAAAGAAGTGAAGAAGGAGGTTGCCAAGAAAGAGGAGAAGTTGATTGCCAAGAAAGATGAAAAGGTTAAAAAGGAAGAAAAAGCAAAAAAGGAAGAAACCAAGAAAGATGTGAAAAAAGAAATAAAAAAGGATACAAGGAAAGATTCTCCAATGAAAGAGGTTAAGAAAGAAGAAAAGAAAGAGCTAAAGAAAGATGAGAAAGATGTCAAGAAAGAGGTAAAGAAGCCCTCTAAGGACATAAAGAAAAGTCCAGCTGCTTCTGGAGATGCTAAAAAGCCTGTGCCAAAACCAAAAGTGCTAAAGAAAGATGACACGTCAAAGAAAGACATCGGTAGTCCCGGAAAACCCAAAGAGAAGGGAAAGATCAAAGGCTCTAAAAAAGAAACTAAACCCAGTGAAGCCAAACTCAGTGCAGCTGCTGGAGGTGCTGCTGTAGCCGTTGGGGCAGCTGCAGCTGCCTGCATTGCAGAGGCTCTTGAAACTGAAAGGTCATTAATGTCCTCTCCCGAGGATCTCACAAAGGACTTTGAAGAACTTAAAGCAGAGGGGATTGTAGAGGATGGTGAGATTGTGTCTCAGATTAAGCAGAAAGATTCTGAGTCACCTGGGATGGTACAGCCTGAGGAAATAGTCCTCTGCAAGGAGTCGTCTGAGGCAGATGAACGAGTGGAATCTCTTGATGAAGGAATAACAACCACTGAAGCAGAGGGAGAATGTGGAGAAACCCCAGATGAACTGGAGCCTAAAGCAAAAATCAATGTTGATGCTCATGAAAAATTTGAAGATGAAGGCACTGGATTGGAGGATTCCTCGGAGACTGGAGACTACGAAGAAAAGGGGGAGACTGAAGATGTGGATGAACAGCACGGTCAGGAGGAAATTAAAGAAAAATGCAATGCTATGTTTGGCAGTGAAGATGAGGATCTACAAGAAGGCAAGCCAGACAAAGCTAGCCTTAGGTCCCAAGGAAGAGAGGAAGATGTAGAAACATCTGGGAAAGAGGAAGGGACAGAAGATGAAATAGATGACAAAGGCACAACAGCTGTGAAGGACGTAACCACCCCGCCAAAGATTTCTGCCTCTCATTCTCCATCAGCAGAGCATGCCTTAGTTCGAAATGAAGGCCTTCCGGGTGGCTCTGAGAGTGAAGCGGCATCAGACGAAGAGAATCGTGATGAGCCCCTCGAGGAATATACAGCCACGTCCGGCCACACTCAATCAACACTTGAGATTTCCAGCATTCCAACGCCAATGGATGAAATGTCAACACCAAGGGATATTATGAGTGATGAGACCACTAATGATGAAACTGAGTCACCCTCTCAGGACTTTGCTAGGTTTGTACCATCTGGTGTCTTTGACAGAGCTAAGCTTTCTCCACTTCATGATAGCCCAGAATCTGACCATTCCAAGAGTGATGCCACAGAAGGTAGGGATTATCATGCATCAGCTTCTACAATATCACCACCATCATTATTAGAAGAGGATAAATCTTGCAGACAGTTTGTTATGGAAGATGTCATGTCAAAAGAGACAGAAGGAGGGTATAGATCAACCCTGGACACACCAGACAAATTCACCCTTGACACAACAAGACTTAGTCCATCTCCTCCCTCACCAGTCATTAGGACCCCTACCAGTGATCGCAATGTAAACTTTGAATTAACACCAACTGATATAGCTGCACCGATTGAGTTAGGAACAACTCTTTCTGGAACACTACAGGAAGTGGAGCCCACAAACAGTCCAGATGAAAAGACATTGGAGGGTGTCTCTTCCACACAGTCTGCTCCTGGGAGCCCTGGTCATACACCTTATTATCAGTCACCTGTTGATGAGAAGGCCAACACACTACCACCTGAGACTGCTGTAAAAGGACCAATAATTGTCGAAGTTACCAGTGACAAAGAGGATTCTCCCTCTAGAATCAGTCCTATGGATGAACCTGTCCCAGATTATGCATCACCTGTTGAGAAAGTTCTCTCTCCTCTCCGTAGTCCACCACCCCTGGGATCTTCAACAGAAGGTGGAAAATCACACTTTGACTTGACCCAATCCACAGTTGAGTTGGGCCAGGACAAGAAGACATCACCACAGTCCCATAGTCCCTTACTTGACAGTGCCTCAGCCTCACCGACAACACCACAACCTAAACATGAGTCCTCAGATCTAAAATCAGGAATGGGTAAAGATGACAGTGATGCCCAGAGCACCACCCAAGAAAAGGTAGAGGGTTCAGGGAAAACAGCAAAAGATCTTTCACCTGTATTAGTAGACTCCAGCTCCTCTGGAGCCAGATCTTCAACAGAGGGTGGAAAGCCACACTTTGACCTGACCCAATCCACAGTTGAGTTGGGCCAGGACAAGAAGACATCACCACAGTCCCATAGTCCCTTACTTGACAGTGCCTCAGCCTCACCGACAACACCACAACCTAAACATGAGTCCTCAGATCTAAAATCAGGAATGGGTAAAGATGACAGTGATGCCCAGAGCACCCACCAAGAAAAGGTAGAGGGTTCAGGGAAAACAGCAAAAGATCTTTCACCTGTATTAGTAGACTCCAGCTCCTCTGGAGCCAGATCTTCAACAGAGGGTGGAAAGCCACACTTTGACCTGACCCAATCCACAGTTGAGTTGGGCCAGGACAAGAAGACATCACCACAGTCCCATAGTCCCTTAGTTGACAGTTCCTCAGCCTCACCGACAACACCACAACCTAAACATGAGTCCTCAGATCTAAAATCAGGAATGGGTAAAGATGACAGTGATGCCCAGAGCACCACCCAAGGAATGGTAGAGGGTTCAGGGAAAGCAGCAAGAGATCTTTCACCTGTATTTGTAGACTCCAGCTCCTCTGGAGCCAGATCTTCAACAGAAGGTGGAAAATCACACTTTGACCTGACCCAATCCTCAGTTGAGTTGAGCCAGGACAAGAAGACATCACCACAGTCCCATAGTCCCTTAGTTGACAGTGCCTCAGCCTCACCCACAACACCACAACCTAAACATGAGTCCTCAGATTTAAAATCGGAAATGGGTAAAGATGACAGTGATGCCCAGAGCACCACCCAAGAAAAGGTAGAGGGTTCAGGGAAAGCAGCAAGAGATCTTTCACCTGTATTAGTAGACTCCAGCTCCTCTGGAGTATTTAAAGAGGAGAGTAGAATGTCCATATCTGAAGCAACCACATCTGATAAGTCAGCCTCTCCAGTGGATGAAGTTGTAGCAGAGGATACATTTTCTCACATTGCATCTGCCTCCCTTGCCACTAGTTCATTACGAGAGCCAACAGCAGATGATGTCTCCCCGTCATTGCATGCTGAGGTAGCCTCCCCATTCTCAACAGAAGTAGATGACTCACTCTCTGTGTCTGTGGTTCAGACTCCAACAGCATTCCAGGAAACTGAATCCTCACTGTCCAAAGAAGACAGCCCCAGACCAATGTCGATATCTCCAGATTTCTCACCCAAAATGGCAAAATCAGGAACATACACGCAGGAGCCAAAATCTCCAGAGCACACTACAATGTCGGTAGATTTTGGTCATGAGTCTCCTGATTACTCCTTGACCCTCGACTTCAGCAAACAGTCTCCAGAACATCCGGCAGCCAGAGAAAACCAATTTATTACTGAAAATGGTCCAACAGAGGTTGATTACAGTCCGTCTGAAATGTCTGATTATAAATTTGTGTCTGGTTTCGAAAAGCCCATTCTTTTTAAAGAGACTGGTTCTTCTCTTGTTGCTTCGGCCTCTCCTTCAGATGGCTCCCAATCCACCCCTTCTGTTAACACGCCAACCCAGATTTCCATTCCTGTCAAAGACGAGCACCAGTTTAATGCCACAGACCATAAGATGTCCCCGTGTGCCACTAAAGGTTCAGCTTCTCCAGAGAGTTTGATGTTGAAAGCTGAGGAAACATTGCAGCAGATGGATAAGTCCCCTGTCACTCCTAAACCCTCCTCTCTCACTCATTCTCCTCTGTCCTCTGACTCATCGTTGATAGGTACTGACCATATGTCAATTAAATGTATGGAGTCCACTCAAAATTTTGAAAAGACTCCAAGTCCAAAAGCAAGCCCCTTTAGCTGCTCACCACCAACTATGGATACATTACTTAGTGACAGAAGCTTTGTTGATCAGAAAGGCTATTCATTCAAAGATGATGAAGCTAAAGAAAAGCATGACAAGTCACCTTCCCTTCCAATGGCAGGATCTCCTCCTTTTTCAATGTCTTCCTATTCTTGCTTTTTACAGAAAACTGAATCACTGTCTCAGGTCTCAGGGACTAACCCATTTCTATACGAGGAATCTCCTAGTCAGTCTAAATCACCAGTCAGGTCTAAAGTTCTATCACCTTCATATTTACCACTTTCCTGCAATTTATCAGACTTCCAGGACAAGTTTAGTGCATCTGCATCTTACTCGCAAGAATTTGAATCTAGCTTTTCCCGAAGAGAGGAACTAACGAGTGACAAATCAGAAAACAAGAAGTGTGCAGGTGGCTCCCGAGATCCAGATTACTCTAAAAAGAGTCCCTCTCCACAATCTAGAACAGATGTTGATTTGTGCCTGGTTACCTCTTGCGAATACCGGCACCCTAAAACAGAACTCTCTCCTTCCTTCATAAACCCAAACCCCCTTGAGTACTTCATCAATGAAGAGAATACCATAGAAGAAGAAAAGCCATTGACTAAATTTGATGGTGGGCCTCCACCACCCAGTGGGAAACAGCATGTTAGGCAGTGTGATGAAACTCCACCCACTTCAATGAGTGAATCTGCTCCTTCGCAGACAGATTCAGATGTACCCCCGGGGACTGAGGAATGCCCCTCCATCACTGCCGATGCAAACATTGACTCTGAGGACGACTCTGAAACCCTCCCAACGGACAGAACCCTGACATACAGGCACACAGATCCTCCCCCTGTTGCCCCGCGCGACTCTGCTCCCTCTCCGCCCCATCCTGATGTCTGCATGGTCGATCCGGAAGCCATGCCAGCCGATCAAAACCTGTCAAAACTTTCAAAGAAAGAGGGATTTGAAAAGACTAAGAAGAAAAAACTGGGAGGTAAGACTAAGCCCTCCTCACCAGCAAGAAAGAGTGGTATTACAAAAACAAGCATCGGTAAGGAATCATCAGACAAAGTTTCAAAGGTTTCATCTCCAAAGAAGAAAGACCCCTCAGTGTCTAAGTCAAGTGTGAATGCTGGTGGAGAGGGGAAAGATGCTAAAAATGCATCAAATACTTCTGCCTCAAGGGGGGCCAAAACTGCTACATCAGGTAAGCCCCAGCACTTCATAGCATGATTCATATAAATCAAGATAAGATGAGTTTTTTATGTACATGACTGTAACCATACCATAAGTTTCAAACCTCTAGTCAGACATTATTTGTTAGTACTGTAGTGTGTATGAATCTTGCATTTGACCAGTATGCCAGCGCGAATATTACATTCATTCTACATCCTGATTTTTTTCATGACAAAATAATATATTAATATATCCAATAATTTCTGAATTTAAGGCCCTGGCAGTGGAAAGGCCACTGGAGGAATGCCTGTCCCCAACTGTCCTCCAATGTACCTGGACTTGGTATACATCCCAAACCATTGCAGTGCAAAGAATGTTGATGCTGAATTCTTCAAGCGAGTGAGGTCCTCTTACTACGTTGTGAGTGGTAACGACCTGGCAGCACAAGAACCCAGCAAGGCTGTTCTGGACTCTCTGCTGGAGGGGAAGTCTCAGTGGGGCAATAACATGCAGGTATGAAACCCATCTAACATATATCATGTTTAATTATCATTATGAAAAGGTTTGGGGGTGGCAGAGTAGGAATAATGGTTAGAGAACTGGGCTTATAATTCAGAGATTACAGGTTCATTTCCCAGGTGGAGCACTGCTGTTGCACCCTTAAGCAAGGTACTTAATCTGAATTGCCAGCTGTATACATGGATTGTATGTAAAGCATGTAGCGACACTGTGTAAGTGGCTCTGGATAAGAATAAGAGCATCTGCTAAATGCTTAAAATGCAAATGTAAGTAAACATAAAGCAAACAGGAATGGCTAATATTATTAAGCCGGTCTCACGCTGAGACTCTGAGCTGCAAAATATAGCTAGGCTTGCAGGGAATAGCTCCAGCTACCTAATATAAAGTCACCCTGAATTGTGTTCGGGGGAATTCAATGTGTGCATTGTTTGGGAGCAATCCTATTTTTTCCCCTGTAAACACGTCGGTGATCGAAAAACCCTCCACCCATACTAATTGGTACATTACGGGGGGCCTTGTTTGTTGAAATGGGAGAAGCGTGCTCTTTTTATCTCACTTACGTTTATTAAACGGACTCTTCCCGACGATAGGTCACTCTGATCCCAACCCATGACTCGGAAGTCATGAGAGAATGGTACCAGCAGACCCATGAGAAGCAGCAGGATCTCAACATCATGGTTCTGGCCAGCAGCAGCACAGTGGTAATGCAGGATGAATCCTTCCCTGCCTGTAAGATTGAGCTGTAATTCTGGACCTCCAGAGCATTGCCCAGACTCAATTCTTCAGTTTGCAAAATCCCTAATGTAAAAAAAAATGGATATACAAAAAAAATGTATACTGTGAATTAAAAGAGAGAAAAAATCTTTCAGAACAAATGTATGAACATGCCGATACAAGTCACTCAGCAAAGGCAAACATCCTTTATAACTAAGGCACATTACCCAAACCACCAGTAATTATTTAAAATTACATTATTAAAACACAGAATATGAGAACATTTTACATGTTTTAATTTCATTGAATGTTTCTAGAATACTGAAACCCCATCATAAAGCATATCCATAGGCTTAGAATGATGTAAATATATTCACCCCATACATTTTTTTGTTTGTTTTCTAGAAAAGTAAATGTTTGAATTGATAATACAGAGATTATTACACAAGGCATGCTTGCAGTTAATACAACTCCAACAATTCGTTTTCACCGCATTACAATATTATTCATTGTTAGAAAACCTCAGAATGCTCATGAGCACTGATTACAGTGGTAGAAACACAGAAATATAATTGCTAGATGGGCTGTACTCAATAAAGGAATAGCTGAATGTATGCAAGAGCCAGGTGGTCTTATTGTAAAGGATTAAATCACAGTCCCCCCACCCCAAAATAAGACACAAAAGTTGTGTGTATCCGCAATAGTGTAATCCTATATCTACAGTAGAGAATGCTGACATTCTAAATGTTTGGCAGCTATTCCCTCTGTGCACATCCATTCAGGATATCAAACTGGAGATGACAGTGTATTGCATATCAAATAGGACATTACCACCTATCTAGTCATTCTATGGACATACATATTGATTCATATTGACTTTTACCCTGAAGCATAGACCAAAGGATAAAGGAGTACACATTGTTATGCCTTACATATAGTTACATGAATGTACAAGATACTTGATGCACTTGAATTTTGAGAATTCAAAATATATGATTTGAAATAATTGAAATACGCAATGAAGTCAATAACCCACCAACAAGGAATTGTCTTCGTTAAGATATTGGAACGGCTGTGTTTATGTGTATTTAATGTGTACTACCACCATGGTCCTGCTTGAATAACAGAATGAATGTGATGGGTAAAGTTTTCTTTCCGAACTTAAGGAGACTTAGAGGAGAACATGATGTATTGTTTTCAATGATACAGAAATGTTTAAGAATTTCCTTTCCATTGTTTTCCAAGCAGGAGAGGTTTTTTCATTAGTATGCTCAAATGTGGCTATTCAAAATTCATTAGGATTGTAAAAATCCTAATTACAAATGTTAGGAACAACAACACTATACAGAGACTTCACCTTATCTCTTTTGACCAGAGCATATGGAAAACGCTACCACAGCCTTAGTTGTCTCACCTGCAGTGGTAGGTATATTCTTTTGAGTGTGAGAGAAGTCTACATAGGGTGAACATTAGCGTTACATTAAGTATGGGCAGTACTGCAGCTGACTGCTATATATTTTAGTTTGAAGACAGCTGTCTTCCAACAGTGAACAGAAGCCTCATTTAATTTTCTAACATTGACATGCATGCACTTATGATTTATTTTCCTTTTTTGCACTTATGTCGAATTGTTTCTAGTTGTTAAGGAACCACATTGGTTTTATTATTTTTACTTAATTTGTTCTATAAAAAGTCATATTTGGGGTCTTTGGAAAATAATATTTTGGTCCACCAATGCCTTGAACAGACAGTGAGGAATTCTTAAGCTGCTTTGTTATGTACAGTTATGCTCTATTTGCAGCTTTTAAGTGGTTAAATGTCAAATACGCTCAACACAACAATTTATGGAAGAGGTATAGGCTTTTCAAATTCAAGTTTTTCCCCAGCTCATCTGATATTTTATTCATTTAATCTAGTGGCTATTTTACTTAAAGCTTCACAGAAATACATAAATCAACGTGCTGTCTGCTTGAATGTGGTGCATTTGGTTTGGTTTGTGAAGTGATTTCCAAACCTTTGGATTTTTTTTTCAAACTGTACTATAATTATAAATAACTTTGTGGCAGGGTGAATGGTTGAGATAAATGTGCATGTGTAATGTAAAATAGTTGAAGTTTCTTTTTTTAAGGTGGGGGAAGAGTTCGGAACTGCCAACAACAACTAAAATATATATACAGGGCCATTGTAAAGACATATTAAAAAAGGAACCCAATCACGCACTGGCTATTGTCAGGACTAGAGCTATCATCGCTGCTGCTTGATGCTGATGTTGAAAGGAATCACATACACAACAGCTGTTGATCATTACTAAGATTTCACAGCTTAGGACACTGCACTTCAATTAACTGCAAACCCTGAAGCTTCTTGCCAGAGCCCCCATGTAGTCACAGAACTGTATCCTACATCAACATTAGTACACCATTATCATTATATACGCCTAGTCAGATATAACGGCGCTTAACTTAAATTAACCTTGACATGATTATGGCATGGGGAGACAGAACAGTTTGTGTATGCAGTGGGATTATAACTGCAACTCTTCATAAAAAAAAATGATTTAAGGATAAGCAAAAGCCATGTTTATAACAAAGAGAGCAGTACTGTGGACCATGACAACAACGGCAATTACGTAAACATCTCACTACAGAAAACTCGAAATATTCTTTGCAGCACAATTTGGGACTGCTGATATCATCTGGTACCCCAGAACACTGGACACAGTATGTTTAACCACATGCATGGGCATACAGTCGCATCACTGCTATCGGACTGACTACAGCAGTCTTGACCTTCCCTCTAGGAAACATCTCACACTATCCTTTCTCCTCTCGGGTGATTGTTAATGTCTGTCTGCAGCTGTGTATGGTATGCGTCTTGTAATCTTGCATCCTTCCTATCCTTTTCCAAGTCATAATGTAGAGGTTAGTTTCGAGTAAAAGTATTACTTAGTGCTTTTCTGATGTTTGTGTGCAATACCTCCTTCTCCCACAGAAGCATTTGATGTAAAGGGAACTACTATTAAAAAAATGGTAAAAAATGATGTTGTGGAAATTGATTTATCACTGCTGGCCTTTTGTTTCAACTACTGAACTTGTGTATTTTTATCACATCTGTGCTTTTACTAATCCAGTGAGACAGGTCCAGAGGCATGCAGCCTGGAGCCTTTGAAAGATGCAGAGCCATGGATGTGGCGAGGCTATGGCTATTGGGCTATAGCCCTGGATATTTTTGGCAAATGAATTTTTGTATAATATTAACATGTTTGACATTGAGCATTACAACACAACCATGAACACTGCACTGCAAGTAGGGTTCGTTTTTAGAGGATCCCCAAATCTTTGATCACAATGTGGATCGCACCATCCCGGTGAACAATTTGTTTGTGGGCTGGGTCAGAATGTGTTCAAATCCTAACAACTCTCCTGAGTCTTTGGGTTTTGTTCAATAAAGATCAGATACATTGAAACCATCAAATAAACAGGGTCAGGGCTCACTGGTTACAGCAGTTGCCAGCTACTGAATCTCTGTGTGATTATTTTGACGTAATCAGTGACAGTCTGCTTTGCTCCATACCGTGTGTAATAAAGGAAGATTCAATTGTATGTCAGAGTATCCAAGACTGCCACAGATATTAGTTCAGAAAGGAAGTAACAGAAAAAATACAGCTTGGTTTTACCTTAGATTAAAAGGGCTTTGTGTTGAGTCCCCAATATATTAGTGTTCCGCATTTATTTCACATACTGTATACTTATGAGGTGGCTGTACTGCATGGTGTATCTGTGTGTATTTGTCATTGATCATGACATGCACAAATTAAAGCATGCAGACCAAACCGTACCAAACATAGTCATCTGCATATTTATTTTCAAGTAAACTGTCACCTATACATGCTTTTGATACTCCTGCTGCTCAGGACGTTTAGCCCAATGTCTGTAATAACACTGTACCGGTAAAATAAATACATTTGTTCACTGATTCAGTTATTTGGTTGTTAATTAAAAATATATCCAGTTTGCTAATAACTATGTCAACTCTGTCATAAACTAGCTAGCGAGAACATTCTGTTAGCACGAAGTGACACAAACATTCTTTAGCGGTTTAATTTAGTGGTTCAATCACCAGCCAAGACATACAATTACTCTAAAATGAGTACTGCTTCTCTGCTTGGCAGATTTAATTTTGAGAGTGCCATCCTGCCCAGAATCTGCCCTGACATTATGAGCATATAGGAAAAATACAGAAACAATACAAATGAAATGCATAAATATATACCCAATGTTTGATGGTGGTAGACTGTAATGTTGAACAGCAGGAATCATATCAATCAATTCTACTTTACATTTTTACAGTCAGAGGACAGATTACTGTTTATTTCCTGTAGAATGTCCATAATTTACAGGATTAAATATGCAGGCATCAAGCTATGCAACAATCACATAAATGACACCACATACTGTTCACAAAGTGTATTTTTGCAGGTATTAATCAAATTAGGCAGTTAGTCAATTAAAGGCAGTATTAAAGACAATAATGTTCATAGTTTGTACAGTTTCAGTGTTACAGTGGAGAGAATAAATTATTTCCTAAATATGGCTTAGCAGCGTAAACAATATGAAATAACGTCTCGGGAAAAATACTTTCAAAATACATTTCAAAAGGACTTTAAATGTCCCAGCCTTTCTTAGCAACAACTGAAATTTATCGGCCTTACAAGTAGCAGACAAAACCTTAGTTTACCGTACATAACCCAAAAATACCTGAGCTACTGCCTAAAGAGTTACTCTCATCAGGCACAGAGGTACTGATCAAGAGGGTGGCGCAGACCAAAGGCACTGAAATCAAAGTCTAAACAGCAGCCGGTCTAATTTATCTTTTCAAAATGAAGACGGGGGGGCAATGGGGTTTGCTTTCCACACCTAAAATAGCATTCTTAATATAAAAGAAGAACTGGCACTGAGAGGAATCAAGACAGCTTGATTTTGTACTTTGCTTCTGGATTAAAGCATTGGATTTGTCACATGATATAAATTATAGTATACCAACTGTTCTTAAGGTAAGACAGCAAATCGTTTTGTTTTAGTTTTTTGGGGGAATTTCTCTTTACACAAGATCTGAAACTAATACGCTCCTGACTAATACATGGGCTTACAGGGGATATCCTTGCCAGACTCACCTCACTATAAATAAACATCAGTCTCAACCTATTCTTCCAACATAAATGCAGCAAACATAAATGGGAAACCTTGTGTAAACCTCAACATTATACATTTCACTGGACACATATCTTTGTGGGAAAAAATATATTACTTGTTAAACAAAATATTTTTCTCTAGGCATTAGGCTCTGAATTAGTATAGAATAATATAATTTCCCATTTTTTGAGCATACAATATAGCTCATTATCTATATTGTTTATTTTATACAGCCTTCTTTGCTCATTTCTGTCAACATGAGGGTACTGTATATTTACCGGGACATGCAATCTCCAATAATCCAATCACAAACAGCAATCAGATTTCTTCACAAATGGTCCTTCAGTCAGATACGTATGTAAATATGCATATCATCATGCACTCAGATTGCAGTTAGCTGTGAAGCATGTTAGCTCGCTAGCTCAAACTAGTCTTGAAATGTTAAAGTACTTTTATGTATTTATATATTTAGGTCTAGGACCTTCAATATCAGACTCAAACTATTTACAGGAGCCCAATATCTAGCTAGGGATATGGGTAACCAAAGCTCTATAATCTCTGATTTAATATATTTATATATGGCCCGCTGCTATTTAAGTATAGTAAATGTGATTACATTTTATCGCTATTAAGTTGGTTAGAATGAGTAAATTCACAAAAAGTCACAAAAATGTTTATAGTTCATTTACCGGTAACTTGTTTTGTAAAATGGCTGACAATATCATGAGGAGGTGTATTAAAGGCGGTGGGTCATGTTTTTTTACATATAAAATCACATAAAATCAGAGAAATATGAGTCATGTTTTTTTAAAGTCAATTACGTTATGAAAAACCTGCTTTGATGGGTAGTAAAATTCTGACATCCCTGGTTAGAGTGGGTGTTTCCCTCCCATGCTTGTCCATGTCTTTAAACTGTGGAAGATAACATTTGTAACATACAAACAGTGTGGTTTACCTGGCTCTGGCAAGATGTATGAACAAATGTTTTATAAAGTTAGAAACTGGTTTGCTTATTTCTTTTAAATCACTTGCAGCAAAAATGCCAAACAAAGTGCACATTTCCCAGGCATCACAAGATCTGTTATCATAACGAATCTGTAGCATTTTTCTCAGAAGAATTTGAAGTGAAATATTTGGCTTGATAAGTTAAGCATTTCCTCTTTCGTGAAATTTATATGTAAAGGGTCATTATTCGTTTTCCATGCATTTTGATAGAATATTTCCATCTTTATGAGCCACCCTTAAGATTCCCGCACTGAATAGATAATCATAGCCTTAGTTCTTTATCTCTTGTCAATTTCAGACAGGGCTGCAACCTTCCCTCTAGTTGAATAGCTGCCATGCAGATAAAGTGCTCGACTCATCACACTAGAAATCACATTTCTCGTCACCGGACCTTAATTGACTTTGTTGGCTCATCGCTCAGATAATTGCAACATTAACAGATGAGGCTTACCTGACCGTGTATACATTATGTCATGTTACATGGAAACCTCTCATAGAATTAAGTAAAACATTTTTTACTTAGTGCAAAGGTTGAACATTCAATAGATAATTCACTGGTCAACACGATATTTGCTGAATCCAAATCTGAGCTCAGATTTGCTCTATCACATCAGGTTTTTGAACTATGAAAAATCATTATTTTTGAGAAAACAGCAATTTTACACTCGAAGTTGAAAAACACTGTTGCATTAGAAGATCGATAGATGCAAAAATGTTTACAATGAAAGGTACCAACTTCAATTACAATATTTAAATGTAAAACTTAGATTAGGTAGAGTCTTAACAGATTAGGTAGTCTTCACAGCTGCAAATCACAAAAAACATAAATTTATGTAAAACATGTTTTTATGACTTAAAACATTTGTAAAATAATTTTCAAGCCCTAAATTAAGTAGTTTGGGTGAGAATAATCAAGCTTTTGCTGTTTTATCCCCACCAAGATTGCCAGACTGGATGGTCAACTTTTGTAAAATCCATGAATATGGAGCATAGATAGCACAAAAACTTGGTGATAGTGCAAATCTGAGCTCAGATTTGGATTCAGCAGCCCAAAATTTGCCAAAACCAGTTTCCAAAGTCCATGCAAGAAATACTTTTTTTTTTTTGTAGACCAGTGATAAACAAATCTTCCCAATTACTAAAAATGTTATTAAAGCATTTCATTGTTTGTTGCTGGTAAATCTTTGCCTGTAAAGACACACATGAAATGCAGTCATTTCTATCACTTTATTTAAAAGGAACATGATGTAATAAAAACCAAAGCAGCTCATTTGATAATCAATGTTTTATTACATTATAGCATCTGTGGACTGTGGACAATTTCTAACATTTTTTATTTAGTTCACGTTATGATACCTTGAGAAATATTTTAAACAGCAACAGTAGGTGTTCCAAATGACAATGGGGTTTATGATGTATATGGTAAAAAAAAAAAAAAAATTTAAAAATAAGTGGCCTACTATACAACAAAAGTTTTTTCTGTCTGGTCAAAATTGACAAACCCCCCCAATAATAATAATAAAAAAGGTCACATTTGTAAATTGTTATGATCATCATCACCAATAGTGAGGTGACGTATTCCAAAGTGAATATAGTCTTGGGAGAATAACAAATATTTACCCATTTTCAACTAATATTCATAATTTGATCAAATACAGTTTGGAATTCACTTGCAGGTCAGAACACATTCTTTCATTGTATACCCTTAACACGTCAAGGAATTCCAGTAGCACAACTTGGTCAGATGGTGCCCTGCCTTTAACATAGCAGAAACAAGTGCCTGACTGTCCGCAGACGCAGGAAGCAGGACTAGGCCGAGGCCTGGGCCTGGGCCAGGGCCTTGGCTTTGGCCTTGGCAGCCAGTCTGGCCTGCCGCTCCTGCTGCGCCTTCTCTCTCAGCTCCTTCTCCCTCTGAATCAGGTGATGGCGCTCTTCCTCCCACTCCTGCACCTTCCCCGCATACTGTTCACCGTCCGCCCTCTCGGCCACAGCCAGCTCCGCCTCACTCAGCATGGAGACCAGAGCCAGCAGACTGCTGGCGTCCACCCTTTCCAAGGACTGCAGCTTACCACTCAGCTCCTGTGCACACAACAAGGACATCACACACACACACGCACGCACACGCACACACACACACACACACACACACACACACAAACAAACAAACAAACACAAACACAAACACACACCAACAGATGAAACCCAGATTCAACATTTCTCATCACAATTTATTTTCTGAAACTCTAACATGCTCCAATACTTATTAATTGAAGTGATACTAATAGAAAAGCGTGTATTAACATTGATTACTTGATGCACTTGCTTAGTGTTTTGTGAACTGCAACTATAAGGCTAATATTTGCATATATTGAGTCTGGTCAGATCATTCAAGCAAAATAACATTGAACAACAACAGGAACATTCTTAGCCCTGGAACATTCTTCAGTTTACTAAAATGCAAAGCTGACCTAAATGACTCCACCAAAAGGCATGCACAAGGAAAACTGAGGGGTCGGGCCATCAAGGTTACCCCAGGACAATGCATGTTAATGCATGATAATGTGAGGTGGATCAGACGAAGGTGTCCTAAACAGGACAGGTTTAGCATGGGGGCTTGAGGGTACCAATGTCCCTCACTCCCTCAAAAACAAGTTATTAATAATTGACATGCTACATATTACCACAAGTGTTGAGAAAAAATGTGGCTGCGCAAATCTATTTAGCGGGATAAAAGTAAATGTAAATGAACATAGCCTCAAAATATTTGTCAAAATATTGCTACCGCTATTAAATGTGCTTACTAAACTATTGGTGTAAAAACAGACACAGTCACGTACGGGACGTGACAGGTTTAGAGTGTCTGTCTCAGAGCTTAATTAGCTATAAAAGACAATGAGGCTCCTGGGATCATCCATCCATCCATGGTGGCCTCCAATGTGACGCCCGTGGTTGGTGGCAGGGGCTGGTGCCTGCAGGGGTGATGGAGGACCAGGGTAATTTATGTGTAGATGTCAGAGACTGGAACAGAGGGTGACTACAGGCCCATGTTCCTGCAGTGCGTCATCCACACCCAACGCCGCCATTTCAAGAGATCTCGGAGCACACGTACAGTTCGGCACACTGGACTGATGGGTTTCATTACTGCTGCATGAAATATGAAGCCAGGGCACAGAACCACTGAACAGGCCTACAGTAAAAGTACAAAAGCAGGGCAGGTGATCTGAATACATCATTCAATTTGAAATAAATGGCGTACTCACAACCTGTATAATCATTTCATACATCTCTTATTGTGCTTGATAAATAATTGAATACAAAACGTAGGGTTATTGAACAACTGGACCAAAACACATTCATTGTAGAGGGAACAGGTTGCTCAAAACAGGCCCATGAAAATGTCCAGGAGAACAAACTTAGGGTTAAAAGGTTTAAAGGTTTGACTGCTATAACAGTGCTGAATGAACTCAGCGAAGAAGCTTGATTATTTTCCCACTGTATAACATACAGCTGTTCTTCTACCATAAACTTAATTTTAGAGCTGTCATTAAGACTGCAGGTTGTAGTTCATTTTTGGCATCACATCAAACCTACTGATTAATCAATTCACTGAAATAGTAAATCAAGAGTTTTATGTTGTGCTGTTTGCTTTACGCAGCGATATGCTTTGTGTCTGGGTTTGTGTCACCCCGTCGTGTGGTTATTTTAAAACAACTGACTAGCTCGCTCTACATCATCCCTTACATATTCAATTTTGGGAAGCTCAAAATACCTGGTTATTGTGGTGCATTTTGTGCTGTGCTTTCTCCTCTGACATGTGCTGAGCTTGCCTTTGATTGCCTTTCCATTCCAAATAGAGGGAAGACAAGGTTTACTAATATTACATTATATTTATGAATATTAACTTTTGATGATAATCACCAATCAAAATTTTGGTTGATTTACTGATTCATGCGTTAGTTGATCATGTCATGAATTTAGATTCATTATTATGAACAATGATAAATTATTCTTTTCAATAAATGCCTTAATTGTTTGTATTAGGAACAAAATATTTAACTAAATATACTAAGCATAAAACAGACTCTCACTGTTACCATTACGATGCACAAAACATATACGCATAACCAGTTTATCACTTAGCATTAATTACTGAAAAAACATTCACGCTTACTGAAAAAACATTCACGCTCAACGTTCAAGCTAATTACATTTTCCACAATGCTTTTTACACACTGTGCACTGAAAGACACTATTCCTCTAAAATGGCCCATCCATAACATTTATAAATTCAAACAGGTCAAAGCAAATTATATAATCCTGTCAGTTCCACCCATGCCTTTATGTAAAAGCTACAGTCATTATGCACACTGCAGTAATTATGAAGTGCTAATCGACATAACTGCTCAAAATTTAGACTAATTTCTGTTGCACTCATCCCTATTCTGCACAAAAGCAGCACACCCCACCCTCTACGAGAGAGAGCATTTTGATCCCTTTCGAGGGGTCGAGAGGGGGATATATGCACTGGGGTAGGAGGAGACAGCACCACAACCCCCAAAATACAGCCCCAATTCACAGGAGGGAAACACAATGGACTGACCTGAGGAATCAAACTATATGTTGAACGTAATTACATTGCTTAATGGGTTCTACCTGTTCGATAAGAGAGAATAAGAAATGGCTTGAAATGACATTCTGTCGTTTTAGGGTATGATGAAGCGGGTGACCTTTACAGTGACCTGGGGAACAGCCTGGAATCAATAGCACAATTCCAATTACAAACACATGCTGGCTGCACTTTAGGGGAAGGATTATACCAAAGGGCAGACAGGAGGGAAATCATTACAAACCAGTAACCCTTCCCCCATGGAATCATACCCTCATTGGTATGGTTCCATGGGAGTGCCCAGTTATGCGTCTCGGTCCACAATGAGATTAAATTCATTAAAACCATTTTGAATTCATATGCTTGACACAATTCGTAAACTTACACAAGGCAATATAAATGAACATTTGTCACATCTATCCTAGTCTACAAATCACATATTTATTTTAACTGACCAAGACATGTTAGAATTAAGAGTGAGAAAGTACATTTTAATGCACAGTATGTATGATACTTGCCAAAAGTCCAATTTATTCCCCCTTGTGGAATAAATCGTTTTTGAATTGCTCTCAAAACACCTAATACACCTTAAGGATGCACCTGGATACAGTGATGAAATTACTACAACAAGCAACAATCAGTAGCTCTGTGCTCCTATTTTTTATTTTGTGTACCTATCATATGCTCACAGCCAGAGGGATGCTTTTGTGTGCATGACTGCTTTTTTATTGGAATATTGGAATGAGTCCTTTGAGTCAGCAAGGACATATGCATTGCAACAAAGCTCAAAATGTCACCTGTATAACGATGTATATCCACTCACAGTCAGCCCAAAGATGTTTATTTATGTTTATGATAGTGTGTTTAAACTGTTCTTGTGAACTCAAGACAAGCTTCTGAAGTCATTTTAAACCTCTACCAGGAACAGGTATTGTTATATTATTGTATAAATACAGTACCATTGTATACAATACCCGGTGTTAATGTTAATATGGCAATTATTTTTCCTTTCCACATCATGGATAGCTATAGTAACACAGCTTTGTATGAGTCACATAATATTTGTAATGGAGATTAATATACTAAATGAATTTTTATTATAAATAACTATTTTGAAAAGAACCGTAAAGAACAATGAATATATAAACAGCTATGGAACTCACATTTACATAGCCAGCTAGAGAGAGATACTATAACTACCATAACTCATCAAATATACACCAAAAACAGTATAATGGTTTGCATACTGAGCAATGTAAAATCTAAGTAAGTAATGTAAAATAAGTAAAAGTTTGATGGAAAATATTTAAAAAGCACACTTCACACTGAAAAAACACAGATACGGTTCATTAAGGAGCGAATAAAAGACAACGCTCTTCACATATTTCACACGCTACTATTTATACGGTATGGCACAGTAAAAGCTCAGAGTAAGCTTCACATAACCTGCCCAGAGACATGTATACAAGCTGTAGTTGAGTGCATGCCTCCACCATGCTTAACTACTCTAAAATCAAATAATTTCTTCCTTGTCTTATATAGGCAACCTTTACGTTAAATCTCATCCACATCTGTCCAAAACCTTCTTTCACTCTGCTCAAAGACAGACACGCCGCTTCCAAATGCTGTGTTACCATGGGGTATAAGATCAGTGATGCAAATAAGCGATCCATTACTAGCATCGAACATTATGGTTAAAGATAGAGGCTGATGTGTTTCATATTGGAAATGTTACGTGGATTTCACAATTTACAGTGCACCTCTATTTAATGGACCAGGTGTCATCAAATGCCAACGCCATTATTTCTTTATGCCATGACAGAGATATGCATCAGGAGGTCATGCAAATGACGTACTTCAGGGCAGGTTATAGATACAGAATGACTGATTGTAATGTACAGTATAGCATCATCAGTGTCATCATGGGTGAATGGCTGACGGTTTGTGTTATAGTCAGAGAGCTCTGTGTTGCCCCTTGCCCACCTGGAACCTGCTGGCATATTCGGGGAGCTTCGCCCTCTCCAGCTGGTCCTCCTCACTGACCGCCTCGCCCGTCTGGGAGTCCTCCGTCTCTTGTGCATCCCCGTCGCCCTCGGTAACGCCCGCCTCAGATGCGGGGCTGGCATCCCGCAGCACCCCCTCCAGACAGTCCAGCTGGAGAGTCACAGAAGAGAAATCTCATGTAGCCCAATGCCAACCTTCGAACAGATGGCAAAGTGCGTTACCTGGATACAGTAGCTCTTCGAACAGCAAAAAAAGAAATGGCTGCCGGGGAATGAATGGATGCCTGAAGTCAATAGACCCTTTAGAAAAGGAACTGCAGATGAAACGAATGCTGGCACCGCATGCCATTCTTGAAAAGGGACTGGACTTAGTAAACAAACAGAGACAAATAAATAAAGACAAGTCAAGCAGGAGGCTTTGGCATGCTTTGCCAGTGGCTACACAGGTCAAGGGTCAAACAGGAGGACACGGTACCTTAACCAATCTCCCTGTCAATAATCAATAGACCAATTGACCTTGAATAGAATTTTCCCATATGCAGATAGATGACCAAATTTGACGGAGAGGAAGCGGGATACTTAAGAGGCTGAGAGATGTAGCTTTCAGTCCAAGAAGAAGAAGATTCAGTGTTTGTTCCACTGCTCAGCCTGTGATACAAACAGCCACTGCTAGGCTAGGATGGGGGATTACCCTGAAATATTCTGCCTATACCAGGGGAATACTGGAGGGACACTGTCATCGCCTTTCAGAATCTGTGGAAAGCCAAACATGTCAGAAAGCAGAGATGCCCCTTGCTGTGGGATGCCTGGAGAGGCAGGTGAGAGGGAAGATTTATACAGTCTGTCCAAACAGTGGGCTTACTTACCCTGCAGGAGTAAGTAAACCTGTTCAAGAATAACAAGTGCATGACAGATGGAGCAACTCCAGGTTTAGGCAAGACAAGGGATGGGGAAAACAGCCCAGAGCTTTAGTGTAAATACACATTCCAGAGTACGAGGGGTATCGCTGAATATTTGTTTACACAATTGTGCGATTATGAGAACAACCAACTGCTTACATAGACGGGATAGACAAATGGGAATAAAATAAATAATAAAAAAAGATATCTCAAAGCAGTATTAATGCAAAAGAGCAAAAGTACAACAACATAACAGGTGTTAGCATTTATTATTTTCCGTTCTCAAAGTGAGAGACCTCATTTCTTTTTAGTCTTAACACAGAAAGGGGTGGAATTTTACATTTTGAATGCAGGGAAAAGGGGGTTTATTATTTGAATATGTGTAACCATTCTTAAAGCACATTGTAACAACACACACAATGATGGATTCATGGATATGGAGGGAAATCTCAAAGAATACAAATCAAATAGAAACACAAGACAGACACACTATAATTCATTGTAAAGTATAACATAAATCCTAACAATTTATAGTCCAAATGATTTTTAAAAATGATAACCCGTATGGCGCGACGCTACCCTGAGCAATTATTAATGAGGGAGTAGATTATTCTGTACCTACAAGGACATTTCACAAAAAATGATGGCACACTGCAGGCATTTTCCAGCCTCAGATAGATCCAGTAAGATAAATAGAACTGGAAAACTCTTGCAGCAATTGCCAGTGACAAAACTTGGCAGCGTTTCATAAAAACAGTCTGGAACACAATGCAGAGCTTTTTATTAAATCACTGCAGGTCCTGGCGGCCAAAAATGTTCCCCCTCCAAGCCAGTCTGGTTTTAAAAAACGCAACATTCTTGAATATGACCACAGAACAATCTAGAAAATCTAGGAAGCATGCAGAGAATACTCATTTCAAGTCTAAATAAGTAAATTGTAGGACAGAACAAAAGGGTCAGCCTAAGGGACACTGGTGTTAATTCTTTATGACAACCATAGCCATGTCGATTTTAATATCTCCACAGTTGCTTCCCTTGCAGATTCTCAAACCTACCTAATATAGACAAGGCTGTGCCTGTGCCCAGAAGTCCCCTTTAAATTCACAGTACAGGGCTACTGAGCTCACCCAAGCTTGGCTCGGGTCAACCCTGCCCAGTGGCCTTTTCAGAGGCCATCTGACCCCGAGAGAGGCAGCATCAGCGACCTCACTTCCTGTCCCCTCCCTGCCCCTATTTCTCTAGTTCATTATGACTGAGCAGATCCACAGATCACTTCTCTTACACCAAAACCTACCTAATGTGTTTAAGGTAAGAATTCCTTTCAGTTGCTTATATTACAAAACAAGGTATGTAACATATTAATAAAGTATGCATTTAGGGGGAGCTAAAAAATAAATTACTTTATGTCGTCACTTAGTAGCCATTAAAGGAAAAATAACTCTGTCCTTTCTGCAAAGCAGAAAAATCACAACATACATTTATCACAAATATAATGGGAGAGTGGAAAAAGAGCAACCGCAACACATCAATAATGTAGCTTGTATATGGGCAGCCTCAAACTCTCTTGCTATTCATTTTTTCAAATTCTCTGACACACACACACACACACACACACACACACACACACACACACACACACACACACACACACACACACACACACACACACACACACACACACACACACACACACACACACACACACACACACACACACATAACTGCCAAAATAAAGGAAACCCAAATAAATGAGGGATACTGGCAGCTCTGATATGGTGTGGGATGCATTTTCCTGGCATGGTTTAGGTCCATTCAGGTAAATGCCAATAAATATAAAGCCATTCTGAATGATCACCATCCTATGGTGAAGGATTTCTATCTTGATAGAAGTGGTCTCTTCCAGGGTGGCAATGCCGAATCTACAGGGCAATGGTTTGATGAGCGTGAAAATGATGTAAACCATATTCGCATGGCCGTCTCATTAACCAGATCTCAATCAAATTGAACACTTATGGGAGATTCTGGAGCAATGCCCAAGACAGCCAAACAAAACAACAAAACACAAAATGATGGAATTTTTCATGGAATAATAGTGTTGCATCCCTCCAATAGTTAAAGGGTTCCAGAAACTATGCCAATGTGCATTTAAGCTGTTTTGGCAGCTCAACGCTCTATTAAAACACTTAATGTTGGTGATTCCTTTATTTATTGCCAATTACCTGTACGCACGTATAAATACAGTATATACACATATACATATTGTAGATACATACGGCTTCTTTAGACAGTTTGACATCCTCAGCCGCAGAGCAAACCGTTTCCATGACGGCCAAGGCACGGCTGAGATAACCGGGGGTCCAGATCAGGGGCATCTGGTGATACACAGCGCGAATCCCCCTGGACTGCTCCACTTTACCTGCAGACACAATCGGATAAACTCACATCCTCCGGGCCAAACAATACCATTTTGTATCAATGTACCTAATGATTTCCTGCTGTAATCCTTAACAGAAGCATTTCTGTGTTTGTACTTGGAAATGCTACAAATTATACATCCAATTACTCAACAAAGAGATCAATGGACTAATGAAATTATAGACCTATGTTTGTAAACAAAGAAGCAAACGTCCAGAAACCAGCTCTGAAGAGCAGCCATACCACCTTGTGCCCTTCTCATGTCGATCTGATGAAGCTAAGCAGGTGTGGGCTTGGTTGGTACTTGGGTGAAAGACCACCTGGGAAAACTAAGTTGCTGCTGGAAGTGGTGTTGGTGGGCCACTAGGGGGCACTCTTCTGCTTGGAACAAATCCAATATCCCAGCACTATGTGGGGCACTGCAGAAGAGGCCATCCTTCAGATGAGACGTTAAACTGAGGTACGGTCATTAACGATCCCATGGCACTTTTCACCCCCTACAGCTGATTGGATACACTATCCCTTCCATTCCCTATCCCCCCCGATTCCTCAGGTTGTCACTGCAGAAGAGAATTGAATTCTCAGTTGACCAACCTGGTTAAATAATAAAGCGTACACAACTGTACTATGAGGTGTGCTTTCACTCCGAGATGGCGGTAATGGAGTCATTAGGAACTAATTGAGCTCAAAACAAAACCGTTTCTGCGCTACGACCGCTAAGCATGATACCTTGGTGCGTGCGCTGGTCTATTACGGTCTATTCTTTGTTTGTTTATTCACGCCTTTGTTTCGTCAAGGTTGGACTATTGCAACTCTGTCTATTCTGGTTGCCCAAAAAACGCTTTAAGGAGCCTCCAGCTCGTTCAAAATGCGGCAGCCAGAATCCTCACTAGAACGAGACGCACTGAGCACATTACCCCTATTTTATTTACTCTGCATTGGCTCCCTATTGAGGCTAGAATTGATTTTAAAATTGTATTTTTAACTTTTAAAGCCCTACACGGACTGGCGCCAGGGTATTTGTCCGATGGGCTTCGGCCATATATTCCGGCGTGTGCCCTCCGATCGTAGGATGCGGGGTTATTAGTTGTCCCGCCCGTGGCCAAAAAAACGGTTGGAGGTAGGGCATTCTATTTTAGAGCTCCTTTTCTATGGAATAGCCTCCCCATCTCTATTATCCAGACTCAAAACATACTTATTCACTAAATTGTATGGCTGAGTTTGGCATACATATGCGCACGCACACACATACACAGTTTTTAATTATATTAATTCGAAGACAATTTTTGTTTTGCTATGTTTTCAGTTTTTTTTTCTTTTGGTTTTCTGTTAAGCACTTTGAGATCGCTCTGCGATGAAAAGTGCTATATAAATGAGTTATTATTATTATTATTATTATTATTCTGATGAAAAGTGAGGGGGCGGTACACACCTAGGAGAGCGTAGCCAAGGAGCTGAGCGCTGAGTCCTGTGGAGTTCTCCTCTTTCAGCCCCGCGATGAGCAGGGACGCTCCCACGTTCCTCTCCTCCTCCCACTGGAAGAACAGGTCAAACCAAACAGAGATGATGTCAGCATCATAATGACCCCTGACGTGTAACTATAAGTATGTAGCAGTGCAGTATAAGGGTTAGAGAGCTTGGCTTGTAATTCAGGGACTGCAGGTTCGATTCCCAGACTGGGGAACTGCCGTTGTATCCTTGAGCAAGGTACTTAACCTGAATTGCTTCAGTAAATATCCAGCAGTAAATAAATGGATTGTATGTAAAGAAATGTAAGTCGCTCTGGATAAGAGTATCTGCTAAATGTAAATGGAATGATGTTCTAACTGCACTGAGAACTACTGCTTTAGCTGGACACAACACCAGACAGTCTGAACAAGCCTAGTGATTTTAGATTTTAACACTGGCACAAATTACTCCTCATACATTTCAACACAGAGCACTGAAAACATATGGTCAACAGTGCAAGTGAAAGATACTCACACTGAGTGCAGGTTTGGTTGCCAAGTACTTGGCCAGAGCGTACAGCGATAAGATCCGTGTAGAGGCCGTATCAAACGCTTCCTGCAACATCACCTCCTCCACAACAGAACAGGCACCTGGGAAAGATGTACCATTCATTCAGTCACAGGGGAGAAGCACTCCAGAGGAATTTCAAACAAATTCAAATATCAAAACCTCACCGAAACATGCAACTAATACATTTTAACCACACAGCTCAAGTGCTTATCAAAAATCACTGGGACATCGAGTCGAACGGACCCTCCCAACACACGGCATTTGTACTTTACGATAACATACTGCACAATGTTCAACAAAGAATTTCACATTAAAGATTCACAGGTAAATGCTGCCTAAAAAAATCACTTCAGTTCAACGATGAGCAAGGGATCTGAGGCAGGAAGCAGAAGCTGACACAATGTTGCCATTACTTTGCCATGATGTGGAAGCAATGCAGCTTAGTGACAAGGCACCATTTGGCGGATTTGTCTTCTCTGTGAACCTCACCCTTATGATCGTCATCTTTTAAGAAGGAATCTATGAGGAGGTTAAAGGTCAAGTCATCTGGGAACAGGCCGTACTGCACCTAAGGAGATAAGCACGTGTTAAGTATTACACAGTCGATCAATGAACATGTATTATCAACAGTGCAATTTTGCAATTGCATTTCCACAAAGCGCTGGACAGAGCATGTTTTAATTAATATTAATGTTTTACATTATTAAATGTGTTCATTCCAAAATCTTGGTTTGTGATTGAGGATGCATTATATCCTATAGACCGAACAGCACTGCTGAATGAAGAATTCATAACAGATGTTTAAAAAAATATGGTCTAATAGAAAAATTAGCACATATGAACTAAAGAGATTCAGAAGATCTTGCAAAAATAGTACAACTATTGTAAAATGTAACTCTAATACTGTTCATTATCAATCAACCTTTCTATTCAAGCGTGCACAGTATAATGGGGATTTATGGACTAAAAACATTAGAATGGAAGAATAAATTAATTGAAAGCACAAACCCGGGTGGCAGTGCCACAATTTGATTAAAATCTATGGCGTAATTTTGTTCCTCCACAGAAATGACTTTGTGGAGATAAACCAGAAAATGGTCAATGACCTTAATATAAAAATTTTGCTGAGAATGAAGTTTAATATAACATCACAGAATTTGCTAGTCAATAGTCATTACAAATCATAGATATTAAGAATTCTGCTAAAGAAACAGGGATTTGTATCATAGGCAGACAGTGATACTATCATCAGGAAATTTCCCCTAAAATAGCAGGACAACAATATACAACATACACTCAAAATGCTAGATTACCTGTAGCGTGCATATCTGTTTATTATCTGCCCAAGTTTTATTCGTTTACGTTGGGTACTAGTGGGAGTTGGCCTGAACTGATCTATCGGGGTTCCATTTTGGATGGATTACATATCACTTTGTGAGTGGCACATAATCCATCTGTCCTGAAACACTGTGAAACATGGGGAGACCCCATTAATAAATGTGTGCCGTTATATTGGGGACCCCTACCTTGTTTTTCAGGGTGTGCATGGCCTTGTCGCGCGCCCCGTACTTCAGACACTGCCTGATCCAGCTGTGGACGGTCCAGTCTCGCAGGTACCAGCAGTTTGGGCTGTGGCGGAACCTACACACACCCAGGGGAGGGGCAATCACCAAGACGTTCGTCTACACTGGCGGTTCCCAAACCTCGCCTCGGGGACCTGCAGCCAGTCCATTTATTTGTTCAATTCCATCACCAGCACACCTGACTCAACTAGTTGACTACTTAACGAGTAGTGATTAGTTGAATCAGGTGTGCTGGTGGTGGAATTAAATAAATACATCGACCGGCTGGGGGTCCCTGAGGAGAGGTTTGGAAACCGCTGGCCTAAACAGCCAGGCAGTACGACAGATTCCCACACAAGCTCCCTCTGAACATGCAATCACATTTTACATTTACATTTTAGGCATCTAGCAGACGCTCTTATCCAGAGCGACTTACAGTTTTACATTTATTTTACATACAATCAATTTATACAGCTGGATATTTACTGAAGCAATTCAGGTTAAGTACCTTGCTCAAGGGTACAACGGCAGTGCCCTACTTGGGAATCGAACCTGCAACCTTTGAGTTACAAGCCCAGTTCCCTAACCATTACACCACACTGCCGCAATCACTCTCCCATCTCTGAGAAGAGGCACGTGCTTTCGCCAATGCAGTGGAATGGAGCAAGTTCAGATGGGGTCTCACTTCTGTGGACTATTGATTACGCACGACAGCTTTGAAGCCATTAGCCGTGCAGAGCATCAAAGCTACAATGTGTTTAAAAGAAACGGTGGATTTGGAAAATAACAAGATTTTAACACTCGGTTCAGAAGTCCTGGTGCCTGGTGCCAAGGATGACCTTCAAGTCTCTCTCTAGACCTGCTAAATATTAATGCAGACTGAAGCCTTGCTCGCACAGCTTTGCCCTCGCCTTGTTTATTTAATGAGTTATACATGTCTCGTATTGCTTTTAAAAAAACATTATATGACCTGCGCATAGTGAAAAACTGTAAGGAATCACAGCTGCTGACCTGCCTGAAGGTATAAAATGATAAATGGACGTGTATGCTTGCATTTTCTATTCCTAATGTTAGTATACAACAAAATGCTAAGCACAACATTATATCATTACATTCGATTCTGCTCATAATAGTTTCACCTGAGGGGGATATGGATACAAGCACAGAAAGTAGGAATGAACAACGTTTTGTGTGTTAAACGACGAGCGAGTCCGCAGATTTATATCACGTTCCAGTTCCAGACTCACTATAAGTGGGCACACCCCAGACTTCATCAATAATCCAGTGCTCTATACCTCAGGCTCCTGATTGGCCAAGGGAGGAGAGCAGACTGATGGTGTGAGCTCCTGTTGCTAAGGCAACACTGGGGCGAGACTTCCCCGTGCATCTGGTGATGTTGCTTCTGGGACGACGACGCCCTGATTTTATCACCACGGTGATTTACAGAAGCACATTACATTTTATACCAGAACACCACTTACTGGCCACCCGATGTCATCCACTGGCATTACCAGTTCATACTAAGGAATATTAATAACAAACTATAGGCAATTTTTTTTTTTTCCCCAGTCAGAAATTAGATTAATATATTATCTGGAAATGGTGAATGCCTGGCAACTGGACCAGTAGATTCTGGGAAAGATTTGGCATAAAATCTGACTCCTTCCCCTCTTTGGGGGTTTTGGTCAGTCGGGTTCCTTACACGCACTTTGATATGCTTTGACACAGCCTACTAAATAAAAATATGTTTACTGCTTTTTGGAACCTTTTTGGAAATCTTTCCAAATATAGTGTGGAGTATGTGTCTTTATGAGCAAATACAGATCAAATAACAAGTATTAACAAATACCTGAATTTACATATAAAATATCCTGGCTGGTATTATTATTACCCTTTATCTATAGATCCTGTAGATAATGCGAATGTAGTGGTTGTCGGTCTTAAAATGTCCTACAGGTAACTAACGAGTGAATCGTGCTTTGATACTAGTCTCCTCAGACTAATTGAGGCAATTCAGTTACTTCATGAGAAAAGAGTCTTCTTTGGGAATTCGTGGCAGAGCAGTCACAATGCGCTGAACTAACAGGGCAATAATGTGCTCGCGCAGCCATCCCTTTAAATCCTCCCATAAGCCACTTGGGGCGGCGCTCATCAATTTACCGCTAGAGTAAGCAAGTGTGTCATTGTGTGGCTGGTGCTCGCCGGCTCTCAGGCCTTGCAGACCAGGGAAATCCCTCAGCAAAGCAACTGCAGGGACACACACATATTAGCTATTAGTGGCGGGACTGCTCTTCAGCTTCTCGCATACATCTCCCCTATTGAGAGGCGAGAGCAATTTCGGGTGTTTCGTTCACGCTCGACCTCAGTCCGAGCCGATTTGTCTGCTACGTGGACTGATGGGAGGACGCGTCGCGCTTCGCGACATCAAATGGAGATTAAACGGCGCGTTGTTATATCTGGGCTGGCTCCCGAGATTAGCCTGTTGGATCCCGCATGACCCGGGATTCTGACACACGCACACTGAAGGGCCTCGATCAGCTGTGCTTTGGAAGAAAATCAACACGCCGAATGAAGCTCCGTCTGAATCCTGTCTACGAGAGGCGAACAGACGTGGAGAAACGCCACGCAAGTGCAGGGGGAAATTCAGTCTCATGATAATGGAGTTACGACCATCCATATTCATGAGTCCCCGCCCCTGTCTGGGTGGCTGCGCTCTGCATCAGTAGCGAAAGCCGAGGATTGTGGGAGGAGAGATGCTGGCTTGTGAAAGAGGAAGCAGACGCTAGCCCAGGTAGGACAGGGGCAGTCTCTGACACGAACAACACATGCGCCACAGTTTCAATAGCAAGCAAGCTTTCACAATGCCACGCTGCCTAGAGCTGAGCTGAGCTGAGCTGTTGCAGACAGCAGCTTGGATCTGAACTGTGCTCCTCTTGTCCTCTAGTTCAATCCATTTTCGTCTGTTTTGGTTTGAAATAAAGAGCTCAACTGATTTTTTTTTTTTTACGTGCTACACTGGAGACATGATTCATCCAATTGAGAGAAACAGATGAAAGCCTGCTGTCTGAGAAAATCGGAAGAGAGGAAATATGCCAAGGCATCTCTACCGTCTTTCTCTTTTATTGAAGGATGTGCATGTCACTGAATATTATGTTAGAACTCAACTCAATGTCACAGACGCACACCTGGAATGTTCTTTCTTTCAAGGTTGAAAGTTACTTGGCCAATGACCTACCTGCTTATTAAAATGATACATTCATGATGAAAACATGAATTCACCTGAATCTGTCATGAAGGACTTTGAAATTATTATCATTATTACACCTAGTAGTAGTAGTATAGTAGTATTTTTGTTATTGGTACTGGTGCATATTTACACATTTATTTCTTGGGTGACTTAAAAGAGCAGCAGCAGAATGAAAATGACAAAACACAACTTAAATACCAATTAAGAATATTGAACAGCGGCATAATTCACAATTATGATTACGATGCAACATTTACAATGACCTGCGATAGATACCCCAAGGTTAAATAATGCCATGCCTCATTCGTGTCAGGGTAAGGGCGGAGCATTGAGACTTACTTGTAGAGATAATAATCTGTCTGGTCCACTTCTTCCTTTGAGGATATGTTGTCGACAAACTGCACAAAAGAAAGAAAGTACAGAAAAGAAAACAATAAAATGAGTGTCTGGTAAAAAAAAATATATATATGTGTCAGACGCTTTGGTATGTGTCAGACGCCGTAACACAGACACGCCACACAGATATTCCAATGTGTGATGATCTCACCCAGCATGCTGATGGCTTCACTTGCATTACAGTCTATTTCTATTCATGGAAAAGCCTCTTGGCTCGACATTTTTACTTATTTATTTTTTAGCCTGCGTTTGTTTTTGCTCGATTATCCACACCACGGAGCAGATATTCTGCGCATAGGCTGTGAATAGGCTTGCACGTGCCCTTTGTCCATAGGGACATTTCAGCCTTTTAGAATTTCGCGGAAACTTAACACTTCCCTCCCCCTCGCTGTGTTCCCAAAGACTGGGAGTTAGTGCCAATCAAAACTGCAAGCCGAGCAGACCACAGCACCACTAACCGAATTTGGAGGAGATACAATTACTGACGCTTATTACTGACCCCCTCATCTCGGAACTGTATTCCTGCTTACAACCAGTAGAATATTCTGGATACGAGTAAATGGACTCATAGCTTTTAACCTCATTGCACACAGCAGAATTGTGTGTCTGGCCACAGCTTCTCTGCATGTTTAGGGATGCTTCTCAGAGTTCTTAGTGGAGGGGCTGTTTGTTTTGTGACGTCCCCTGCGGGAGATCGGACGCCCCAGGGTGCTTGGGCCGGGCAGACGTGACCGAGACGCGCTGGCCGAGGCATTGTCTGGCACTGGCTGAGTCACTGTCACCCAGAACTCTCCTGTCACCGTGACACAGCTGATTCAACGCGGAGGGCAGTGTGCACGAGAGCCCCCCCGTCTCGCCTTGAATTAACTCACCCTCTCCCGCTGTCTCATTCGCGACACGCCGACCTTTTCAATCTTTCCCGTGAAGGAAAAGCAGGACTCGGGGCATTTTTCATTGCCTCCTTCCCACCTCCCATCCTCTCATTATCGCTTCTCTTGTTTGGCTACGCCTCGTTGGGCAGTCTGTCTGCCTGCCTGCCCGCTTTAGCAATTATTGATCTTTAGTGCCATTTTGTGGTTTGAATATACAGACCTCTGGTATGGATATGGAGAATACCGGTGCAGGCTGTTAGTTCTTTGTTGGAAACAAACACTCACTCTAGCTGGCACTTACCTCGGTGTGTGTGTGTGTGTATGTGTGTGTGTGTGTGAAACCTTTATACCATTCTCGACTGCTTAAACTGTAGGGCTCTACCTCACACCTTGTATCTGCAGTGTCAGCGCTATTCTAATGCAAGCTCTGTGCGTTCTGGGCCATGTTCAGCCAAGCCGCCGCCATCCCTCATCATATCGACCGCTCCTGTCACACACTCCCCGTGGCCAGATTACATTGCCCGACCGTCTTGTCCTGAATATTTATTCCGCCGTTTGCTGCATCCCTGGTCCCCTTAGCGTCTCGTGTTACAAGAGTCCTTCAGGAAACAATTTATCCTGTTAAGAACGCGTTGTTAGCATCCCGCATATGAAAAGATAGCAAAAAAATAAAATCTGCAACTCTATTCTGAAAGCGACAGTAACCACTTAATGAATTTGCAAGCCATAAGGGTATGAATTACAGGCTGTGATGTTGGTATATAAAATGACAGCCTTGCGATAACCAGGAGATAGTTAAAGTCAATTTATGTAGAGCGAGTGGGGAGAAGAGACATTAACGACACTTTATGGATTCGGTTCACATTCCTATATCGTGCCACGAGGCTCGTCTTTGCGGTACAAACAAAGACAATTGGTAAAAACAATTCTCCATCCTTTAAATTAAATTAAATCTTAAGGGAAATAGTGAAAGTTTACCCTCTGAATTATTAATATTAATTAAGCTTTTGGGGAAATGGTATAGCATGTCCCTGCAAGACATAGAAAAATATACAAATGTAAATTATACAGGTACAGGTAAAGAAGAAGAGAAAGTAGGGATGAATTGTACATGAGGAATCCTTACCTTGCCTAACTTCAAAAGGCCTGACCCTGAAGAATTAGGACAGATGGCGCTTTTCAGCAAATAGCACATTTATTGAACATGAAGCACATGAAGCGCTAAAGCGCTAATAGCTAAGCTCTGTCTACACCAGCTCTTCTCAATTCTTCAGGTTGGTCTTTTTTGAAGTTACCCGGGTAAGGACTCCTCTTGTATACAATTGTCCTGGCTGTCCAGCACAAATGTATTCCTCTTTACAACAGCTGTTTAGAAGCGCATCTGGCGCTACTTTTTTTTGCACTTCTACAGTGATAAATGTCACGAAAGTTGAAGAATGCATAACGCTTCCTGAAGGGCCTGAACGATAACCTGGCCAGATGAAAACAGGACGTGAAGTCAAGCAGCAGAGACACCAAGGTCACGTCAAAACAACGGGGGTGGTGAGGAATAAAGTCGTGGTTCACTCTGTGTGTCGGAGATTAAATTGTGAGATTATAAATGACATGGCATGTTGCTCTTCTGCTGTTCTGTGGAGCAAAGGCCAAGACTGCAGTTCATTGCGGTTTCTGGGGACACCACTTTGTTCGCTTATTTACGATGGCGGTTTTAGAAAAGCTGCTGTTTTTATTTTTATATGTTGGGTTGTTCTCTCTTAGGATGACTGAAGTAACCTCAGAGTATTTGAATTCAATGCAATATATGTATTTAGCTGTCAGGGTTGGGGTAAATTCCATCTTCCCAATTCAGTCAATTCAGGAAAAATTGAAATCCAATTAATACATTAAAAATGTCCATTTGTCCAAAGTGTTCTATGGGGATTATTCAATTAATTCACTGAATTATTAAAAGTTAATAATAATTAAAAGTTTTAAATCTGACAACATATCATTACCTAATAGGGCATATTCCATCCTGTCACAAACATATTCAGCTATAAACCTATGATATACACCTTCCAGTTTTTTGACATCATGCACATAAAATATAGCATATATGGCAAATATCCACAGTTCCACGTGTGAAAACAGTGAAGACTTTAGCCAAGCCCAAAATTAGCTCATGATGTAACCTAGACTCATTTAACGATCATAACGATTGCTTTATAAAATAAATAAATAAAGCCAGACAAATATGAAGACAAGCACAAACACAATCTTTTGTACGTCGTACATTTTCAAGGATATATCAGCAGCAGAAATAAACTAAATAATCTGTATCTAACATCAAAATCTTTAGCAAAGAAAATGACCCATAGTTAACAGACAATCATCTGCTTATGCTCATCATTTGAATCACTGTCAGCACCAGTGCAGTGGATCATATGGATTGTAATGGAGGACATCATGCATTGCCTGGTACATAAAGCTGTCCTCGTTGATGCATTTATTGATTCTCATTAGATCAAAGAACATAACCCATTTAGTTCATTAAAATAGCTGTGCATTGCACAGGAGACCAAACAATCAACCTCCATTGGTTTTCCCTCCCCCCAGTCTGTATACAAGCCTGTTCTCGAATACCCACATGCTGCAGGTAGATTGGAAACTGGTCTGTTCTATGGTCATTTGTATTTTCAAGTGTTTCCACAGACATTTTTTGGCTGATCAGCTCGACATGTCACTTCTAATTAGGCACTTGAGAGAAGTAAAAGATGTCTGTCTGTGCATCCTTTCATAGCTTTATGTACAGATTGGTCCTTTCATTATTTAATGAATAATAAAGTTTGGAAGCATCTAAACCCTCTTACCCGTGCAATCGTCAGAGAGCTGACGGGAAGATTTCTGTCATAGGTCCTGTCCATGAGAGATGCCAATTCAGCTTTGGAAAAGAAAAGAAGACAGACGAAAGACAAATCACGCAGTTAGACAGCATCAAATTGATGACACCACTGTTTTTGTTTTTTTTTTTTTTTTGAAATCTTGAGAAACTACACAGAACAAATCTATACATTTACGATGACAGATTTGCACTCGTTTTACTGATTGCAGGTGCGCACAAGGGAATTTTGTGAGGCAATGATGAATGTACGAGTGTGCCGCACATACACTGAACAATGGTTATCTTGCATCACTGCAGTGTACAGCCCACAACGCAAGAACTATAAACAAACATTTTCTTATTATAACAATACAGTACAGTTGAGGAGGTACAAGTCAAACTGTGTCAGATGCTCACCAAATGCCTAATTATTAATAAGCTTATCCTGCAATGACAGCACGGCTTTCCTCCAAACGCATTCAGAGGGCAGAAACGCAGTGCACAGACTGCCCCAGAGGGCCTGCACTGTATTTGCAAATGGGACGGACACATTCAGAGGAAGGGGGTAAGGACTTCAGACACACAACCCCCTCCAATCAATGGACTGCCTCCAGTGTCAAAAGGCATCTGAAGCCCCCTTTTCACCTCCGTTTTGAAAGTAAAAACCTAAGCACAAGTCAATCGGGTGTCACTACATCTACACAATGTGGGGCCAGCCTGTCCAGGAGCCAGTCTGAGCGAAGACGTGGCTCTTTAGCGTTCGCATCACGCTGCAGGAAAGAGTGGAGCAAAAAAAGACGCAGACTGCAGACATCAATCACAAAGACTCCACCGCACTGTCTAACAAGCATGGCAGGATAGTCTTGTAATTTGACCTGTGCGCCAAGCAGGTAATAGCTGAAGTTTTGAATATTCCCTGTTTTAAGGGACTGATTTGATGATCTTGATCTTGTTGCGTTTAGCAGAATGGATGGGTGCTGATGAGCTCATTTGGCATTTATCATGTACTTTACCCAAAGGTGCATTATTCAGAAAAACGCGTTCAGGAAAAAAATGGGTATAGAAAAATTTAAATTAAAAAATACATTAAAAAGATACATTGAAAAGTTGACCAGTTTTTAACTGGTTTCAACTCTGATTATCTAAATAGTTGCATGCTACGGCCATGGCATTATTTGTCTGTGTGAGATTAGAATCAATCATTACAAAAAAATACTTTGATAACCAAAAGCAATGTGAGCATAGCCCTCCCATCTGGGTAAAAAGTGGCCAAGTTCTTTGGGTAGGGTCATGTCAGCCACAACAGCAAGTTGGAGATCAACTAATCTAAAAAAAAACTAAATAAATAAATAAATCTATTGCCCAGTGCAGACACTGAAAGCCAAGAAATCCATTCAGATCTGGGTTCTTGAACAAATGTTAATATATTCCAACTGAGATTATATTTAAACTTTGCCATTTCCAATTTTGCCTTCATATATTTTCTTGGGTAAATACAGATGTATTTGCAACTGTCTTGCCTGGAATCCATGTGTAAGCTCCAAATTTGACCCTATTACTTTGGCAAATAGCACTCTTTGTAACAAGCAGCGCTTCTCAATTATTCAACATACTCAGCCCCAAGGCCGGTCATTCAATAGGCACAATAAACAAGGTATAAGACTAAATGCCTCCATTGCACAGTATTTTCCATCTCAAAGCAAATTAGCCAGAAAACATTTCAATGAGCAGTGCGAAACAGAACATCGATACACTGACAATTACTGATTTTCTCAGGTCTGTCTGTGTCAGAGTCATTAATATTGGCACTGAATTCATTCAGATTGCAGCAAGAAAATACATGCAGAAAAATGTGCAAACTGAACTTAAGTTAATAACATTTTCAAAATAAATGAACAGCATCTGCATTCAAGCACAGGCAGCCCATTAAGGTCAGAGCTCATTCCAATATTCCATTACTTCAATATTCTGTGTTATGGAATTTAGAACAGAGAGTTGTCCCATTGTAATGTAGTTGGTATGTATTGGCTGGTGACTGATCCTTCAAATTTACCAGTATCAGAGTAGACTGAACCAATGAAATGACTGGCATGGCCGGTGGGCCATCGGCCAAGTTACTGATGGCAGGGCACACGCCATACATTTATAATATGAACCGCAGTTATCATAGTTTACCCTTAGCTCTCAATAAATAAATAAATAAATACAAGACAACCCATAGTTTTTATACTTTATATAATAAACTAAAATATACTATAATTCATACATCTACCTTTTCAGTAGTTATAATTTTAACAGCTATTTATCAAAACGAAGTAAAAAAATATCTGATTGATGACACATTCCTAGTGTCAATGTAACACTGCCCTCTACAGTGCATTTTAGGAAATGCAGGACATGTTAATGCTTTGTTGCTAACGGTAGCTATTACTGTAGTAGATAGTTAAATTCAATAACACTTAACGACATTTCAACACCGTTATAACTCAACGTAGTTCCGTTTTTATTAACTGTATTTTGTTTGCAACACGCATACATACCCAGGTTTTGAGGGTCTTTCTGTCTCTGTTCCCATATCTTGGCATCCAAATACGATGCTGAAAGAAGGCATCTTCTTGCTAAAAAGAAAGAAGCGTGTCAGGACAAAATGCATTACGGTCATTATGGGGATATCTCCCAGCTCTCTGACAAGCCTCTTATTTTCATGGCTTGCAAACTAACCTAACAAGCTATGCATCAAATTGCATCGCTATAACGTTTAAGTAACGTTACCTGATATAAACTAAAGTCATTTAGCTAACTGTGAATATAATATTAGTGATCAAGCGAGCAAACTAGCAAATTATAATCAGTGCGTCTGAATTAGCTAGATAGTTTTGTAACTCAAATTGAAAAACTATCGGTAACTAGTACCTCATTCTCATAAATTGCCAAATAAATTGCCAACGTACCAACGGTAGCTACGCTGTTGCGTTTAATATTGATGTTAGATAGCTAGCCAAACACATATCATTGGTATTTTCCAAACATTTAGACAGGTAACGTTAGCTGCTAGCTGACATGAATGACAGCTTCAACTCGGGAATACAAGATTGACAGATTTTTTTTCTCCCTGAGAAATGAAATAAATATTTAGATTCAATTAATTTATGCTTATTTTCAGCAGACCATGACCTAACTTACCTGTAAAAGCATGCTTAGTACATTTTGCTGAACCTCTAGTAAATAGAACACACCGCTGTAACAAGGAGGCCGCCATCTTGGTATAATACAATTTTAGATAACGCAGGGGACACGGAAAACTTTCAAATAAAATAGTTCCTCTTCAAGCAGCTTAATTGCGAAATGTTCCCATGGGCTACCTAATATAATTACATTAATTTACACAAATATATGCAATGTATCATCCATCTGTCATTTAAATACACGATGCCCATTTAAGTGTTTTCAATGCAACCCTATTCTTCCTCGGTTGCGAATTGGTTTAGTCAGGGGACAATATGGCGCTTAGAGGAATGGCTGGCTGTGTCCGAATTTTACTGCATGATGTCAAAACTAAAGGACCAATATGTGCTAACGCTACAAAACATTCTGATTGCTGGACGTGCAGAGTAGGAGGTACTGTGCTGTTTACTTAATTCAATACAAATGTATTGGTTTCGCTTCTTTATGTCACAGAACTGGAGGAAGTTAGCTAGCTACATGGAGATGACAGAATCAATAAGGCTGGTGTGTAACGTGTAACTAGCCTAACGTTATTGCTGCGGGCTACTGCGTCAACAAGATCTCAGTGCATGAAAGTCACAAGCATGCATTAAGTACGTTCATTTTCATTGAGGAGAACGGGTTGAATGAGTACAGCTATTGCCATGCACGCTAGTTACATTCACATTTGAGGGTCTTGCTCATTTAGCTAACTGAAGTTAACGTTAGCTTGTTTTGCAAACAACCGTGGCCTCCTGGACCCTCGCTAAACCAAGTTACAAGTTGTTGGCTCCGAGTAGAATGTCGTCTATAATGGAAGAACGTTAGCTCGCTATATTGTCTCGTAGCTTTCACTGTTTATTACACTGGGTTACAGTAACATCAGCCCTGTAACTAAGCTAAACTAAGTAGGAACCTAAAACAGTTCAGTATTTAACGTTGGCTAGAATCATATAAAATTAGCGTAAGCTATCTGTTATCTTCCAACTGTTAGCCGGTCGCAGGATTGTGCTTCAATATGTGTATGCGCATGTTTCTAGCTGTCATCATACTAGCCGACAATGACAACTGGATCCTTTCTCTACATTTCAGCAAAAAGGCATCTTCTGTCAGAAGATATCATTAGACTACATGAGTTCCAGAAAAGAAAACTAGCAGTTGCTCATCAAATGTATGGAGGGAAAGGTAAGTTCCATGCTATAACTGTTACTCTCTGCACTTCATAGGAGTGTACGAATGTTATTTTCTGTTTATACCTACCTTTCACTCGGTTCTATAGGCATACTGTGGAGATCGTGTTGGCTAGCTGCATACTAAGTAATCTAGTACTATTTAAACATAGTCAAGAACATGAGATATGTTAATAACGTATTATTATTATTACTTAATATTTTACTTAATATTTGTATTTCTCATAATTTCAGTTTACGAATACACCAGTGTGTTTCCTTGTCCAGATAGGTTAAGTTTAGAAAATCCATTTTGGCCATTCATTTAAGTTCACTTCTTTCTTCTTCTTTTTTTTGCAGAAGAGTATTTCCAAACATTTAACCAAAAACTTCAAAGAAATGAGCTTATCTTAAAGGATGAATTGAAATTGCTCCTGCACCTGTGCCAAACCTCAGATGACATGGTCACTGCCAAGAGTGCCATTTGCAGGTAAAGGGGACTGGAAAGGTTTACAGGAAATTGTCAATATGTGAACCTGAATGTCACTTACACACAGTCTATGGATAAGTGTGCCAGATACTTTACAAAATCTAAGTAACATAACATAAGCCATTTAGCAGATGCTTTTATCCAGAGCAACTTACAGTAGTGAATGCATACATTTTTCAGTACAAGTGGTCCCAATGGGAATCAAACCCATAACTTAAGCATTGTCAGCGCCATGCTCTACCTACTGAACCACACAGCTAATCTTATTGTCTCTGATATTTGTTTGTCACTACAATGCAATTGGCCTCTTGTGGGTCATTCTGACTAAGCATTTGCATAGCTCAGTTTTCAGTGTTTCATAAAAATGTTGTTTGATCTAATGAATGAAATTGGCTATTTAATTTGTAATATTTTAAAATATCCATTAAAGTGTCCACCGCATGCCAAGTCTCTTGATGAATGAACACATAAAATGAATAACGGTCATTCATTTAGCCTAATTTATCACTTACATCTGGGCCTGTAATTGCTGCATTTGCATATGCTCTGAATTTGTTCTGGCCAGAGCCAATATGGAAAACAAAACTAGGAAGTAATACGAACATGAGCCTTTAAAGTCAGGAAAAGCACTTAATTATCAACACCATTGCCACCTGCAATATGAACTGAAAGCCTGAAAAAATATTTTTGGGGGGTTGTCAGGTACCATGAAGAGAACCGCAATGTGGCATTTGGAGAATTCAAGTTTGGTCCCCTCTTCATGAGACTGTGCTATGAACTGGGTCTGGAAGAACTGGCAGCAGACGCAGTTAAGGACAAGGTGAATGAATGCATTCAGGCCATTTGTATAGTACAACTATAGTACTGTGTTGGCAAGACATTGAACTTTGAGCCAATGTTTGTTTTTCATTTGGATCATATCTTTTGATCAACAGGGAATGTTTCCATATTGATAAAACCAAAATATGTTTCCAAAAATTGTGTGTGTGTGTGTGTGTGTGCGTGTGTGTGTGCGTGTGCGTGTGTGTGTGTGTGTGTCCGTCCATCCGTCCGTCCAAAAATGAACTTGCATGATGTAAATGTGGCTCAGACTCCAGTGGAATGTTTTCAGTGGAATAATAATTGGATTATAATGTAGTATGGACATCATCTGGTTTCATAAGATTGAATGTATCTACAGTATCTGGGGTATTATGAATTGTAGTATGGATATAATTGTGAGATTTTGTGTATTTGCAAAAAGGAAGTCATATTGAGGAGACGTGAAGCTTTGTACAACCTTGTTATGTAAAGACATTGTCAACAGAGGGCGCTGTTGTTTAGAAATACTATTGATTATCCAAAATCAACAAGCAGAAAATCAGTAATAACAGATTTATGGCACATTGAGAAAAGTAATGCAATGCAATGCCATTATACAGGTTTATATTTGTTAGGTTTTATTATTGAAAATTTGATTGGAATATACATATATAGAAAATAACGTTGGCTTGAGTGCTTCTTTGTATGTATTTTGTTCACCTCAGTATTTGTCCAAATTGTTCTGTTTATCCAACAGCAGTGTTTGTGCCAAAATTGGGTGGACATGAATGTTGCAAACACCGTCTTCCCTCCTCTGTTTGTAGAACCTGAAAGGATTCTTCTCAGACTCAACTTCCTTCAACATTGTGATGGACATGCTGTTTATGAAAGGATATTACAACAGTAAGGAATCCCAGCTTTAATAATTCCACCTTTGCAGAGAAGTCATTCTCCTGCAAGAAATCAATTGTGGGGGGCCCGTGTTATAATATACACATGTGTATGTGCTACAGAATCTTTAGTTCCCTGACTGTTGTAGTAGATCAGAGGCAACTATACGGTTTTTCTATCTACTCTTGGAATCGGGTTGTTCATCATGTGCATAACAGCTCTGTTGTGCACATTAGATATTTTTGCACTACCACCCCTTCTATCTCAATGTAATGTATTTTGTAGCACAAGCATATGACCCTGCCTGGTAGTGATATCAAACCTGATATTAACTAGAAAACTGTAATGTTTTCCAGCTCTTTAAATCAATGATACTCAAATTGTGGAATCCATTTGAGAGTTGAAAGAAGTCCTTGTTTGTATTGGCATGATTTGTTCCTTTCGTATTTCTCTAAGACTTGCCTGTGTCACATGTAACAATTTGGAAACCTTACATATTAACAACACCCCATCCAGAATTCAAGTTGGGAATTTTGTGGACTCGCACCTGCATGTTATTGTTAGTGGTGTGCAGACACTGTATTATCAATGTGCAGAAGGTGGGCGTGCGTCATAGCCAGGTAGCACTCAGGAACAGAGAGAGAGAGCAGTCACTTCTAATGAAGTTTCTAAAAAAAGGTGGGCTTAAAGGAAGGTTAGGAGGGTAAAAGGTTGTCTTTTGGGTTGAGCCGTCTGTCTAACAAAGGCTGGAAAAATCTCAGCACCTTCAGCACCAGTGACCTACACAACAGGATGTCCTTTCTACCCAAGGGTGCCAGCGAGAATGCTGCACATGGACTAGAGCTACAATTTTGGACCCTTGGCAGGCCTTCTCATTGAAAGATACCTTATTCCAGCACTGTTCATTATTATTATTATTATTTATTATTTTTATTATTATAATTTTTGTTTCTGATTTTTATCCCATTTTCTCCCAATTTGGTAGCCAATTAGACCCGCTATTTAAGTCAATCCCCCCCCTAGTAATGTGAGTTCGCTGCCATAGTCCTGCAACCTGTAGCGACACGCGACCTGACGCCTCTTCCGAGGCGGCACTCGCCCAAGTATCAACCGTAACCCGGTATATTGCAGGGCCACTCTTATGCGCAGCGAATCTCATGTCGGCTTCCCTTCCCCCTCCCTGGGGCGGACAGCTAATCGCTGCCCCCGGTGGCGCTCCCGGCCAGAGCCGACTCTGGCAAGACGAGGAATTGAACTCCGGTCTCCGTGGCCAGCGTCAGACGTTGTAACCACTGGGCCACGCGGGAGGCCCGATTATTAGGGATTTTTGATAGTTGGTCCCTTTTAATTTCCTTTTGTAGCTTGAAAAAACAGGAAGTCTTTTTCATTAAACAGTCTATACTGGAGCAAACCTTAAAGGACTTTTCAGATCAAAACGTTTTCAACCAATGAGATGATTGTAGAATGTTGTCAGAAGAAAATTTGCTCGGTGTGAACTACCGGGTATTAGAACGTCTGCTGTAGTTTCCAAGATTCAACATGTTCAATCTTGAGTCCAGAGTTAAAAGACAAGATGGATCCCTTCAATCGCCTCATAATTCATTTTTATGGAAACAGTCATTTAATTTGTCAACTGTCATTTTGATGTGGACTGTGTAGTCTTTAGTCAGTAACATTCTGAGTGTTTTGGGAAAACTTTGGCCAGTCATCTCAGTTGCTCTCACATTTTTTATTTGGACTGAGCTCAGGCGATAACGATCAGTAGTCTGGGTGAAATTTGAACCACTGACTGGTGCAAATATTATTATATATTATTATTAATGAAAGTGGCCACAGCCCAGGTTCTCCAATATCATTGACATATTTTAATGTACAGGTAACTCCCAAAATAAAGGAAACACTTGAGTATACAAAATATATTGAAATCATGTGATTTGAGCAAGTTGTGGTTCCTGAGTTAATTAAACATTTAATATCCCATAATACTAAGTGTCATGTATAAAAATGCTGGGCAGGCCCAGTTGCCCATTATTTTGGCTACCATGCCTAGAATAAGAGATCTGACTCAGTGACTTAGAAAGAGGGGTGATTTTTTGGGCACGTTTGGCAGGAGCTTAAGTGACAGACTGCTCAACTTGCTGATGTGTCACAAGGCTAATCTGATGTTGGCATGGAAGCCTGAGGGAAAGACATCATCAACTAGGGGCAACTGTGGTTGAAAGTGCATTCTCCTCCATTATGATGTCCGTGCTTTGGTTCGAGATGCAAGGCCAAACAGACGAGCAACTCTGAATCAGTTGACTGAAAATATCAATCTAGGGTGGGAGCAGGCAGTTTCATCAGGAACAGTCTGCCGATTACTTCACAGAGGGACACTATGGTCAGATTGCAGTGCATAAACCCCTGCGCTTGCGTTACAAGCCCAGTTCCTTAACCATTACACTGCACTGCCGCCCACTCAAAAAAGGCCTGCATTTCTCCAAGACGTGTTTGTGATTACAGGTGCACTGGAGGTGCTGATGGATATGAGGAACCAGGGAGTTACCGTGAATAAGGACGCCTTCATCATGGCTTTTGGTATCTGCTACAAACTGGTGAGCCCTTCACAACGTCAACGTCATCTGCAGCTTTGTCAGGGACGACCTTAGGCAAACGCATTATAGTCGTCTTAGATGAGTGGTGTGGTAATGGGCACTAATTAGCCAGTCACTGCTTGTCAAGTCTCTTCACAGCCTGTGGTTAATGCAAAAAAAAATTATGTTGTAAATTTAGCTATTCCTCATTTTCATATTACATGACTGCTTTGAGACTGGTAGCTAGACAGTGATGGCTTGGGGGGTCATCTAACTCCCTTCTTGTTCCCATCAACAGAACACGCCAAAGTCATATCAAATCTGTACCACACTGTTAGAAGAAGCACAAAGTAAAGGCCACCATGTTCCCAGACAGGCGTTCTGCTTTGTCGTGGCACTGGCACTGAAACAGGTGGGTTGTCTGTGCTTCTTAATCATTTTCATGCATTTTAATGTCAATTGTTCATTTTTTTGAGCCAAAAGGGATTTTAATTTCTGAAAGCTACGGGAACTGTCATTTTCAGAACGACATTGAGAGAGCCAAATCCGTCTACGCCCAGATCATGAACACTGACAGCCCAATATGCCAGAATCTTAAAGTAAGTCCGGCATTCACCAGTTCATTGTCTTTGTTAAACGATCTTACCGATCTCACATATCCTTTCCAACTGTATACATTGTTACTTTTATATTTTCTTATTTTGCCAGGTATAGATTACAGGGGAATCACCTTGTTATTAGGACAGTTTCTGGTAACTGATAAGAAGTAGATGTGTTTCTGTACCTTTTTCTCTTCAGAATACTTCCTCTTCAGTTTTCAGTTTTCAGTCTCGCTAAAGATTCAAGCACAGTGCCTGAGAACGGGTTCAGTGCTTCTGAGGAAATGTGCAGGAATTTCTCTTTCATTGTGAAACTTGGATAGATATCAACTAAGAGGACACTTGATTTAACTGGGAAGAAATCGAATCCATGCATAACCTGGAATTATAACATGCTGTGTTGAAGCCACTCATTGGAATGGCAGCAGCTTATGGCAGAGTTGCCCAGGTTTGGTCCTCAAGGTCTACTGGGTTTGCGGGTTTTTGTTCCAGCCCTTCAACTAACACACCGCATTGCATTAATCCCTTCACTAACACACCTGATTTCATTCATTTCTTCACTAATGCACCTGATTTAATTTATGTCTTCACTAACATTTCATTAATCGACTGCTTGTCAAGACAATGAATATTTGAATCAGGTGTGTTAGAGAAGGGCCGGAACAAAAGCCTGCAAAGCCAGTAGAACCTGGGCCCCCCAGGCTTATGGGATGCAATTTGTTGAATGGGTTTGTCAGGTGCTCATGCTGGCCACGTCTGGAGCCATGGATGACGTCCTTTCCATCCTGACGTCAGCAGTGATGCCCAACAGCCCCATGTTCGTGAAGAAGCCTGCATTTTCTCAGGAAGTGGTAAGGGTACAAGGAAAACAGAACATGTCCAACAAGTTTATTTACGCCCAAGTCAGTGTTTCCCAACCAATTCCTACGAGGGCCCTGCATGTTTTCATTCCCACCACCACTTAAAGGAACAGTCTGACCAAAATCCATAATTTCATGATGTACTACTGAGAATTTATTTATTTTTAATTCCTGAACCAGCAAGCTCTTACTCTTACATTGTGACAAATCATACTGACCTACCCAGCAGCCACACAGCTGCGCATCAATACCCTTAACTCGCTCAGGTGCAATCATGTTAGGTAATGTTAGGTTAGGTAGTAATGTTTCTGGTGTTCACACCTGCACCCAATCACAATCAATCTCTGTTACAGTTATAAATGAAAAGGTCGGTTCCGATCAGCTATTGATAGGTTTGAAAGTTTCAATTGAAACACTGACAAATTCGGAGGATCCTCCAATTTCGACAATTAATTACCATCCATTACCATTTTAAAAGTTTCGCCAATTTAAACATGTGGATTGGGTGAGAAGTTTTAAAAGGAAGGCCCACCCCCTGCTGGTTTCAGGGGGAAGTACTGCTGCTCCGGACGGAGGACAGGCCTCTGCTGCAGACTCAGGTGGAGCGGGCGCTGGCCAATCTGAAGCTGACGGGCCAGCTGACCACCCTCAGCCTGGACGACATGCTCTGCCGCACGCCCAGTGGGAAGAGGAGGCCGGTCGGCCTGCTGGAACAGAGGACAAGCAGCCGCAGGACGTTCAGGCCGCTGCAGTCCACCCTGGTGTCCGAGTAGCTCCCTTACCCTGCTCTCCTGTTTGAGCACCCCAACCATACTCCAACCCCCCCAACAGTGGCAGCAGAGGCCCCGCTCACCCCACCTCACCCAATTATCAGAGTAGGCCTTTGTGTCCCTGCCCTTACTCCACCCCCTAGTGACCAAGGAGGCCCTGCCCACCCCTCCTTACCCACTTATCAGAGTAGGCCTCGGTATCCCAGTAACCAGTAATCAGCTGGACAGCAACGCCCACTGACTTTCTGACCAGCACTTTCAGTCCTCACTGCTGTCTCTGAGTAGGGACCCAGGCCCTATACAACAAGTACAACTTTTCATTATTGCAATCCTCAACAGGAGTTGGATTTGTATACAAGAGGGTTGGGCGTAATACTGAAGAACACGACGAAAGCTGGAGAGGAAATGGATCAATATTTATGAAAATACTTTCTCCAGGGATTGTGTCTCTTGTGTCTGTTTTAAGGGGCTGGATGTTCTGAACCTTGTACATCGACCTCTAGTCATCCTCTGGTGAAAGAACTATGCAATTGTTTGATTTCTGTTAGTTTATGTATTGTTTAATATGCAGGAATCCATTTCATATGGTTTATGAACCTTGTTGTACTGTACTTTCAATCAGAGAAACCCTTGAAAAAATCACATATTTTATTCAGGAGTAATGGTAGTGCAAGAGGTGCACGCTCCTTATCTTTGCTTAGAGTGAAATCATAGATTTAATTCCAAATGAAACACAACAGTTTACAGTACAACAGAATCAGACATTGGCAGGGATACACTGGAAATGAAGTGACTTGCAACCCATGGGGAAATTGTAGAATTGCCCTATATATTATATAATCCATTTCCACTAACCCAGGTACTATGGCTCATTCCCCTGTCTTAGAGCCTGGAATATATGGTGCTCTAAAAGGAGAAAAGAGATTAAAGAAGTTTATTACATGCGGTTGTTTTTAATTCTTCCATTTTTCCCCTGTACAGGTCAGTTGCGCTGATATGCAAATCTACAAAAAAAAAAAAAAATCACATTCTTCAAGATTCATAGGAATTTTTGGGGGGTTCAAGTAAAATGGGACCTAGATTCAAGGGACAAGGACTTGTTCAGGGTTTGTTTTTTGTACTGGCCCTTAATTGAAGCAGGTGTTACTTGTACAGCTTTTGCAAAATTACAGCGTGTCTCACATTGTGATCCTATCAATAAATATGTAAGTAATATAAAATTGCTTTGCAGTTATATTTTGGTTTAGACACAAGCAATGTATATTTGAATCATAAACTATACTATAGTGGCAAGTGGAGTAGTGTACAATAACCTGTGAAGCAAAAGTTACAGTGAGCCACTAAATGTTCACTGTTTATCACATTTCATAGTATGATGGAAAGTTTGTGAGTTTACCTCTTAAATAAGAGCCTTTAAAAAATACCCAAACAGATAGCACTCCTTATAAAAAGACTAAGTAGAGCAGGGGATCAATTGAAGAAGTACAGAACTCATGATGTGATCTGGCAAGGCACTCTACGGCAAATTGACAAAATCTTCCCAAAGCTCATGGACACATCTTGCAGCTAAACTCTGTTACTTGTTCAAAAATGTGTATTGCAATGTATTGCACCAGCCTCGGTTCTCATAGGGTGGTGTCGGCTGGTACAGACTTTAACATCACCCCTGAGTAATGCATTTTAAGTCCAAATAACCTCAAAAGTGAAGAAAAACAGATTTAGGAAGTATTCCAAAAAAAAGCTCCAACTGGGAGACAGTGAGCAGACAGAGTTGGAAGCTGCGGGATATGACAGTGCCAATTAATGAGTTTGGAAACATCCTCAGAGCAGCAGACTCAACAGCCAAATGAGCAGAGAGGAACTTTCAGGTTTACAGTAAAAACAAAAGCCAAGAGGAAGGCCTTACGTAGAAAAACAGAAGTCCAAAATATACAGCCATCATTTTTATGGCGAACAAAGAGCGATTTACACGTTTTCAACTAAATGTTTGTAGTGTGGAAGAGTTCAATTAAGTTTATTTTTGTGTTTGTGTCACAGTGATGGAATATATCAACACTGGAACTAAAAATAGAAATTCTTGAAACATAGAAAACTCATGGGAGACAGTTCAGAATGCCATAATCAGTAGTTGCTAGTGTTTCCTCCTTATGTAGTTTTATTAAATAACTTATTTTTCTTTGATGTAACTGTGCTCTGATCTTCATTGAGACGGCCATCTTGTCCCCCTGTTGAAAAAGGTGATGCGTCACTTAAAGAGTAGAGGCGGTGAGCCACATCTGCTTTCTGTTTTCACCACTGAACACCTTTTCACATCAAAAAGAACCATCGAAAAGAGCTCCATAGTATCAACTCATCTAAGGGGTTTCACTTCACCCTGGCTCCGAGCACTGTTACCTAATTTGGCAGTGATGTGGCCTTCTTCGTAGCTTCTTTTCCACGTTGGAAGGGGACCTCTGAAACAGCCCTCAAAGGCAGAGAGAGAGAGAGAGGGAGGGAAAGAGGAGGAAATGAAAGGCCCTTCACATTGTTAGTTTCATCCTTGTGATCAGCCTCCAGGAGTGCTGACCAGAACTAAGAACTTTTTTCTTTTGGCAAAGAAGACCTGCTGTGTTTCATAATGAAGGGAAGTTCATACACATTTGTGTCCTTTCTTATCTGTCCGAAGACACTTCTTCCCATGTTATCAAAGACGGTGCTGTGAAAGGAGACCAGTGGGAATGGTGAATGCTCTCTGAATTCCAAAACATGTAGAACAACCTCACCAAGCAATTGTAGCACTTAATGTATATCCACACAATTTCCACTTCATTGTGTTGCTTAGCACCACAGGAAATAAGGTCAAATTTTGTCTGAAAACAAGGTACCCTACTTTGCATACTGAAATGAACCAAACTACCTATTTCTTTTTACCAACACAACAGTTCAGTTGTCAATGAAATATACAAAAATCCTGTTTAACTAATAGAGAGAGTCTCCAGTAGCTGAACACTATTAGCTTTGTACCACCAGGGATAGGGTGGGTTTAAGTCAGCCAGGTTTCTCAAGTTACTGCTATATAAGTTAATTCCGATCATGCTTCATGTGCTAACAGGCTACATCTTGCAGTTAGTGAGAGATTTGTCTCTCCTCCGTTTGGCGCTAGTTCTCCTGTTGTACTGTGTGATCTCTAGAGTGTAAAACCGGTGTAGTCACTGGCTCACGGGTGAGTGCCTCAGAGGAGAGCATGTGCTTCAGTTGCAGCACTCCTTGAACAGGTGCAGGTGGAATTGATGACATCTCATTTGGGAGGGAACAAGAGTAAAAAAACCATCCAAAACAAAAACAAAATCCATGTAGGTAAAAAAAAAAAAAAGGTTTGACTTAAGCTCTCTCTGCTTCATTTCTTTTCCCCAAGCTGATGTGTGGTAATTTCACTGAAGCGTCAAGACATTCATACTACCCCCCACCATCCAAAAACAAAAACAATTATTAGAGATTTACACAATAGTTAAAGTCAGCTCGCCTGGGACACCCACCGAGCCGAAGAAACCTCGTTTGAGGAGGGTCTTAAGGGGACATTCTCACTCCCACTTCCTTTCCATTGTGAGCAGAAACTTGGGAATTGCTCTTTAATTCCAAGAAGAAAGGGAGCCTGTGTGTTTGCAGTCATCTATCCTTTTGCATTGTTTTCGCTCCAAGAGAGGAAGCATGGCAGGTGGCTGATTTGGTGGCGAGTGTAGACAGTTCAGGCCCTCTGCTATCAGACAGCCAGTAAAGCGGGGCCTGTGCAACTCCCAAATTCCGTCCGTCTCTCTCGTGGTGTTCTCACTTGTTAGGAGTCCCTCCGAAAAGGTATGGAGACAACAAGTGGTATCAGCTGAAAATTGCTACCTGGCTACACAAACATTGCAAACCCAGTCATTTAGTTCTATGTAGACTAGGGCCTCAGTTGCCTTTCAACATAATAGGTATGTTTCAAGGCCGAAATTACCATATATATTGGGGGGGACACATCCCCAAATGCTCAAAATGTCCCCCCCAATATATAGCCTAGCTGATATAAAATAAAAAAATGTCCCCCCCAATGTTGACTCCATGGTTACGGCCTTGGTATGTTTACATTACTCTCGTCTTGGAACCGCATCAAATGTTACCGCATGAAAGCTTTCCCTCCTGCATTGAAATTTGAACTGCATTAGGTCGGGTGAACTCTGAGCATACGCATGCAACTATGCATGATGTCATGTGTTTATGGTGGTTTCTTCCTAAAGAAAAATGACAAGCATAAAACATTGGATAAAATGGTGCATAAAGATCGATGAAATTAATGTTATATTGTTTTGAATTTACAACAACAACTTACTGAGCTACAGTTATTTGGTCACAGTTGGAAAACTGATTTGTTTTTCCTTGTTCTATTAGACGTATTCTCTTGAGCTAAAGTAAACAAAATGCAGGGAAACTGGTGAGAGTTAAGTTGGTATAGTGCTTGCACCACGATCCGAGCTCGATCACATGCTACCTTATCAGTCTGGACTGGATTTGTAGCCCCTCTCGACTGATTTATTTCTTCTGCCCAGGACTTTAATATACATCAGATCTGCAAATGTCTACCATCTACCATGGAATATAACCCAGGCTCAAGCAAAATAATTATTCTTTCCATCACCTGTTCTGATACAATAGTGCTGTGTTTTGCCGCACATGACAAGAACATTTATATGAATATAATGCATTGCGTTATATTACATTCATTTGGGAGACACTCTTATTCAGAGTGGCTAAGAATATTTGTGTATATTTTCTAATACAGCACCAATGTTATAATGAATTGTTATTGTAACCACTGCTGTAAGCAGAAGTAGAGACTCGAGCACCAGCAAGGAATTAATATTACTTTTATCATGATTCTGTTTTTTTTGTTTTTTTTTATTAAAGCATTAAAGTAATTTAATAAGTTATTTAAATGCCTATTGAGCATTTCTGATTTTCGTTTGCTCTACTGTAATGCAGTGAAGTTCTTGGGAAGGTTTTTTGAGCAGTCTCAAGTCTCCAGGGGAAGTTTGTGAGTGAGTAATAATACTAGAGTATCTTGTGGAGAGACCCTGGGGAACTGCAGGACAGGATGAGGTCACTCTGCCCCACAGCTGGCTGTCTGTTACCTCAGGCCCTCCCTCCCTCTGCAACTTTCTCTCTTTCTCCTTCTCCTCTATTCCGGTGGGGGTGCGGAGGGGGATTAGGTCGGGCTGTCCATTATCAGGGCAGTTGTATGCCCTTGCCATTGAGTATTTCCTGGGCATTCATGCAGACACTTGAAGGGGATTAAAGTTCCTGGGTCATGGTCAGCTACCAATATCAAGTTGTCTGCTTATACGGATGATGTGAGTCTGTTTGTGAGGGACACGGAGGATGTGCAGACCTTGGAAAAATGTCTTCAGGCTTATGAGCAGGCTTTGACCGTGAAGGTAAATTGGGCCAGGTCCTCCTATACTCCTTGGAAACTTGCAGTGGGGTTTGGCGGGCCTTAAGGTTCTGGGGGGTACACATGACCACCCACCCATGAGCTTAAGAACTCGGAGGGCCTACCAGGGAAAGCCTCTCCAAGCCTCTCTAAAGCTGTCAAAATGGAAATGGCTTCGGACAAAACTATCATATAGGGGGAGAACCCTTATTATAAACAACTTAGTAGCAGGCACACTGGCACAAGCTGACTGTGATGGTGGGCAGGGCTTTATTGATCTGGAGAGCAGGGTGGAAGCCTGTCTTCAGGCTGTGCATAGGCTCCTGTATCACCAGGATGTTTGCTGGAGGTTGACAGTGCTATACGCTGGCAGTGTAGTGTAATGGTCAGGGAGCTGGGCTTGTAACTAGGTTGCAGGTTCAATTCCCAGGTGGGGCACTTAACCTGAATTGCTTCAGTAAAATATCCTGCTGTGTAAATGGATTGTATGTAAAGAAATGTAAATTGTGTAAGTTGCTCTGGATAAGAGCGTCTGCTAAATGCCTAAAATGTCAAATGTAATGTAAAATGACAGCCTTTGACCTTTTGCGGCAAGTTGGGGGTCTGGGGCTGGATCGCCAGTTTTTCTTGATGCGGCTGGACAGTATAAGCCACATAGGCTGTGCAGGTTTTTACAGCTCGATTTTGTGGGCTTGGGGTGGAGGACATGTCTCTCAGGCTGGAGGACATGTCCTCCGGCCCATGGCTTCTGGAAGAGCCCCTGTTCTGCAATTCGGCCCTGCAGCAGGTGGTGTTGGAGTCAGTGGCTTTGCGGATCCATTTTTTTTAAGGCAGGCATCTGCAAGCTGGCTCACCTGCACAGTCCTGAGGGGCGGACTTGGAAAACTGCTCGGGTGGTGGCAGAGCAGGCAGGGCTTCACTCACTGCGGATCCTAGAGGCAGTCATACAGGGGGTTTAAAATGCATTCCCTTCTCCTGTCAGGGAGGAGCTGGAGAGTGGTAAGGGTTGGGGGATTACCAGCGCTATACGTTTCAGCAGCAGTGCTTCTCAGGATCTTGGAGGTTTTGAGAGTGTGGGCAAACAGGACTTAAGGGGAGCCATGCTAATGTGCCAAGATCTGTCAGACAGAGCAAGTGATTGGTGGGTCTTATAGGATGTGTCTCTCCCGAAGGGTGGCTGGAGGGATTTTTACAAGCAACCCTTGCCTGAAAGATCAGGGGATCTCTAGTGGAGACTTGTCCATGAGGTGTTAGGATGTAACAGACACCTGGCAGACATTGATCAAAGGAACAGTGGGGAATGTCCCTTTTGCTTGCTGCCAGAATCAGTTGGGCACCTGTTTGTTGAGTGCACCAGATTACATGGCCTTTCTCTGGTACTGGGGGAGGTGTGTAGGAGACTAGTGACCATGTTTTTCACTCTGAGGCACGTTGTGCTTGTGCCCAGATACTCCTTTGCTCAGAGGCACAAGTTTTGTTTGCTAAATTGTATATTTGGACAAGCCAAGTTGGAAATTTGGGTGACAAGGGGGAACAAGATGGGGGTGGGGTGGGGCCCCACTGAGGCAGACATGCTCTTTAGGTGTTTTTGTTGTTGGCCAGCCTTCGGGTGAAGTACACATACGCACAACTGATACATGGTTTTGACTCCTTCAGGAGGGTTTGGTGTGTGGAGGATGTGATTTGCTGGGATGAGGAAGGATGGCATAAGGACTTGGGACTGTGCTTGTATTCCGTTTATTCTGTTCTATCCTATTTTTTATTTATTATATTTTATTGTAGTCATTGATTTTTCTGTGAGAGAACAGCTGGGGAATGTATGTGTGGACTTTTTTTTTTTTTTTTTTTTTTTTTTTTTTTTTTTGATGCCCTAAGAGGTTTTAATAAAGGGGAATTAAAGGTCTCCCGTTCTGTCTGCCCCTCTCTCTCTCTCGCTCTCTCTATTTGTCTCTGTGTCTTTCTCTCTCTCTCTTTCTCTTTCTGTGTCTCTTTCTGTCTCTCTCCCTCTCTCTCTCTGCCTGTCTCTTCTTTTTACCATTCACATTCACTGCTTTTCCAGTCTGTATCTCTCTGTGTATGTCACTGTACAAATGCATTGTGTAAATAATCAGGAATCAAATTAATTGTTACATTTCTGCCATGCCCACGCATGTGATCTTGAAATTAATTTAAAATGCATGCGGAATGAATCTGGGGTCTATTCTAGGGAATATCTATCCAGTTCAGGCACAAAAAATGAGTTCAATACAATTTAGAACATGCTGTTTATTGGCTTATAAATACACTGATATGTAATCATCACAATTGCCTTCTCTGGGGGGCTCTTAGAAGGCCACACAAGTCATTATTAGTCTATACCTCCATGTAAAAGGGCATTTTTACAGCTCATTTTGGTGTCACCTGCTGTGTAATGTGTGTATATCAAACTCCTGCCACCGCCCTCCCACCAACAATAAAAGCAAGTATTAAGACATAATAAAAATAAGTAATTTGAGACCTATGACAGGAAATTAAATACATACATACAAAATATACAAAATACAAAATGTATGATGTTAAACTCAAAATCATACCCAGCATTAAAGGGAAATATATTATTCATATGCTTCAAATAAGCACAAATGAGCCTTAAAAAATAGAAAAAAACATCTATATGCATTCTTAATTTAAGCCTTTGGCTGCAGACTTGAATTTAAGTCAGTGTCAGTCAGTATTTTTCTGTCACTCCATACAAACTGATCTGCACAGATTTGTGCTGATATTTCTCTTTCACACTATCTTTAAAAGTATTTGTATTCATGAAAAAAAACGAAAAACGTCCAGACCACCGTAACCTCCCTGTTAATTCTTGCACATTTGCAGTTGCTCAATGTGAAAATCAAGGTAATTTATAGCCATAGTTTAAAGCCTGAGTTTCACAAACTGAACGGGGCATTTTCACTTTCACAGCTTGTTTCTCGGTTCCCGAGACTGCTCTGTGCATCGGCCTCCCCTGGAGAAGCAGAACTCCGCTGGCTCTCGTACCCGCTGTGCAAATACTCCTCCCTGCCCAGGTAATACTTCTGCTTTTCGTGCGGTTCCACTTTCCCAGCCTCGTCTCTCTCCTCGTCCTCTGTCTCTCCCCTCGACGGAGTCTTGTCTCGGCGATCGTGGTCTTGTTCTCGGTTGTCGGGGAGGAAAAGGCGGCCGCTGCAACCGTTGTCGCCCGGGCTGCACTGGCTCACCCTGTCGAGGCTGTCTTCGTCCTCCTTCCTGGCACGCGCTGCCCTGCACGCTCCCCCCGTCTGACTGGGGCAGCCGCAGAGTGGCCTTCTGGGAGAGGTCGAAGGGCTCCTCCTGGCCGAAGCGGCTGAAGATCCCCAGCTTGGAAAGGTGGTACCTCCCTCTCCGTCGGAATCCTGCACACACACACACAGCAATGGCAAGAGACTCCATTAGATCACACAGGGTGGCCCCTTTTAGTTTTTTAAGGTTTCAATTAATCTTTATATGTAGCCTGAACCAAGCAAAATACTGTACTCCTAATGACTATGAGTGATCCTGATGTCTCTGCTAAGCAGTGTTTTTCAAGAGAAAGAATTACGATGCCTGGCCCATCCCCCCCGCCCCAAAATGACAGTGATTCTGCTGCACAGTACTTTCCATGGTGGCATGATGTTCGGCCATAGTGTCCTCTGCGTTAGATTTATTCCAACCCCCCACCCCCATCTTAATTTATTCTATGACCAAGTCCAATCAATTAAAGCATGGATACATTTCACGCCAATGGGTTTTGTAACATTTACATATTTGCAGCATAGTTGACCAGTTCATTTTCTTTAGGCCATTGCATGTACTGATAAAAATGAGATTTTTCAAAATCCCTGCGGAAGATAAATTGGATATGACTGCTCAGCAAATACATTATCTCCTTATTTATTAATGAGAACTCCCACCCTATTATATTGTCTCACATCACTAATCCTCGTCGCAGTTAAAATGACACTGGGATAATTCACATTGCAAGATGGATGGAAGCAGTGGGAGTGCGTGGAGCATAGATTGCTTAGCTCTTTAGTGGTTGGATAACTGTGATTAATGGAAGAAAGACACAACTGGAATCATATGGGCCAAGGGCCCAGATTTTTGTACTTTTTTTTTTGCACTTTAACAATTAAAATCCAGTCTTTCGAGCATATTTCATGCATTTTATAGATCATGAAAAACGGCCAGTCTTCTTGGTCTTTAGCATTAATTGCTACAGCAAAGCGCCAGATGGAATCTAATCACAGCGCATTTTGGCTCAACAAATTTAAGCAACAACTCAAGGTATCTATTTAGTTTTTTTGCAGAAGGTTTAATATCAGTTAATGTTAAGTATGAAGGTAAAAAATATCACAGAGACTTAAATCCATTATTCTAATTCAGCCCAAATCATTTTGTGGTTTAATTGAACACGGCCCTAAACGAAACAGGCAATATTAACACACCCCCCAAAAAAATTATAATAATGATAATAAAGGGAACTTCAACAATTAATTCTGTGCATCCCATATTGTTTCCCCCTTCACCTTTGTACTACCGCTGATATGTAAAGCAGAGTGTACAGTGGCATGCCACTCTCAGCCTTCGGCCTTACCCCAAGCACCCAGCCCCCTCTGCATGATGTCATGCTTGACCTTGATGTGGCGCGTCAAGTTTCCCTTCAGGGTGAACTTGCTAGGGCAGTACAGGCACTTGAAGGGCTTGCTGTCCGAGTGCAGGTGCATGTGGCCCATCAGGTTGTGCATCCTGTTGAACTCCTTCCCGCAAAGCTGCGACACAGAGAGGAGCAGATTCAAGAGTCTGAAACGACAGAGGACGCTGAGTGATCCAAGACGGTTCGGCCAAAAGCACCGATGCAATGAAACAAATGCGCATGAATCAAACGGCCATTCGATTGTCTGTGACAGGAGAGATTTTGTCGGTCTACTCTGAACCAGCAGTGCTTAGAACATCCAAGCTAAGGTCTCCATATGCTGTGTGTGTTTTTTTTACCCTCGGCTCTACAGATCATTTCAAAACTGTAGCTCTAAACTACAGGTAACTGCCAAAATAAGGGAAACACTTGAGTAAATTAAGGGATCTGGCAGGTCTGTTATGAAAGGGGCAGGGTTGCATTTTCCTGGTATGGTTTAGGTCTGTTCAACCCCTCTACAGGGCAAGGTAAATGGCATTAAAAATATATGAGTGATCACCTTCATCCTATGGTGAACCATTTATTTCCTGATGGGAGGGGTCTCTTCCAAGATGACAATGCCCCATCCACAGGGCATGGGTGGTCACTGATTGGTTTGATGAGCATGAAAACGATGTAAACCATATGTCATTTCAGTCACCAGATCTCAACCCAATTGAATACTGAGATTCTGCTGCGGCACCTGAGACACAATTTCTTGTGGAGGAATTGTGTTGCATCCCTCCAATAGAGAATTGTAGAATCTAAGAACACTGAAGTTGTCCTGGTGGCTTGTGATAGCCCAACGTCCTATTGAGTGTTTCCTTTATTGTGGCAGTTACCTGTAGTGTTTAGGTAAAGACGAGAAATGAACATCTGTTTAAACTGTAACACTGTAACAGGCTTTCCAAGCATGACATGCGTGTCTGTGTGCATCTTTCCTTTCACAGAGCCCGGGCATACGGCAGTGGGAGGGGGCATGAATGAGCGAGAGGAAGCTGGAAGCAGACAGGCCAGAGGAGGGCTGGGAAGTGCACTCCTGCATTGTCCTTCCTCTGCATTCTTTCTTGCCAGGGTGTTCCTTTCCTCCAGGAGGAGAGAGGGACTGTAAACTGTCCGAAAGGACCGTGAGAAAACAGGAAGTCCTCCCGAGCGCAAGAGAAAGCGAGATGAAATCTATTTTGCGAGCCCCCGCTGTTCTCGGGGGACACGAGAGCCATTGTTACTCGGGGCAGTTTGTGCAGCTATATCCTTCCTTCGACCGAGGAGTCGCTGCGTGCCAAAACACAGCTATCTGGTCATCGTCTTACCCCTCCCAATGCAGGTCAGAGGCCTGAACAGCTGGCCCTTCTGCTACGAATGTATACTAATTCCACCCCCACATTTACACTTTACCATATGCAATACTTGTTTCCAACATCACAATTCTTGTCAGTGGAGTTTGCTGTGGCAATGTAGTGTGTTATTTCTACCGTTGGAAAGAAGGGATGGGTTGACTATCACCCGAATGCCTTTAGGCAAAGAGAGAAGAGATGCTTTCAGTTGCTCTCACTTCTTCTAATCGACCTTCCCTCTAAATATTTAACCGCACGACTGAAATTGTTTTATGGCGATCTGTAGTCCCCGGCTGACCTTGCACTTGTAGGGCTTCACGTCGGAGTGCACAATCATGTGGGCTTTGAGGGTCTGCTTCTGGACGAAGCTCTTGAAGCACAGGTGGCACTGGTAGGCACGGATGTTGGTGTGGATCAGGACGTGGCGCTTCATGTTGGCCAGCAGGGTGAACTCCCGTCCGCAAATCCGGCATTTGTGCTCCTTCACGCCCTGGCCCAGACACAGGGTGAGACTGCACGTTCGATACATACCACCTTGAGCACTGAGGCATTTAACAAAGGCAGAAGAATATTGATATTGGGGTCTTACAAGGGCTGATTTCAAACTGCACATGTTCCCCCGTGTGGAGTACTGTGCGATTGTGGTCTGTTTTGTGAATGACTTCCCGATCTGGAGGTCAGAAAACGGCTCTGGTTACAAACAACATTGCTGGTAACTTGCACTGTCTTGCTTCCTGTAACGTTGTGACATCACTGTTTGGTTGGTGTGTTCTGTGGGTCTGAATGGTGCTACAAGTTGAAATGTATTTGAAAACTATACACTTATACTTACACCAAAGCCACTGAATTTTTAATTATGTGTGAGGATGAATACATTTTTCTTCTTCTTTTATTTATATGATAAAACACCTGTTTATAAAATAAAATGTAATGTATATATGATGTATGGATATAATGTATGTAGAATTATGTTTTACCAGAGAAAATGGTTAGCAAACAGCTAGCAAAATAAATGCGTGGAGGAGTAGATATGATGTAATTTATCAGAAATGTATTGATTGCAGAAATATTTGATGATCCATATCTATATATGATTACACATAGCTCTAAATGCATCTTCTTGTTATGCTTATTTCTGCTAATATAATTTATTTAGGGCTGATTCTGTTTTATAGATATTTAATTTGCTTAGTGCTGGCTCTCGCACAAGTAATGAAACGAAATAGCAAACTGAAATGTTCATGGAATAATATATGTTCAGTACTTTAATGGTTTCTTAGTTGTCGGGCCTTGGTGCAGCACTTATTTTACATTGTAGCCAATCAATTACCATAATCACACAGCAAATCCATTTCAGAACCATGCGTGCCAATGTTTTGGTTATGTGACTCTTTACGTGATGTTAAAAAAAGGATGAATGGCTCTCTCTCACGGTAGACGGACAGGTCTAATCTTCAGAAGCCTATTGAGGCCGAGCTGAGGCTTGCCTACCTTGTGGGTGAGCGTGTGCTGCTTGAGATGGTGCGACTGGACGAACTCCATGCCGCACTCGCTGCAGATGTAGGGCCTGATGTCCTTGTGCTTCATCGTGTGGTTCTGCAGCTGACTGGGGTACTGGAAGGTCTTCTCGCAGTCGCTGCAGCTGTAGACCGTGGGGCCCCGGTGGGCCGTCAGGTGCCTCTTGAGCTGGGCCAGCGTGGGGAAGTCCAGGCCGCACTCCACGCAGACGTTCTCCCGGCCCTTCTCGTGCTTCAGCTCGTGCGCCCGCAGCTCGCTGGGGTACGCGAAGCCCCGCCCGCAGACGCGGCAGCTGTAGGGCTTGACCTCGCTGTGCTGCATCATGTGCCGCTTCAGGTGGCTGGTCTGCGTGAAGGCCTTGTGGCACACCTTGCACTTGTGCGGCCGGGCGCCCTGGTGCGTCAGCATGTGCGTGTGCAGGTGGCTGAGCTGCTTGAAGAGCTTGCCGCAGTGTGGGCAGCCGTGGGGCTTGATGCCGCTGTGGCCCAGGATGTGGGTGACCAGGTTGTACTTGGAGGTGTACGACTTCTCACACATGCGGCACTTCCAGCGCTTGCGCTCGCCGCCCACGTCCACGTAGTAGCTGTCGTCCACGTGGACGCCGGCGGCCGGGTTCTCGGTGTTGCGGAGCGGCCCCGGCCCGCCCCTGCCCAGCCCCCTCCTGTGGCGGCCCAGGGCGTCCCTCTGGTAGAAGCTGCGTGGGGGGAGGTGCATGGCCGGGCCGGGCATGAAGAACGGGAAGGGGAGGATGAGGCCGGGGTGGAGGGGCGGGTAGTACGGAGCGGGCGGATGCACGAGGAAGCGGGCGGGGGGCCAGGGTCCGTCGCGGCCGACCGGCTCCTGCTTCACCCGCATGGCGTCGAACCTGTCCAGGGCTCGGTATAGCTGGAGCCGGTTCAGATCGATCATCTGGGGGGCGTACTTCGGAAGCGGGATGGGGATGGGTTGAGGAAGAGGGTACGGCAGGTGGGACAGGTCCACGTTCTTGGCGCGGCACTCCTCGTCCAGTTCGTTGGGGGATCGGGGGTCCTGGGGGTTGACTTTGAAAGGGGACCCCTTCCGTTTTCGGGAGCCCCCCTCTGAGACACAGTGGAGGCGCTCGTATGTCCCCAGGTGGTGTTGGGAGGTGAAGGGGGGGAAGGCCCTACTGAAAAGGTCCCGTGGCGGAGACAGTCTCCGGGGGTTGAGGAGCAGCGGGAAGGGCTTTAGACATCGGGCGTGGCTCATGGCCGGACTCAGATCACGCCCGAGCGGGCTCCTCTCTCGCCCTACCTGGGTCACATCCGTGTTCATCTTGTCACTGAGAAAGCAATAACATCAAAAATCTCGTTTTGATTACAGTCAGCCTCACAGGGATCATATGAAGTGTTGTTTTTCCTTGTCGAATGAAGTGTGTACGCAGATCAGAACTTGAGACCAGCTCTGTAAGTATGAGGACATGGATCACATAGATCAATGCTATCTATCAATAATCACAACAGTGGCATAAGTAATATAAATAATATGTTATTCATTGAAATGTGTTAAATATTTATACTTAATACATATTTGTTTTGTCTGAAAAGTGTTCATCTTCAGCTCAGTTCAGGTCTGCTCTCTGGGGATGAGGACTCGACAGTGAGCATAAATCTTTCAGAACTTAAAGGTGATGACTCTTCTCCTGCAAGCCAAGCAGCTAACAAGAGGCAGTGAGTCATAACATCCCAGAAGTGCTGCCCGCTTTCTTGTCTAAGACCAACCCCCCCCTCCTCCCTTTGCAACTTCCATCTGAAAAAGGGATCCACTGACAGAAACACACCACCAAAAAGGAAGTAAGCTCACCTTCGGCTCCCTCACTCTGTCCCTGACGGACAGACCTGGCTTTTCGCTTCCCTCTTGGAAACGACTTAGTTTGTACTTTCACCTGGATGGAAGGGTGAACGTTTCTCCTTTCTTTCGCTCTGGAGATTTCAGATCAACATTTTGCAGTATCATAGCGTTATGGGGTTTTTTTCCCTCAAAGATAACGGAACAGCAAGTAAGAGCATTCGATAAAATACTTTTGGCCCTGGTTCAGAGAGCGGTGAAAAATATGTTGGGATTTGCCAAATCATTCAAAATAAATTATCTTCTTTTGAGTTATATATTTCATTGTTTTCCCTTTATTGTATAAAGTAAATGCTTAAACAATGCCCCATAGCTTATGACAGACCCTCAAAAAATACACTTATGCTTTATAAGATTAATAGACTAAAGCTGCTGACTGAGATTTTTAGTTATGTGTGAGGGCAGGTAAAAATGTAAATTATTTCTGTTTATATGATATAACACCTGTTTCTAAAATAAAATAAATAAAATATACGTAACACTGAATACATTTTTATTAGAGAAAACGAAAAGCTTTCAAAATGATTACACATAGCTGTGAATGCATCTTATTGTTCTGATATCTGTGGTAATAGAAATGCTTTACATTCTGTTTAATAGTTTGTTCATTTGTATACCGTTACTATTAAACAATGCTGTCAGTCAGATCCCCCATACTAAACCTTTTGAAATCTGCTGCATGTGTTAAGGTCACTCGGTGATAACCAGATCTGGTGTAGTCATTACAGTATTACTCACTGGAAACAGTTTTTTTGTGACAGGCAGGGAAGAGTAGGAGAAGCAGGAGAGAGTCTAATTCACTGACTGAGTGACTGGCTCCTACTGTCATGTTTTGCCACTTTTTACCACTAGAGGCCAAAATGGCTAGCAAAATAGTCACCGCCAAAAGGTGGTTGATAAATTCTTGTCATGCTACCATTTATACCTAGATCATTGTTTAGTCTATCAATTTAAAGCAACAGAAAGGGAGATACGCACAGGTATATCATTTAAATGCCCCTTTTTTACTCATTTACTCGGTCACACACACCGTGTATAAAAAGGAAAAGAGATCACGAGATTATGAAATTAATGACATAGTCTAATGTGTAACTTCTGAAGATGGGCTCTTCCCTCTGAATTGAATTTTTTTGAATGCTCAATGTAATGTGAAATAAGGGACAGTTTTAAGACAATGTTGGTCTCTCTCAGTTCTAGTCTTATTTCTGTATATTCCCTTAGTAGCAGTTATTCATAAAATAGAGAAACATAACAATTGCCGCGACTACTGCGAGTGCAATGAAAAGGAAGAAAAAGAGGAAGCAACCTTTGTGGAAGTTGATTAATTTCCCTGTATTTTAAACCTAAACCTTTTATTTGTGTTTGACACTTATTGAATGTACAAAGAAAGATAGAGTGGGTGACGCGAACAGACTTATACAAAGAGGAACAACGATCTGTAAGTGAAGCCACCCCACTGAAATGGGACGGATGATGTAAATTCACTGTTGTGTCGGAAAAGAACACTTTTCAGCTATCACCAGTGCATTTATTTCAGAGGTTTTTCAATTAGCAAGAGCTTTGGCTGCCTAAAAAACATAATTTCAAAGTCAAATCCATATGAACATATTAGGCTGCTACATTCATCGGTATGACCTGAGACATCTGTCCTTGTCTACAAAATGTTACACTTTTTGTTTTAATTTGTATTTGCTTAGCAGACGCTGTTTTCTCGGGTGACTTGCAAAAAAACAAAAACTTGTTATCACGTTATTTATTTATACACCTGGATATTTAATTCAACGGTAATTTCACCTTATGGCTTCAAACTCAGTTGCCCAACCACTAACCCCTTCACAGTATTGAACAAGAGCACTTAAATGCCGTTCCTTGGTGGATGGATCTCTAAAGAAAGGCATGAAAGAGGCTTGGAGAGCACTTTGAATGCAAACTTTCTATGCTATCATGTACAGGACTATGAATCACAAACCCACTTTAACACTCTGCACACAATCAGATGTGAAGTGGTGTTTGCAGGCAACAATAGCCACAAATAAAACATCATCAATAATCTTCTGCTCCATTCCCTTTTACTGTCTAACTTTTTTTTGCAGGTACATGTACTTGTATGGGAAGCAACTTTTTTGTTTTGGTTTGAGACAGACCTCCAAGAGGTGAGAGCACTCACTCCCCTGCGATCAAAGACAGGCTGTTTATTAAATGTTTACAAAGACATAGCTACATTTACATTTGACATTTTAGGCATTTAGCAGATGCTCTTATCCAGAGCGACTTACACAGTTTACATTTCTTAACATACAATCCATTTATACAGCTGGATATTTTACTGAAGCAATTCAGTTTAAGTACCTTGCTCAAGGGTACAGCGGCAGATGTGTCCCACCTGGGAATTGAACCAGCAACCTCCTAGTTACAAGTCCAGTTCCCAAAGAGATTAAAAGAGAACAGAGATTCACGTCGTTTATCTAAAGTAACACTGATACACTTATGACTCTGACCCAAACCCTAAATGTAACCATTAGGAAGGAAAATGCTAAACTGACTTCAGACCAGCACTCACAAGCAACTTCCACCTACACTAAGGCAAATACCTCCACTTGAAGGGAACATGTGGCTATTAGCTTTGTCATGCCTACATTTCCAATGCTTTCCCAAGGGTTATTTCAAACAGGCTTATATATATATGTTAATACATTTGTAAAATTATTGAAGCACCCTATTTTCCTGAAGACTTTATTGGACACTAAATGCAAATGTATGGTATGCAATTTTCTTCCAGCATTATGAACAACTTGGCCTAAGGGCAGTATCCCACTTATGTTTAATGCTTAATATTTAAAACCCACTACTTTAATATATAAATAATAGATATATCCAATGTATTATAATTTATAAGCAATATTTCTGCTGTATCTTGTCATGGGAAAATCACAGGTATGTTATGAATATAATTTTTTGTCATGCCTTCTACTGACTCTACATCCCGTGTAGCATAGCTGTATATCATTTACATTCATGAAGCTTTGTATATGCAGTGTCCCTCTGAGTAAACATCACAGACATGCACACTGCACCACAACATTTTCAATTAAGTGCCTGCAGCCTTTCATCTTCCTGCCACTGCCATTAAAATTCCACCTCTTCTCGCTCACATTGACACAAATGCATACAATATGTTCCTTCTGTGGACAGACAGGAATAGGTGCCCATGGCCAAATAATGTTTTGCCCAGAAGTGCATTATGTCCATAACAGAAACAAAACCATCCAAATATTATTATATTTATAATATTTTTATATATATATATATGTGTGTGTATGTATATAATTGTATTTACTTTACATTAACCTTTTTTTCTATTTGACATGCAAACTCCTATGCATCCATGACATCTTCCAAATGTGAAACAATAAAATACTAAGATTAACAGCGAGAGCTCATTGGCTAAAGTACCATACCACTATCTACTTTAATTAGGTTGGAAGCCTTATCAGTTGGCAAAATGCTGCAGTGACAGCTGCTTAGTTTCCCCTCTGCATTCAGAACTTCATCTCTGCATAAAACATCCATTTCCCAGTGCAGATGTATGCCCAATGATAGCGATCCATCTGTCCTCCAAAACCTACAGAGCTGGTCCCATTTTCTGGCCTGTGTGCACACTTGAGATGGATGAAGTCATTGCTGTGAAGCTGCTCTCTATCCGAGTGTGTGCAATGATACAGAGACTCACCAGTGCAGCTGTCCCGTGTCTCCGTGCAAACGTACCTGTCGCTCGCCCTGCGCTCCTGACAATGAACTCCACCGCCCTCTCGGACCACGTTTGAAGTGGCCCAAGAAAGAGAACAGGAACAATCGCTTTGTTCTCATTTTTCAGATGAGTACCTTCGGAAAAGAAGGAAGGAAGGGAGGGGAGAGGAAGTCAACAAGCCTGTGCCTTCCTGCAGAAAAACAAGGAAACTCCAGATAGACATCTCCATTTCTCTTCGAAATACTGATTTGTTGGGCTCCAGGAAAAAGAAATTGGAAGATAGAATGCATTTGCTTGTTCCTGGGGTCCGCAAAATTCGATTCTGGTCAGAGGGTTGTACCTACAGAGATTTCAGGGCTGGTGCTTGTTACTGTAGTTTGTCAACAACAGCCATTCTCTTTGCCCAGGGCATACGAAGAAGGTTTGAGTACGGCTCTACAGAAATGCTGATTATATCCCTGTGCAGAACCAAGATGCTTGCTTGCAAACATTTGCTCTTTCAGACTTACCTGCAAGTCACTTGTGATCCTCAATTGTGTGTGGGCCTGTCGGAATTGACAGTTCAAAGTGTTAGATAAGGAAAAGGTCTCTTTGATTGACAGATTGATATTGCTGCATCCTCAGCTTGCTGGTGATTGATAGGACAATGAAATGCAGCCCTGGCACAATGGCGCTTTGTGTTGCTGTCTCTCTCAGCTTTTACTGGTTCCTGACCTGTGAGCTCTCTGCTTGCTGCTTTGAATAGTGCAGGTGGCGTGTTGATACAGTGTCGTCCCATACCAAGGGACTAGGGACAAAAAGGAATTGGCTTTTATTTTTATAATAATAATAATAATAATATATGCCATTTAGCAGACACTTTTATCCAAAGCGACTTACAGTGGTGAATGCATACATTTTTCAGTATATGTGGCCCCAGTGGGGATACAAGCATATTTTCATCTGAGAGAAGTGAATCACTCAGCCTTTTATTATTATTGATAAAATTATTAAATTATTAAATTATTAATTATTAAATTATGATTTATACCATTTACATACAGGTAACTGCTAAGATGAAGGAAACATTAGCAAGTTAAGGGTTCTGGTGGCTCTGTTATGGTGTGGGGTGCATTTTTCTGGCATGGTTTAGGTCAACTGAACCCCTTAGAGGGCAAAGTAAATGGAAATAAATAATAAATAATAATAATAATTATAAATAGAAAGCCATCACCTTCAGCCTATGGTTAAGCATTTACCTAGCATGGGAGGAGAAAAGTTAGTAGGTGTTCAATTTGAAAAAGACTTAGCAATTGTAGTTGATCAAAGCCTATCTGCATCAAAGCAGTGTGCTACAGCAGTGAAAAAAGCCAACAGGATGCTGGGATACATAGCAAAAAGTATTGAGTATAAATCAAAGGAGGTTATATTAATGTTATATAATGCCTTTGTCAGACCTCACTTAGAATTCTGTGTGCAGTTTTGGGCACCGCACTAGATATAGAAGCTCTTGAAAAAGTCCAAAGAAGGGCAACTAAACTGATACCTGGTATGAAAGGTTAAAAGTTATGAGGATAGACTTAAGGCACTCAATCTATATAAGCTTAGCAAACGGAGACTTAGGGGGGATTTGATTTAGGTTTTAAAATTCCTAAAAGGGATTAACAAAGTGAAATACCAAAGATTTTTTAAGATAAGAACAAGGGAAGGTGGAAATTAGTTATCACAGATATTAGGAAGTTTTTCTTTACACAGAGAGTTGTCAATGCCTGGAACAGCTTGCCAGGTCGGGTAGTAGAGGCAGAAACACTTGGGCTATTCAAGTCCAGGCTAGATGTAGTACTAGATACTCTTTAGATTAGGACATGATGAGCCTAGATGGCCCGAACGGCCGTTCGTCATTATGTATTCTTATGTTCTTATGTTCTTATTTCTCTCCTGATGGGAGTGGTCTCTTACAGGATGGCAATGCTCTATCCACAGGGCATGAGTAGTCACTTAATGGTTTGATGAGCATGAAAATTATGTAAACCATATGCCATGGCCGTCCCAGTCACCAGATCTCAACTCAATTGAACACTGATGGGAAATTCTGGTAGCGCCTGAGACAGTAGCGCCTGAGACAGCATTTTCCACCACCATCAACAAAACACCAAATAATGGAATTTCTCATTGAAAAATTGTGTTGCATCCCTCCAATACAGTTCCAGACATTTGTAGAATCTATACCAAGATGTATTGAAACGGTTCTGGCAGCCCAACATCCTATTAAGACACTTTATGTTGGTATTTCCTTTATTTTGGGAGTTATCTGTACTTTTCTGTATGCTTATAAATATGTATAATTACGTTTCATGGTCTATGGTGGTGTGTTTGTGTGTGTAAGAATGTCTCAGCTTATAGTATAGCTTATAGGCAGGCAGTGTGGTATAATGGTTAGGGAACTGGGCTTTAGCCTATAAGTTAGGTTTAGAACATGAGGTTATCTGTTCTGTTAAGGTTGCAGGTTCAATCCCCAGGTGGGACACTGCTAACTGTGTTAAGAGTTGTACAGAACCCTTGAGCAAGGCTTATAAACTTAACCTGAATTGCTTCAGTTAATATCCAGCTGTATAAATGTATTGTAAAGAAATGTGGATAAGAGCGTCTGCTAAATGCCTGTAATGTAATGTAATATAGTAGAGCATCCATTAGAGAATGGTAGTGTAACTAACTGTATAAAATAATGTTATCCATTGGGTGAGTGATGATCATGGATATCAGCTTACAGTAGGAGCACAGGATGGGCAGAAGCGACCTCTGCCGTTTGCCTGTGGTGCTCTCATACAGGCAAACCGGTTTGAGAACGAGCTGAGATATTTTTTCTTTCTAACCGTTTTAGCCTGGTTTCTTCTCATTTCCTCCTCCTTCTCCTTCTTCTTCCTGTTTTGTTTTTCATAACTCTTGACCGCATTTGAGGATATGCTCAGATTTGGTGCACCTACTGGTTATGTTTTTGTTTTTTTATGTCCCAAGGCCATGGCCATTATGGATGCAAAATGTTAAATTTCTCATCACGTCATAGTCTGCAGATGTGTGTAAAATACTGCTTGGATCTAGTTAGCAATAACAGGTCACGAGTGCTACTAAATATACATCTGACTTTGATACCCAATCACCTATAAATCATTGGGACTTTGATGTTTTGGGTGTAAATCTAGGTCAACCACCCGATTGGTGGTTTGATTTGATTGGTCATTCTGAGGTGTTCTGTTTTGTTTTGTCTTTGTGAGCTGCACAATGCAAAGAGCAGTGCAAGCAGCAGAAGGTCTAATGCAATGCTCAATATGGCTACAAGATTAATGGAAGAGTTTCTGCAATCTGGTTAGAGGGAAGCACTCACACGGGCCTGTATATTTCCATAAATGTACAAATAAAACAATGTGATCATAGAAAATCCTAGGCCTTGGGATGCCCTGTAATAGTTAATACACCAATCAAATAAAATAGGAATCATGGACTGATTTGAATTCATCATAGCGTGTAAGAATATCTACTGTGTCTATATGACTTATTCGTAAGTCCAGAGTTGTCTATCATGTTCTTCAATTCTTTTCGGTCTTCTCACCATACACCTTGATGTTAGTCCATTATTTGATGTCATCATCCATAATCTCCTTGTTCTTCCCCTCCGTGAAGTTCAGTGAGGATATATTTGGATTTTTGCTGGAACGAGCCTGATCTCCATAGACAATCAGTCATGTGCAAATCATGATTTTGGCAGCCAAGCTGTAGAGGGGAACCTTGTGCCAGCATTCACTGTAGAATATTACAGTTAAATATTTTCACAATCTTCTTTTAAGATTGTGATATATCACACCCCGAATAAGGTAATCTAACCAACCAATAAAGGATCATTATCAACCATTTTATTGTATCATAATGTAAAGCTATTTGAATTTGTCATTGACTTTCTCCTTTGCTCAGTTTAGTTTAGTAATTCTATTTTAAATAAAATGTCTGAACTAATTTGCATATGGAATATACTTTCAGTAATGTTGTAATAGAGAAAAAAGCACATGAGTGGACATGTCATTTTTATTTAAGCTATATTAAAAACCAAAAAGAGCATATCAAGAAAAGGAAGCAGACAAGATTGCATTGTAACTGCTAGAGGGCGCAATTCAATTTTTGTGGATGATTCATTCTGAGCTGAACTGATAAAGAAATGCCCATGAATCAATGTCAAGTAGAGTAGTTAACAGTGACTATGTGATCAAATAAAGGTTTGTTTTTATATGTTGAATAAAAACACAAACAGAGAATGATGCAGTGTTTAGTTCACTTTAGTTTAATTTGAAATGGTGTGTTTCTGTTGCGAACATGTGTTTGTTTGTTTTTTTCTTTATTCATCTGGTACAAATATAAGAAAACATATGTTGTATAAAATGAGTCACAGCTAATTCCCAACAACCAATATCCCCAGATGAGCTTGATGAAACAGTGAGTAATGAAAAATAGAAAATAAACTAAATTCAATTGTAAAAACAATTAAATTGACAATAAAAGGCATGTCATAGTTAAGGCTTAAAATTCAGTTATGTTATATGTTATATGTTATATACTGTATAGCATACATATATAAATATATAAATATATACATGTATAGAGAGAGAGAGAGAGAGAGAGAGAGAGAGAGAGAGAGAGAGATAGATATGTATGTTTTATTGTGATGTCTTTTTGAATAGAGTACAGTACTTTAGAACCATCTACCGTCTGATTGGCATGCTCTTACTGGCAGCAATGAAAGAAGCCAGCATCAGGATCACACCGCTGGCAGGCACCACCTCACTCTTTCTTTCCCCCAGCTCTTGCGGCTCGCGTCTGCGCAGCGACATCTCGTGTTTCTCTCAGCTCAAGCTCGTCCAATGGGTAGGCTTGGACGTGGGAGCTCCGCCAATGGGAAAGCTCGGAAACAGGAAGGTGGAATGTGGACGGGGTTTGACCTATCAAAGGGCCAGGAAAGACCGGGTCTCAGCGGAACTCTGCATGCCAGCAACAGTTTGATGAGCTGCTGCTTACAAACATGTGACATCGTCAAGTGACTGTTATCAAAAAATGCAAGTCTCAATAATCGTATCCACTGGCAGAATGTAGCCTTAACTGATTCATCATCCCCCAGACCGCTTTAAAATGTGTCCTCGTTAACATAATCAGAATGCAAGGCACCTGTAAAAAAGTTCATTGTATTGTTTTTGGAGTAATTTTTTTCTCTCAGTATTTTTGCTCTGAGCAGTTTTGATTTATTTTAAATCCACTAGTTCCAGGAAATCAAACATATCACTCCGAATACATCTCCATGTTGCTGTCAGTGGCGAGTCTACTGCCACATTCATAATTTATCATTAATATGCTTTTAGGTAGGTGTTTCATTTTAATATCATATTTTAAAACATCCAAAGAATCTCGTAAGATGAACTTGCATAGCGCAAATATTCCTATTCAAGACTTACTGTCCATGTAATCAGCCGTCACTTAAAATGCGATCAGTCAATATCTCAATGAGTATTCAAAGCCCTCAGGCTCGTCTCTGACGCACCAGCGCCTCAATACAGAGCTTGTCAGAGATGACTCATCGTATTATTTCTGTTTCTAAAGCTAAGCGAAGCGTCTTCGTCACTGCTCCGCTTTTAATATTCTCCCTTTTCTTCGCTCTCCGTCTCGTCGTCTCTCTCTCTCCCTATCTCTCCCTCTCTCTCACACATATACGCACACACGCTCAGCGGTCCGAGATTGTGCTGCATTATAAATCCCATCTCCTGTGTCGAAGCACGTAATGAGCGAGCAGAAGTCTGAGAATAACCAACTTTTTTCAGGGCAATTTGGAGGCAGGTGGCGGTGGCTGAGGTGAGAACATTTCGATTCTAGACAGGCATCCGTACAAACTCACTGACCGAGAGGCATGATTGATATAGGGAGCAATTAGACTTATGTGACAGACGCCTCCGGTGGGAAGAACTGGCACAGCCTCTGAAGCTGCTCACGACTGTCTGGATTCCATCTCAGCTGTCATGTACAGAGTCATAGGGCAAAAGTGTACAACTACAACCAGTCAGGGGAACTTGTTTGAACCAGTAACCCAGTCAGGTTGGGGGGGGTTCAGAAATGTATTTAATGAATTGTTCAGCAGTGGATTAACAGTTCAGAGGTTTAAGAGCCGTACATGAACAGTTCGGAACTGTCATAAAACATTTCTGTGGGGGTTAATGCTGAAATACCCCTTCCTCCCGCCTACGCTAGTTTGAACACCAGAAGGATGCAGTTTCAAATCATACATGGTATACGGGTGTAGGCTATACCATTTTGGCTTGCATGTTCAAATCCCAGATGTATGATGTAGCACCATTTATTGATGGACTTTGCTTTAATTACTTCAGTAAACATCCAACTGTGTAGATAGACATGTTGAAGCAGTAAAATATACAAGTTGCCCTGGATATGGTTGTCTTCATAGCAAATAAATGACCCAATACTGTTAATGACCTGCTATCTATCTACCTAAAATTTTTCCACCTCCTAGTTACATGGCTTTCATCATTTTGCTCTTGCTTATTGATGTCATGACCGAGTACTTTGCTGAATCATGTCACTGGAGATACCTTACCTGCTGGGAAGGCTGAATCCGAGACCATGATTGTTTCTTGGCAATATGGCCTTTTGTTGTAGAACACAATGATGGTAATTCGGAGCTGAAGCACATGGCAGTGACTCAGGATCTCATCTGTAGACGGTTCTGTTGACAGAGTAATTGGTGCAGGCAGAACTGGTTCAGAGCAGAAGTTTGCATATCTGAGTGTTGTCAACTGGCCCTTGGTATGTTTGCTTTATGCTAACCACCCCAGAACCACTCCAAATCCTGTGATATTTTTATACTTTTATCCAAATGCCATCATATGTCAAGCCATTTCCAATTATGGCTGTTATAATTTGTGAAGCTATCATGTAGATCTTTGTGTTCAGAGCAGCGCCACAAGGCTGCCCTGCTTACCTCCTGTGCACTTTGCAGTGTGTCAGTCATAATTAGGCCTTGGGATGCCCTGTAATAGTTAATAATGCAGGGAGCTGCTCTCCACAGCGGAAAGGACTCAGATTGAGACAAATATTCTGGGAGCGCTATCTGTTCACCTTGCGCCCCGCCGTACACGTCTTTGTGCGGCCACGTGAGGGAGCCACCACTCGCCTCTCTCTCAGGGGGCCCCATGACCTTTAACCTTCCGGACCTGGCAGACTGCAGCAGAAATCATAGAGGAAGCAAGGCTCTTTTCTTTGCTGTAAAACTTACCCGGATTGAGTTTTTCTTGCATTTTCAAAGCTCCAGAGTTGATCACATTTGCAAACAAAACGCACCGGGCGATCCGCCTGTGTTCCTAGACAAGCGATGATGCAAAGCATTTTATCATGAGCGTAAATCCAGGTAAATCTTATTAAAAATAGATAAGACAATCACAGTAACAATCTTGCTTCATAGTAGCGAGAGGGCACTGAGGTTCATGTAAATCACGGTAGCACAGATGGCCACCACTGTTGCTTTGAGCAGCACTGTCTGTAAAGATTTCTCTGCACACTGACCTCATAGTGATCGTCTCGTTTCCACCTGAAATAGAACATTCCACTATGAAACAGCACAGTTCAGCAAGGTATTCCCAGTGCTCACCGTGATGCTCTCCCAAACACAGCCAGGTGCATACCTACAAGGCACAATGTAATCTTCCACTGGCTTATTCTCCCCCATTCCCTTAGGTATAGGAATTTATTGCGAGCTTATGCTAAATAATTACACTAGCACTCCAACTATCTTGAAATGGTTGTGTTTCCATCTAAATCTCCTTGCTAGCTCCATCCACAACAACTTGTTCCACCAATCATGGTGCTCGAGTCCTCCTGAATAGGCTATTTCAAATTTACTGCAATCTCCAGTGGGACAAAGCCAGCAAGATCCACAAACTCTAAACTCCCAGTCTAAACTACCCAAATGGTTAGGGAACTGGGCTTGTAACACAACGGTTGCAGGTCCAATTCCCAGGTGGGGTACTGCCATTGTGAGCATGGTACTTAACCTGAATTGCTTCAGTAAATATCCAGCTGTATGTAAAGAAATATAAACCGTGTAAGTTGTTCTGGGTAAGAGCGTCTGCTAAATCCCTGTAATGTAATGTAATTCCACTGGCCAAAGCATCTATTTTCTGTATTCATCCACTGCATTAATAACTAACCCAGCAACAACAGCATTCCCTAAAGCTCCTTTAGTCTACCCCGTGAACCACTCCTGCCCTCACTTGGTTCACATGCCAAAACCTGGCATGTCCAAATGTCATGCATTGTACTTGCAGATGTTAAAATATGCAGTAAGTGCTATTGTGTATTGTGCAATCAATGGAAAAATGCCCCTTATGGCTCTGTGTCCAATTCCTGATTAGCCATTACTGTATATCAGTTCCCATGTATAAATAATGTATAAATTCTATACAAGCCTTTGTTATTAAAGTAAAATCTCAGAGGAGCTGACCAGACGGCTGGGCTTGGCAGGTGAGTCTTTGTCTGTTCCAGGCAGAGGAAAAGAAAACAAGAACGTCTAGTTTGATGTCGCCATGGCAACGCCAGATGAGTATATGGAAGGCAGAGCACACAATGACTACCACTGAAGGCTAAATTAGATTTGTAGTAATTCTAAGGAAATTCGAACAAAGAGCTGCACTTATTCACTGACATTTTTAGATAAAGGCCCTAAAATGCCCATCACGTGACTTCTCTTTTCTCCTGCTAACTGCATTAGCAGAATAGATAGCTACACATTTATTCTTTATATTTATACTTTAATCCAAATGACTGAAAGGTATTGAGTTCCTTCATTTTTGTTGCGGAATATTAGCTTCCTAACCCTTGTTTAGATCAATTAAACTCTTATCTTGCAACAGTTAAATTGTCTGGTAATACATTTTAACATTTTACATTTTTAGGCATTTAGCAGACACTCTTATCCAGAGCGACTTACACAGTTGACATTTCTTTACATACAATCCATTTATACAGCTGGATATTTTACTGAAGCAATTCAGGTTAAGTACCTTGCTCAAGGGTACAACAGCAGTGCCCCACCTGGGATTTGAACCTGCACCCTCTGAGTTACAAGCCCAGCTCCCTAACCATTACACTACACTGCCAGTAATGATACTGATAAACTGTTAAAACAGTTTAATAAAAAATAGTGGGATTCAAAATAAATTATTACAGACTGTTTCTGTATCAGTAGTCCGCCAAACAACAGGAGTACTTATTTAGACAGTTTGGAATTGTGTCTGGTGGACAATCCCTGTGCTGCCATTCTTCAATATCTTAGATGGTTAGGTAGCAAAGCACTCTAAATGGTATATCAAATAGGAAAGAGAGCAGCAAAGTAACATGATGTATAATAGGAAAGAAATCTCCATTGCAAATGCTGCATAGATAATGGGTCAAATATTGCATTTTAATATAAATATTTGTATTTGGCGGACTGATTATGTATAATATTCCACAAAGACAAGAAGGTTTTGTTTACATTTACATGCTTCATACCATATTGCAGCTCCTCAACACAAACCTTGTATATAGTTAATCAGCTTAGTTCAGAAATTTGTATTTCAGCTACAAAAAGCTTGCTTAGAACATATTTAGCAGCAAGGCCGTAACCATGGAGTCAACATTGGGGGAATAAAAAAAAAAAAAAAAAATCAGCTAGGCTATATATTGGGGGGACATTTTGAGCATATCTGAATATTGGGGGGGATGTGTCCCCCCCAATATATATGGTAATTTCGGGCTTGCTTAGCAGTCTCTTCACATTGCCTAGACACCTTGACATATAGACTAGGTCTGAAATATAAGCAACTGGTTTCCATGCCACAACTGTCCCTTCCTAAGGACCTCAAATGGAAAGAATGGACTTTAATTTCCGGATACTAATTGGGGCATCATATATTCTACACACGTGCATGTGCACACACACACACATGCATACAAACAAACACACATGCACAAAAATTAGCTTTGACAGTTTAATTATGTTCAAATTACTTTCAGAGTTTCAGCAGTATGTGTAACCAAATCACTTACATTTTTATTTGATTTTTTATTTGTTTACATTCCCCCCCCCGTTGTTCTCCAAATTTAGTAGCCAATTCAACCCTATATTTATTTATATTCGCCCTCCCCTCATGAGCCCGCATCCCATCCTCCGGGCAAGCTAATATCCTGAGGTTGGCAAAGATCCGCCTCCTCTGAGACGGAACTTCTCCCACCTGCTCTTTAAGAATGCCCTACTGCTCCTTGGTGAGCTCGTGCCGACTTTCTCTCCCCCCATCCCCTGGGGTGGACAGGCAAAAGCCTGGCCAGAGTCAGACTGATGCAGTCTGGTTTTGAACTGCGACTACAGTAGGCAGCTTGCACTCCTGGCGGAGTGCGTTGGACCACTACGCTACCCAGAGCCCCCTAAATCACTTACATTTTACCAGCTTTATATGAAGTATAACCTCAGATATTACATAAATTAATATGTTTTATTAAAATATCACACTACCATGCATAATGATTTGTCACAAAAGCACTGTCATATTTTTATAGATCACAGACTGAATACAAATTTAGTCTTACTAAATGCCCACAGCCATGTGTAAGGGAAATACAACACAAGTAATATCACTGAAGCATCCTTCAGTTGAATTGATCATCCTGTTGTGATCACGTATTTGTGTATCTATGTGGTATATGTTGTGTGAGCAATGAAGTATTATCACATTTTAGGGATTGATTAATAGATTTAAAACACATACATTGAATGTCACAGTAAATGCAAACTGTACACATCACATGGTGTCACTGAAACGTTTAAAGGGAATAAGGAACCATGATATCACTTTGAGGCCACCTCTGTATTTTTGCCTACATGGAGACAGAGGCCAATCCAAGGACTAAAACAGAATTAAAAGTAATTCATTGGCATGCCTTAAATGGGCATGCCAGTAAAACAATCTGAAAGGATGCCATTCAGAAAGCAATGGCCTCGAGAGTACAAAAGGCAATATGGATGAAGCACACACTGTACCAGGAACATCTCAGTTATGACACATTCAACCTGTGCTCATCAAAGAGACCACAGCGACTGAGAATTTTCAGAAGAAATGCAGAGTTAGAAGCATTCTGATGAAGACCACGAAGATTAACGACAAAGGGCCCACTGAATATATTGCCTGCTCTATCTGTTCACAGTGACCATGGAGAAAACACTTGGCTCACATGCTATTCAGTTCACAAATATGATTTATTATATACCATACAGTATTGTCACGAGTAGATTTTTATCTACATTCTTTATTGTTGATATTTTAAAACAGGAGACCACACAATTTATCAACGCAATAACAAAACACATGCTCTAGCTCTATATCTTGCCCTGCATTTCAGATATGTATTGACAGTGTACACCAATGATTTATACAAATAGACAGCTATAAATGAATATAGCAACATTTTAAATAATACACTACGTGCTATTGTTCCTCTGAAGCATTGCAGATATTTATATTTTATTGACTGTTTACAACTTGTAATTTATGATGTATTTTCCTCTGTACATAAATGAATAAAAATAGCTACCGTATCAATGATTTATAGCTGTAACCTGAGGACAGTATCTGTCCTGAGGACATTGTGACCAAGCGAGGTTAAAACATGTTTTCCAGTAGAAAAGCAAATGCCAGTGCAATTTCTGGAGCGACGCATAGGCTACACAACTATTGAGGAGGTAGACATCACACTTTGATGAAAGGTAGATGGCAGATCTACAGTAGAAGGTTATGTATGAGACATTATTTGGCTAAAAATAATCACAAACATATTTAATTCATAGTACTGTATGTATGGGAGTATGGAAAAAAACATGCAAGACAGTGGTGCATAAACTTGGTCCTGGGCCCTCCTGTGTATGTTGTTTTTTGTTACAGCTGATCTCTTCATCAATTAAGGTTGTTGAAAACATAGTTATAACTTAATTTTCTCTTAAACATATTTGAACAAAATGCAGGTATGGCTTGTCGCCATTTGCCTTGTCTTTTAACTCTTAATTTTCCACAAATGGCTTAGTTTCAGTGCCATTAATCATCAATTGAAATAGTGAAACCTCTTTCTAAAGGAATCATTTGCAATATAGCACATTACACATTATCTCTGACATAATGTGACTATTAGGTCATTACAATTCAAGAATTGCACTTATAGTTGGAATGAAAACCAGCATACCTAAAGGGCCCCCAGGACAAAGTTTGCATTCTACATGATCATAGCGTAATATCAACATGATTATATACACTTCGTTGGCTAAATATAGAGCTTATCTTGATTGATGCAAACCAAGGGCTATGGTACAGAAATTAGTTCACAATATCATTACTCATTAATTTTATGTCACCATAAAATGCCATACCAATTCAAATGAGTTGCTCCAACCTAAAACCTCCTGATAATGTGGTAATTTTGAGAAAACATAAATTAATGTACAACTCTATTCCCATATAGCATTATACATTTTTACTCACTTTAAAATAAGAAAATAAAATGCAATAGAATAATAGAAAAAACTTAATTATATTACATGCTTGACCAAACTGAAATAAGGACAGAAGAACATAAGAATAGGCTACAGGCCTAAAGGCTATAGGCAAGGGCAGGCCGTTCAGCCCATCTAGGCTCGTTATATACGATACAAAATAAGATTAATTTGTGAAATAATTATAAATAAAGTCAAGATACCGAGCTTCATTCCACCAAAAAAATTTAACTATTAAAATACATAATCAGACATGTACATTTTGCACCGTATTTACATGAATAATTATAAAACATGCGTATATGCATACTATATCTATGTATGCAATTGCAGCAAAATGTAGTGACACATTTTGAGGGCATTCAAAAATGCCTTTCGAGTACTCTAAAAATGAGTCATAATGTGAAGTAGGCCTAAATGGAATTGCTTTCTGAGACTGGTGGCGGGTTCAATGATACAGTGAAAACACAACTAGCGCTAGGACCGCTCTGAGAATGTTTTCGGTTTTAGGGCAGGATTGTAAATGCGCCATGACTCCGTGTGTGTTGAGCTTGTAGCAAAACCGAATGTCCCTACGCCGTAAGGCCCACGTCCATGTCTTTCACATCGTAGCAGGCTATTCCAACAAGAAAAACGAAAGAGGTGGGTTTCAAAGAGTCGAGAACGGTGCGAAAATGTAACACGTCAGCAAAGTCGCAACGGTGTATCGTCCGTTGTTCTCTACTGAAGGTCGTTGACAGTTTTTGGTACAAAATTTCGTTCTGTCTGATCTCATTGCAGCAAACCAAGATGGAGTATGAGTGGAAACCAGACGAGCAAGGACTTCAACAAATTCTACAGCTACTGAAAGAGTCCCAGTCTCCCGATACGTCCACACAAAGAACCGTCCAACAAGTATCCTATTTCGAAATCGAAAGAAAGAAAAAGAAAATATAGTGTCGGTGGTCAATTGTCTTGTGAAGTTGGCTAGCTATGTAATTAGTGGCTACATATGGTTACACGCGGGATGGGTATTGAAACCCACACAACGTTAGCTTTACAGGAGTGATTGTGTGTCGAAAGATGTGTGTCCTGGCTTTTGTCTGAACGCGATCTTTCCAACTGTGCATTGAAATGCTCACTAGCTATGGTTAGCGGTTAGCTTGCCGGCTACAATTGTGTTCTTGCAATGGCAATGGATGTTTGTTATGCAGAATCGGGTGAGGATTAGTTTAGTTTGTTTCATATGTGGCTGCCAGCAGGCTAAGTTCGGAGTGTAGCCGACTGTACTTTCGTGCGCTGAATATTGAGCGTTCGCTACTGTCATATCATTACTGGAGCGGTTGATGGCAGGATTTTTTTTTTTTTTTACCCTTGTGTCTAACAAAGAAACTGCTTGCCAGACGATTAGATCAGCATTTCGATGCATGCAATTTGGCAATCACTTCCTGATAATGAATTGTACCTTGCTTGTCACATTGTGTTTGCTGCTGAAAACATTACCTTAATTTGTACCCAAATTATTGTTGCTTCTGCCATCAAGTTTAAACCCAAACCTGTGCTGGCTGGCTAACGGCACACGCCAAAGCTTCATTAAAAACGTTGCATAAGCGTTTAGCCATTCGCATGTTTAACTTGACTTATTGTCTGTAGCCTCAGCCAACGTAGCCTCAGGTCATATCCAATTATCGGAAGTTCTGAACGATATACATATGTTTCTGTCTTTCGAAGGTTAAAGTAAGCCGCGGTTTACGTGACCGAGAAGGCAAATGCAGACGTTAAACTCGATAAATATCAGGCTTGCTGGTGAGGGGTAGTTGTTTTGTTAAATGTGCGTTTAGTAAACACAGCAATAGGCTATTCATTGGGTTCTCGTAGTCTTCTCGCTCTGTAGAAGAGCTTGGCTATTTTTTTTTCCTGCACTCATTTCGTAAGGGAGATAGGCTATATGTTTGTTCCTCAGTTCTTATTCGTTGTGTGCTGCGCCGAAACTTCCACTTTTTCATAAAGGTAACGATGATCTGATTCGCACACGATATACCTTATATGCAGCTATTCACCTGCATTGTCAAAAGACCTGGTGGGAAATGGGCTTCCCGCATGAAAAGCCTGTTCCCCTGCTTGTAATACAATATTCCCCATCGGGTCTAGTTGTTTGTTGTACTGTGCTGCATTTAAAAGGAGCTGCTATCAGATGCATATTCCCATTACACCTTTTCTTAACAGTATTCTTTCCAGAAACTGGAACAATTAAACCAGTATCCTGACTTTAACAACTACCTGATATTTGTGCTCACGAAGTTAAAATCTGAAGGTAACGTTTTCACCCTCCTTAAGCATGTCTGGTCAGTTCTTTTTTTCCTGTGATGTGACATTTGCACAATGTAAATGGTCTATATTCCAGTTGGTGTTATTTCACTGGCGTTAAACAAGTGATCTGGTCTTATATTTGCTTATATAGGAGCAGTGTCATTTCACTTTGGCATTGATATCAACTAACGATAGTACTGTATGGCGCTTGCCAAATGGATATGCTCAGGCACATGTCAGGGTTGAATTGCTAGGAAAAATATGGGTCACTCTAATTTTAACCCTGTTGCCCAGGATTGCTTAGACCATGGCCACCGGTATCCATATGCATATAAAATTGAGATGCATATACAGTTGATAAGGGCAATGATTAAAGAGCTGTTGCAGATCAGTTGTGGAGTTACACTTTTTCTCCAGTTTGAATAGACTTGTCTAAGATGGCAAGTCAGTGCTGTTGAGCAGGAAAGAACTTGAGGAAGGTATGGATTGCACTAAATTTAACTTGTGTAAGGGAGTGGGGCTTGGCTTTGAGTGGCTGGCAAGTTCTGTTCGTTTTGTGCAGATCAGGTTGACAGAAGGCAACCTAGTTTCTGTGGAGAAGCACTCAGTAATTTGAACCAATTTAGACTAATTAGTGATCCAATTTAACAATAAAGGGTTTGAGTGAACCACACCACAAGGCAGTACATGGCTTGGTGGCTAGTTCAAGCTGATCTACCCCTTGTAAATTGTGCTTAAAACAAGGAAAGAAAGCAAAGAGACAATTTGTAAAACCATAATTTGTTGTCTGGATGTGTCCCAAACATAACTTCTCATACCTGACCTAAAAAGTGACCTCAAAGGTACACTATCAAGCAACCTATATCTTCTCTGCAAAAGGAACTCATAATGCTGTTCTGTCCACTTCCTGGTTTAATCTCAAGCTCACAAAGCATCTGTTTTTGCCTGCTTCTTGCCTGGGGAGAAATTTAAGTAACACTATGTCCCTCACCTGCCTCAGAATGCACTGAAAGCCTTGCCCTTTTGAAATATGCAGCTGACTTGCATCAGATGGTTATATTTAAATACACTGTTGAAAGCTGTCTCTGAGGGAATAGTTACTCTCCTGGAAGCAAAATGTGTGTATTTGCTTAGAAAAGAGGGCAGCCTCCTCCAGTTTAAACATTATTGTTTAGATTTACATCTCTTGCATATCAGGGAATTGGTTTTGCAAGACACCCACCTGCAATCTTGCAAGACTCATTACCACTGTGCTTTAACAGAATATGAGTGATTGCAATTGGCAAACAACCTTTTGACTGACACTTGTGAGCAATTGTATAAGTTGTTGGGTTGGGGTTTAAAATGGCCACATAAAAATGTGGATCGATCTAGCAGGCCATTGGCTAAAGAAAATGCATTCAAATCTACTTTGAAGGAATCAGTGCAATTCTTTTAAACATTTATTTTGCAAGTAACAAGATGTTTAATCCTATTCACAGTTGATGGCGATAGGTTTTGTTATAATACAATATATACCCTACAAAACATGCTTATTGGTACGAGTTGATTGTTTTTGCGAAGTCAATCGAAATCGATGTATGATTGAAATAAATTTTTTTTATGGCTGCATTATTGTTTTGGTTTCTATGCTATGAGAAGGCCTCACTCTTTACTGTCCGCAGATGTCAACAAACTAATTGCATGCTTGAAGTCAGGGAAGGATTAGACGATGGATAAGCTAAGTAGTGTTTAAACCTTTAGAAGAACACCTCAAGCAAACATTGCTGGAAAACTAATTTCAAGCTTAAGGCCAGGTGGTTACCTTACCTGGCAGTTCACTATGGTATGAAGAACGCAGTGCATTGCTACCTTTTTAAAAGCTTTACTCTTGCTTTAAATCTGTTGAGTTTTCAGTGTTTCATTTTGGCAACTGCTTTGGAAAATGAAAAAAAAGGTTAACCATTTTGATACTATGCAATCTGCAAGGTGCAATGGGCTGAATGGGGTTTGACATAATAGAACCACTGTCTGCTACCTGTTGCATGTGAATTCTCCCCACCTTTATCCGCCCATTTTGGGAGTCTATCCTTGGCACTTGAGAAGTTGATCTCCCAGAAAACCAGACTGCCGTTTTTAAGTGATCCACAGAAAGTAGGTTTTCTGACAGCTACTCTTGGTCTGCTTTTACAGTTTGGACTAGTCTATGTGGATATCAACTTGTAAGGTAGCAATTTACTCATCCACAGATGGAATGAATGGAGTTTCTTTGTTTAGGAGCATAATAATCAATACTGACAAATTAGATTGCTTTGCAATGCAGTGTGCTGCTGAAAATAAATTGTACCATTATCTATAGTGGGTATGTTCTCCAGCTTGAATCAAATTAGAGCAATACAAACTTTTTTGTCCCTGGAAAAATTGCAGGTTGTCAGAATATTTCCTGCAACACCTCAAAACCACACTGTACCATATTATCATACTGTCAGACCCTCAAAAACACTTCAAAATTCAGTTTGAAAGTTAAAATTGAAATGAAATGAAATGTTGACATATAAATGTAATATTAATGCTAAAAGGTTGTTAAAGCCTTGCAATCATGGATCAATACCATGATTGTACATGGCTGGCAGTGTAGTGTAATGGTTAGGGAGCTGGGCATGTAACTCAGAGGTTGCAGGTTCAATTCCCAGCAAGGTACTTCAGTAAAATATCCAGCTGTATAAATGGATTGTATGTAAAGAAATGTAAACTGTGTACATCGCTCTGAATAAGATGCCTAAAATGTAAATGTAAATGTACCACATCAGAAAATATTAAATTTTGTGGCACATTGCGGTTCTCTTGTCAGGTGGTACATTTATGGCATACAGGCTTGTACAGTAACCTCAAACTTCTTATTAATCCACTTTGTCAAAGGCCGATGGTAAAAGTAAAGAAATGCCACTGTGCAAAAGTGTTTCCCTATATTGTGGGTGACACAATTCAAAAAGAGTAATGGAGAGAATATAAGTGACACAGGTGTAAATGAACCATTCTTACGTCATTTTACGAGGTTTCCCACTCTTATATTTTATTCAGAAAAGTAATTTGATAGTGTTGATTGATTTTGAATATTGCATATAATGGACTCTGGCACTGACTCTGGCACAGCCCCACATCCCCCACCACCACCAACACCAGACCCATTTTGTGAGGAATAATGTCTCAAGCTTAGCTAATGAAAAACTCTTTAGCATAATCGGCACGTACACTGATGAAATCTCTGCGGCGGTGCAGGGAGAAATCCCTAAACAAAAACTGTGCAAATGATCAAATGACTCACACATCAAACTCTTATGACTTCTCTCTCTTAACTTGTATTAGGCAGAAATGCAAATCAGCGTTTTGGTCAAGGTGACCTTCTTTAGAATACATAGCTTGCTACAGTTGCCACTTCGTGATGTTTGTACTAATACAGACTAACCAGTTCTGTGTAAATATAGATTTAGCAGTTTCATTTACGCCAACCCTTCCTTTTAATTTGCCGTCATTAATGATAGCAATTTTTGCTATCTCTAAAGTGACAGAAATGGTAATTGCTATTTAGGTAGTATTCCTAGGTTTTGTGTGAACAGGAATTGGCTACCGCCCAGCCTTGTGACAGAATTCTGCTTTTAAAATGCCAGTTTACTGTATTTAAGGTCCACTAAAATGTAAGGTGGCGGGTGAAGGATTTCCATGTTAATATTTTACAGAAGAAGCACTAATTGGAAAATGTTTCCTTGACACAGTGTTTTCTGTCAGGCCAGATTGAAATAGGTGTTGGAGATAAATTACTGTGTGATAGCCTCATTGCTGAAATGAAAGCATTAATCAACCTATACATTTATCTCAGCACACCATCTAATTTATAGTCTTGCTCATATTTGCTATCAGGCCTTTTTAATGAATGGAACATTTCCATGTCATGCTCATAATTTTGCAAGCACTGCAAGAAAATAAATGTTTGAGGCTTAATTCCAGTCACTCAGTGGATTGTATGCTTCCCATCCCCAACAGAGCACCCCACTTGAGTTACCTCCACTAAATAGTCCATGAAACGATGTTAGAGAATGTTCATGAAGAGGGTACAGCCATCCAGCAAACAGTATTAAGGGCAATGTGCTTCCTCAAGAGGATCTTCACTAACAATTCAGATGGTTCTAGATTATTTCCACAACCACATTGTTTCCCACTTCACTGCTTTCCTCTTATTACAGCTCAAACACTGGAAAATTAGACTCGCTGTAAAGAACTTGACGTATTGTCTGTAATTAATTTTTGCCTTCTCATCAGGCCAAGGCAATTGATTTATGTTAAAAGCAGTTAAAAGTTGACTCGTGATGCCTGGCCTGGCTTCTTGACTTTAACTTTTCCCAGTTCAACAGTGTTGCATTGTGGGTAAGCAACCAGGATGGCACCGGTTAAATTCTGGCTAGGCACAAGATGCTTACCCAAATGGCTTTTGTGAAACGCCTCACCACATTAATGGATAGCATATAACCATGTAAGCTGTGCAAATCTCAATGGTGTCTGTTTACCAAATGGCTAAATAGAGTAAGGTGTACAAGTTGGCAATTGGAGGAATATCCATGGGTAACAGAAAGGAGATGGGGGACTCAAAAACACTGAAAGACTCATATTGCTTTCATATGCCTGAGCTCAAGAAATGTTCCCATTCATGTATATTTTGTGGACTATTTATTTGGCTTAGTATTAGTGACACACATCTATTTCCATCTGCAGGGACCTTCCCTTGAGCTAAAGCCAAAGATGGAAATGTAACATAAAGAAGCCATATTTTCAAGCAGACCATGACTTTAGGTCTAGAAGTGGTGCCTTCAAGCAGAATGATTAAGGTTTTTTTCTTTTTCTTTTTTAAGTGGCAGGGCAGTGCTTAAGGAAGTGGGCTTGTAACTCTGAGGTTGCAGGTTCAAATGGGACACTGCTGTTGTACCCTTGAGCAAGGTACTTAACTTAAATAGCTCCAGTACAATATCCAGCTGTATAAATGAATAGTACATAAGAAAAGTGAGTTGTGTAAGCAGCTCTGGATAAGTGCTTCTGCTAAGCAAATGCATAATGTGATGTGATATTTTTATTTGAAACATAAATTACAAAGCACATTTAAAAAATAGGGTGGAGATATAGCACATTAACGTGGAGTCTGCTCTGGACGGATCAGAATTGAGTGGCGGTCATTTTTGTGTGATCGTACCGGCGGGAAATAGCCCTTAAGCCTGAGCAGTTGGCTAGTTAGTTCAGTTGATAGGATCAGAATCATATTTTGAGTGCTTTTTAAAGGAAAGCACCCATGTTCGAGGAAATCACATGAACTATTCTTGTTGAACTATTCTTGAACTATGTCCAACGTGGTCTGAGTATGTGTGGCCAGCACACAGACTGAAACGTGTGGTCGAACCCCTTTAGTGGGGAGACTGACACTGTTGCCTGAAGATTGAGCTGCAGTGCCCCTTCCTGGGGTCTTGAGTTTGGGGCCTTTAAAACGTCACTGCAGTGTTTGAGATAAAAAATGTAGTACATTTATTTCCACTACAATGAGTGCGGACGAATGAAAACTGCTCATGGATCATCACCGTTTGGAAGTGTCCATGCCCACTGTAGCTAACGTGTGTGGTGCCCACTTCCTGCGCTCACTCAAACTGCCGTCGCCTCTCTCCAGATGAGCCCACGAGATCCCTGAGCGGCCTGATTCTGAAGAACAACGTCAAGGCGCACTACCAGACCTTCCCCAATGGCGTTTCGGACTTCATTAAGAACGAGTGTCTGCAGAACATCGGGGACTCCTCCCCCCTCATCCGAGCCACCGTGGGTAAGAAAAAGCTACCAACACTCAGCAATTGGCTAATTCAGCGGGAGGCCCATGTTTAGCTACTGGATGCTTTTAAAAAATATATGAAATGTCCTCCTATACTCTTTAGTACTTTTTGAATAATGCTTGCTCTTTCTCTGGGTATAGATTTTGTAATTTCAGCTTTCTGAAAGGCTAGGCAATTTATTTTTAAATTCTGGAATTCATATATTTTTAGCACAGGACATCTTATCCATTTTCATATATATGTTTTTTGTCTTACTAAAGTCTCCTATAATATCATTATCTGCTACGGTATGCTGTCATTAGTCCCTACACTGCTGAATAATTGAATAGTTAGGCTAACAGTAGGGTATACGGTATATAGGGCATTTTTTCACTTTATAGAGTGGAGACTGAAATGTGGGATTTCTCAGCTTTGTTTTATCTGATGCTCTGGAGAGATTGTGTTCATGTGGTCTGTGCAGACGAACATGTTACATAAGCTGGCTGGGTTTTGTATTTATTTATTTTTTCCCCCCTTCTCTCTTCGCCATTATTTCTCCCAGAAATAGCTCCTATGCAGTCATTACCTCGTGGTAATGCACCATTCTGTCATCCCAATACGCATCAAACTTGCGAATACTGCCATTGTATAGTGCATGTTATCTCCGTGTTTAAAATTGTTCCCAAATTTTGTAGTAGGTTGCCGCAGTAGCGCTGTCCGGGAAAGCGTTCCTACGATGTGACACATTCAAGCCTTCAAATCCATAAACGCTCACAAAGTACATAATTATCATTGATGGGATAGCGTTGCTGTGAGACGGGCCACCACACTTATGTGCCCCTAATAATTGGCAGTAGTCGACTCCCACGGCATCATCGTCATGGGCACCAGACATCTGACAAATTAGCGCGGGGATTAAAAGGGTTTACAGGTTATTGCGATACCCTTTCTCGCGGGCCCTGGGAGAACCATTTTTAGATCGATGCATTTCTTGTGCCTGTGGCACAGCGCACGGCGCTTTTAGAATGCCCGTAAAAGAGCTAGTACTAGCTGCTCTTGTGTTAAAAACTGTGTGAAATGACATCAGGGGCAATTGTCGTCTGTTTGTCACTTCAGGATAGAGGTTAATGGTCGGTGTCAGCTTTGGACCAATGAGAAACCGCAAAAAACCGAATGCGCGTTTTGTGAGGCTGTCACCGCTGTGTATTGAGGTCCTTTTCTCGTTGCAGGCATTCTGATCACAACCATTGCTTCGAAAGGAGAGCTGCAGAATTGGCCGGAGCTCTTGCCCAAGCTGTGCACCCTCCTGGACTCCGAGGACTACAACACGTGCGAGGTGAGGGATTGTGCTGGAGGCGTCCGAGCCTCGGTCAATATTGAACCGTGCCTGGGGCAGAGGCCCACATCCTGGCACCGAAGGGTATTTTTGGCACTCGGAGGGCTTCAGGAAATCAGAGCGTCTGTAAAGCAGCAGTGTAGGTGTAGCGCGTCCGTCATAGGTTTCCGTACTGTTAACCCTGCAAGTGAGCCAGAAGTAAAGTACATTTTTAAATCATTCTGCCTTAATCGATGGTTGTTTTTGTGCCCATTAAAGTGAGTATGACATGTATGTATGTAGTGTTTTAATCACTTAAATACTGCCTTGTTACATCACCTTCACAATAATAATCATAATAATAATAATAATAATAATGGTAATACGTTGTATTTGTACGTAGTAAAAGAAGGGTCATGCCATCCCAAAGGCGCTACACATGAGACATCATGTGAAGGCGTAAACCACAGGCCGACTCGAGCCCATATCCGCAGCCCCGCGAGCCAATATCACAGAGCCCTTATCGGCAAACGCGAAACGACGCGGCGTCTCAGCAATCTGTCATCACAACGGGACCGCCGGCCAGGGGCGATGGGGGGCGGGGAAGCAGAGCTCTGTTTGCACAGATGGGAATATAATCGGAAAATAGCTTAAAGTCATGAGGTTTGATCTCCAGTCATGGGACTTCACCTTCAAAGCAGCGAGCGCCGAGCTGCCCCGCTCGTGACCAATACGTCCAGATGATAACGAAAGAGGCAGCGCATCCCAGACCTGCGCGATTGCACGTGCACTTAACTACTCGTGCTTAATGACACGTGCCGTAATTAGTGTTTTCATTAGCAATTCCTCAGCCCGGAAAGCCTCTATAAAAACAGTCGTGAGACTAATGCTCGGGAAGTAGATGACGGGTAAGTGAATTGTCCCAATGTGCAGTGCCGGTGTGCAACACTGCAGGTGTCCCCTCCCTCGTACGGCGATGGATTTATGCGTGAGAGTATTTATGCGTATCATAACCAGGTGGAGGTGGCCTGCCCGTGCATATCATATGTCCACAAATCCTACAGCAAATTAATTTCGAGCAGCATTTTGCCTGTGAATCTCCACTTTCAGTGTTACGGTCGTCATCCTTTCATAATTGGGTCGTAACGTTGCCTCAGGTTAATGGTCTGCCGTAGATATCGGGCCAAACGATAACAATGGCAATTAAAATTGTGCACATTATCCAAGTAAGCGGAAACAGCTGGGGATGAGGGGAGGTGAAAACGGTCGAGATGGAATCGGGCTCGTGCTGGTTTTGGAGAGGGGGGAGATGGGAAGAGTAGCCGGTCTCAGCACCCGAAGGGCGAAGTGTTCAGATGAGCGGTGCACCTGGTGGCAGGAGGAGGGGGAGAGAGAGGGGGAGGGAGGGATACAGACAGAGAGGGAGAGATACAGAGGGCGAGGGAGGGATACAGAGAGAGGTAGAGCGAGAGGTAGAGCGAGAGGTAGAGAGAGAGGTAGAGGGAGAGGTAGAGAGAGAGAGGTAGAGAGAGAGGTAGAGAGAGAGGTAGAGAGAGAGAGGTAGAGAGAGAGAGGTAGAGAGAGAGAGAGGTAGAGAGAGAGAGGTAGAGAGAGAGAGAGGTAGAGAGAGAGAGAGGTAGAGAGAGAGAGAGGTAGAGAGAGAGATCAGGAGTTCAGAGCTTGTCCGGCAGCTTTGGCTGATTCCGGAAACTGGAAAGCGACCCAAAACTGCAGATTACTCAAAGCGAATGGATTAATTCCCTGAAATGTAATCACTGCATTTCTTTAGAGAGCGCCCGGCTTCAGGTACCCTGCCCAGCCTGCCTCCGCACTGGAGGAGCGGAACATCTGCCTTTCCAACCAGCGAGTTACGATGAGGATTTAGCAGGCCCCACAGAACCTGACCTCTTCCTGAAATAGATAACAGCAGGCCGGCTTTTGCTGAGTAGAGATGTGGCCCATACGACACCAGCGCGGACATTTTAATGCCGCGGCCGGGGGGTGGGGCGAGGGGGCCAGCGTTTGCCTTTCAACCCGTCTCTTATTTTACCCTCCGCCGGCGAACGCTCGTCGACGTCAGCCGAGCCTCGTGTACGCGGGAGCCACGACTGGCAGGATTTATAGATTCTGACAGCTCTCAGCAGGGCGCGAAACGTGTCTCCCGGCAACCGCTGTTCAAATCGGAACACGGAGCCACTTTTGACCGCTGCTTGGACACCGCCCCAACGCTCGCTTTTGCAAAGTCATTTTTGTGGTGCAGTTAAAAAAACCAAAAACTATACAACGTTCGTTGTATCGCTAGCCGCGATCACCAATCCCAGTTTTATTTGTGCATCAGCATGAACACATGGGAGGGCAGTTTTCATTTTGGATTCGGATACAAACAAATGTTTCCCGTTGTTGGCTATGTGTGATGCGTTTGCTGCTATCAGTGGGGTTTAGCGGTTAGCCGGCTTTTGCATCAAACTCTCAGGGAAGCAGTCTGGACGAGACGCATACCGCCGGCTGTTTTGCCAGTGAAATTATTTTGGCCGCGTTCCCCGCAGTTTAATCCAGTACACATGCTTAGAGTTGAGCTTTGCATTTGCCGTTGCGTAAGAATCTTGTCACTGGTGGCTGATCTCCAAAAAGCAAGCCGACTGGTCAGATTGAGTAGCTGTGGCGGTGAACAGCGAGTCTTGCGCTGATCGAATGGCTGCTCTCTGAAAAATGATCAGTGGGGGAGAATCGAGGTCAAGGCTCATTGAAAATAAAAATGAAATGGCAAAAACAAAGGCAACGCTTTAGTAAATGAGGGATCCTTTAAACGGGTGCAGGGGGGGCCTCCCGCGTGGTTTAGTGGTTTCAACGTCCGACGCTGGCAACGGCGACCGGGGTTAGATTCCCCGTCGCGCCAGAGTCTGCTCTGGCCGGGAGTGCCACCGGGGCGACAATTGGCTGTCCGTCCCAGGGAGGGGGGAGGGAAGCCGACGCAGTTCGCTGCGCACAGGAGTGGTTCTGGGGTGCCGGAATTACAGTTGACAGCACGACGAGTGCTGTCTCGGAGGAGGCAGCGATTCGCCATTGTCATTGGCGGTCATAGGACTACGGCAGCGAACTACGAGCGAGGAGATTGAACTAAGCACAGCGGGAGTAATTGTCTACCAAATTGGGAGAAAATTGGGGAAAATCTGAAAATTCATTTAAAAAAATAAGGGCTGGTCCGGTGTGGTGTGCGCTGCCTGTCAGGGACGAGGTTCGAAACCCGCGTCCCTACCAGACCGGCCCTGGTCGTCAGCCCCGATCGGAGGCGGCGTTTGGCTGTCCACCTCCGGGGGAGGGTGAGCCGGCACGAGTCCGTCGAGGAGCAGGAAAAAGGAGTCCGTGGTAGAATTCCGTCTCGGAAGAGGCGGATAAAATCAGCCCGGAAATAGTGTCTCGACCCGGAGGACGGGCGGCTGACTCGTGGGGGAGGGTGAATTGAGATAAATAGAGGGTATAATTGGCAACCAAATTGGGAGAAAAATTTGAAATAAATGTAAAAAAAAAAATAAAAATAATAAAAAACGGGTGCAGTACCGGCGGATAGGCCCCGGCCCTCCCCTTGCCAACAAAACACCCTCCCCCACCCGGCTGGGACTCTCCTGGCACGGGCCAGGGCCGTTTGAGTGTAGCCCCCAGGTTACTTTCCTTTATTTTGGCAATTACCTGTACATTGGATAATATGGTTTATAATTTAAAATGAGATTAATAAGAGAAAGTGTCTTTGGGCAACGTCTTAAAAGATGTCCCTGTGCCAGGGCTTGAATGAATCAATCACAGTGCGCTGTGTAGAAAGATGGCAAGTTTTCCCACTCATTTACTGGCAGCGCTGATGCCTGGTGCCTAAATATAGCGATGGCTGCGTCTGAGAGGAACGTGCGGTGCGGAGAGTGGGAACTCGCCGGATTTTCTGTCCACTCAAATGACAGAATTGTGCAGAGGAGGTAGTGTTGGGTTTTCAATGCGAGTCAATTGGATTTTTTTCCTACCTTGTTGCAAGTGAGGTATTTTGCTCTGACTAAATGGGTCACATTTTGGAGAATTATTTTTTGATTAGTAATGCCTAGGTGGTCAGGAAAATATTCAGATTGAAATGCAAATGTGACAATAAGTACATTTTGTGAAAAGTTATTTTATTTCACGCTGCCGCCATTCTACATGCATGTTTATGAAGTAGGTTTGACGTTTGTGCGGGAAGGTACCTTACCGCATTGAACGGATTTCAATGACTTTGTTTGTGCTGTCACACTTTCTTACACCACCTACAAATAGACTGGCTAGCTAGCTTTGGAGCTCGCTCTCAACATCACTGTTTCTGATAGCATGCTTGCTTGAATACTCGTATAAATATTAATATGTTATATTTGGATTGTTCGGCCCGATAAGGTCCCCTGGTGGCCTACAATCTTGACTTGACTTGCAAACTAACATTTCCATCTTGTCATTGCCTATGCAGTCTTTTCGGTGTGTGCCTGGACGCTTTGCTGGGAACACACTGCTGCATGACATCACTTTAAGTTCATGGTGCTGCATGACATCACTGAGTTCATGGTGCTGCATGACATCACTTGAGTTCATGGTGCTGCATGACATCACTTTGAGTTCATGGTCATTTCGCAGCTTATTGCTGATTCACGGTACTACTCTGAGCTGTGTTGTCACAAATCTGTGGCATTGTTTGGAGCATGAATGGATGATAGCAGGAAAAGCATTTTGGTGCCAGCGTTTTAGTTTTTTTGTCGCATTTGTCATGTGGAAATGGTGTCTACAGATGTACCCTACAGAATGGGGAGTCATCCACAAGTAGTGTTTAGTAAATGATCTGATGTGATCTATAGTGGGTGGCCACGTCAGCCTTTATGGCTTTTTAATGCACGTATTGAAAGCTGTTGTTACGGTTTCGATGTTGGACCGTGGACTAAAAGCCTCTTAATGTAAAATGTAGTTATTGGAGATTGAGCTTGAGCAATTGAAACGTATGAAATATTTACAAACTGAATTACGGCCATTATATAATGAGTCATTTGGAGTAATTCAAATATTTGCTCTAGAAATTGGAAGTAGTATAAGAGATGTAATATGTGTTACAGAGGAATACATAATAATAATAATAATAATAATAATAGTAATAATTCAAAGCTCATTAAATTGCTGTTACTATCTTTTTCTCAATAATGAGAAAGATAGTAATAGGAAATTTAGAAGATGACTGTTTGTAGTGTAATGCAAGTATGGACTTGTCTATGTCCAGAGGCATGTGTGAATTCTGGCAACTTTGTATAGAAAAATCAGTGCCCGGAGCATAAAATGGCACATTAATCATTAGTTGGTCAATGGACAGGCTTTTCTCTGAGCTGACAATGATTTGTAGAAATAATAGAAGCAGCAGAACCTGGGTTCAATGGAAGCCTTTTTTTGGGCGGGGGTGGGGGATGGAACTTTTTTAGCTTTTGTTCAGTCACCCCGGCAACAGTATCTAATTGCATTGTATTAGTCTCCTATGGGTCATTTTAAGTCTTGTAATCTTGTTATGAGAGATCTCCAGTAGCTTGCACACACTTTATTAATTCACATCAACTGTTACTTGTATGAGGACATATTGAAAACAAAGTTCCATTTGTGGAATTGACAATGAATCGCCATTTGTTTTTACCGTATCTCCTTTTAAACGAGGACGATGTCTTTCACATGAACTGTGGGGAAAGAACAAAATATACTGGAGAGCTGGACACTAAATATTACCAGCTATCTAAGTAAGTTAAGTTACTTGCTACTTAGCCTTTGCTTTAAAAGCACTTCTACACAACTGCGGTCGACAAATCCAGCTTTGAAGTTTTCCAGTTTATCACATGTTCTGCCTGTGGCACAAATGCAACAAAAGAGCATTAAGCTTTGCCCACATCTTATTCAGACACTGCTGCGTCGGTGCTTATGTTCATTAAATGTGTAACGATGAAGGAAAGTTATGTCTCACTCGTTTATATACTGTTTGGATAGATTTTCTGTTGTTTTAAAGTACCTTCTGTAGATGGCACTGGCCAGGATTTCATACCAAACCATAGGTTGTGTCCTCCAACTGAAAACTGTTTAATAGTGGGACAAGCTACTCAACGACCCAGCCGATATGCTGTTTGTTATTTGAGACGATATTCTTGTCTGCAGCTGGTCTCCCTCATTTAAAAAAAATGTAGCATTTCATCTGTTGTAAGTTTGCACTAATAATATGTCGAGTATTTAAGGAGAAGATGCCGATACGAAGGCAGACGTTTTAGTACTTCTCCTGGGGATTCACATCTTACTTCTCTGTCTACACGGTGGTCCTGCTGGTCCATGCTTCTACAAGGTTATACCTGGATCGTAAGTGCTATATTGAGCTGGTAGAACGTAATGATTTGGGTAGGGGAATGCATACACACCTTCACTTGAATCCGAATATTCTATTTTTAGCAGGACATCAAACCAGGAGCTGTCGCGAAGGCGAGACGCCCAATCAGATCGCTGTCCCCAACGTGTAGTGGCCCGCCCATGGCTTCCCGGCGTCTCGCCGCTCCTTTGTCATTCAGAACTCTGCAGCGTGGGTAACCGCTCCACTGCAGCAGTGCCCAAAATAGCACCGATTCCCGTGAAGCACCGCAAGCGGATCTGGAAGGAGGCCAGCGGCTGTAAATATAAAAAGCCAGTTGGCGTTCAGGAGCGTGCGATATCCGGAAGCGCCGCGCGGATGAAACGCATTTCGGGTTCGACCTCAGCCATCGCCGGCGGAAATCAATCCGCGTGCGCAGAAGTTCAGGGCCAAGGACTTGGGTGTTCTACCACAGGACCCGCAACTACCAGACTCAAACGATGCGCTCTTCACTGAATTTCACTGAACGTGCGCCAGGCTTTTTGTAACCCCCCCCCCCACACACCAATGTGTTGAGTAAGCACAGCCACCACTTTTGTGTTTAGAACTGATCTCTGGAAGTAGATTCGGGCATCACATGGCAGTCTCTGGCAGAAGACGGTCTGTACAGCTGGTTGAAAAAAGGCCATTTATGTTCTTGACCATTGTGAACTTAATAATTGTACTCACCAATAGTCGGTGTTGCGACTGTTGCGGTGTTGAGTTATGAAAGGCTGGAAGTTCACATCCAGCTCTATGTATGTAAAATGTAATGACCAAAAATTGACACACATTTTTTTTCGTGACACCACTGTAACGCTCTTCAACCTGTGGAATTTACCATGCTACCAAAGTATAGGGTTCCTCTCGTAATATTTGTTAAAATCGGGATTGATATGCAGATGATATACCTTCGTTTGGTTTCAACATTTTCAGCTTCCCAAGATCCTCCCGTTTGTTCCAAATGATGTGTATTTTGACGGACAGAACGCTGTGTGCTTTCTCTTATCCTGTTGTGCATTATGTAATTCCATAATAATGTGCAGATCATTAACTTACCTGCCCCTCCTTTGGGTGATCAGGCTGTGTTCAGTTGAAAACTAAAACCATGTACTTGTGTATGATCTGGTGAACTGTTCTTCCAAAATACTCCAGTCAGCTGAAGTCCCAATAGAACTGCAGGTAACTGCCAAAATAAAGGCAACACTTTGGTAACCCGGGGGGACACTCAAACAGCCCTGGCCCGGGCTAGATTAGTCCCAGCTGGGTAGAGTGGGCTCGTTGGAAAGGGGAAGGCCCGGCCTGTCTGCTGTGGCAACCCGCGACGGACACTTTGGGTACCGTTTAATCGGTCCCTCATTTATTCAGGTTTTGCCTTTATTTTGGCAGTTACCTGTAGCTTGCTTGGTTAGCACAGTATAGCTCACTAGCTGACCAACCTGTTCCAGCAGAGGCTTTAGCAATCGCTCAACACTGTGGTGAATATGCGTGTTTTAGCATTGCTTTTAACCCTTTCACTGCGAGATCCGCGGTCATTACCGTTAACTGCAGAATTCGGATTTATTCCAACACGTGCGCAATATTGTTTCTGTCCAGTTTGGATGTATCCACACAGCAGGCAGATGACGTTTTACGCACGTCACCCGGAAGCGCAGCTGGTTAGGCCGGCTTGATTGAGATCACATTAGGGTTGTATGTATCAACTTCAGGCGAGCAATGTTTGTGTTAAATCATCAGTAATATAGTAAATATGTTTACTTTTGTGGTTTTTTGACTAAAATATTGTATGAGCCTTCAACATTAATGTGTGTTTTCGTGTTGAACAAAACTGTCCGCAAACAGATTGCTGGCACCAAGATTAGCAGGGAGACCTATGGAGAATGTTTGCTTCTAGCTAGCCCACAACGTTTCTGCTCCATTTTGTGCTTACATTTATCATCTTCAGGTTAGCTATTTTTGTGTTAAGTGATCGTGTTCTTGCAGAAGCTTGGAAATGTACAGATCCGTGATTACATGTAAAACTAAAGAATATTCATTCACCATAGACCCATGAGCACGTGCAAAAGTGTTTGTACTGCATGTAGTATTTCCATTCCATTCTGTCGTGTATCTTTAACAGGTTTTTGAAGCTTAAAACTTTCTTGTCTTATTTATGGCATCCGTTTGAGATGGCATTGAAATATTTTAGACATTTTTGTGTATTTATATCACATTTTTCACTATAAAACAAGATTTGGAAACCAAGTAATGTCTACATAAAATTAGTAGTGCAAAAGGAGAAATGAATAACTAAATGTTTTGATGGAGAATTGACACTTCTGAGAAACTTCCCTTAAAATACAATGGGAGCCGATTTAAAGATCCTCATGCAGTTTCCTGTCACTCCTCCATCCAGCTCTGTGCCCATTGAGGGTTTCAGTATCCTCGGAAAAAAAATACCCAGCATTAATAATTAATGTGTTCCCGACGCCCACGTCCGGTGTATATCTAGACGGCTCGCTGCAGCGAAGCACCGCTGTCGCTGGGCTATGTTTGCATAAGCCGAGGCGAGAGATGTGGGGGAGGAGTCTGGGATATTATAGCCGCGCTGTTATTTCTGGTCGTGTGTCTGCAGTCACACATTGTGCTTGTTCTGCCAGCACACGTTGTGCTCTGCTGCGGGAAATTCCCCAGCGCGCTAAGATTGTGAAGTGCCCTCTGTTGCACAGAGGAGGGAAGAGAAAAGCACGGGGTCTAAAGTGGAATCTGTAGCCGGAGACTTCTTAAGCCCGGCAGGGGCCTCACCGAGCTGCAGTTCACTGTCCTATTTTCAGGGATTTACAGAGGCCAATATACAGCGCTATTGACTTAAAATCAACAGGAAAACCGCCACTGATGCCTTTTGGACTCTTAAGCCTTCTGATAAGAAGCCGTTCTTTCTCGTCGGCTGTGTCTTTCGCAAATGTTCATGATGATGAATTGGTGCTTTTTTTTTTTTTTTTTTCTTTTTCTTCTCTTCTTTCTTAACCCCCCTCATTCCCTGACCCCTATTTGCTCCCAGCAAGGCTTTTAAGACAATCATGCCTTGTTAAAACCAGGGTATTAAGTAAGCCGCTCCTCTCCTACAAGAAACCTGAAATGAAATCACAGCGCGGAGAGAAGCTAGCTCAAACGGCTAACCCCACAGGGGCCAGTTTCATGTCTGATTTCACATTTTATTCACAATTCAACAGGCGTGGCTAGAAACGGATACAGCGGCGCGCTGCTTTGCTCCTTATAAAAATGGCTTGAGATCTGATTAGCCTCGATGCCCCGTGACACGTTGGAGCCAGTCAGAGACAAGCGAGGCCCGTTTATTACAAAATAACCAGCTGGCCAGAAAGACTATGTAAACAGGCTGTGTAAACAGGTCTGTTTAAAAACATGATATTCTTTGGGGATGGGAGATTATTAATCAAAGCTCTAGTTGACTAATTTAACTGATTGACCATTACATGCCAGGGAGTTCTGGCAGTGTAGTATAATGGTTAGGGAACTGGGCTTGTAACTCAGAGGTTGCAGGTTCAATTCCCAGGTGGGGCACTGCTGTTGTACCCTTGAGCAAGGTACTTTAACCTGAATTGCTTCAGTAAAATATCCAGCTGTATAAATGGATTGTATGTAAAGAAATGTAAACTGCAAGTCGCTCTGGATAAGAGCGTCCGCTAAATGCCTAAAATGTAAATGTAATGTAATGGAGGGCCTTGCACAGTGAGTAAGCGCATCAACATGGAGCCCCGTTATACATCCTGCTTGTGTAGCGGGGATCGCTAGCCCTTGGAGACGCAAGGCTGTATATATGTCCTACTTGTACCTATGTGGCACCTAAAGAGTAATTTGTCTCAAATCAGAACTGAAGAGCAAGAGATTGCCTTGGCGCCACAGTCGAGCGCACACCGGGTTCCTCGCTAATGCCACGCTGTAAATCGCTCGCTCGCCAAGCGTGTCCGTGAGCAGCCGTGGCCCTTTGGTTTGCGAAGAGGGATTTAGGTCAGTTATTTTCTGCCCAAGAGATCTGGGGTTGTGATCAGGAAGTATAAAAGGTTTACCGGCTTGATCACCTTCTATAACACCCCCCCCCCCCTACATTATAGTGAATTTAGGGGGAACATGAACCAACATGAAGGAACCCGAGTTAAATCTCATTTTAACAGCAGCTTCACTCTCACCTATACGAGACTGAAGTGTTGAAGACGGCGTGCTAATGAAGAAGTTGGTCCACAACAAATGTAGGGATTGAATGCAGCATGCAGAGAAGAACATTGCATGGTGTGCTATGAAAATTGCGTGAGGCTTTTTTATTTTTATTCTTTTTTTTTTTTTTGCAATATGCCAAGAAATGGGTAAAAAGGTCAAACATGATGCCTTTACTCAGCTTGTACTCTTGCAGTCGGCCTGTAGCAAGCAGTACGAAATGGAAAACTGGCACAACTGACATACAGCTAGTTATTAGAACAGCTGCTTAGAGTTGAATACTTAAAAAAAAAAAAAAAGACTAAATGTGTACAAAAGGATCGTTGTCCTCCTGAAGATAAGCTTCGCTTATTGCACTTTCTGATGCAGTCGCACCATCGGTGGTACTCATGAACTTTGCCTCACGGTGCAGTTAAATGTTTTATTTGATCTTTTTAAGAACAGTACACGCTAATCCAGATTACGTTTTGGTAGTCGAATTTTTACAATGTGCCTTCTTGTTCAAAGACTTGTTTAAACCCCCCCCCCCAAAAAAAACCTGTTGCCTCGAGGACTTTGTTCTTTTATGTAAAAATATAAAATGTGGTTGAGTGTGATCAGATGGGTTCTCCCCAACGACAGAGCAGTACTTTGTCTGGATATGTCCACAAAAACAAAATCATGTATATAAATAAACACGCATTTTCTTTGCCAGGAAACATTTACTCGCCTCAGTGTGGCAGTTTTTTAAACGTTTTTTTAAATATATTTATTTTTTAAAAAAAAAAAAATTGTATAACATCACGGTTGCTTTCAGCCTGGCCCCACACCTTAACACTCGACACAGACACACACACACACACACACACACACACACACACACACGTACCTGAGCAGACCCCAGGGTTTCAGTAGCTCATCTGTAAAAGCCTCGGCCAACATGGCACGGAAATTGACCCCCGTGTTCCATTAGATTAGCAGCGTTAAGATCTGACATTTCAGTTATGGGAATATCTTGCAGGGCTTCACTTAGCGACTGGGGAGGGAGGGGGGGAGTGGTAGCATGGTAGCGTAGCCTTGGCAGCCATCCAGATAGCCACTTGTGGGGAAGGACTCTTTTTTTTGTTTCTTTAAAAAATGTTTAAAAAAAAATGGTATTGCTGCATTAATATTTAACTCAAATCTGATTACTGACATTTCCTGCTATTAAAACGGACTCTGAAGGGCTGCCTGACGGGGTCTGGTCGGTCTCCCGGGATTGAGTTGTCCTCCTAATGAGATGAGCGATTCAGAGCTTCGGCTTGGGCCATGTGGGCGAGAGGCGGCCAGAGATCCCTGGGGGTGACCAAGCATTTCCGTGGTGCTGATCGCGAGGCGCGGCACGGCACTTGGGCAGGAAGTAATGTTCGTAATGCGTTTTTCATTGGCTGAGGTGAGGTTTGTGCTACGTTCCTTGCCCAGACTTTTACATTGGTGGAGCAAGTAGGCTTGATTTGACCAGAATGCGTCTTGCTTTCATGTTACTTGCACAGCTGGAGTTCTGCTAGCTAGCGTAGGCTGAGTTACTCGGGCTTGCTCCATCACGCCCGTATCGCAGACTTATCCGCGCCGCCACCCACGCTTCAGGAGCCCGTGTTTTCAAACGAAGTGACGGATCGCCGACAGTGTTCCGAGAAGCCGTGCGTAGAGATCACAGGGTTTCACCAGAGCCCCTTTGAGTTCCCCCAACTTTGAGAGCGTGACGCGAGACTAATGCGTCCCTCCGCCCGCGCTATTAAAAGACCAGAGCAGGTGCTGGACGACGGACATTTATAGAACGACGGCGATGACTTTATTTAGGACCGCCAGAGAGCAGTTTTAGCAGTGGTGACCGATGACAGTTAAAGCCCCTTTGTTTACGCGGAGCGGTTCGCACAGCCGCCGAGAGCTGCCGCGGCTCACGGGCTGCCATCAGTCTTACCCCGAAGAGCGTGGGAGAGAGAGGCTCCGTCTCGCCGGGAAGAGACGCCCGCTCTGACCTTGGCGGCCGACGAGGCGAGGTTGACGGAGGGAGGAGGGAGGAGGAGGGGCGGCAGGGGGGTTGTGCAGCAGCAGCAGCAGCAGCAGTCGGAGGAAACTCTGGGTTCCTCGGATTACGCGACAGGCACACGCGTGGAACCCGGGGCGCGGATAGCGGTTGCCGTGGCAACAGCACACCCGCAGTGGCGGCGCGGCGCTCTTTGTCACGCTGTCTCGGTCTGTAGGCGGCTCGACGAGACGCAGGCCGAGAGGCGTGCCGCTGCCGCGTCTGGTGCTTTTAAATATTTATGACCCCCCTCCGCCCCCCGGAAAATAAAACTGAATGAGCGAGGACTGTTGCTTGACACGCACGTCTGCCCGTGCAGCAAGCGTAGACGACATGCTTGAAAACCCGTAGCGCTCGACTCGTAAGCGGCGGTGTCTGAAGGTTGAAATCTCACGTGTGTATAATGCACGGGGCTTTAGCAGGTGTGAGTGAGCGCGCAAGTTGTAAATTCCCGTCGAAAGGCCAGACATAGCCTACATGCCGGGGGGGTTTGAGTGCGTTCAGCAAGAAAAGGTGTTGCGTGTGCCTTTTGTGAGGTGAAATGTTTGTGCTTAAGCTAATATATATATATATATATATAAACATCGAACAAAAAGTTTTTTCTCTGTTGTAACAATGCTTCTTGGCAATACATTTTATACCGTTGGAAAGCCTGTTTATTTCCCTTTAAATGGTGCCCCATTTGTAAGGAACATGCATTTGTGGGATGAGCAGCACAGCTGAGTATGTGGGTTGCGCCCATGAAACATTTGCCAAATCTTCTCTGCCAGTGCCAAACAGCTTATTCTGCTGTTGCTATTGACTCTTGTTTTGTGTTGTTTGGTGGATTGGATGATTGAAGTCTATCAGTAACAAGGAAGAAACAAGACATATTGGCAATTTTACAATTTATTCATTTAACAAACAGTCAGGAGCCTCAGTAGCGTGTGGAAGAACCATACACAGCCACAACAGCCTGGCACCTCCTCCTCATGCTGGTCACCAGTGTGGTCGCACACTGCTGTGGGATGGCATTCCACTCCTCAACCAGGATTTGTCACAAGTCAGCCAACGTGGTTGTGTTGGTCACTCTAGCACGAACAGCACGCCCAAGCTGATCCCACAGGTGTTCAATTGGGTTGAGGTCAGGACAGTTGGCAGGCCATTCCATTCTCTCTACTCCCAAATTCTGGAGGTAGTCTCTGATAAACCCCGCTCTGTGGGGGCGAGTGTTGTCATCTTGGAGGATGGAGTTCGGTCCCAGACTGTGGAGATATGGGATTGCCACTGGTTGCAGAATCTCATCTCGATATCTCTCTGTATTGAGATTACCTCCAATGATGACAAGCCTAGTTTTTCCAGTGATGGAGATGCCGCCCCACACCATAACACTGCCTCCACCAAAAGGTGTTACTCTATCGGTGCAGCAATCAGCATCGCGTTCTTCCCGTCTTCTCCACACTTTGACCCTACGATCCAACTTCCGTAGGCAGAATCTGGACTCATCGCTGAACATAACGTTCCTCCACATGTTCAGGTTCCAGTGCAGGTGTTGTCGACACCAGCGCAAACGGGCCTGATGGTGAAGGGCAGTCATGGCAGTCCTATGAACCCAGAGATTGGCTGCGTGCAGTCTGTTCCGGATCGTCTGGGCCGAGAGCCGTGTGCCATATCGTCCTGCAAACCTTGACTGCAAATCTGTAGAAGACAGCCTACGGTTCCTAAGTGCTGAAAGGGTGAGGAACCGGTCTTCTTGGGGTGTCGTCTTCTTGGGACGCCCACTTTGCGGTCTATCTCTGACATCCTCCATTTCATGGAACTTGGCCTTCAGTTTGGAGATGGTACTAGGGCTCACTCCAAATAATGCCGCAACTTGCTTTTGCGGAACACCAGCTTGAAGTTGCCCTATTGCACGGGCCTTATCGAGATCAGACAAACGTGGTATGCCGATTCTTGGAGCAGACACCAATTGACCACTAGCAGGGCCCATGCTCACAGGTGCTGCCAATCAGGTGCCAATCAGGCACCTGATTGTCAGCACCTGGGGGTACTGGAAGCTCAAAACAAGAGTCAATAGCAACAGCAGAATAAGCTGTTTGGCATTGGCAGAGAAGATTTGGCAAATTTTTCATGGACGCAACCCACATACTCAGCTGTGCTGCTCATCCCACAAATGCATGTTCCTTACAAATGGGGCACCATTTAAAAGGGAAATAAACAGGCTTTCCAACGGTATACAATTTATTGCCAAGAAGCATTGTTACAACAGAGAAATAATTTACCAAACACAAATTTCTGAACTTTTTGTTCGATGTTTATATATATATATATGCCATTTAGCAGACGCTTTTATACAAAGCGACTTACGATAGTGAATGCATACATTTTTCAGTATATGTGGTCCCAGTGGGAATTGAACCCACAACCTAAGCGTTGCCAGCGCCGTGCTCAACCTACTAAACCACAGAACCACATTTTGTGTATTTGATGAAGCTCCATACACTTCAGTGCACTACTAAAACAGACATGACCAGACTGTAGTTTAAGTAAGAAATAAAATAAAAAAAACATTGACTTTCTGGAGAGTTTTAAATGAATGTCCAGTACTGATTAGAAGTGCTCATGATTAAATACATTTTCCACAAACAAAAAGGCCGCTCTAAAGTCAGTTAGCTTTCATGAGCCTCTTGTTGAGATTCATGAATGCAAACCTTTTATGCAAAGGTAATGCGCCTTAATGGCAGACCACGGTTAACACGCACACGCGCTCATGCCTAGTTTCCTGTTAAAAGGGAACTGAATGTCTCAAGTGAACAATGCACAGACGCAGTGTGACATTTACGCAGTGTTGAAGGCCGTCTCGTGTGTGAGGGTTTGTTTTCAGTTTGCTAAATCAAGAATTCTTTGCAGGCTCTGTTTTTCTTCCATGTGTATAATTTGCAGGTAGATGGTTTAAATATATCCCAGGGCCAGATTACAGAAGAACGTTTACACTTACGCCAGTTGAAAATGAACGGGTTTGACACGCGGTGTGATGTCACGTAGAGCGTGTTGCCTGGTGACACGCAGAGCTGGAACGGAGCAAAAGAGGAGAAGTGTTGTTCGGCGGGTCGGGAGGTGTAGCGTGGGTCAGTGGTCTAGGTTGTCGGTAAATTGCCAACCGGGTCCCAGGGTCACCTGGAGTCAACACTCCTGTGTGGACCAATCACCTGGAGTCAGTGCCTTCGGGTGGACCAATCACCTGGAGTCAGTGCCCTCGGGTGGACCAATCACCTGGAGTCAGTGCCCTCGGGTGGGCCAATTACCTGGGATTGATGCTCTTGGAACTTCATCTGCTTCATCTGTTCTCTCCCTTTGTCCACTAGGGGTCGTTTGGAGCACTGCAGAAGATATGCGAGGACTCGGCTGAAATCCTGGACAGCGACATCCTGGACCGGCCCCTGAACATCATGATCCCAAAGTTTCTGCAGTTCTTCAAGCACAGCAGTCCCAAAATCAGGTACCAAGCCATCGCCTTATCCCCTTAGCCCCTCTCTTCTCAGGGCCCAAGCTGTGGTCGCCACCCGTTCTTTTTTCTTTCTCCACGGACAGTCCATTTTAGCTTTTGTGTTGAAACCTCATAACGAGACACAACATTGTTGTGTCATATTTCAAATCCATGGTTACAGGCAAATGGGTCTGGTTTAGAAATGCCCCCTTTCCAGGCCTCCGCGTGGTCCAGTGGTTACAACGTTCGACGCTGGCCACGTTCGATCCCACCGGCCATGCCAGACTCAGCTCTGGCCCGGAGTGCCACCGGGGGCGGCAATTGGCTGTCCGCCCCAGGGAGGGGAGAGGGAAGCCGACAGGGCATTCGCTGCGCACAGGAGTGGCACTGTAGTACCGGGTTAGGTCGACGGCCTGGCGAATGCCGTCTTGGAGGAGATTATACTTCGCCTTCGTCACTACCGGTCACAGGGCTACGGCAGCGAACTCACATTACGAGGGGGGGATTGACTTAAAAATAGCGGGTGTAATTGGCTACCAAATTGGGAGAAAATAGGATAAAATCAGAAGAAGAAAAAAATGTCCCCCTTCCTTTCCAATGTCTGAAAAGTGGCAGCGCCAGCCCAGACACAGACAAGGGCTCAGAGACCGGAGATAACATTATCAAACGCATGAGGCCTTACCATGTGCTGCTCTCCTCTCCTCTCCTCTACCCTCCCCCTCCCCTCTGTGCTCCCCTTTCCTCCTCTCTCCTCTCCTTCTCCTCTTCCCTCTCCTCCCTCCTCTCTCAGGTCCCACGCCATCGCCTGCGTAAACCAGTTCATCATTAGCCGGACCCAGGCCCTCATGCTCCACATCGACTCCTTCATCGAGGTGAGTCAGTCCTGAGGGAGCGACATCAGAGTCGGCGATACGGCTACGCTGCAGCGCTCCAGAACGGGCAGAATTAGCTTAAGAGTCCCTGTACGGGCACCTGTCGCCTTGTTTTCACACAGATACAGTTGTCGAAGCATCCCTTCTGGGAGCCAACGGATACTGTGGACACATCGTTAGGAATTCCTACCGAGCTGAATCGATGACGTTTGTCATCGATCGCGTCTTCCGACTCCCGGTGAATAATTAATGTCCTTTTGGATCGCGCCTCGAGAGTTGATGCTCAAGTCATGAATAAAACACCAAAATCAAATGCCGGGTTTGGAAGAGAAGCACAAAAATCTCAATCTGTTTTCGAGTTTTTCAGGCTGCTTTTGGGAGCAGTGTTGCTCTTAGAGGATACTCAATTTGGAAGTGCTCTACCATCCAAACACACGGTTTATGAAAGAGAAACTTGTACTTGAAGCCCATCTTGAATGGTCAGGGCTTTAGTATATTTTATTACATTTATAGTTTCAAATATTTTTAGACCATGGATGCCCTTCCGCTCCTCGACAAACTCTTGCCCGCTGACCCCTTGTACAGCCAAATGTCACCCCAATCGGTGCTAACGGCCAGGGCCGGTCTGGCAGAGACGGGTTTCAAAGCGCGTTCCTGATAGGCAGCCACACTCATTTTAGTATGTTTTAAATGGAGACTTCCTCACTTTTACTATAGAAGACACTCATAACGAAAAGCTCCTAGTTCGTTTTAATTCCTGAGAACCAAGGTTCGTATTAAATCATTTTGTGGTTTGTAGCTTACTTCTGACGAAGCCTAATGCAAAACCGAGAATGCATGCTCCACTTCTCCCTCTCGGTTAAAATGCATTTACAAATTTAGCTGTTGTTACTCGTCTTTAAAATAAAATAAAAATTCATTCTCAATCACGTAAACACTTAAATTCAGACATCGAATGCTTAGCTGAGCTGTAGATATGGATTAATGCAGCTACACTAAGCTAATAAAGACTTTTATTGCATTAATGTTGAGCGAGGGGTGTGACCAGCTCCACAGTGCATTCCGGCCACTAAAGACACAAAGTGAGTGAGCTGGAGAACACTTGGCTCAAAGGGAGGGTTCATAAAAATGAAATGGCTTCAGTGTATGAGGAAACCCACCTGCTTGTTTTGAAGGCTCGTACGGAGAAGGAGGGGGGGGGGAGACCAGAGTGTTTCAAAAAGAGATTTAAAAATAGAATTCCATTTCGCTGCTCCTGCATCGCGTCTCGAGCGTGTCGGAGCGCGCACGTCTGTGGTGGAAGTTTGAAGTGAATTTCTCCACGGTGAAACGGACGCTTTTCTTTTTAGCGTGCGCATACACTACGGTACGTTTTACATTGACATTTTAGGCATTTAGGCAGACGCTCTTATCCAGAGCGACTTACACCGTTTACATTTCTTTACGTACAATCCATTTGTACAGCTGGATATTTTTACTGAAGCAATTCAGGTTAAGTACCTTGCTCAAGGGTACAACGGCAGTGCCCCCACCTGGGAATTGAACCTGCAACCTCTGTGTTACAAGCCCAGCTTCCTAACCATTACACTACACTGCCAGCACTAAATGGTAAGGTGAAGAGATCGATTTTTCGATTTTTGGTCGTTATCCTATCTTTTATAGTGCTTTGTCTCCATAAGCTGCGTAAAGAGAGTTGCCTCTTGATACGCTTCAGTATCTGCTTAATACTGCTTAAACGGTGTGCAGTGGAGTCGGCTGAACGTCAACGTGAGGCTGGCGCCTCAGCTCAACAGCACCTGGAGGAAGAGTGGCTTTAAACGCTACTTAGGCCTGTTCTCTTTCTCTGGTGAACTCTATTATTTATTCATAGTGATATGTGCTTTTGCTTTGGAGGCAGTCATTGAGCTTGCTAGCATTGTGCGTGGCTAAGACCGTTCTCTAAAAAAGGGATTACTGTGTCATACAAATGCCTAATTGGGTCTTGATTCGATGTTAAGTTTTCAAGGAAAAACTTGTTAAGAATTTGAAAGGGAACCTCTGTGAAATAATTTATTTGGACACTCCCATCACGCACCAAGTCAAGGGCATTACAGGGGGAATGTATAAATGATTAATCAAACTAAACACATTGTCTCATAGCTTTCAGGGCATTCAGCTGTGGTGTCGGCCCTGGTATGCCCATTTTAAATTATTTGTAGAAGAGAAAGCTGTGCCCTAAAAAGGAACTGTAATATTATTTTTATGCCATAGTGCAATTGGCCAAAATGATTTTATGTAATAATCCTAAATATGGAATGTGCGCTTTCAACATAAACTCATTGGACCAAAACGTTGCAGGGTGGGGAAAAACAACACTGATATTATTTGAACAGATACACTCACTCTATGAAAAAGGTCAATTGGACCTTTTCTGACCAACCCCAAACCTGTGCACCTCATGGGTCATAACCCCAAGCCTGTGCACCTCATGGGTCATGACCCCAAACCTGTGCCCCAAACCTGTGCACCTCACGGGTCATGACCCCAAACCTGTGCACCTCACGGGTCATGACCCCAAACCTGTGCACCTCACGGGCCATAACCCCAAACCTGTGCACCTCACGGGTCATAACCCCAAACCTGTGCACCTCACGGATCATAACCCCAAACCTGTGTACCTCACGGGTCATAACCCCAAACCTGTGCACCTCACGGATCATAACCCCAAACCTGTGCACCTCACGGATCATAACCCCAAACCTGTGCACCTCACGGACCATAACCCCAAACCTGTGCACCTCACAGGCCATAGCCCCAAACCTGTGCACCTCACGGGTCATAACCCCAAACCTGTGCACCTCACGGGTCATAACCCCAAACCTGTGCACCTCACGGATCATAACCCCAAACCTATGCACCTCACAGGCCATTGTGAATAAGCACTGAGGGGCTCATGCACAGTACTCAGCAGCCCAATGTGTCCCTTATTTAGGAAGGTCCGGTGGACGTTTGGATAAAGTGACCCTTCGCACTGAGGAAGCGATGTGAAGCGATTGTCTGGCCTTATGGCCTGATGACGGTGAGGACTCTTCACATTCTGGGTCAGAGCGAGTGCTGAAAGCAGCCCATTTTGTCTTCGTCTCTCAGAACCTGTTTGCGCTGGCGACCGACGAGGAGCCGGAGGTGAGGAAGAACGTGTGCCGGGCCCTGGTGATGCTGCTGGAGGTCCGAATGGACCGGCTCCTCCCACACATGCACAACATCATCGAGGTGAGGCCCGGGAGAGATGGGGGAGCCAGGTGATACGTGTGTGTGTGTCCGTGTGTGTGTCCGTGTGAGTGCGTGGTGAATAATCACACATGCTCTTCCCCTGGAGGCGTGTGTGTCTGCCCCCCAGTTCTGTGTGTCTGCCCCCAGGCCCCCCGCGCCCTGTGCAGTGAAATGTCGCCCCTGTCTGCCCCCACGCCCCCCAGGCCCCCCGCGCCCTGTCTGCCCCCCAGGCCCCCCGCGCGTGTCTGAATGTCTGCCCCCATCGCCCTGTCACACATGCCCCTCTTCCCTGTCTGGAGGCTGCATGTCTGCCCCCAGTCCTGTCTCACACCCTGCCCCCTGTCTGCCCCCAGGGCCCCCCGCCAGGCCCCTGTCTGCCCCCCAGGCCCCCCCGCCCCCTGTCTGCCCGCCAGGCCCCCTGTCTGCCCCCCAGGCCCCACTCTCACGCTGAATCAGCCACTGTCTCCACTGAAGGTGATTCATCGGCTCAGACAGCCGATCACAACAGCACGGAGACACGGCCCCTCCCAGCCACTGCCAACACTGCACCGTGAGGAGACAAATGGCAAAAAGGCTGTAAAAATCCATAGATAACAGGGAAGGGCAGAGCTTTGTGCTTGCAAATGCTGCAACAGTGCTTTTAGATGACTGATCTTGTCGTGTTCCAGGCAGAGAAGGCACTGGCTATCTTTTAGTGGAACAAAATGTCTTGTGCATTGTATAGAATATGGTCAAAGTTTGTCTGGCTCATATAAAATGCGCCTCACGACTAGGCTGAAGCACATATCCCTCAATCCAGCTGTCTGGGAGAAGTCTAGAAAACAAGTTTAAAAGTGCCATCTTGTGGACAAAGTATAGAATGCAGTCTGCAATCAAAATGTAAACATTTTGCAGGTTAAACCTCCCATTGAATCAAAATTTCATTGGACAGCATGCCATAGTACAGCTCTGCAAGACTTGAACTAAACAAGTCAATAGAACAGAAAATCCGTCCTCATTTCGTATTTGTTCCTTTCTGCAGTGTTTCCAAATGATGTGTTAATATTGAATATGCAAGGCACATTCCCGTACGCTTAAGGCTCCCCATATTTCAGGCATTTAAGTGAAGCATATAATTGGTTCTCATACATAGTTAAAGAGAAGCCCAGTGGCGTGGCGAAACAAATTGGAATCGGATCCCGGATTTCTTGAGAGCAGTCGCGTAGATGTGATCCCCGAGCAGGCATCAGTCACTCACAGCAGTGTATATCCGGGAAGTGTGTAATTGGAGTGCGTTGGAAGCAGACCTCTGCTAGATTACATCGTGCTGCATCGCTAGTGCAATCTCATTCCGCGATATCCGCATCAGGACAAGACGCAGACACAAGCCTAAGCGCAGCATTACGGAATAAGGCGTACTGCAAATATGTTTTTACATCCAGATAGCTCACGTGACAGAATGTAAATGGCATCTTTGAGCCCGAAGGGGGCATTGGCGTAGTTGTGAATGAACCCGAGCTCAAATTCCTTGGCTTGGCTTGGCTCAGGAGCCCCCTGGGCCAGGTGGGGATTTGTTATTTCCTGTGTCCCAGTTGTGTCGCGGTGGCAATTGGTCAGCCGCTGTTTGACCGACCCCTGTTTGACCTTTCCTTCGTGCGCTGTATTGTAAGAGAGAGAGGGAGGAGTTTGTGCGTCAGGAGCTCCTCCTCCACATAGTTTACACGCGAGTCCACACAAATCACCGCTGGGATGGCGATCGGTGACCACTTCGCGTGTGGCTGAGAAATGTCAGGCGGAATGCAGGGCAGCTTGATATAGTCTGTCCCCTAACCTGCCCACTCACGCCTGTGAGGCCTGCCTTATTTGAGTCTTTATGAGCAGGCACGACTAACCGACAGGGCAGGGCTCTGTGTGTCCACTGCAGGGGTTTGCGGGCAATTCTGTTTCAATTCAGTTCTGAAAATGTATTGGAATTAAGTTCATTAACTGAAAAATATCCATTGTGTTTACATTACATTACATTACAGGCATTTAGCAAACGCTTTTATCCAGAGCGACTTACAGTTTACATTTCTTTACATACCATCCATTTATACAGCTGGATATTTTACTGAAGCAATTCAGGTTAAGTACCTTGCTCAAGGGTACAACAGCAGTGTCCCACCTGGGGATTGAACCTGCAACCTTAACGTTACAAGCCCAGTTCCCTAACCATTATACCACACTGCCGGCCTATAAGTGTTTGATTTTGAATAACTTCCTGAATTGACTGCAATTTAATTTATCCCAGCCCTGGTCCAGGGAAGTCCAGCTAGGGGTCTTTGGTACTGTTGAAGTGAAATATAATGTGCTGGTAAATGGTAATAATAATTTACCCTGATACATACCCTGAGTGAAGCTTTGGATTGTTGGATAACAGGACGCTCAGGGCAGAAGGTGTTTAAAAAGACACAGGCTGACAGTGCAGGATAATGCTAACGGAGTTGGGCTTGTAGCTCATAGATTGCAGGTTCAAATCCCAGATGGGGCACTGTTTTTCAGTAAGTTTCCACATGTAAAACTGGATAGTATTATTATATATTTTTTTAATGTATAAGTTGTTGATAATAACGTGGATAATGTGCAAATAAATAACAGTAACAGTAAAAGGGTTGTTTTTAAAGTGGCATGCGTTCCTTTTTGGCTCAGATCGCGACTCCCGCAGTACAGCAGTTGTCTTAGCACCAGGATGTAAGAGGACTCTGTAACGGGAGTGTGTGTCCACAGTACATGCTCCTGCGGACCCAGGACCAGGACGAGAACGTGGCGCTGGAGGCCTGCGAGTTCTGGCTGACCCTGGCGGAGCAACCCGTCTGTAAGGACGTGCTGTGCGGTCACCTCTCCAAGTGAGTACCCGCCATTAGCAATGAGAAAATGGGCGGAGCTACAGTCAGCTGTCAATCGCTGACTTGTTTGAACCAATCGAAAAGTTTTTGCTCCGGTTCAGATCAGTGGGTTACGATAGCGCATGGTAGCTCCGCCTCATTCGGTCAGCTGCTGGTCTCGAAGACCCTCAGGACTTGATTATTGATTGCTAAACAAGTTGTTTAACTTCTGTTCTGTTAATAAATGACTATTTTATATTGTTAGTTTAGGATTTGTCACCACAATCTCAACAGTTTCATAAGGGCTCTCAAAGTCGATGTCCCTTCTATTGTAACGCAATACAACGGCGGTATAGATTTACAGTAATCAAATCAGATTCTTCTCCCCAAGTCATGGTTCGTCATGCCATATGTGAGCAGTGAGTCTTGAGCCATTATTAGATTTTTTAAATTCTAGGCATGCATTTTCCAGCCTTTGAGATGTTCAGCCTGCCATCTTAGTCTCCAGACTGAAAGCAATGTATATTACCCTGCAAAGTGTCCTGCAGTCTCCCCCTGTCTTAGGCACTTAATTGACAGAAGTAGCCTTTAAAGATTTCGAGGATTTTCTCACCAGTTGCATCATTTTTCCACATCCCGTTCCAGGTTGACTCCAGTCCTTGTTAACGGGATGAAGTACTCTGAGATTGACATCATTCTGCTGAAGGTAAGCTGGCACCGTCCATTTTGGGTCATTTGTCACCTGTTTATTCACAGGAAGGATTTGTTTTATTAGGTCTGATTTCACAGGGAGCGCAGGTTCCTTGGCAAAAGTGCAGTGGATGCTGAGTAAGATGGGAACTTTGGGCCATTTTGAACGGGGGAGGCCGACCAAAGAGCTGTCCCAGAAGGAATATGAATTCTCCGTCTAGTCTCCCTCCCTCAGGCGATCCGAGAGTAGCTCTCCCGGAACTCGGGAAGCAGAGCTTCAGTCCCAGGGCCTTGCGCTCGCAGACCGCACCATCTGCCAGTCTGTAAACGCCCGTCTGGCAAGGCGACATCCTCGCGCGTCCGACCGTGGCTCTGAAACGTGAAAGCTGCGCAGTGACATGTTCTGACATTTAGCCAATTCTGCCAGGCTGTACAGATCTAAAGAGACTACGTCGGGCGTTTGTGGCCTTCTGAAGCGCTCTGCAAATGATGGAAGCAGCACTGCATGAACCCTGTGCTAGATGGAATTGAAAGTTGATCATTATAATGAATAAATGTAATGAGTTATTTGATGATTTGAGTGATAATTACAATTAATTCAAGTATTTTTTGTTCATAATTACAAGCTATTGTAGTATTTTTTGGTACACAGAAGCTTTTCTGTTAAAATTACAATTCCTCCATCATATTTATAATGACAAATAATTGTGCTGTGAGTCGTTTGAGTTACAGAAGCCTTTGTTGCTTTAATTAGCAATTGAATGCTTCACGTTTCTGGCTGTTCATTCCCCCCTCATTCTCTGGCGTGGCCGGTGGAATCGAACCCTGGTCACAGTGGCCAGTGTCGAAACCACTAGACCACGCGGGAGGCCATTCCCCCCCCTCATTCTGATTGGTCAATCGATCCTCTTGTGAGAAGAGGGCCACGCAGCACCGTCATGTCCAGCAGGGCAACACAGTGTGCTTATTCATGTGAATGTGGAGTGAACGAAAGGGTCATTAGGAAGCGTGTTCGAATGAGTATTACATTAAAGTAGGGCTGCAACCATTCATCCAGTGGTTCTTAATCCTCTCCTCGGGGAACCCCAGCCAGTCCATGTATTTGTTCAGTTCCACCACCAGCACACCTGATTCAAACTAATTTCTACTTAACGAGCGTTGATTAGTTGAATCAGGTGTGCTGGTGGTGGAATTGAACAAATACATGGACTGGCTGGGGTTCCCCGAGGAGAGGATTGAGAACCACTGCATGATTAATCTAACAAAGACCTATGCAAAGCCCTTTGTCCTCTGCGCTACACCCTGACGGGATTTGTGCGGCCGTTTCCAGGGCGACGTGGAGGAGGACGAGGCGATCCCGGACAACGAGCAGGACATCCGGCCGAGGTTCCACCGCTCGCGGACCGTGGCCCAGCAGCACGAGGCGGACGGCATCGAGGAGGACGACGACGACGACGACGACCTGGACGACGACGACACCATCTCCGACTGGAACCTCCGTGAGTGACCCCGCCCAGAGCCTCGGCCGCCAGCGCGCAGCAATCTCTCCCGTTCGCCGGCGTCCATTACTCAGTGCGTCGCCTCGCCGTGTGCGCTTCAGGCCCGTCCACTCTGTCTCTGAGACTTGTTTACGCCGAACACCAGCGTCGCTAAAACACTCTCCAAAGCGATTTTTCTTCTCAATATTGTTTTGCAGTATTGTAGCGTTTGCTTCAACAAAACTATTATTCAGTTCTGAACAAGGAAGCAGGCTGAATAACCGTAATAAATGGGCTGCTGTTCGGCTAGCGCCAAACCGGCTGGATGTGGGAGCAGGTTTATTCACGGCATTACTCCGTGATATTAGACAAGTGGGAAATGTGTGGGAGTGTACAACGTGCGGATTCATCTTTGGATACAAGTGGGTGTGTTTTTGTGAATGGCTGAGGCATGATTCACAACGCTGGTAATAGAGTTAAGCAGATGGTTAACCATTCGTTGCTGTCTAAAGGGTAACACTTACTGGTTTAATGAGACCATCACATTTCATGAAGAAAGGGGAAAAAATGAATAACCGGTTTCACTTGTTGAAATTAAAATCAGTCCTGAGGTACTCGTTCCAAATTCTAAATTTTGAAATCTTGCATATAGTTTTTAATCAAATAAAATGCTAATAAAGTACTATCTTACAGAAGCCAAATGTTATTTCTATTATGCATATGAATATATCAAAGTTGTAGTGGTGCCCGATATAGTTATGAGCAAGCTGTGCTACGGTACAAGCCATCAACGGTACAAGCCATCAATAAATACGGCTATCGTTAACAATAGTAATGGTAACAATTGTTATTATTGTGTGACATATGAGCCTCCGCATTGGTAGAAGCAAACTTCTGGAAGAGGCGTCCAGCATCCTATGGTTTCAGCCACTGTCCTCACAGGGGACCAGTGCTGTACTCGCCCTCTCTCGATCACGGTTGTGTTTTTGTTCCGTTCGGCTATTCCAGATTTACAAAACAGCCTCTCTATTCACGGAAATGTCATTTGGAAACTGCCCTGGCTTGCACTTAAGTGACGTCGGTTCATTCCGGGATCTCTTAAGTTAAAGTCATTTTCGAGAGCATGGGCGTTAGCTGGTGGCGGGCATGGTGTTAGCTGGCGGCGAGTAAACGTGCTAACAGCCACCGAGAGCCATTTGTTGTAGCGTTCGTGAGGTCATGGCCGCAGCTGAAACAGCAGCTCTCGGGCAGGGGAGACTCGTTTAAAACGTGAACTTTCACAGCTGTCCACGATCTTGCGTTAAATTGAGTGTTTTCACTGTGATTAAAATGCACAGGGTGATATCTTCTTTTTTATTTTTTATTTTTTATGCTGGATTCTGCAGTTTTTGTCCGTCGCCCCTGCGGCACAGATTACACTCGGGTCTGCCCCGGGACCATTCTTGTGAGACGGTGAGGGGAGGGGAAGAGTCGAGCTTCCCACAGAGCGGATAAGAAATAAAACCTCCGATCTTACACTGACTGAGAGAAAGGGAAACCCCTCTTGGCACGAAAATTAATTTTCTCGTTGCTCCCATATCTCCATCCCCCTGGTGAACCTGCCACAAGACAATATTTTCAGTGCTATGCTGTTGATTAGATTATAGCTATATTCGCGAAGACTAGATGGCGTGGAGTTATGCTTTAAGGTAATTAATTTGAGCTCAATGAACCGGGTTTCTGGCCATAATTTCGCGCATCTTTTGGCTTTAAGACCGTTTTCACCACAGTTGTAGAAACACAGTAGCCTACATACACATGTTGTCTACGCGACTAACATGGATCTTAAATGCAGGGCACCGCCTCCATGGAAATCTCTGGAGAAATGTCTGCTTCATTCCCATGCTAGTCAGACACCAGGTAGTGATAAATGCAGCGCCCTGTCTGACAGTAGGCTTCCTGTCCCTGCCTTTGTCGTCTGCTCTTCCTTCAGTCCAAATGAAGGAAACCGAGCGATTGATTGGGGGGGGGAAACCTGCCTGCTCTCTGCGGCTTTAGGTTAAAGGTGGACAGAGGTGGTGAAATAATGGAGAAAAAAAAAAAAAAAAAGATTTGTCACGACCTCTCTGGCTCTTTTTCTCTCTGGCTCTTTTTCTCTCTGGCTCTTTTTCTCTCTGGCTCTTTTTCTCTCTGGCTCTTTTTCTCTCTGGCTCTTTTTCTCTCTCGCTCTCTCTCCATCTCTCTCCCTCTGCCTCCCCCTCCTCTCTCCTCTCTCCATCTTATCACAAGATTTGGTGTGTTGAAGGAGCTATTTGTGTGGTTGATGATGAAGGCGTTTGCACTTTGTTGTTTTGATATGTAAAGTGATAGATTGTGTTTAAGGTTTTTTGGTTTTTATGTTTCCGAAAATCTGTTTCAAGAATTTCTTTCAGATTTTCTCCCAATTTGGTAGCCAATTCCATCGTCTCTTTTTCATGTCAATCCCCCCTCGTATTGTGAGTTCGCTGCCATAGCCCTATGGCCGGCAGTGACAAAGGCGAAGTATTGTCTCCTCCGAGACGGCACTCGCCAAGCCGTCGACTGTAACTCTGGCACTCCAGAGCCACTCCTAAACGCAGCGAACTCATGTCGGCTTCCCTCCCCCCTCCCTGGGGCTTACAGCCAATAGCCAATTAGCGGCACTTCCAGCCAGAGCCAACTCTGGCGCGGCCGGTGGAATCGAACCCTGGTCACTGTGGCCAATGTCAGACGTTGTAACCGCTAGACCATCCAGGAGGGCCCCAGTTTTTGTTTTTATATTTGTATATTAAACTTGATTTTTATTAATGTCTTTTATTTGCTGTTATTTGCTGCTGTTGTTGCTCGACATTAAGTGAAGTCTCTCTCCTTCCACCCCCCCTCTCTCTCTCTCTAGGGAAGTGTTCTGCCGCTGCTCTGGACGTCCTGGCCAATGTGTTCCGGGACGACCTGCTGCTGCACATCCTGCCCCTGCTGAAGGAGCTGCTGTTCCACCCTGAGTGGGTGATCAAGGAGTCGGGCATCCTGGTGCTGGGCGCCATCGCTGAAGGCAGGTAGCGCCCGTTCATGCTGCTCCCAGGACAGCAGCGCGGTCGACCAGGGGGTGGTCACCGTGTTTGTGACTAGAGTGTTGCAGGTTTGGCTCCAAGGCGGGATACCTGTTAAGACACTGTTCTTGTGTGCGAGTGAGTCTCACGGTCTGCATCCTGTTAAGACACTGTTCTAGTGTGTGGATGAAACCCATGGTCTGCATCCTGTTAAGGCACTGTTATGGAGTGTGGATGAGCCCCACGATCTGCATCCTGCTAAGGCACTGTTCTAGTGTGTGGATGAGCCCCACGGTCTGCATCCTGTTAAGGCACTGTTCTAGTGTGTGGATGAGCCCCACGGTCTGCATCCTGTTAAGGCACTGTTCTAGTGTGTGGATGAGCCCCACGGTCTGCATCCTGCTAAGGCACTGTTCTAGTGTGTGGATGAGCCCCACGGTCTGCATCCTGTTAAGGCACTGTTCTAGTGTGTGGATGAGCCCCACGGTCTGCATCCTGCTAAGGCACTGTTCTAGTGTGTGGATGAGCCCCACGATCTGCATCCTGTTAAGGCACTGTTCTAGTGTGTGGATGAGCCCCACGTTCTGGCATCGAATTCAGAGTTCAGTGTGCTTGTCTACGCTCTCCCGGATTGACAGCAGGGGTTGCAGCGAGCGCGGCTTAATAATACGGTCAGGCTTTCCAAATTGTGAGAAAAGGGGGGAACAAAGCATAATAAAAAAAAAGAATGAGCATCTTCCCTCTCATTATCCCCCTCTCCCGATAGCCCTACAGAAGTGAACAGTGTAATCTCACATGCAATGCACATTGGATCTCCATTGGGTGCATACCAATAGAGGGGCCCCTGGGACTCGATGAGTTTTATGAGCAGTGTGCTATACGAGTAGTGTTTTGCCATTTTGGTTGCTCCTTGAGTTCAAAGGTCTGAAGAGCCAACTGCTCTGAGCCTCGGAATTCGCATACGATGCAAGGCTAGGACAGCCAGCTTTCTCCAGCATTTCAAACGCGATCTGGAAGGTCTGAAACGCGGCCTGCCTGAAGCGAATATTTCACATTCCAAACCATAACTGCTGAACCAGATGTAGACCCATGAATGCCATGAATTATAATCCAGAAGATGGTTGTTTGGACAGCCCTACCCAAGTGCTGGGAGAGAGCAGCTGGTTTTGGTGGTACTTTAGCTTGCACACACATTTCCTGAATAAGCACTTTAGCGAAATGTTGCCCTTTTTAGCTAGGTATGGGTATGGAAGGGTATGGAACAGGTACAGGTATGGAAAGGAACAGTCCTGCGCGTGTATAAGATATACCCTGGTGTTGAATGTGCTTTTGAATACCACAACGCAGTTTCCGCCCGGGCTATTTAATGAGTAACCGTGTCAATGCACAACCAGTTTTTTGTGGAAACCTTGCTCTCAAGGTTTGAATAAGTGATGTATTACGAACGAATGGGGAACAAGCTCCTTCTGACAGTTTTTGAAATCATATCTAACTTATTTCTATAGCACCTTTTACAAACAACCCCCCCCACCCCAGAAAAAAGCAAGCCTAAGGCCACAGTGGCAAGGAAAAACTCCCTTTGGTCACTAGTGTCAGGTATGGCTGTCACATTGTATTTGAATATCGAATGTAATTTCGAATCTGCATTTCAATGCCAGTTTTGAAGATGAATGGGGAGATGCAACATTTACAAAAACCGGCATGCCCATTAGCTAACCGAATGGTAACTGAAATGACAGATTTTTTAACATATCCTACCCTATTCTCTGCAAATGTTTTTGAAAGATGGTATATTTATGACTGATTGTTTTGTTAAAGTCACAGCCCTAGTCTCAGATAAGCACGGTGTTTTGACGACCGAGTATAAAGTTATTATATATGCATATAAAGGCAACTGCCAAAATAAAGGCAACGCTTGTAAACAAGGGATACTTTTAAAGGTGCAGTTCCCTGAGTGTCCATCGGGGGCCAGTACTGACGGATAGGCCCAGCCCTCCCCTTTCCCCTTTCATTATTCCCCTATCTTAGCCTGGGCCAGGGCCGTTTGAGTGTCCCCCCCGGGTTACCAAAGTGTTGCCTTTATTTTTGGCGTGTATAGGAATATATACACCGTTTTCCATATCCCCCCATCACCATAGTAAACGCCCCCCCCCTTCCCTCAGGCTGCATGCAGGGTATGATCCCCTACCTGCCGGAGCTCATTCCCCATCTGGTCCAGTGTCTCTCCGACAAGAAGGCCCTGGTGCGCTCCATCACCTGCTGGACTCTCAGCCGCTACGCACACTGGGTGGTGAGCCAGCCGCCCGACACCTACCTGAAGCCCCTGATGACCGAGCTGCTCAAACGCATCCTGGACAGCAACAAGCGTGTACAGGAGGCCGCCTGCAGGTAGGCCCCCTGCACGTTTATGTAGCGCCTTTCAGGCGTCTCGAAGCGCTTTACAGTGAGAGGGTGGGGGGTGGGTCTCACCTTAACCACCACCAATGTGCACCTTGACTCACCTTAACCACCACCATCACCGGGGTGATGCACGGCAGCCATTTTGCAGCAGAACACTCACCACACATCAGCTGAGGGTTAGCCACGCCGTGCTGTTAGCTCACTCTGTACCAGATTTGATTAGAAACCCGTTGATTTTGTATATATTTAGGCTGGGAGTAGTTTTTTTTTCCTTTTTTGGTTTAGGGGGTTTCTTTTGTTTGTTTTTTAAAAACGTTTTGCAAATGTCTGGCACAAGTGGTTCCCAATCCACTGTGCATGCTGGTTTTTGTTACAGCCAATCCCTTGATCAATTAAGGTTGTTGAAAACATGTGTGTAAGTTCTACATTTTCTCTTCATTTTTTCCTGAAACTTATTTTAACACAATGCAAGTTTGGCTCGTTGCCATTTGCTTTGTCATTGAACTTTTCATTTTCCACAAATAGTTTACTTCAGTTGTCCACACTTTCAACAATTAGGCCCCCTCTGGTTTCACCTCATAGTCTATAATTGAATCAATTAAAAACATGTAACCTCTTTTTAAAGGAATCATGTGTCATATAGCACGTTTAGCACGTTACAGAAAATGAGAGCATTAGTTGACCTGACTGATTAAAAGTCCTGAGATGTGAATATAGGAGTTTTATTGTTCATGGCACGCATAGCTATTTCTGACGTAATATGGCCTTAAGAGAGTAAATCATGCTTAAATAGAAACTAATTAAGAAAAATTATCAGCTAGTTACAATTCAGAGGTTTTAAATATGGTTGGAACGAAAACCAGCATACACCGTGGGTCCCCAGGACCGAGGTTGGGAACCACTGGCCTAAGACCAGCTGAATTTATTCAAGATGTAATCGAAGTGGGTTCAAAAATGTGCTGTTTACACAATTCAGATGTATCCCCAGCCTCTTATGAGAAGCTTTTTGTGATAAAATAATATGAATTTGTTCATGTTAAATCGCTTTAGCATATTGATCACGACCTACATCCGCTACGCCACAGAAACCAGCTCCGACTGGAAAGTGGCCCGTTGCTCTAAATTGCCCACTAGGGGGAGGTGCTCCATTACTAAGTAGCCTCGGCGATGGCTTTCTGTGGCATGCGTAACATTGTGCGAAAAGGAAGATTCGTTTTTCTTTTCCCTTTCCGATAGCACTCTGCAGCGATGATCTAATTTGGGCAGTGTTGTTTTATTTTTACCGGAGCAGCACGTTAACACGCCACACAGCCGCTTACCGTAAAGCCATTTAATTTTTCATGGGCAGGAGCGGCGTTTGAGAAAACAGACACGAGGAACCCCGCTCTGGGATTCGAGCGTTCGCACCGCTAATGATGTTTGAAAAGCCCTTAATGCCAGCGACGGTTTCCTGGGCCAGGCTGTGTCTGTGTGTCTGTGCGTGTCTGTGCGTGCGTGCGTGCGTGTGCTAACATGTGAAAGCACTTACATGAAGCAGGATCCGCTGTAAATCGCTGAGCCATGAAAGTTTAATGCGGGCCTGATGTCTGGGCCGGCAGGGTCTTTGTCAGGGAAGCTCATCCCTGCTCCGTCGCCTCGTATCATCCTCTCCGCCGGCCTCCTCCCCTCCCCCGCCACCCGGAGACGGAGCCAGACGGCACGCACAGCGACGGGGCGAGAAGCCAAGGCCCGCGGTCGCGTTTGTCACGTTCTGCGTGGAGAGTTGTTGTTTTTGTAGTTTTTTTTCTAAATTCCTGGTGGAGAGGCGAAGGTTTAGGTCTCATAACTGCTCTTTGTTTGACGTGTGTTTTTCCCGCTCGAGTCATTAACCAGAGTTCTCTCTGCTCGAAATGCGCCATTCCGGAGCCCCATTAGGCGGATGGCCTGGCCGCGACGCTGGGTTTTAGTCCACCACAGGAGTCCCAAGCATTAGAGGCATTTATCTGACGCTCTTATCCAGAGCAACTTACACAGTTTACGTTTCTTTGCATGCAATCCGTTTATACAATCAATCACTGAAGCAATTCAGGTTAAGGGCCTTGCTCAAGGGTACAACAACAGCAGTGGCCCCACCTGGGAATGGAACCTGCAACCTTTGTATCACAAGCCCAGTTCCCTAACCGTTCTGCTACACTGCCGCCCATCATCTCCAAACCCACAGGCCCTGGCGCTCCGGCTGCTCCCTCCTCTCTGTGTCTGCCAGCTGCTCTCTAAATGATGTTGTGATGTTATGATGTTGACGACGTGCGTCGGGCGACAGCGAAACATTATTTATAATGCGCCGTACTTCATGGATAATGAATATGTACGTTGTAGGAACGTCTCCTTATGACTTATGAACTGAAATAGCTGCCGTACTGGGATCTGTGCTGTAGGTATAAATCTCGAAGTTGCGAAGTCCGCCCTTGTGACATGAAGGAGTCCATTGGGGACCAATGTGATATAATTACTGGTTATAAAATGAAGGCAGCTGTTTCAGGTTGGCCTTTAACTCCGGAGAAGCAGTTTACAGGGAAACCGGCACTCGGCCAAGACAACGCGATACAGTGCAAAACGCTTTAGAATAACTGCATCTCCCCGCCTCTCCATCCCCTCTCTCTTTCTCTCTCCCTTCCTCCTTCCCCTCCCCCTCCCTCTCTCTCCATCTATCCATCCTTTTCTTCCCCCTCTCTCCCTCCCTCTTTCTCTCTCTATGCTCTCCCTGCCTCTCCGTCTCTCTCTCCTCTCTCTCTCTCTCTCTCTCTCTCTCTCTCTCTCTCTCTCTCTCTCTCTCAGTGCCTTTGCGACTCTGGAGGAGGAGGCTTGCACGGAGCTGGTGCCCTACCTCGCCTACATCCTGGACACCCTCGTCTTCGCCTTCAGCAAGTACCAGCACAAGAACCTGCTGATCCTGTACGACGCCATCGGCACCCTGGCGGACTCCGTCGGTCACCACCTCAACAAGCCGGTAACAGAGCCGCAGGAGTAGATGAGAGAGCCACAATAATGTCCACCCTTTAGTCTGTCTGCCTGAAAGCAAAGGTGTGGGTGTGAGGCTCGCTGGAACGTCGCCCAAAGAACACCTTAAATAATGACTAACTTCATTAAGGACCGGAATACATAACTTCATGCGCTTTATCATTTGACATGATCTTCAAAGGTTTTGTTTCTGATTTTCTCCCATTTTTCTCCCAATTTAGTAGCCAATTAGACCCGCTATTTTATGTCAATCCCCCCCTAGTAATGTCAGTTCGCTGTTGTAGTCCTGAGACCGGTTGTGAGGAAGGCGAAGCATCGTCTCCTCCGAGACCGCACTCACCAGGCCGTCGACCATAACCCGGTACTACAGGGCCACTCTTATGCGCAGCGAACGTCCTGTCGGCTTCCCTCCCCCCTCTCTGGGGCGGACAGCCAATCGCCGCCCCTGGTGGCACTCCCGGCCAGAGCCAACTCTGGCAGGACGGGGAATCAAACCCCGGTCTCCGTGGCCAGTGTAGAACGTTGTAACCACTGGACCACGCGGGAGGCCCTCATTTTACATGATCTTACTTTAATCAGGATCAAAACACCGTTTGACTCTCCCTGAGAAAGCATTCGGTTTTGGAGCATTGTTTAGTTCAGTGATGTGTGTTCTGATGTCACATTCTACAAAATGTTCCATGCCACTCAAATGTTATTGCTTAGTCATCTACTGGAGCCAGCAATTTTGGAGTAAAAAGAAACTTACTGTGGATATGACCATGAACAAAACGCTGTAACCCTTTTCCATCTGGTGAAAAACATTACATTTCCACCATTTATAGTAGTTAACTACTGGTCTTACAAGCCAGCTAGCTACAAACAAGGATAGCAGATTAAAATAAAGAAATGATAGCAGAATAAATCAATATTGTATATTAGACACATTGTTGCTTTCAGTAGAGTTTGACACTCAGATTATTGCCTGGCTGAAGTTGGTAGCTAGCTTTAAGTTGATTTCAGGTGCACTGTGCATGCTGCTGTTCATTCTTTGTCTCCCAGCAATAATTTAAATCTATTAAAAAAAAAAAAAAAGCACACAAAAAAAAACCTCAAACCATGTGTACAGCATTAGCCTTAAAATGGAAAAATCATCTGATTCAGATCTTGCGCAGTGATTTCTCAAGGGCTCGGTGGCTCCTAAGTGCTGATTAACAACCTGGGCTTTACACAGACCAGAGCCCATCTCTCCTCACATCCTGTTTCATAGAAAGATAATTGTATGAAACGAGATGTAATCACACGGAGAGGAACTGTATGTATAAGTAATGCGTTTTGCTTCCTTTGTCTCCCAGGAGTACATCCAGATGTTGATGCCGCCTCTCATTCAGAAATGGAACCAGCTGAAGGACGAAGACAAGGATCTCTTCCCTTTACTCGAGGTGACCCTCCGCCGTTTCCGTGGCCCAGAGGCGGCGGGAGAAATGCGGGAGACGATGCAGGAACTGGCGGTCGAGAAAGCGCCTTTTTATGGCACAGATGTTTGCCTTCCGAGCACCCGTCGGCTTAGCTGAGTTACGCGACCTAGCCGAGCTGCCATGCACCGCAGGAAGTGGAAAGGTTGATTGCGGGAAGAGGGGCCACAGTGAAAGTTTCCCCCACACACACACGCACACACAATCCCTAAAAATACATGACATTACATTGCATTACAGTACAGGCATTTGGCAGACGCTCTTATCCAGAGTGACGTACAACAAAGTGTTAACCGTACTGCCTGCATGACAATGATGTAGGCAGTGTTAGCATGATGGTTAAGGAACTGGGCTTGTAACGCACAGGTTGCAGGTTCAATTCCCAGGTGGGAACACTGCCGTTGTGCCCTTGAGCAAGGTACTTAACCTGAATTGCTTCAGTAAAATATCCAGCTGTATAAATGGATTGTATGTAAAAGAAATGTAAACTGTGAGTCGCTCTGGATAAGAGCGTCCGCTAAATGCCTAAAATGTGAAAAAAATGTTATTTCAGCATGAGCGAGACGTAGATAAATGCCAGATTTGTTACCGCACTCAGCAGGCGCTTAAATGTTTTAATAATAACCGTGTTATTAAATTCTGTCGGGTCAAGGGGTCTAGTGCCTTCGCTTTAGCCTGGTTCTGTGTGGCTCAGTAGGTAGAGCACGGCGTTCGTAACGCTTAGGTTGTGGGTTCAATTCCCACTGGGACCACATATCCTGGAAGAAAAAGTATGCATTCACTACTCTTAAGTCGCTTTGGATAAAAGCGTCTGCTAAATGGCATATATTGTTATTATATTATATTAGCCTTAGCCGACACCCTGTGCCCTTGGCCTAACCTAACCTGTTTCCCCCTCACAGTGCCTATCCTCTGTAGCCACTGCCCTGCAGTCTGGCTTTCTCCCTTACTGCGAGCCCGTGTACCAGCGTTGTGTTAACCTGGTGCAGAAGACCCTGGCCCAGGCCATGGTGAGCCCCGCTGAAGATGGTCGCGTACGTTGCGGCCTTTTCTCTTGTATTTCTGTCATTGTGGTGTCTTGTCTCGCTCGCGTTCTGCTCTGTCCGTATTTTAAAACCCGAGACGAATGTTTGCGCAAAGATCCCCGTATCGGACACCCGACCGGGCTGTTGCATGAAAAGGAAACTGTGTTTTTTTTGTCCTGTTTTTTGTTTCCCTGCTGGTAAACAATCAATAGAATGTGCCAGACGGCCACGTGAGCTGTGGCGGGGGCTGCCGTTCGCACGTGCGATTCAGGGAAGGTGTCACGGCAGGCAGATGTTTCCCTTGAATGATTTATGCTGCTAAGAGTTCCGTGGAGTGGAATTTTTATTAACCCCCTCTCTCTCAATCTCTCTCACAGCTCCACAACTCACAGCCAGACCAGTATGAAGCGCCAGACAAAGATTTCATGATTGTAGCCCTGGACCTGCTCAGCGGCCTGGCGGAAGGGCTGGGAGGAAACATCGAGCAGCTGGTGGCACGCAGCAACATCCTCACGCTGATGTACCAGTGCATGCAGGTGACCAGTGAACAGGCTTGTCTCTCTCTTACGGCTGTCCTGTGTACGATATGATTGTATTATTTGATTTGCGTGTGATGTCCGAAGTCGTTTTTGTACGTACCGGCAACTGCCCAATTGAAGGAAATGCCAACATAAAGTGTCTTAGTATGGCGTTGGGCCACCTCGCCTCTGGAACAGCTTCAATGTGCCTTGGCATAGATTGTCTGGAACTCTATTGGAGGGACGTAACACCATTCTTCCATGAGAAGTTCCATCATTTGGTGTTTTGTTGATGGTGGTGGAAAACGCTGTCTCAGGCGCCACTCCAGAATCTCTCATAAATGTTCAACTGGGTTGAAATCTGGTGACTGAGATGGCCGAAAGATCATTTTCACGCTCATCAAACCGTTCATTGACCACTCGTGCCCTGTGGATGGGGGTATTGTCATCCTGGAACAGGCCACTCCCATCAGGATAGAAATGCTTCACCATAGGATGAAGGTGGTCACTCAGAATGGCTTTGTATTTATTGGAGTTTACCTTGGACTCTAAGGGGTTGAGTGGACCTAGACCTAAACCCTTCTTTTACTGAAGTGTTTCCTTTATTTATGGCCATATATGCCACTGGATTCCCCCTGCATATCCAGCAGTGAGGTATTGAGACATACCTGAGGTGTATGTGCGTTACCACCCAGTCTCTACTGGTTATAGGAGCAAGCAAAAATGATACATTTGGAACATATTTTAAAATGGGGTACGATCGCCAGTGTGTTTTTCTTCAGTTTTCAAGATGTACGATGCCAGTGTGTTTTTCAACAATTGCCCCTCTGGTGTACCAAAGTGATTTATTGTGGTGGGGGAAAAAAACATTCAGTGGCCAGATAATTAGCCTGTAAGATGTCTGCCAGATATTTATTGTGAAAGAGTAAAGACGAGATAAGTACACCGAAAGACCAAAAGACAACAGGGGAACAAACTCAAACACAACACGGTGCTAAAAGGACGACGTCGGCTTTTTAAATGAACCGACCTTCATTACGCAAACCGAAACTGAAAAACAAACGCCGTGCTCCCAGCGAACCAATCGCACAAGAGGAGAGGAGGGCGACTCCCGCTGCGAGACGGAGAAAGCCGAGGAAGAGACCACACCCGGGGGCACGCCCTGTCTAATTATAGCCTCGCCAGCAGGAGCACGGAAAGCAGCAACAAAGCGCCGAGCTGCTAACGGCGTGGGAGCCGGACGGGAGCACGCAGCGGGCTCCAAGCCCAGGTTCCGAGCTTCACCTCTGACTGAATGCACTCGGGGGGGGCCCCAGATATAAATCGCCACCAGGGTTTTCGAGCTCGTAGTTTGTTGATGTTAACAGGAAGTGTGCAGCGAGCAAGAAACAGGAAGTAGGAGATGATTTGTCCTGGGCACGCCGAAAGCTCATTGTACGGGCGAGGTGCAATTACCATTTTTGTTGGACGTAAAGTTTTACGAGCTTCTCTCGTGTTTTCATGCAGTAGCGGCTTCTGGTCGTTGGTCTCAGAGGAACCTGAGAACAACGTGCAGGGAGAGAAACAAACAGGCAGTGTTTCCACCTTGCAAGCCTTAACTCTTGTAGACAGACTGCAACTAAATCCCACTAAATGCTACCGTCTGCCTCTAAAGATTGGAAGTGCTTGTGACAGATGGTCAATACGCTGCGAGGGGTAAACGAAGCCTTGCGAACAGTCAATACGGCCATGCGACTGGTGTCTTTAACCTCCGTAATGCAGCCACCAACTTGTAGCCCCGTGTGTCATGTGGTCAAGATAACTGGTGAATTGGATTTGAGCTGCATATCGACCTGCGCCGTTGAGCAGGGGACCCCTCTGGTCACAGCTCCTCCTCGATGTGGCCACAGCCTGTGGCAGGACAGAGGCAGTTGATAGACGTTAACCCCCCATTGCCCTCTGCTTTCTTTCAGGACAAAATGCCGGAGGTGCGGCAGAGTTCGTTTGCTTTGCTGGGTGATTTAACCAAGGCTTGCTTTCAGCACGTAAAGCCATGTATCGGTATGTACTTCCACTGTGATCAATACCGTCTGCCCTGGTATGGATTTGAAACCAATGCCGGAGGCTCTTGTCCATATTGATACCCATATTGATACCGCGATATCTATGTAAATGATAAAAATGTTTTTTCTTTTCTCCCCCATCCCCCCCATATAGCGGATTTTATGCCTATTCTGGGTACTAATCTCAACCCAGAATTAATTTCAGTGTGCAACAATGCAACATGGGCAATCGGAGAGATATCTATTCAAATGGGTAAGTGTATTCAAAGATGGGTTTGTTCTGAAACAACATAATTACAGAAAATTACTCTCCTCTCATTATGGCGCCCCCTGTAGGCTGGGATGTCTGAAAAGCTGTCCCTTTTGACTAGCAGTGCCAAGAGTAGTCACCAATGTGGAATGCTACAATGCTTCTATGTTACAGGCTCAAATGGGTATAGGGCTAGAGTTATGAAACCATTGTGGGAATTGTACAAATCCGTTAACAGACACCGTCAACTTACGCAGGATCTACAAAGCCAATGTCAAACCGTCCTCCTCTTTCTGTGCGTTGTACATGCGAGAGGGCCTGTTCCAGTGCTGTTTTCTCCTCCCCCAGGCGCTGAAATGCAGCCCTACATAGCCATGGTGTTGCACCAGCTGGTGGAGATCATTAACCGACCAAATACCCCCAAGACATTGTTGGAGAACACAGGTACCACACGGTGGCGCGTGTTGAGCTAGGCAGCCCTGAGGGAGGTGTTCACTGCCAGAGTGGGGGAAATCGACACCTGGAGTGCCTATTAATCTCACCTTAACTCCCAAGCAAGTGCTTTACAAGCTTTGGCGGTTCCATGCGTTCATCCAGACAATGCTGCTGCGTTAGCGAACGGTCCCTTCACGGTCCATTTCTGAAAGGGAAATGAGACCCAAAAAAAGAGACCCAGCCCAGATTTTGCTCTATTTCAACATTTTTTGAAACCGAACAAAGCTTGTAATTGTACAACCTTGGCATTAACAAAGCTGGATTGATTCTGTAACCCTTTTGCTAGAATTCACATAGCCTGCCTGAGTGTAGTCTTAGAGATTGAGCATTAGAGAGTGGCCCCTATTATGAAATATTAGATTGAGACCCGTAGTTCTAAACCTTGTTATATTAAACAATGAATGTTTATAGAACATTGAGAAAAAAGTACTGAATATACTAATCCAACTATAAAAATGTGAGAGAAGTGTATAGCACCTGTATAGAGCAATATTTTCTTTACACTCTGCTCTTATTACAAAGCTTTGTGGAAACTGTGAATAGATGAGCCAAAATGGCCATCTCTAGTACCAAAGTGCAGTATCCAAACAATAAGGGTGAAGTGTAATAATACGAAATTGTAGAGCATTCTAGATGTGTTCCTGTTTGTTTGTCAATTTATTTATTTGTTGTTTAAGTTACTGTTTTAAATGTGAATGCATATCTGCAAATAGATGTTGAATGTTGTTTAGTTAAGGATGGCAAATGTTTAATGCAGGATATCTGATCTTTTAATTACAAGAAAAGCATGGAGTGTAATGCATTCCAACCAGAGGAGAGAGATTTATGAATACAGTAAATTAAATCATTTGACTTCATGCATGGGCGGATTGGCATCGGTCTTATTAACGTAAAAAACATGTGCCTGTCTGCCTGCTACTGGTATGCCAGTACTCAAAACTTGACAATGTAGTTTCGGTTATATCTTTGAGCTGAGTATTTGTTTTACGACAAGTTAACTCACCAGTTTGAGTGCAACAAAAGTGAACTGAAATTGTATTATAATGAAGATGGAACTGAATTCCCCCCAGGCAGTGAAATGCAAAGCAGCAGCTTGCATTGCTGCAGCCAATCAGAGTATCCTGCAGTGAACCTGTTTCTAATGAGCATTCATCTGCTTTCTGCATGTTTCATTGGATTGTTCATAAATGCCTGTTTTAATGAGAATGTTGCATAGTTTGTGTCTCTTAAACTTAGGTCTCCCTCCTCTGCTTCATAAGAATCTGCTGGAATCTAGTGTTCTCCATGTAGTTGGCTTGGAGTAATCTTTAAACCATTTCTTTTTTCTTAAGTAAGATTAACCTTTTGTGAGTTTAAGGGAGAATACTCAGAAAGCGCAATAGTACTGTTCAGGACTTTGTTAGATAAGCTTTGTTTGTTTGTTTTTTTGTTGTTGTTTTTTTAAACAGACAATCTTACAATTTTTATTTAACTGAAGATTATTTCGATTTTTAATTTAAGGGACGAGAAAGGTGATGGTAGTTGGTATTTAGCTTCATGGCTAATTTATGTGTTGAGCATTTGTCATTTCAGATTGTAAAAAATAAAACTTCAAAAGAAATCGGCGTTTGCCTTTGGTTACATTGCGCTTTCAGGTGTTCTCCCTTAAATGCTTTGTTTGTTTCTAGAGTATCATATTTTACATCCCCCAATTAGTCTGGGGTAGTAATGATCAGCACTAGTGAAATCTTCTGTTTATTATCATACACAGATTCTGTTGATTTCTGTTTCTGAGTTATTTGTTGTTTTTTCTTTATGTTTTCTCCTCCCCCTCATTTGCTCATGTCTTGGTTGGCGTTTGGTGGTGTATAACCGTGATTGCGTTACCTTAGCAATAACAATTGGTCGTCTTGGTTACGTTTGTCCTCAAGAGGTGGCTCCCATGCTACAGCAGTTTATAAGACCCTGGTGTGTATTATTCAATCTTTTATTTAATTCATTTCCTCTTCACTCTCTGCGCTCACTCTCTCTCTCTCTTTCTCTCTCTCCCTCACTGTCTCTCTCTCTCTCTCTCTCTCTCTCTCTCTCTTTCGCTCCGAAAGAACTATTTTCTGTTTCTTACAATCACAGTCCTTAATCATTGCCAACCATGTGACTAATCCTGTCCTTTTTAGGTCTTGTGATTTTTTCCTCAGTAGCACCTTCATGTATTATATATTGATTTATTTATTTTCATTTTTTGTCGTTGTTTATTGTCGCTAACAACTAATTAGTGCATGGGATAAGATTGTCACATGCTTGCTGGTTCGAAAAAGGCTTGTTAATATGGCGAAAAAAGAGCATTATCAGTCCACCAGAACAGTCTATCCAAATGCATGCTTCTATTCCAGAATGTTCCAAACCTCCGTATGGTAATATTAAAAAGCAATTGGTTTACATAAGGTGCTATTAGTACATACCTTTAAAATGTGTTAAATGTGTCCATGTTCGAAGTTAATATTCTTAAGAGGATAATAACCTATGTTATCATACAGTAGGTCTAGCCAGCTTTGAACTGAGAAAGCTATTTTCCCCCCCTTTCTTTGCCTTCTATTGATTGTGCATGAGTTCAAAATGTATGCTGGGTATTGTTGTAGTCCAAAGTTAATGCATTTCCTCCCTACCTATATAGGACTGCTTGTACTAATGACCTGAAATATAACATAGTTTGTAGGTATTGTTTAGCAATCAATGAAACCAGTTTGGAGTTGAATATCCATTACTAAATACTGTAGCCTCATTTCATTTATGAAATTATCTGCCTATTTTAACATGATCTTTTACAGATTTTTTTAACATGTCACTTGTCATTGGCTTTATATAGTGCAATTGATACATACTTAGTATTGCCAACCACATTTCAAACACCTATCAAATGTGCTTGTACATAGTTAAAGATTACAGTATTGTAGATTTCATTTTCAGTAATAACTCATGGTATGCTTCAGATAATTAACGTAATTTTTAATGTAGTGCATCGTCTGCAGTTATATTCCAAACCATCATGTACACCTGACGTAAAGTTAAGTGCATTAAGGCCAAGATACACTACATATCTGTTGCATGTTGTACTATAACCTTTTTGTACTATTAACTAAAAATCCAAATCTAGAATAATTGACATGCAGTCCATGATGACCACAGGGCGCTTTACTGTATAATCATGGAAATAACATTTTAATGTTTTATGCCGGCTGTCAAGTAGTAGACGATTGCTGTCACGATGGACTGGGATGAGCCCAGTGTAAAAGACCCATGTGTTTCCTATTGGCAGGTGCACCTCTCTACGCAACATAAGAGACAACGAGGAGAAAGATTCGGCTTTTCGAGGAATCTGCACTATGATCAGTGTCAATCCGGGCGGAGTAGTCCAGGTGATGCTCTGCGTAGCGGCTTTGGCACAGGGGGAGGATTAGATGCGCATTTCCAGCGAATGGAAGGAAAAGTACCGGACTTGTGTGTTGCTCAAACTCATGGGCCTCTCTTTCCCTCCCCTCCCAGGACTTTATATTTTTCTGCGACGCGGTCGCCTCGTGGGTTAATCCGAAAGACGACCTGCGAGACATGTTCTGTAAGGTAAAGGCAGTCCTATGGAATACGTCCGTTGCCGTGCCGATGAGCTATAAATCCTGTCATGTGCAGAGGTTGTAAACTCTGCTCCTGTGCTTTTACACACTAAAAAAGAACAGCAAATGCATTGAAAAGTCCTGAACAAACATAATTATTTTTGAACCTGAACTCATGATTGGTTTATTCAGTGTGTCGATGTGTTTGTATCTGTCCCTTTTCATGTAAACCATAACTAAATACAAATATTGAAGGATTCATTTCTGGCCTGCTCACCAGGGAAGGGAAAAGTACATGAGTTGAATTTATGATTATTTTTGAGGGGGAGGGGGGTGCTCTCTTAGGTCAAATCACACCCTGTAGATTTGGGCTGATGTCAGTGCTCTGTGCATGTGTGTGTGCATGTGCATGTGTATGTGTGTGGGGGGTCACTCTGAGCTCCTGTGTGGCATTTCAGATCCTCCATGGATTTAAGAACCAAGTGGGAGATGAGAATTGGCAGAGATTCTCAGACCAGTTCCCCCTGCCCTTAAAGGAGCGCCTGGCGGCCTTTTATGGAGTGTAAAGCACTCAGTCAGTGGGAGCAGGCCTGTCATGGGGGTAAGTGTATCATTCGCTCTGTCCCTCCCCTTTATCTCTCATGGAACACCACTATGATCTCATCATTGGCCTAAAAAGAAATCTTATCCCAGGATAACAAATAAAACACTGATAAATGAGGAACTTTAGACCACGTTGCACCTTGGACCCTGTGAGCTTTTGCTTTTCACAGAGCCCCGATGTCAACCCTGTCCTCCGTCTAACCTCACACACGTGCCCACTCTGTACGAATGTTTGAAACTATTGATTTCTCTTAATTGAAGCTGTGTACAGCATGGCCTTTATCTGAGATGACTGGAATTCACACCCCAAAATGTTTGGAGCCTTTTAGAACTGGCTCCTGCCACACGGAATTCCTGTCAGGATGGCATGAAAAGAATGTCTGATGTTGAGCACTTCTTGCCATCTCCCCACCAAGTTCACTTGAGTCCATCTGTAACAGCTGCATCAAAGACAAAGACAAAATATTTCTGTTGTTGGCTCAAGGCATATAAACAACCTGTGCCCAACAGAGGGAAGGGGAATTGAGCAGATGTAATGAAAGTGGGTTATTTATGGTGTCAGAAGTGGGATATTTATGCACAGCCAATAAAGCTTATTTTCCAGGTCCTGTTCATTGTCTTTCTGGGTTCTGATCTTATTTCTGTTCCTTCTTTCCAGGTTGTACACTGTGGGAGACAACGGGGAGCCTCTAGACCCAGGGAAAATGTTACCCTTTACTGGGGGGAAGGGTAGACCAGTGGGGGTGGGGGGCTTGAGCCGTCCCAGCCCCTCTGGGTGGGGTGGGAGGGAGGTGTTAGCCCGTGGCGCTGTTACACACAGGTGTAATGGAAAGCGCCTGGGCCAATTTCGAGGGAGGAAAAATTTTATCTTTTCACTCAAAATCAGAAATGAAGAAGCGCAAACAGATATTTTTTTTTTCCATCCAGTTCTAGAGCAAATCTGTGTAGAAATTTAAAAAGGAAACAAACCTCTGGGAAACCTTATGAATTTTGTTTTTAGTAAAATACTGGGTTTAAACTTAATGGGGGGTGCAGAGAAAGAACAAAAAAAGGTCTCAGCGACAGAGGTTTAGGATGGGGCTTCTAAATGTATAAGTATCGGTCAGAGCGTACAGTACGTAAGGACATAGGCATGGAGTAAACCTAGACAATTGCATGATAATGAAGAATACACAATGAAGCAATGGTCTCTCAGCTAACCGTTTTATGTGTCTTGAGTGGACAGCTGCTAGCAAACGAAGAACAGTAGATTGCGGTTAAGAAAACGCTAAAACTCACATTAAAGGCAGACAGTCTAGCCAACAGTCTGAGTAGTCAGTCACTTCTACTTCTGCATATCACAGGAATAAAATCCATCCTCATATCGTCACAGTTGAAACGACTAATGAGAAATTGAGTTTCAGACAATGGCAACGCCTTCTGAACATTTCCCTAGTGGGGTCAGAGGCTGTCGACACACACAGCTTGACAAATGTCACTCAAGTGCATTTGAGTTTTATTTGTTGTGGTGGAAAGTTGTCTTAAGAGATAAGTAGCATGCTTGCATAACCGTGGGGATGGGATACATCTACAGTAATGTGTTGCACAGGATTTGTCTCGCATAGCCCTGCATTAAGATTCTACAACTCATTTTTTATTTCTTTTTTTTGCAGTAGAGCTCATTATTTTTTTTATTAAGGATAGGTTTAAGTACAGTAGTTCCGGTAAGGCCCATCTGTGGGAAATAGGCTAGGACTAAGGTTGATAATAGTGTCTGTAAACCTGCACATTGTGGGAAGCCGATATACCTGTGCAAACTTTGCTTCTGTGCTGTCAATGTGATGTGCTTTCTGCATGGACATATACTAGTGAATAATACCAGACTTTCTTGTGACTACAAGGCCGTGTGGTAAAAGAGAACTGTTAAGGGCTTTTGTCGAACATTAGGTGGCACCTAAGGACAACGGTCAAAGTCTGTTTGCTGTTCATGGTGGTCAATCCCCACTCAAAATTATTTTCATTTTCTTATTATTTTCTTGTTCAAAGCATGATCTTAAAGATGCTTATAATTATAATTTTATTTTTAATGGATGTAATAAGCAGGGTACTCAGAAACTTGATCCGCGCATGTTGGTGGCCCTTACTACCCTAAGTAGATGTATGGGTACTATGTAGAAGAAGGTGGACTGCAAATCCTCCATGACCTATTTGGCTTATTGACTTCTCAACTCTTTCAGTCAGTGTCGTGAGAGTAAACCCCCCCCCCCCCTTGTTTATTTAACCTTTCCCCTTTTCCCTAATGTGTATTTTGTTATATTGTTTAATACTGTGAACTTGGGACAAAATAGATCTGATACTCGGTGTGTTTTTTGTTTTTTGATTCTTCGAAAGTAAAAGTCTTGAATTCTTAGATCGTCTGACTGTATCCCATGATGAATATCGGGTCGGGGTTCAACCCAACCATTTAAGTCGCTCTGCTGGTCAGAGTGTGGCCTGCAGTTTTGTTCCCCTTTAGGCACACGGATGTGTACAAAAAGAGGCATACATAAGTACATGCATACACCTTTAAAGCCATAGCAGCCGCCTGCAAAACCGATAGATGTCCCATGCTAACACTTGGGTCCGATTCCTCTAACCCCACGGATCTTTGCATGTTTCCCGTTCTGCGTGTTAGTGGTGAATGGCATAACCTGTTGCACTATGTTAACCTAAGCATGTGAGGAGTGCGTGTGTGTGTGTGTGTGTGTGTGTGTGTGTGCGTGTGCGTGTGCGTGTGTGTTTGGATTCATTAGGGAATATTTCTCATTTTATTTTTAAGAAAGATGCTTTTGTGTGCATGAGAGCATGCTCTTTTTTCCACATTCCTCATTTTTCTCATCTTGCAAGACATTATGCCTTCACCGACTGCTGGTGCATACTGTATTACAATACATAGAGGCAAAACCCAATACTAAAACATACCAGCACCCCTTTCATAGACCTACACCTGTCTGTTGTGTGTGGCCACAGCTTTCATTACATCGATGTCACCTCCTTCCAGCATTTTCATGTCTCCTATGAATACCTTAATGTACTCATCATTCACCATTGGAATCGGATGACGAAACTCACACCCAAATTCCCTCTTTGTAATACATCGCAATCTAAGTGTGAGCTACCACTTAAAAGTAGGGTTTTCATGGCTGTTTGGATAAGTGCAATCAAAGCCTGAGTAAATTTAAAGGATTACAGACTATTGTATTATTGGAATTGACTTCAGATGGGGGAATAAGAAAAAAAAGCTATGAAAAAAACAACTATGCGTTACAAAATGCAAAATTCAGTGTATTTGAGGCTAAAATTAGTCGACTTGAGTATTTATTGTTATTTATTTTAAACTGACATTTTGTTTATCTGCCTTAGGTATTGAATCACTTGAAAGAAAGGACAGTAAAAAGGCAAAAACTAAAAAATATATAAACATCATGGGATATATGAAGCACCCGTTTCTGTGGTTTTCATGTTTTTTGTGCTGCGTGAATGTTTCTGAAGTTGTGATACTTTTGTCTTGTCACATTCCAGCTGTTTGGCATGCTAAAAGCACGGCTTAATTTGTCTGCTACTATCACACTGAATAAAATGCTGTTGGTGTCCTGTCTTACAGATATGGCCGCTGCTAAGTGATCATGTAGTTTTCTACTTGAATATTTTTTTTGTTGTAGAAACCTCAGGAGGTCCGTGTTTACTGTTATTTTTATATGTATGCCTTCTCCATTTGAGCTTCCCTTATGAAGGACTCTAACAGTAATAGACTACAAAGCAACTCCTGTTCAACCCTGAATTGAACTTTTACGCGGATGTTAATTTCCTAAACTTTCCCTGTCTCAGGGAAAGGCAGTATAACGTCTTGACTAACTTTTATGACTGAATTTAGTAGACAGGAAAATTGCCAAGTGGCACTAAAGAGAAGAACACTCTGTTTTACATTGCGAGTGTCAAGATTAAATGAAACTAGTACTCACACCCAAGTCATAAACTGAAAAGGAAAATCAGCTGAACAAATCAAAATCTGACACAAATTAGCAGGGGGCAAAGTGACTTTGACTGATTGTTTTATTTTTTAAAAAGTGCAGTATTTACTTTGATGCCTTGAAAATCAGCTGGGTAGTTTAACTGGGACTAGTATTGGCTGGTTAGGAGAAAATGCACGTTGCATATTGAGCTCATTTGCTCTCGTATGATTAGAACTGGGGTTGAAGAAGAGGCTTTTCTTAGGAAAAAGAGATTGAATTTTTTTTTAAAAGCTTTACGAAACTCATCCAAGTTTCCTAATACAGCACCAACTACTGTAATGTTAGAATGTTTCCTTCAAAAACATCCTCCAGCAATCTTCTCTAGCTGTGTATACTTGACTAGTATTTCTTGAAGTCTGCCTTCACACTTTCGCTAACATGAGAGAACTTCATTTTGAATAGTAATATGGTTTTAATTTTTTGATAAGCTGCTGAATTTTAAGGAAAAAATTTTGGGGCCACCAAATATTTTGGATCATGCAAAGAATATATATTGTACTGTAGTAATTTTGTAATGACATTTGTATGATGTAGTGATAGATGTGGATGTTAATCACTGCTTGGATATGTACATTGTTGAAAATAAATTGTTTACATAAACGTGTGATTCTCTTTTATTGGCTCTGCCACTGATCCGGTGAGCACAGGTTATGTGTCTGTCTTTTGTGTTTGTCTTGCCTGTTATGGATGGTTTTGGGTGACACTGAAATGTAAATTGATTACCTGTGTTGTAAGGAAGAAAATATTCAAATTTTGGCCTAATCTATGGAGTGGCACTCTAGTTTTAGATGATTTTATGTTCTGTGAAGAAATAGAAATCCTTATTCATGGGACTTGAATTAATGCAGTTTCATATTTACAAGTCCAGTTACTATTTATATACCTTATTTAGACATTTTTATTTATTTATACATATGTATTTATACTGTTTCTGTGAACATCGTTTTTTGTTGCTATTTTCAAAGAACAACCGACGTAACCATAGAGGAAATAACACAAAACCGTTTATGAATAAGGTCGATAAAGTGCATACCACCCAACCGACCACCCAAGTGCAAGAACTGGCAACATCAACCCATCTAAAAGTGAAACGTCAAGGAAATCGGATAACCAAATTCATAGCAAGCCATGAAAGTCGCAGACGCAAAAAACATTTGTCTGATCCCAGGTGAACTGCCCAGCCCTTCAGGATTGTTTTTTAAAATGAAATAGTCAATGAAAGATGTCTTGCTCAACTTTGGGGAGAGGAGCAGCTGAAGACAAGTATTTTGTTCATGGTTGGACGAGCAATGTGCCACAATTTTAACCCAGACTTATCAAAATACCCAATAACGGATACGGGGAATCAGAAACATGAAATAATTTTTAACCACCTTTCTTATGGTGTGGTTGTCTTTAGTGTCCCGCAAATAATTCGTACTGTAAACCTTTAGGTTACACCAGTAGTGCCACTTGACTGTCTGGTCTCCTACGTTAACTACAACAACACCGAAGTGTTCTAGATTGACAACATTTGTTCTGCATTGTACATGTTTTTTTTGTAATTCCTCAAACGAGTTCCAGTGTTTTTTCACTTGCTGGGAGAAGCTGTCCGCAGGGCCTCTCTAGAGTCCACCCACTCCTCAAAGAGAATCACAGTGGAGTGGAAACCGCTTCATGTGCTCTGGCCTTCCTCAAAGTCTTGGTATGACATTTCAGCTTGGAATACTTTAAGGTAATTTCAGGGACAGTCTGCACCGGTTGTATACGAGAATCCACATACTATAAGAGAAACTTTCATGTCTTGAAACTTTCAACTTTTCATTGTCCTCTCTCTTGAGATCACAGTGCACTGGTAACACAGGAATGTGCATATCTGCCCAGTACACCTCTAGGCATCTAGAAATGAGTGGACATCCAGATGTATTTTTAACCATTGCTCAATGAAAAGCATCACATCACTGATAAGTAACTAAACACAAGTAAATATTAACTTTATACCGAATGCCATTTTGTAGGTTAATCTCCTATTTGCTAACCAGTATGGTTACAGTTATAGTGTTACTGATCTTCCTGGTGAAAAAGAGGGCCTTTGGGAAAAGAGCCAGCAGAGTGGTATCAAAAGTAAGAATGTGGTCTTCTAAGTGGAGACTATTGAGAATTGGAGCTGTGCATGAATTGGTTTGGTCCTTGTAGTTTTTGCAAAGGTGGCAAGTGTTAAGTATGTTGCTAATGAGTTCTACAGACTTGCCTGATAGGTTTTGGCAGTGCATCCACAAGCCTCATGCTCCCAGATGCTGTGTTATTTTGTTAAAAGTAAGGATAAGACTTGATAAGGGCATGATGGTGGGTTTCTATCATTTTATGTGCACGACCATTAATGTACAGGTTGTATCCAAAGGAGATGCAGTGAATTATGTCACGCTTACCTTTCAGCTTTTCATTTCAGTCATTGCTGCTTCCATTAGATACTTAAATGGAGGCTCATTTTCCTACTGGTACATGAATAGGCAAGCCAGGAATGAATTGGAGCTGCCTTTCCTTGGCACTCCCTTGGAGCAAATACCAGGAAATGTAACTCCGTTCATGTCTGAAAACACTGTTGAAAATTGGAGAAATCATAAAACGTGTAATGTTGATGCAGTTACAATTTAGCAGCAATTGCTGTTACTTCCAACATACAGTATAAGACACAGGTTAATTAGGAGTCTAGGGCAAGCCAAAAGGGCCATAACAGATCATACCTGAGGGATCAAATAATGACTAATGAAACTCCATTATTTGACAGGCTAAAATACATACCAATTGCTGTCATGATTATTTGACACAACTTATTTAATTATTAATTTAATCATAACTGATTTCAGACAGCGTAATTTAAAATACATTTGTAGAATTTGACCATTGTAATGATTGGTCTAGTCTTGGCACATTGATAATTTATGACTTAATATGTCAAATCAATAATGCAAATCAAATGGTATGATTGGTTTGTGTTTATTAGTCATATTAGTCATTATGGCATAATGATGCTCTATGACAGATGTCTTGTGTGGGAAAAGAGCCATTATAAAACATACTTTTTCTGATTGCAATTGTTTATTTCCTGATATTTTCTTATCATTCTGTACATAAGTGTGTCATCCCTGCCAATTCATACTTTTGGTAATGCTTTTAATTTTTGTTTTTCTCTACCTCATTGACAATAAGATCATTATCTACTGGAAGACGGTTTTTTTAAACCTGTCTGAACAAACTGCCTGTCAACCATAGTTTCTCTGTAACATTTCAGATTTCACCTCTTAAAACTGAATTTCTACATGGCAAGACAGGTTGGATCCAAATAGCATTATGCACTTAACCTCATGCATTAACACTTGATTTATTATAACACTCTTATGCAGAATTATTTACAAGGCCATGTCAATATACTGTATGCATTTCACCACAAGAATCGCAACCAAAAACTGGTAACACAATATTAATCACACTAACATACATAGCCACTAATACTCTTTAAAAGTAACATTATCATACAGTATGTCAGTGTCAACATAGCATAAGAGTATGCTAACATTACAAAAAACATCATACTGACATTGTCATAGTCCATATCAATGATCTTCTGCAGATAACATAATTTCTTTCTTTCATGATTGTCCAATCAACTGGAATTTTTATTTGTGCTCAACATTGCTCAATATCGACACGTTCGACATGGTGGGATAATTTTGTGGTCGATAATCGTTGTGCGAGCAATCGTAGTGGTAGACCAATTCGTTTTTTTTTTTTTACCGAATAATTGCTGATGTTGCGCGTGAGTTTGAAGTCATGTGGCAATATTTTAGGCAGCTGTTTCCGTTAGTATTACTGCTTGTATAAGGTTTTTTTTTCGCCAAAAGCCGGTTTAATGGAAAACACCTTCACCGGCAAAATTCACATACATTATTTCGACGACCTTTAAGTTATTCGCTTGAAATTCGTTCGACAGGTGAATGGAAACATTCCAATGACTGTTGCCTCTATCGTGAAATCACGGAATTCGTCTTTTGTACATTTTTCAAGAAATGTATATTCAGTTGTTAGCTGTTATACTCGCCACGGGTGGCGCTATTTCTCACATTCCCTTATGCTGAGTTTTGGAGGAGAACTGACAGTCCACTGAACTCGCAAGGGCTGAAGGAGGTGGAGTCTGAAGGTAGGGAGGGAGGAAGGGAGAGAAGAGAGGAAAAAAAGAGAAAAAAGCAGACACAACAGAAACAGGGGGAGAACGACGAATCAACTGTGTTAAGTGAAATTAAATTAATAATAAGAGAAAGCGTTACTTCAACGACTAAGAAGAAGCCAAGATGATAACCTATTTCGTTGAAAATTTCTGGGTATGTTTTTGTATTTACTTATTGTCATTCGCCAGCTTGTACACCAATTGTTAGCAGAAATCTCCTCCCATTTCACGATTGAATATGACAACCAGGTTTATGGGAATTATTTTTATGTCGTCTCTTTTTGGTGGTCGAGAGGAGGTATTAACTCTTACCGGCAAGGATAAGATGGCTAGAGTGAACACTGTGTATTACCCCGTATCCCCGCTACTTTTTTCGGCAAATACCATTATGCTACCTTGGGGATCGGGCCTCAGTAAACTCTATCTAGCCTGAGTAACCAACTGGAAACCTCCTCCCCCCCGGTTAATTGGTTCTTATCGTGTGTCTTGGAATGTTTCTGGTCTTATCTACGATGGTCATTGGCTCTTTTTGTTGCCACTCACTGGGTTGCGTGCGTCACTTTCTTCCGTAATTAAGTTAGAATGAGATACCAGATACGTATAAACGTTTATGAGTTTGCCAGAGAAAGCTAGCTAGCTGTTAGCTGAGAGAATAATGTTTGAGACATTAAAACAAGAATTGCGCTGTAAAAAAATGTTTTTTTCATATTTCTGTGATATGTTGATATGTCCATTGTTGAAGGCAAGAATAACCTGCCTTATAGGCCAACTCAGTCCAGACGTGGCTGTTCACACAGTATTGTTTTGGTAGTAGCTAGCAAGGTAGCTAGCTAATTAACGTTAGTTAGCTTGCTGAAAATGTAGTTGTCACCCATATTAAATATATATGTAATTAATCTAGATATGTAATTCATTTATATATTACTAAGCACGTACTCGGGGCTGGACAACCTGAGGGTTTGCAAAACGTAATTCATACGCTAAAGCTCGTGCCTTTCCTCAGATGTCACTCCCTTTTCACTATTGTTTCTTTTTCATCGTGGTTAACAATTACCAACACCAGCACCAGCGTGACATAAAACAGGGTATGTTGCAGTAATTGTATAACATAACGTATGACTGAGAGGCCAAACCCACAGCATCTGTGTGAAAATTGGGGAAAACTAGGAAATCATGGATTTTGATGACAATCATACGGTAATTATTCCAGGTAGCCAGCTGACTACATGAATCCCTTTATAACATGACATGTATGAGAGACGTTAAATTGCACAAATTGATCTTCACACTGTTCAAACATTAACCTGTACGAGTTAATGGAGCTACATTGCGGTTTATAATGATAACAACAATAATAATAATGGGCACAATGAACACATTTTGTGGAGAAACAATTGTAAATATTTACTTCTAAACAATGCAGCTCAGGCCCTGCCATTGTATTATGACCGTTTATGTTCTTATGTCACATCCATAATATTATTGAATATTGTTCTCTGTTAAATCTCAAGGTCAAAAGATTTTTGCCCTTATCTAGAAAGTGTGGTATGTATTTGAAAATAAAACCGGAGGAAAGCTTTTTCTTGAATGTACTAGACCCAGTCAATGGTATTCTTGTGCACTGCATTTATTGTATACATTAACATTTTTAGTAATTGTTTTTGCATGCATGGAATACTACAGATTGCTTAGAGATGCATTTCAGAATCATCAATAGAGCTTAAAATTTCAAAAAAGTCATGATTAATCAATCAATCAATATATTCTATGCCTCTGGCACCATGATGGTAATTGGACTTCACTTGTATTGCACTTGTTATATGTCACCACTATATCACCACTACTTTACACTTACATATTATGAACACACCAAAAATGACAAAACTGAATTTCTAAGATTTTCCCCTAATTTACAGGGAAAGAGACAATTTTAAAGGATGGGTCTTGTGTTTTGTATCAATATACTGCACAGTAAACAAAATAACAGAGGTCTCTGAGAAGCAAGATGGATCTATTGAGTTTTATGGATGTTCGAGCATGTAAGGATGCATACATGTTGTGTTTGTTGTGGTTGTTCTTGTATTTGACATTTGGCAACATGGCACACATTCTCCTTCAGAATGACACATAGTGGAATTACCGATTTTATCCCATGAGCTTACGGCCTTTGGAATGGCATTTTAAGGCTGGATCGAGTCGCCTACACAGTGGGTGGATTACATTTGATCGCGCTGTTTGTTCTGTTGATGCTCTTCCCCGCACAATATTTGGGAACACTGATAACCATGCCCTTCGAGAGGCGAGGGTGGCATTGCCCGTTGAGCCAGAGCAGGGGCCTGCGGATGCTGAAATCCGTGTAAAGAGGCAGGCACTGCGTGGAGACGTGTCTGGAGCTCTTGAGCACATCACTCTGAAGTGACTCTTTGTTATCCCCTGGCCTGAGTGGCCAGTGACCACGGCCGTGCACGAGAGAATCCTATCATTTGTGCGTTTTGGATGCACGGCACACTCCAGCTCTAACCCACAACGTCAAACATTGACAGCCTTCTCTCTCAGCTGAACAAACACGCCCAGCGGGAAGATGAGACAGTGCTCTATCTGTGGGAACTGGATCTTTTCCCTTTTTTCACTGTGGTTGTTCTAGGCCTTATTTCTAGGGCAGAATGTGTTAAATGTAGTTTCATTTGGGCTTTTTCGACAACTTGGTATGAACATCATAACAGATTGATGTTTGCATGCTTAATGGTTATCACTCAGTGGTCTGGTGTTGACTGGTTTTAATTAGGAAGTCCATGGAGTAATCTTTGGTTTGGCCGTCCTGTAGCGTGTTTTCTTTCATGCATGCATTAACATGCATGAAGTTCATGCATGTAGTAGCATTCTGGATAGGAGGAAGTGCATCGAGCGCACTATCGATGTGTCTGCATTTCCCAGTGCCAGTTTTCCAGGTGAAACGCTGTGCGCTGCTTTTCATTCAAACAGGGATTTGACCTTCCTTTACACTGATCTGCAACAAGACCTTTCTGAAAGGTTCTGTGTGGCTCGGTAGGTAGAGCACGGCGTTGGAAATGTTTAGGTTGTGGGTTCAATTCCCACTGGGACCACATATACTGAAAAATTGATGCATTTACTACTGTCAGTCACTTTGGATAAAAGCGTCTGCTAAATGGCATATATGAAATATTATTAAATGAAAGGGGTGAGATAAATTCTTTTTCAAAAAGGTGTTTCTAAAACCTTTTGTCTATATGTCCCCCTAGCCATATGTTTAATACAGATTAGTATTCAGCTTCATTAAGATTCATTAGGTGTTCAACTAATGAATTGCTTCAGTGCCAAAAATAATTAGGCAAATTGAAGAAATGATTAAGCTCATATCAAGCTGCTGTGGCTACAATGCATGATATTTTATTAAATCAGAATGTCTTGTCCCCACTCAGCCACAAGTTTAATTAATTGAGACAGCCAAGCTAAACTGTTTTAAATGACAAGGCAGGCATTAGCAGAAATAAGCTGAAGAAATCTGTTTTGTCATTTTCTAGCACCACATTCCTTTCACTAATGAGTTTTGGGAGATAACGCTCAGTCAAGATGTATTAAAATCCACGCCAGCATTTTACCGTACAAGTTTGATCAAGCGTAATTAATTATAACAAAAAAGCAGCATGCACTGTGGGCCTGCTGGAACAGGAGTGTTCAACACTGTTATGTGCTGTATTCAGCATTTAATTGAATACAGATTGCAAGTACAGTTAACACTTTACTTGAAGGACATCAAATAGAATATATGATATAATGGCTCCACAATGCTTATAGCAGTCATACAAGATGAGGTGGACATTCATACATCACCTTAACCATAAATAGCACATGCTATGATTGACATATGCCATATGCTCTTATCTATACTCATAAATCATATATCAAGTGCTACAAATATTTATGCATAGCCTACATTATGCAGGTTGTGTGAATGGCTTTATAAAACCTAACAATGTTATTCAACTGTTAGTCTAGCTGTAGTTTCGGTTCCAAAACGTTCCAATCCAATGACCCATCTACTGAGCAAATGCATTTTCTTTGACCTGCTATTTGTGGCAACTAATTACAGGTCCACAGGGGATCAGATTATAAGATGACAAAATATGAAATTACTTTTATTTTTTCTTAATGGATAAGTTTGTATGTATACATGTTTAACATGCATATCACAACCCACCTTGACTCTTCTACCTCTTGACTCTAGACCAGGGGTGGGCAATCTTACCCTGTGTGGGCCGGTGTGGGTGCAGGCTTTTGTTCCAGCCAAGCAGTAGCTCACCTGATTTGACTAATCAGCTAATCAAAGTCTTCAATCAGGGCTTTGATTAGTGGAATCAGGTGTGCCACTGTTCAGTTGGAACAAAAGCCTGCACACACACCGGCCCACACAGGGTAAGATTGCCCACCCCTGCTCTAGACCTACCAGTGGTCTGCACCCCAGTTTTGAATAACAAAGTAAATGACAATCTCTTTTTCATTATAACAATAAGAATGTATGTTTTTAGGAACATTCCTTGATGAAGTTCAAATGAAAGATTTGTGTGGTTTGTTTTTACACGGCCAAGTTGGACCGCTCATGCCCAATACTAAGAATAGCCTAACTTATCTATACAGCAACAGTAGAAGGTTTTGTAGAAGTTGAGAAGATCTCATTGGGATATCAACATTTATTTGCCCATTTAGAGGAAGTAACCTGTGAAATGCTGGCTATCCCAGAGAGGGTGATCCTCTTTGGGATGAGCTGAGAATGTTGCACCGTGACAAACAGTTAGTGACGTGCAAATCAATGGCTAAAGCAACACTTTTGTAGTGTGTGGGTTTTATTGCCCATCATTTCACCTGCAGCATGTTGCAGTGTAGTGATGTAAGAAGAGCTTTCTGCTTTATCTTTCAACCAAAGTCACGTGGCGGAGGCAAACAAAGAACTGTTGGTGAGAAAACATTCATCGTTCCCTTTGACGAGCAGGAGAGAATGTCATTGTACAGTTCTTATTGTGCTCATGTTTATTTTACATAGAACAACCCCTACAAACTAAAAACAAGGTTTACGAATCATGAAATTACTTCTGCTTTAGAACGCGCGCAAGCATTTTGACAGATGAAGTTTAAAATGTCAAAATGGAAGCGCATATTGTGTGATAACATTTTGATCTACACTGTAAACAGGGGAAAACGCAGGCTAATGAAAATCATTTTGTCACACCTCCTCACTCAGTAGCTATTATAATTATACTATTATAATTACTGAAATAATTACAAAATGAATTCCTTAAATAATTAATAAATATTTTTTTGTACCGTGCCACATATTTATCACTACTTTAGTGCTTATTTGTGATTGTGTTTTTGGACTGTAGGGTGTGAAGTACACTACCGGTCAAAAGTTTTAGAGCACCCCCATTGTCCAGTTTTTACTCAAATTTAAGCAGTTCAAGTCCGGTGAATAACCTGAAATGGTACAAAGGTAAGCGGTAAACTGCTAGAGGTTTAGCTTACCAAAAACGGACAAATAATGTAAAGTTATTTAAAAAAAGGCTGTTTTCATCTAACAAGTAATGGGTTAACGTGGGTTAACAGTCACTCTGTGCAAGTCACCGACTCTGGATCCAGGAAAAGAGCCCCAGACCATCACGCTTCCTCCTCCATGTTTGACAGTTGGTGTCACACACTGAGGAACTATCCTTTCGCCCACTCAATGGCCTACAAAAACCTTTCAAAATTTCAAGATTTCAAATTTGTATTAATCAGTCCATGAAGCCTTCTTCCAGGCTTCATTAGTCCACTGGCAGTGCTTCATGGCCCAGGCAAGACTCTTTTTATTATTTTGCCATCTTAGCAATGGCTTTCTTACTGCCACTCGACCTGTCAAACCTGCAGCTCGAAGTCTTCTCTTCACAGTTGAAACTGAGACTTCTTTATTTCGACCAGTGTTAAGCTGTGCTTGAAGCTGTTGTCCTGTGAGCCGCCTATCACGCAAGCTGTTGACTCTCAGAAACCTGTCTTCTGATTTTTGTTTTGGCTTTGGGTCTGCCAGATCTCTTCCTGTCAGATTTTCCTCCAGTTTCCAAGTGCCTTTTGATGGTGTAGGAAACTACTCACTGCCAAAAAATTTACATTATTTTTAAGTTTTTGGTAACCTAAACTTTTTTTATTTTTTTTTTTTTTTGTATAAATACCTCTGGAAGTTTACCGCTTACCTTTGTACCATTTCCAGTTATTCACTGGACTTGAACTGCTTAAATTTCAGTAAAAACTGGAAAATGGGGGTGCTCTAAAACTTTTGACCGGTAGTGTATATCTTGTCTCATCTCATCATTTGATGAGATAGAAGGATATAATAGAAGATAGAAGGTGGATAGAAGAAAAGAAAAAAGAAAAGTAATGCTCCAATCCGTTGTGTATTGTCGGCAATAAAAGTTGAACAGATTGCAGTTTGATGGCGGCAGCAGTGCAGAAGTTAGGGAGGTTTCCAGCAGATGTGTTTCTGCTGTCGTAATGTTGTCAGTGTTAACACTGCAGCTCAGACAGTCACTCAAGTGAATCTTAAATATTTACACTGCTGGGGTGAGCTTGTGCCCTATTCCTGACATTGGTACTTAAGGTAAAGGGACAGGACTGGGTCACAGTGTTTATAACTGAATATAAGGTATCTCTTCAAACCTGTCAGACTTTAAAGTGTGTGCGTGTGCGTGTGCGTGCATGCCCACGCCATGCGTGTGTCGCTATATGTGTGTATTTTAAAAATAGCCATGACTATCCATGTTGTTCCAAGAATACACAGCAAACATGAGGGGCCGATTCTCATGTATGCTAACAACCGCTATCTAAAAGGTTATATGATTCCGACTAGAAGGTTAGATCTAAAATCGCTCATGAAAGTGCTGCTGTCCCTAACTAGGCTATTGAATCATTCCCATCTGCTCGATTATGGCCTAAATAATGTACATTACTTGTTTTAAAAGGAATTCCTCTTACTATATTATAGTGTTGCTGGCACAGCAGGAGTATGGGAAGCAAGGGAACAAACAGAAAGTAAGCTTTAGCACAGTTTCTTGAAAGCAGTTTTTAATTTCCTCTTTCGTGGGTTAAAGTCCCTGTTTGCTTTGACCGTGACACAACTAACCGGTGTAGTCACAATTCTTGGGTTATAGGCTGCGTCACGAACACTAGTTGATGGATTCTTATTACTTTAATGAGTCTTTACCGTTTAAAGCTAGTTAGATAGCTTTTTAGCTAGTAATCTATTTTTGGGCTGCCCTACCTGGTGAAGGATACATTGGGTGCTGCTTTTTTGTCTGAAATGGCCTCCCGCATGGTCTAGCGGTAAGAGCGTTCAACGCTAGCCACGGCGACCAGGGTTTGATTCCACCGGTCGTGCCAGTTTCGGCTCTGGCCGGGAGTGCCAATAGGGGGTGGCAATTGGCTGTATGCCCCTGGGGGGAGGGGTAAAAAGCAGAAGGAAAGACTCGCTGCATATATGAGTGGTCGTGCGCCAGTGACAGGCTTCGGCCTAGGCGGGCACTGACTCGAAGGAGGCAGTGCAGCGCCCGTTACTGGCCAGACTACGGCGGCGAGTTCTCATAGGAGGGAGGGATAATCGGCACAAAAAAAGAGAGGGAATTGTATGCAAAAAAAATTGGGGGAAAAACAAATAAAATAATAATAATTTGGCTGAAAAAGGCATGAAGCATTTTCGATTAATTCGGTTTGAAAGGACAGATGGGCTAATGCTGCCTTAAATTCAACCTTCACAGGCAACCATCTTGTGATCGAGACACTGACTGGGAGATGTGGGTTGCATAGCATGTAGCCTCTTTATTGCTTGCACCTGTATGCCAGGTAGAATTACTCACAATATTCCTGACCTTTCACTTTTTCCCAACATGCTTTGTGCACAATCTGCCCTCAATCTGCACTCTACTCAGATTCTAGATAACCAGGTAACCCACAATGTTTGTAACAAAAATATTGTCAAGAGAAAATGACAGGCAGCTAGCTACATCAAGTGTGCATATTGCTTTAATAGGGCACGTCCTGCTTTGTCACTTGGGATATCGTGTGTCGTTCGCTAATTAGTTTGTCCCGTCTCACTCAAGGTTGACGGAGATGCAATGAGAACTCCCGAACTGAAACCGGGCTGATCCACACTGGTCTCGTCGAGCTCTGGAGTGAAAGCGCTGACCCGAGTCCCAAGCTATTGGCCACTTCTGTGTAAACGGCAATGAGAGGCATGCGGATTAAATGCGTCAGCGGTATAATGTTAGCTAAACAAAGCCATGTGTCCTTATTTACAACCCTGTTGCCCATGACTGTGCCATCGTGTTTGCAACGTTGGTCTGAATGTGAATGAGTTCATTGTTTTGACACTGTGAAGGAAAACCTGTTATTGAATTTTTTGCCATTCTGTCATGTTAGGCAGGGTGGTCGACCGTCTCTCAGTCAGGAATGCATATGCGCACATGCCATTCTAGCTATTAAACGATAAAAGCATTGTGGTTCCCACATAAATGTTTAGGCTATACTTCTACTACTACTAATAATAATAATACTAGTATACCACAACTAATAATATTAAAAGTAGGAACCAATGTTTTGAGTGGTCATTACACTATTGACCCCAGACGGAAAAGGTATGGGGGAATAAAATAAAATTATAATCACAAGCGATATGAATCAGATTTATTCAGGGATTGGTCTGAAAAGGGCCTGTAGATTTCCTTTTCAGCACTCGCCAAACCACCAAGCCTCCACTGACATTCAGACAATTGTGGATTGATTATCGTGTGCCAGCTCACACAGCCTGTGACTGCATGAGGGGAAATGAGGAATAGGCGGATTCCCAGGGCATGCGGTTGATTTGGTTATGACCGAGCATGTCAACCAGGAAATACTTGACAAGTGGCATTGCTCTGGCATTCGATTTACTCAATGACATTAGATACAGCATGCACTGTTCGGACTCTGACAAATGAAGAGTGGGGCGGCAGTGGCTCAGTGGTTAGCCACATGGGCTGGCAAGCGGAGGGTTGCTGGTTTGAATCCCAGGAAAGCCAAATGAAAAAACTGGAAACTGGAGGGATGCTAGTTCACTTCCTGGGGCACTGCCGAAATGACCTTGAACAAGGCACTGAACCCCTAACTGCTCCAGGGGTGCCATACTATGGCTGACCCTGCGCTCTGACCTCTCTTAGGAGAGATATGCGAAGAAAAAAGTCAAATTACCTTGTGTGTAACTTGTGGAACTTGGCAAAAATAAAAATATTCTATTCTATTCTATGAAGGGTTTTTCATCGTCACTTTCAGGTGAAGCTAGCCTATGTACCGTTGATGTCGTCCGCCAGCTGTTCACCAGCTGCTGTGCTTTGTGTGAAACGTGTTTTTGAACAAGGCTCTTTAAACGATTGTCATAGGCAATGTATTTTAACTTTATCTCCAACCGTTGGGTATTAAAGTTTGGGTCTATGTGGACTTGATTTACTTGGGTTGTGTGCTGTTCCTTTTATCATGATTTTAATTTGGCAAGATGAATAGAGCCTTATTATTGTGCTTAGAAAAATCTGTAGGCTTATGTCATTAAACAGAATTATACAGTTGAGATCCAAGGAAGATCAACAGGAAGTACAGCACTTATAAAATACCTTATTGAAAGGACACCAAACTGGGTTCTGCTTCTTTGACAGTGTGTCATTTTGGCATGTAAACTCATCCGGTCTGCACACTCTGGATTTCAGGCCTCTGCAAAGTGGTTGCCTTTTGCAACGGTTAATTGCGACCCGCCGGTTGACAGACCGATATAAAATTGGAGAATATCACAGCGGCACGGCAGTGGCGAATTTGCGTGACTCGCCGTTATTGAAAGTCAAGGGCCGGCTTACGGGGGAAACGACGGCACTCTGAATTCCACAGCGCTCGCATGCTACGCTTTTATTAAGTTGTTTTAGTAAGTGGGTCAGAAAATGCCAGCAGTCCAGGATGTGTTCAGTGTGTACACATGGGACTGTGTGTGTGTTTTTTTACAGTGCTGCTAAGTGACACACCTGTGCCTTTCATGCCAACAGCATTACTGTAGCAGGGCTTGGTCTTTCTGATGTGTTTTACTAGATTAGGCCTATGTACCGGTATGGAATGTAGCAATGTGCAACACAGAGCACATTGTTTGATGATATCTGTTTTATATAGCTAAATCACAAATTAATGTCATTTCTTAAAGTAAATACAGAAAATGGATCGCCGACCGGTCCATTTTTTAAGTGAATTCAGAGCTTCGGTAATGTTAATTCACAGTTATTTTGTTTCTGTGTGCTCTACTTTAATGTGTGAACCATATGTTATTCTGACCGTGTAAATAGTATTTAAAAGGCAAGGGAAATCGGGGATCTCCAGCTGGTGGTGACCGAAATGAGTGCATATGAAAACAAGCGGGAGGAGGCCTCTCTGGCTCTCGTAAAGCCGGGCTGGAGTATTCCAGCAGTGCTGAGGTCATATCTGAGAGGACACTGGAGGCTGTTTTCTCCTGACCAGGGAGGGCCTGTTATTCCAGTGTCTCCTTCCCAAATGATTGTTTATCCAAACGCAATTAGTGTTTATCCGTTCAGCTGGTCCTCGTATCGGCATGGAAATTCTGTCGTGATTGGCCATCCAGTTATGGGTGACAATGTGTTCATTGAAATCCAAACAGGCTATGTGCTGTCAATATGTCCAGAACAAAAACCGACCCCCCTTTTTTAATGTCTTTTTTATATAACTTGTATGACAGTGTAAAATGCACGGGCCAATTGGCGTTTATTGCATGATACCTCGCTTGTTCGTACAAAGTTAGTCATCGCAACGCAGTCAGACGTTATGGTGGTAAACTGCCAGTATGATGCTCCAGGTCATTACTTCAGAGTCCTTTATTGTTTGGCCTCCAATATACCCTTGGTCCTCACCTAATTTCACCTTCTATCCTGCTGGAGTTGTCTACATCTGCGTCCTCCACTGTGCTTTAGACCTAGGTCACGGTGCTCTGAATGCTGATTTCTGCGCATTTATTTAGCGGACATAGGAGCGCTCGCTGTGTGGGTCCTCATTCAAGCCACAACAGCTGGGGCTGTTTCCACTGAATCACACATTGTAAGGGCCGTCCGTGACACAAAAGCATCGATTGACGAGAAGCGAAGCCGGTCAGGCCCTGTCATTCGTCCTAATCTTTTCAATTTTTCAATAAAACGCCACCCTTCCCTGGGAAAGTAGCTCAGAGCTAAGTAACTGGGTTGGAAGATACTGAACATTATGGATTTGGCTGCTTCTAGTGGTTTTTTAATACCAATTTGTTTTATACTCATTTGTTTCCATTTACGTGCCTGATGAACTTTCTAGAAGGGTTGTAAGGACGATGCATGCACATTTGACACTTCTCACTAATGCAGCTCACGAATCATGCAGTTCATCAGGGGTTTTATGCTGCAAACCGGAATATAAGGAGCTTTGTCATCACAAAACTGTTTCCTGTTCTTTTTATTATGTCACTACACATGACTTTCCATTCGAATATTTCCTGTTTACCGCTCTCGCGTCCCTTTTTCTTATGTGGAAGAAAAGTGGATGCCTGAACTTCAAGAGCATGCCTTTCGGTGTCTGTAATTCTATCTACGGTACTTTGTGTGTGCACAGCTGAACCTAACCACAGACCACAGGCAAACTCTTCAAAAATAATAATACGCATCACAAACAGGAAGTGCGATTTCGAGCACCCCCCCACTGTATGTTTTAGGAAACGTGAGATCCAACCACTGCTTTTAGTGACTTCGCTGCTGCTTCGTTGCAGATAGTGGCTACCTGGGCTGTGCAGTTAGCAGAGAGGGGTTACGGTGTTGGCTAAATGGGGCTTTTTGACTGGAGGAGGTGATGGGGAGTAAGATGACTCCCTATTCAGTCACATGGAGAGCGTCCGTGTCCCCGGTGTTCACTCTTGTGTTTGCAAGTTTGTTCTGAGATCTCCAGATAGTGGAAATATTGGTGGACAATAGGCCCATTTTTTTTAGGCTATTTCCTGTTTTGAACCAGAAGAGGGAAAGCTCACTTCTCTCTTGGCCGCCTGGGCAAAGAGTTTCCGCCAAACTGAGCTTAAGCCACTGAATGGCTAGTGTCCTCCCTTGTTGTATGATAAAGCGGGATCAAATGAGGTCATGCAAGCTTTCGAATGATTTTTTTGTTCGAGTCCACGACTATCGAGTGACATAAAAGTGCTTGGTGGAAGAAAAAAAGCCTCTAAAAACCTTTTGTGAGTTGTCATATAGTGCCTTGTTCTGTGAGATATTTGAACCCTATCTGTACAGTACGTCCTCCCCCACTTCTTTAATAGTTAAGGCACAACAGTGGTTCTAGGGTGACGGGTCTACGTTTGTGTGAGTTTTGTAGATGTTCAGGGTGATATAATGTCACTTGATAGTCATGGCAAAGCAACGTGTTCATGTGTTCGACCTGTTAAAACTATAACTTTGCGCTTCATTACTGAGACAAGACGTTTGTGTTTGTTTCGTTTTTTTCCCCCAAACAAGGTCAACATAGAGGCTTGTCTGTTTTTGTCCTTCACAATGAATTATTAAGTATGCATATGCATTTTTAAACACTGGAACTTGAGTACCTCAGTCGGTTGGTTGCCCCGTCGTCCCAGAATTGTTCAGTCTTCTTCCCCGCCGATGTTCTAGACCGGACCTCGGTATCTTGACAAGATGGCCAGAATGCAGATGGTGGACCAGAAGCTGCTGAAAATGCAGCTTACGGCCATGCAAACCATGCGGATGCTCATAGCGGATAGAGCCAGCATGGTAACCGGTGATTTAGAATTAGATCTGTTTGACCGGCGGTGGTCAGTTAGGAAGGGTTAGGGGCCGCTCGAAAGCCCCCTTGCCAAGCTGACACGTTTTGTCCTCTCTTCCCTTCTTCCAATCCAGGGTGAAAAAAACAATGGCTTCGATGTACTTTACCATAACATGAAGCATGGCCAGATGTCCACAAAGGAGCTTTCTGAATTCATCAGAGAAAGGTAAGGCCATCTGTTGCATTTCTCTACCTTCCTTTTTAGTTTTCTTTGTGCCTCTCGCCTCCGGATTTGATATTTATCCTTTAACGTTGTCAGTCCAGACCAGAAGTGGCTTTGTTTAATATAATAATATAATATATGCCATTTAGCAGATGCTTTTATCCAAAGCGACTTACAGTAGTGAATGCATACATTTTTAAGTATATGTGGCCCCAGGGGAATTTTTGCCAACGCCATGCTCTACCTACTGAGCCACACAGAACCACTCAGTTGTATTGCCGGGTGACCTTATTTTGTCTTTCTAAATATACAATATTAAATTAAATGTAAAGCTGACTTTTTTTTTTATATATAGGTTTTTGTCACTCAACCTGTCTAATTTGGAATAGCTTCAATGTTTCTTGGTGAATTCACAAGCTAGTGGAATTCACGTAAATCCCAGGGCTTGCTGGGGAGCGAATAATAGGGTGGATTTTGAATCCTTAATTCTTGGACACCCTCTGAGATCATCAGTGCAATAATGAAATAAAAAATAAAATGACCACAAAAAATATTTATCTTCTCCTACTGTTGCTACATTGCTTTAGCAAATAGAGCTAATTGCATCAGTAACAATTGGCTTGCTAGGTATCGCCTATTTGTTAAATATTTATGTACTTTTAATAATTAATTGAGACAAAAATAACCACTGAGATTAGCATGTACAAAACAGTGCAATAATTTAGTGGTGTAAGTGTATGGTACAGTAACCAAACAATGCATTTAAAACAGATGGCTAGCTAGCTACCAGGTCTTCGTGGCTAGCATTCATTGAGGTTTAAAATGAATGTTTTCCGATAACACTGTAGGGGACACTGCAGCAGAGCAGTGATGTAAAGGCTAACACGCTAGCTATCTCTGTCTCGTCTTCTAGCAAAACTCAAAACTGTCTACCCTCCTTTGCCTCACCGAAGACAGGTTCTCAGGACAGTGGAATGCTTTCTGTTTAAAAATGGACATTTGCACTGAAGCACCTGAATTCCTGCCAGAAACTCACCATCTGGGAAAGCATTTAACACTGGTAGCAACATTGTGACTTGCCGTTGTTCATCATTTAAACTTGGGATTGACAGGTTTCCTAGAAAAACCATGATGTGGATTTTGATAAAGAAATTGATACTGATTTTTAAAAATGATTTTGCTTAGTTCTTCTACATGCTTGTGTGGTGCAGTATGTATGCTTAAAGGATAATAGCAACATATTAGAGTAAACTATGCCTAAATACCATCAGATATCATGATATTGCATTAAGTCTATAGCCCACCCACCACAAATCATAGAACCCCGCTTTTTACCTTTCACATCTAGGATCCGTATTTCCTAGGATATCTGTACAGAAATGTTACATTTGATCTATATATAGCCTGACATGCCAGGATTATACCTCTTCGCTATATGGCTGGCAAAAGTAGTGCTGTTCAGAGAAATAAACCCGCCCACTTACTGGACATAACCGATATGCATTCACATTCCACTGAATGGGCCAGATGAGGGAAGATAAAGTGTCATGTGCTCCTTCCCGAAGCTTTGAGACGCTACTTACAATGGGGGCCTGGCATATCACTCAGAGGGCAAGCGTGCTAGACGGCTAACAAGGGCGTGTCTCGGGACGCTGCCATTAGCACTCACAGTTCGAGCAATACCAAGCGCGTTGATTCACACGCTGTGGATGAGAGCGGCTAAGCGTGACTAACTGCAAATGGAGTGCACGCTGTGCCACAGCTTATTCACCAGGCCTCAGACCACTGGCGTCTTCAAGTTATAAGCTCTACCTTTTGCCTTTTTCCAGCTCTCCGCCTCATTCGTTTTCTTAGCATTGTGGCCTTTCTCTAAGTTGTAATCGGTGGTGATTGGTGAATGAAACCAGAAATGGGTGGAGCCACCATGTGCCACCAGAAACTCACAGATTTGAGCCAATCATTGTGATTTGTTGTGAAGAGTGAAAATTTTGATTGGTTGAAACGGGTGAGTGATTGACATGTCATTGTAGCCCCACCCACTTTTGGTGGACACCTCATTCCCTCATTGCTAGTAATTACATTTTACATTTACATTTTAAGCATTTAATCAGCGACTTACAAGATGTGCATTAATACAAGGTAATGCACATCTTGTAAGTCGCTCTGGATAGTAATCAGGTTGTGGGAAGCCGAGCACTATGTCATTGTGGCGATCTGAGACTTCATCAGACAGAGGCCACCAGCTTGCATCTGCTGGGAGCACCACTACCTTACCTGAGGCCTCTTAATGGACACAGGGAGAAAGAGAGTTCCTCGTGCTGGGGAACCAGCTGCTCACATCCTGGTCTTTGAGGACCACGGTGTTCACAGGCTTCCATTACGGCAGGGCATTTAACCTCTTTTCGTCTGGACTGAAATAAGCAGGCCCCTCTCCCCGGTTCTGAGAAAGGAAACTGCGGTGGGAAACCTAACCAGGTCATGGTTCACTGGGTCCAGTGGCCCTCATAGTATGAGCAGGACACTCTCGTGTTGTGTCTCGTGTTGTGTCTCGTAGTCCCGGTGGGGGGTCGGGACATTGATTCGGGTTTTGATTGTGACCGTTTCCTGCCTCTTTTGTGGCTCAGAGTGAGAGAGTTATGTGATTGTCTTAATCATTTCCTCTTGTGCTTGTGTAAAATATTTCATAAGCAAAGTGAGTGCTGAGCACATGCCGCAGGTCAGTTACTGACTTTTTCCACGTGCTTCCTGGGTATCATTTCAGTTGTATTTATACTTTTCTGCCACAAAGTGGAGCTGCAGTATGCTTTAACAGTGTTCAGAGAAAAAGCATTCCTGGTGGCTTAAACGTTGTAGTGAAGTGAGATTTAAATGCGACTGACAATGTTAAAACGACAACCAGTGTGGAAATGCTGATATTAGGCTTTTAAAAATATATTGAATGTTTCTACATTTTCAAATCTTACAAAAGTGCAGGGTATTATCTGTCATTTTACTGTGACAGCCACTGTTTTACATCACTTTCACAGGAGAAATACAGTTCGTAGTTAAACATACTAAAATCTTTTAAAAAAAGGAGGACCTTTTCATGAAAAAAGCGACCAAAAGTCTGTCATTTCATCCTTCTTTCTCTTTGTATTTCATTAGTATCCACAAATAATTCTGGGTTGGTCCGTTGCCCTTGATCTTTAAAAGCTTGATGCGTATAGATCCTATTTTTAGCCATCTCACCTCAGGGCACGTGTTGGCCCCCGAGCTGCTCCCTGCACAGAAATGCAGTGCACACAACAGGTGAGGAGAGGCTGTGTCACAACCTGCACAGTCAGAGCTGCTCATTGTACGCTGCGCATCGTGAAAATGCCTGGAGTGCCTCTGTGGGAAGAGCACACTTGCACACCTGCGGTTTGAGATGTTCAGATTGAGTATCCGGTATGGTTTAGGCCAGGGTTCCTCAAATCACGGTCCTCGTGGGCCGAGCACTGCTGTTTTTCCACACTCCCTTTACCTGGGAGTCAGGTGTGAATCGATTGCACTAATTGTTCCATTACCTACCTGAGAGAAAAGAAAACCAGAAGTGAATTTGGAATCGTGGGCCAGATTTGAGTAACCCTGGTTTCGGGTTTATAGATTGATTTATAGATTGGGCTACACTGCTGAAGCCTCGCACTGGTCTCTGTGCTTTTGGTTGGCAGCTGTAGAATTCCTCACCTCACTGCTGACCGACGGGAAGGAATCAATTTTAATTCATTTGATAAGTTTAACTGACCAGTTGTAACAAAATTGTGATGCTGTGTAAATTGTGTTTTAAACAAATGGAATATGTTTATTGCTCATTTCAGCTTCCGTGTTGTAAAATAATCATAATTCAGTAGCAGCATGATAATATTACTCAAACATGACAGAAGTATTGAAAGAATGTTGTTGGCTGGGATTGCTGCGCCAACAACGTTCTAATTTCTTCATGCTGCAGTTTAGCGCCCCCTGGTGAGAGAAAGGGGCATAATGTAAGTCATGTGTAACATAATGCAATACAGTTTACATCAAGAGGGTATCGGGCAAGGAAAGGAAAGTTAATTTACATTCAAGTAAAATAAATAAATAAATGTGACAATGCAGCATTGCATGTGTGTCAACTGTGCTTTAGAACAGTGGTTCAAAACTGGCTAAACCTCGGTCCTGCGTATGCTGGTTTTTGTTCCAACCATAATTGTAACTAGTTGTTAATTAGACACTTTTTATTTCTATTAAAGCATGATTTACTCATATTATTTTTTTTTTTTTAGATTTTTTTACTTTTAAATATTTATTTATTATTAGTTTCAGATTTTTTTCCCCATTTTTCTGCCAATTAGGTAGCCAATTGTACAATATTTTGAACAAACCTATCCCTTCCCTCGTACTACGAGCTCGGCGCAACCCTGGGACCGGCAGTGACAAAGGTGCCGAGCCGCCTCCTCCGAGATGGAACTCACCAAGCTGTCACCAAACTCTGATACACACAGAGCCACTTTGCATGCGACAAGCTCCTGCCATCTTCTCCTCCCACCTCCCTCTGCGGGGCACAGCCAATTGCCACCCCCGAACGGGGCTCCCAGTCAGAGCCGGGCTGTCTCAGCTGGAGATCGAACGGCCGGCCACAGTGGGCAAATTGCACTCCGGATGAGAGCCTTTTACATTACACCACCCAGGGGCCTTAAAACCATATTATGTCAGAAATAGCTATGCATGCCATGAACAATAAATGTCCCATATTCACATCCCTGGACTTTAAATCAGTCAGATCAACTAATGCTCTCATTTTCTGTAATGTAGTGCGATATGACACATGATTCCTTTAGAAAGAGGTTACTTTTTTAATTGATTGGCCGGTGAAATCAATGGGGCATAATTTGGACCGAGTTTGAGGACCGAGTTTCGGAACCACTGCTTTAGAACCTCACATTTAAACAGTCCTTCATACTGTAACAGCAGCAACAATAATAACAGACGAATAAATAAGTTATGAAATGAAATATAGGGGGGTGGGGAAAGTTTCGCATTTAAATTTACCGAACATGACCGCATACACGGATTTATACAGAACAGAAGGTTTGGCTTCTTGCGTATTTACACACCTGGTGCGCATATTCTTTGCGGAGCCGTGTCGGTGTTCTCATCGGAGCGCGTGCGGGCGCCGGTCTCCGTGTTACCGGGAAGGCTCCTTTAGATTGTTATTACTGCTGCGCCACAGATAGAGTGCGGATGACGAGTCATGGCGAGCCGTCAAGAAAAACCCTCTCTAATTGTAGCCCCGGCTGGAGCCCTCACACCCTGCGCATTACGCCACTGCCGCGCCAAGGGGAAAGGCCCGGAGTTAAGAAATTAAACAAGAGAATCGGCGAAAGTGACAGGAGGAGATGAGAAGCAGACAGACTGCATTACAAGAACTGCACAGCGTGGCCTATCCTGTTTTAGAGCTTATGTAGTTCTTGCGTTACTCCCGACTCTGCCTTTCATTCAGTTTAACGCGCGAGCGAAATATCGAGCGGGACAATTCTTTTTGTTTAATTTGGCCGCTTCCCCGCGATACTTAAATGCCTCTCTGACTTCGTAAGAGCCTTTTTATTTTCCCTCTCCCAGAGATTTGGGAATTAAGGTAATGGCTGCGCAGCCTGGCTTTACCAGAACCATCTGTTTTTCCAGGAGGATTATTATTATATGTGTCTGTCGATGGTTTTGCATACATTCACTTGACATAATTCACCGCAGACACTCCTCGTGAATTGAATAATCATAAATGTACCGCGCGCCAGATATTTTGAGGTGATTTAAAAAAATAAAAAAATAATTATGGTCGCCCCCACCCCAACCCGTAAATTAAGACTGCTTCGAGAACTACAGTGCGCCTACTGCGTAGGGGAGGGTGTCGAGGCTTTTGCACAGGCTGGAAGAATTTACGAAGGGCTTGTACGTGTTAAGGGAACAGATTCATGACGCAAAGTGGATTTGTTTTCATATGTTTCCCCCATGCCTGTTATATTATAATTGGAAGGTTACTATATTATCAAATTAACTATTAGTATGACTGTGTGGATATGAGTTTTTGTCTGTACTTTTTTGTTGTTGGTTCCCACATCCCAGAGAAATCCCTGCCATGGTGTAGGCAAATCCCTGCCTGCTTCCCCGACGAAAAGACTGCATTGGGACTTGAAATGTATTTGACATGAATTATTCACAGTCAGAGTAAAACAATGTTTTTATTTCTGCCAGTTCCATTCAGGATGATCAGGGAGGTGATGAAGCAGGCCAAGCTTATGTTAATAGGGATTGCTTTTCAGCCTGGATCAAAATAAGTCTGCAACACCCAGCCTATTGTACTGTGCACTTTGTGCCTTTGCAGAAATGTTTCAGGAGTATTATTTGTTTGTATTATTTGTTTAAAAAAAAAGGTGTTACCCTCATGTACTGCTTGTGTTTCTCTTTCACAGGGCTACCATTGAAGAAGCATATGCAAGATCAATGACCAAACTGGCCAAATCAGCCAGCAATTTCTCCCAGTTAGGGTAAGTCACAGGGTTGCCATTTTGTAAAATAGTATATCCATATTTGTGTGTGTATGTCTGTGTTTTAGCCATTTGTTTGAATTATACTTGACTAAAATGCTATTCCCCAGCCGGGGTAGAATCCTGATTGTGATTGGACAGAAGTGCTGTGGGGTAACTCATAATTGGCCGTAGCATAGCCCAGGGAGGGAGAGCTCTAGTCAGCAGGGTCATGTCTCCTCACGTCATTGGCCATTGGGAACCCTCCTTCATTTCAGGCCTCAGGGTGAAGGATCACATCCACAGGCTGCTGATAAGTTATGCGCAATAACAAGTTTCTTACTTGTGTGTTTGCAATTCTCCTTCGGGCTAATATCCATGCCTGTCTATCCTGCATTCTTGTCTCCTTCACCTTAGTGCCAGCAAATGTATAGATTGTTCATACAACATACATTTCTCCGTATTACATACATTTGATATATATTTTTTTGTGATCAACTTTTTATTGACGTTTAAAAAAAAAAAAAAAAAAATGGCAGTTAATTATATTCAAAGTTGTAGGCATATCATATGCAAATATACAAGAAAATACATTGCATGTATGAAAAAAAGTGAAAGGGTATGATATTGGGGTGAGAATTAATTTGATATTTTATGCAGTATAATTTTATAGTCATGCAATGTTGTACTTTCCATACAGGCCCACCCATGAGTGACTGCCTTATATTGAATCATTTCAGTTTGGTGGAGCATCGCTACATCTTGTTTGTTGTGTTGTTATGTCTGCTTCTGAAGGACTTTTGCACCAGTCTGGGACGTATTCAAGACCTCAACCGAAAAGCTCGCCAGCTGCCATTTAGAGTTAGTTCGGAAACTTCAGGAATTAATAAAAGAAGTTCAGAAGTACGCAGACGACCAAGCAAAGGCGCACAAAAAGGTTTGAGTCTCGTTCAAATTCATTTCACCGGCCGAGTGTCTGGTGATGAATATCCACACAGTCGTGTCTGCATAAGTTGCATTTTGGTAGTTTTCCCAAAGCTTGCATCATTCCACATAAATGTACGAAGCAAATTCTCCCATTGTCACTATTAAAGCATGAATTTTAATTAACCGAGCTCTAAATTCAAGTCCCACAACAGTCTATGCGTGCTGTCTTTCTCATCTTAGTCGAGACAAAACAAAACAAGGAAAGGAGGTTTTCTCTCCCATGGTTGGATAAGGCATAAAGAAGTGCCCTTAATTTCAGTAATTCATTTTTCACTCTTTGTTTTTGTTGAAAGTGATACAGTACGTGCTGAGACCTTTTTTAACAGCGTGATAAATGGTGTGTAAAACACTGATGTATGGTCATGCGCAGCCCTTTCCATGACAGCTGACCGCTGCCCACAGACATAAACACTTCTAGCCCGCAGCGAATGTGTGGGTGTGAGAAAAGCAGCAGCCCCCGTCGACGGAGACTCCGTTCACACGCGCTCCCCAGCCCGCAGCGACCGGCCGGGCCTTCCACAGACAATAACACATCAGAGGAACTTGGACCCGGCTCCCGAATTTTGACAGGGTGTTTGAGACGGAGGTTTCGGGGGAAGATGGTTGTAGATAAACCGAGAGAACGCGGCGGCCACTGTGGGATCCGTTCAGTCCATGTGCTCGGGCGATCCTTGTTTCCATAGCTTCCTATGGAATGGAATTCGTCTGTAGGAATTCCATTCCTCTTACAATGAGAGCAATGTGCCTGCCTCCGACCCAAGCGGTCATTTTCCTGTTAGACTGAACGAGGTGGATGGCTGAATGCCATGTTAACATTGTTTCTGGAAGATGAACACGTAATTGACACTGTTCCAATATTATGCTGTGCGGAGCTTACAGTGTTGTTTTACTAGTGCCCGGCTGTGCTAGTACGACTTTCTCTGAGAATAATCCCATTGGATTCTCCAGACATCTGTACATCTACTTTCATATTTTGTTTTACGAAAACAAGCATTTGGCTAAATTCAACTGTAATCCCATAGATTCAGATGCATTACATAAAATACAGTTACTGCTGCAGTGGGAGAGGGAGCCAAATAGAATTCATAAATAGTGAAACAAACATGGTGAATTATTGACGACGCCGCCGCTATTCTCCTCTCTATTTATATATAAAATGCTGCTTTCCCCTTCCGCCTTCATAAGCTACAGTAGCGTAGGTGGGAGTGTGAAGTCAGTTTTGCATTTTCCTTCCTCATGGCTAAGGTTAGAATTTGGGATAGAGTTAGCTGGTCCTGTTTGAGTGCTTAGGGGCAACTCCCCCCCCCCCCCCCCCCCCCCTAGCAGCTTTGGATGTAGTAGGATGTAGCTGGGGCTTTTCCTGAGTTGTGATGTCACTTCCTGTCTGACAGACGAAGGAGGAAGTGGCGGCCACGCTGGAGGCGGTGCAGAACATCCAGAGCATCTCTCAGGCCCTGCAGAAATCCAAGGAGAACTACAACGCCAAGACCGTGGAGCAGGAGCGTCTGCGCAAGGAGGGGGCCGCGCCCCGAGACGTGGACAAGGTGGGGCCCGTCCCTCCGTCTCAAACCTCGCACGTCTCGGCAGGCCGTAACGCAAGGGCCTATCGAGAGGCTGTCATTCGATGCACATTCTGTGAACACTGACTCAGAAACGTGAGGTTAATTCAGTTTAACACTTTGCTACACTGTGGAAAGTTCTTTTGTTAGAAAGTTCTGGTTTTGCTTTGAAGGTGAGTGAATGGAACGTGTTGCACCTCCAGTGCTTGGATAAATGCAGTGTTGGTGTTCTAATGAGGAGTGTTTGGTTAACCTGAGGGGACCTGCAATGTCAAGAACATCTGCTTCTGAGGCTCACTCCTCAGCGAACAGGCAGAATATTTCCTGATATCGAAATTTCACAGCAAAGCAAAATTCATATGGAAAGTAATGATCACATGACCAATTTTGTGCTGCTTGTATTGTTTTTTTTTATGCATAGGCTGGAGTGAAGGCCAAGAAGGCCACAGAGTCCTACAAGTCGTACGTGGAAAAGTACGCCACGGCAAAGTCCGAGTTTGAGCAGAAGATGGCCGAAACCGCGCAGGTAAATCCGTCTCTCCAGCGTGTTGCGGCACACACTGCTTAAGGGCTCGTGCCGAACATAGCCAAGCTCCAGCTCTTCAGCGTTCCCATCGTTCAGCTGGGGAGCAGGGCGGATCGCTCGCCTGTCTGCATGACTGTCCTCTGGGCTGCGACGACAAGGAATGTTAAATCAATATTTCAGTAACGGCAGTTAACTTTGTCATAAACAAAAAGAAAAACACCACACACACACAAACACAGACGGACACGAAATCATAAACACATGATGGCTCTGTCTTGTTAAAACACGAAGAGGCTGATTGTTTACCGTGAGGGCCGAGAGCCGGAGAGCTGTTGGAAGCTATCTCCTGGCATTTATGGTGCCGGTCCAATGTCGAGGAGAACCGTCACATTGTGTGCAGAGAACAGAACCAGAACTGTACCGTAGTAAACAAGTTGGGTTACATAATTACAGAGGAGTGCAATGTTTAGCATTTGCCTCATTGAAACCCCACCAGCGCTTCAGAGGCAGTGAAAGTGAAAGGAAGACTAATTCCCCTCCCAGTGCCACGGTCCTTGTTGGTCGCAAAAGTTAAGGCAGTTAGCGTTTTCTACTAGTGTTATTTTGGGGGAAAAAGAGTACATGAAAAATAAATAAATAAATGTAATTCAGAAACAAACTGCTCCCGGATAGCTCCAGCCTGGGATTCGAGACCAGTTCGAGTCCCATTTGAGACCAGTTCGAGTCCCATTTGATCCACTCCCAGAGGGAAGGAAGCCGGCATAAGTTCACCACTTGCACGTGGCTCTGCGTGTATCGTAGTAACAGTCGACTGTTTGACGGATTCCGTCTCGGAGGAGGCGGTTCAGGCTTTGTCACAGCTGGTTCCCAGAGTTGCAGCGCTGAACTCATAATACAGGGGTGGGGATAGTTGAAATAATAGATTGTACAATTGACTACAAAATTGGGAGAGAACAGGAAAAAATTTAATAAAATAAATTTTACAAAAATAACTTGAAACAAAAAAGCAAGGAGAGTGAGAAAGATGGTTTTAAAGATGGACCCAGAGGGTTCCCCTCTCTGCTCACACAGGTGTACTCTCCAAGTGAGATATAAGGAAGGAAGGAATAAGTCACGGATTATTACGTTTTACCGTGAGGATTTAGCCTTAATGAATCAGAGTCCAGTTTTTGTTCATCTGTTTCGATCCAAGATGGAGGAAGCGCATCGATTCACGTACGTTTAATCTTTTCTCCCCGTTTTATGATTTATTGGCGAACGGGTAAATCTTTCGTACGCACCATACTACATGCATAAAAACCAGTGCAGCTGCAATGGTAAAGGAAATGTTATGTCGTTCGCAGGGTGTTCGCGTGTTCCAAACCCAGCTCAGTGTGTCATTTAGAAACATTCCGCTTTGTGTTCTGTATTATCTCCGGCCCGTTTTCTTTCCCTCTTAATGGAATCATTCTGCGGAAATCTGATCAGAAACACATGGGAGGGACTGGATAAACGACAAAATTAAAATCAGATCAACAGCAATTGGCCTCAATATCCACTTCTACCGCAGGAAAAACAGATAGATCCACTGTTTTTAAAGTTTTGTAAAGCATCGTTCCCCCAGAGAAAACAAAATCTCAAGTGTATTTCCTGAAATCAGAAATCAGTGCCTCGTCCCGAGCTTTGCGCTCACGGAGTTGTAAACAACGCTCGCAGATGTGTTCGCTTGAGTGTGTCTCTGTTTGTGTGCGTGCGTGCGTGCGCGCGTGCGCGTGTATCTGTCCGTCCGTCCGTCCGTCCATCTGTGTGTATTTACACGAGCGCAATCATCTTTCAATTTGCATACACACTGTGATTTTCAACGTTCTGATTATTTATAGCCATTTCCTCGGTTTACCAAAATGTTGTCCAGCAGAGTGATGCTAACAGCTGGAAGTAAACACCACCATTAAAGTTGTTTTCGTCCATAACCCCTGCTTTCCAAACCAGAGATAATACCATCTCCATGTATCTTATGTACGGGGCCACCCCAAATAATTGACATCTTCTGTTGGAATGCGTGCCGGTGGCATCCACGCTCGGACCACCCAGAGAGAAGACACGAGATGGGCCCGAAACGGGGCTGGGCGCGCCGTTCTCCAGGGCTGCGCCCCGCACTTCCCATTGATCCAATAAAAGGGCCTTTCAACGGGCGCTGGAAACGCTTTCTTCCCCACCTCCGAGCCTTCTATTTATCCTCGATAGCCTAGCGCAGATGAATCATTCCTGTTTGTCGTTCGCGTTTGTTACGCTAAAAGTCGCGACGGACGCTAACCGTAGACGAGCTTTGCAGACAAACGCGGTTTCGTTCACTGCAGAACGGAGCTTGTGCTTCAGTTAGCGTTTACTGTACCATTGTACACTTAATTATTTTGTTTTGCCTTTGTTTTGCCCCCCATTGTTTTATAGAAATTTCAGGACATTGAAGAAAAACACATTCTCCACATGAAGGAGATTATCCAGTCATATTCCCAGTCCATAGAGGAGACTCACATACAAATCGGAGAGGTGAGTACGCCAAATCGCCAGCAACAACGGCTCCGTATATATGTTCCGACAACGGTCCTGAAAGTGCACTGTATGTTATGTGCCCGTTTGTGATGAATGAATGAATTCATGGTGGTCGTCTTTGTAAGACAAGCGTGCAAATCCACATCCATCTACGAGGATATCGCTGTATTGCTGGGGAAGGAGGGAAAGCACTGAGCTTTAATCACCTTGAGAGCAGGAAGCACGGTCTGTGTGAATATTGCAGTCCCTACGCTAGGTCAGGGCTGTGGTGCTTTGACAGAATGCCGGCTCAACTAGCGAGGGCTTTGATCCCTTCAATTGTTTAACTGAGATTGTTCTACTCATGCACACATTTATTTGAACCAATTAAAACACTAATCAAAAATGTATTCGGAATGCACAAAGGCCTTGTAATATGTATTTAATGCTTAGAGACATGGAAGTAATAGAGGAGAGTAAAAGAGTCCTCCTATGTCTTTCCCTAGGAGGCCTGACGCAGTCAGGTTTAGGGCAAAATAGGTTAAAAACAATAAGACTGAAATGAAGAGATTCAATTTCATGAAACGTACAGCTCAGTAAATGTATTGAGCATCCACCTTTGTTTAATACAACGCAGTCTTTTGTGTTCTTGGCTCTCCCAGAGACTGGGGCGGTAAAAATGTGTGAGTTTCTGTAAAGGTTGCACCCAGGCTGCAAGAATGCTAGCTTTTCCTGAGGAAGAGGGACCAGACGGCCGTCTCAGACAAAACACAAACACTACACAGGATCAAAGGCACAACCTTTTAGAGTTGTTTTTTTGGTCACCCAAGAACCAAGACAAAATAGGCACTGTTCTTCTTGTGTGTGTTAACCCTTGTCTTGCTTATAAAAAAAAAAGTGAATAAATGAAAATATAAATGTTCATTTTTAGTGAAAGGAAGTCCACTTTCCTTGCAACGGCACTTGCCATCACTTGCATGCAAAAAGCTGCTATTTCACCGGTCGGTCATGGGGGGGCGCCATATCTACACGGAAAGGAGAGCCGGCAGCTCGGCTGCAGCTAATTAAGAAGCAGCCCGGAGGTGATGAGTGCATTTTCAAACAGCTGGAAATGTGATTGTGATTTCGTGACGAGTCCCCTTTAGTGCCGGCCCTGCCGCCAAGCGCTATTATCGCGCGGCGCAGAGCGTGTGAGCAGAGCTGAGCGCTGACACATACACAACTCCTTACCTCAAAGTGGTCTTCCACGCTGCACGTCTTCCCTTCGATTACGCCCGCTCGTTCGCCACGTTACTCAGACTCCAGTGGCCCGTGGCGTCACGAGGACTCCGCTGGTGGTAAATTGAGGCGCACGGCAGTGACTTTGCCTTGTTTTCAGTCTGGCCTCGAAACCGTGTAAAATTATTTTGACCGCTAGTCTTTAATTGCGCGTTTTGAATGTCACCGAAATTATAGACTCGGCTACAGTCAGTGGGCGGTATTCAAAGTTGTTTTTATTAAGACCGTCCCTGGGAGACTAGCACACACCTCTGTGATTCCCGTATTCCTGGAACCTGGCTTCCCGCATCAGTGTCTCACTACACTGATGACCGCAGCATTTTCCTTCCTGTATGTTGAAAATAGATGCCTATGGTGCTGTCACATGACCTGTATAGAGCTTCAATGTTCATTCGTATGAAGACTTCCAGGAGTGTAAAAATGAGTACAAATCGAGATCGTTCACGGTGTGCGGTTATGGCTCCGTGTGTAAAGGGGGCTGGGGGACTTTGTTGCGTTGGCTGGGAGGTTCGGGGGGGAGACTCGAATCCACCGTTTCCGTGCATGTGTGAAAAGGCAAGCGACACGCAGCTGATGACATCACACTCCTTTCCCTCACGGCATCGGCTGCGGCACCTGACAGATTGCGTGTGCCGAAGTGAGCATTTCCCTCCCCCCGCAGAGGCGCAGTGGGGTTAATGCACTCCTCTATGCCAGTGGGCAGACAGAGGTGTGTGTGTGTGTGTGTGTGTGTGTGTGTGTGTGTGTGTGTGTGAGAGTGTGTGTGAGAGTGTGTGTGTGTGTGTGTGTGTGTGTGTGTGAGAGTGTGTGTGTGTGAGTGTGTGTGTGTGTGTGTGTGTGTGTGTGTGTGTGTGTGTGTGTGTGTGTGTGTGTGTGTGTGTGTGTGTGCTGGCAGAAACACAAACATCTGAATCGCTAGGTGAGGTGACACATTCAGGCCGGTCCCCCACCCTGCTCATTCTCTCCCACAAAGAAACAACACAGGGAGGTAGTTCCCTGGTGGGCTCTGTGGCCAAGGCTAAACAAGATGCAATGCAATAAAAATGAAATGTATTGAATACACACGTCAGCACAGGCCACTAAGGTAAAGGGAGCTAGGAGCCACACCTGGCCGGGCTTTATGTATATCGGGCCCCCTGGGTGGCTCAACCGGTAAAGGCACTTGCCTGGAGTGCAGGTTGCCCAAAGCCAGCCCGGCTCTGGCCGGGAGTCTCGTTCGGGGGCGGCGATGCAATTGGCTGTCTGGCCCAGGGGGAGGGAAGCCGGCAGGAGCTCTGTGTATCGGAGTTACAGTCGACGGCTTGGCGAGTTCTGTTTCGGAGGAGACGGTTCGTCACTCTCGTGACTGCTGGTCCTGGAGCTGCAGTGGCGAGTTCGTAGCACGAGGTATAGTTGAATTAGAATGTATATACCTATAGGGTACAATTTGCTACCAAATTGGGAGATAATGGGAAAAAATCTGAAACAACCATTTGCAGAAGAAAACCCCATTTATTTATTTTTAAATGACATATTACTTTTGTCACCACTTTTCAGTGTCTGTAAATACAAAGACACAGAACACCGAGGACCCAATAATCCAGTCCTTCCATCACCCCAGTGCACCAGATCCTGTGACAGCCGCAGTCAGAAAAGGAGAACAAAAGAATAGAGTTGCGGAAATAAATTTGAGCGTTATTATGACAGCACGCTGACGTTTGCGCCCGTTTACTTTGAGCTCAATAAAATTAAAGCCACTGAATAACTTGAGTGCGAACCACAAATTCATTGATGCATTATTTACTCAGTTATTATTGATACTTTCTTTTTTGATACATTGCCAAGAAACGTTTTTGAGTCCTGTTCTTTTTCTCGGTCTTTTTCAGGTTCACAAAGAGTTTGTAAACAACATGGAGAACACCACAGTGGAAGGTTTGATACAGAAGTTGGCGGAAAGCAAAGGGACTGGCAAGGAGAGACCCGGTAAGGGCCCGAACTCCTTAAACTCCTTTAACAAGAAAAATACACACACGCGCTAACGTCACCTTTCGCTACACACTCGAGGGGAACGCTTTCCAGAAGCGTCGAGTTCAAACGTCGTCAAGGCGCCCACCGCTAGGTTTTTACAAAGAGTATATCTCGCAAAGCTAAACAGCGAAGAGCTGCAGAGTTCCCCTTGATTGCTGTAGCATAGCGTAGTTTACACAAGAGTAATTGTTGAGCCGTGACCCCATAAAAGCCGGCTTTGACCGCTCGGTCTGAAAGTTAAGCAAAGCCGTACTACTTGTCACATGCTAACTGGAATGTCAAGACCCTCCTCCCTTTTCAGGAGATTATATCCATTGACTCCGATAGGTTCTCTTGGTCCTAATTACCTCTCTCTTTCTTTTTTTTGATACTCTCTCCCCCCCCCGTTATTTAATAATAAGTCATATTTTAGCTGGAAGGACCTTTTTCTGTGAAATGATGAAGTTAAAAAAAGTAGTTGTGCTTACACAAATTTACACACAAAAATATCCCATTTGAACCGAAAATTGTTGTGACGAAGTTTAGTTTAACTTTAACTAGACCTCCGTTAAGTACCACTTTGGCCAGTGCTATATCACTGACCCTGGCTGTGACCATTGGCCACCGAGGACAGCTGGTGCCGTCTATACCTCAGACGCACTATAAAACGCTCATTGCCAAGTTACTCATTCTCAGGCTACTAGAGGTGGATCATTAACAAAGCAAAGGGCTTGCAATATAAAACGCGCCGCCGCGATAGTTTGCGTTACACACTTGCGTTACATTACCTCAAGACGCACGAAAACAAAAGGGGTTTCTTAAGTGTGTTTGTGTGTACACCCGAGTTGACCTTTGTGTCCAGACGCAGCATCCAAACATCAGGAGCGATCATTTGTTTTGACAGCAGAATTAATCGGGGCTAAAAAACAGTCGAAATTCCACTCGTATCAAGCTGTTCATTAGAAAATTGCACTCTAGCTTCAGGGCTGTCAGAAAAATAACCGCTCCCCGCTCTGATTAAACGGCGGAACGACGGTCGGTCCACTGCGTTCGAGAGAGAGGTTGAATAAACTTTCTACTGCGGAAACAATTCCGAAGTGACACGCTACAAGGGGGGTCAGAGTGTGCATTGATATCCAGCTGAGCTGTGAGCTGGCCCCGAGCCAGGCACGCAAGCCCTCTGCCGCTCCGAGCGCCACGTGAAGCATATGCAATTTAAAAAACCATCCTTCTTTCATGCGTGACTTCAAGCCTTCCTCCGACGAGGAGAAGGGGGAAAAAAAAAAAGAAACATCTTCCTTTTTTATATAAACCGAGTCGCCTGTCTGCTTACAAAACGTTTAAACAATGCCTAATGGCTCCCTGGTTTAGGTAAGGTTGGTGCATTTGCTTGCTGATTGTGTGTGTGTGTGTGTGTGTGTGTGTGTGTGTGTGTGTGTGTGTGTGTGTGTGTGTGTGTGTGTGTGTGTGTGTGTGTGTGTGTGTGTGTGTGTGTGTGTGTGTGTGTGTGTGTGTGTGTGTGTGTGTGTGTGTGTGTTAATATTGTTAGATGGATTTGAATGGGGATGTCATTGCAAGTTTTTTTAGTTCTAGTGTTCATTCTTCTCTGCGTGTTTTTTTGTGTGTTTTTTTTTTCTTCTCCTTTTTCTTTTTTTCTTTCTTCTTTTTTTAACATTTTTTAAAACCTTATGCAATTCTTACGGTTCAGCCGAGTCATACAATGGGGACTAAGCGTGTGCAGCTTCTGGAGGAACTTTTAAAGGAGAATGTGCAGCCTTCCCATTAATGATGCAAAGCCCTCCTTTACCGAGCTTTCCTTATTCGGGTGATCATTCTGGGGGTTTACAGGACAGCCCTAATAAAGAGCCAAAGAGTTCGAAGAGTCATTCCAGAGATGCATGCCTCCCCGTTGATGTGCTTGCCTTGTTATCATTAAAACAGATTGCCCATCTACCTGCCATTGACTGAAGCAGTGGAGGGGGGGTCTTTCCCCATGAACTAGTTTTTAGATGAGCGTGCCGTTTTGTTTTGATTGGAACTAAACGCACACAGTAGTCACATTGGTGTGTTGGCCGGGGCAAACAGAGACGCCCGATATCACACCGTAGAGTAGCCTAGCTACCGGTGTGCTTCATCCACTCCACTTGCTGATGCGTGCCTCTCGTGACTCCGATCCCCCCGCCTGCACAGGGCGCTGAACAATGCGTCAGTTCTGCATGCGACAGGCCCTTCTCAAGGGAAACCTATATCGAAGCCACCGCCATATTTATTTCACTTAAATATCATTAGGTTTGTTTTTTCAGGTCAAGGCATTTCTGTGTTGTGAAGGACTGCTCCGGGCTCCCGTGTGGACTGGTGGTAAACATTGTTTCCGTTTCATAGACGTGCATTAGCTCAGATAAATACAAAGGACAGATCAAACAGGGCACTTTTTCTTCCCAACAGCTGTAATTTAGACAGCAGTGAAACCCATCTTATCATGTGAACTTTGGTGTAAGACTTGCATCATTGATAAATTGAGCCAATTTTGAGGAAATGGCCCTTTTATGCCATTACAAATATGTTGAACGTTATACTGTGTTATGCTGTATATTGTGTTTTTGTCGTGTGAGCTTCTGCTTGATTGACCTTTTTACAAATGAAACCCCTTCATTAGTTTGTATCGTACAATGTGCACCATTCGGTGCATAGAGCACTATTCATTAAGAGTTGGTAAAACATTTATTCATACACTGCCATTGATTCAGCCAATGACTACCCTTCCTACTGCTTTGCACACTCTTGTATTATTGGTGATCTCTGTAATTGAACTGTCAGAATTAGGAATTATTTTGACATCAAAACGGTGAGGCATTTAGTATGTGTGCTTTGCTTATGTAAAAGATGGCAGTCTCTCAGTCCCGTCGTTGAGAGCATTGGATTATTTATGGGGTCTCTTCAGCATTTATTGGTTAAAGCATGCATTAGAAACCCAAATGAATATTAATCGTGAGTAGCCTCTGGTTTCCCCCTAGCATCAAGTTCTTTTATTTTTTTTAAATCCACTACTCTTAAAAAAAAAAAAAAAAAAAAAAGATTCTTCATGTTGACATTGTTTTAAAGAAATATTGGAAAACCTCACGTTTGAAGTGCAGCGCTGGGAGGTAAATATGTAAAATTGATGAACACAAAATGAAGCGTGCCCTTTGTTTTTTCTTCGCTGCGTGTTTTTTATTTATGCATGTATGAATGCATTTTTGCCGTAAACACTCGTACATCTGTTTTTATTACAAATGAGATCACGGTCATCCATCAGTGCAATCTAAATCTTTCTTTTCTTTCTTTTTTTATTCTTTCTTTTTTTAAATCACTCACCGAAACCTAAATAACGCTGACACACTGACTGACTTTATACCTCGCACGTTCCAAGAAGAATGCACTGTTTAGACAATGGGATTTGCATTTGTTTGCCTTTGAACGCTGGCTGTTTGTAAATAGGAGAGGGCGCAGGGTGCTGTGCGTGTCTGTGTGTCTGGTGTAGATTTAGGTTGGTGTTTACTCTGATTCGGGGGGGTACTGGGGAGGGGGGTCTCACTGATGGTCACCAGACGCAACCAGATTCTGGGTCTCCCTGTCTTCCTGCGCGCCCTGCCATCATGTGTGTATATATGTGTGTGTGTGTGTGTGTGTGTGTGAGACACGCAGGCCCTTTTGAGCAGTAGCTAGCTCACCACAACTGTAGCAAGTGACCAATGGCAGGATTTCTCTTCCTGTTTCTTATTAGGACCCATTGAGTTTGAAGAGTGCAACACTGCCATTGCCACTGAAGGTTAGTAACCCCATGTTGTGCCACTCTTGAAACCCATAGTTTAAAATGAATAAGTAATGAACAATGTGAACAGTTTATATTATAATCAGGAAATGTTTTTCGTCATTTGGATTTCAAGGTCTTTATTTATTATTGAGTATCATTTAAGGCTAAACAGAAATGAATTGCTGGGTTGTCCTTGTCTTCGTATTGTTCACTTCCTTGAATTGTTGTATTTAGTTTTTGTTCGCATCATAAGTACTCCTGGTTCAAAAGTTGATTCTAGCAATATTATTAAAGAACAGTATGATGAAAACAAAAATATTAAGTGTAGTAAGGTTACTGTATTATATATTTTTTAGTGGGGGGTATTACTGTTTTTGTTTGATTTTAGAAAGTAGAAACCAAATATTTACTTTTATACATATTTTATATATTTTTTCATTATTATTTATTTATTTCCTAAATAGGAGCAAAACCTCGGAAGAGAAAAGCATTTGCAATTCCAGGACGCAGAAAAGACAAGGACACGGATTCAACGTAGGTATTTTTAACCTAATTCTTGCAGAATTATTTTTCATGTTTTTGATTGATATGCATGTAATTTTGCAGGTAGTTTCAGAACAGTTAAGTGTCTTAAAATAAATGAAATGATACAAAATTCTATGAAATACTCTCTTTGGATATTCATGTGAAATTTAGCATTTGTAGTAGATCATTGCTTTCGATTACAAGCAATTATGCTGTTTTTATCAGCCTTGTTTATATTTTCTCAAAATATGATGATTTTCAGTATAAAAACGTATATGGAGTGTCTGTGGATTTTCAATATAAAAATATATAAAATCTAAAACTATAAAAAGTTTTCCGTTTCTTTCTCAGAGAATCCACAGAGGCTGAATCAGTTGTAAGTATATGTTCTATGAACTTGAATATGTTAATTACGTGTAGCAGTAGCTGCAAAGCTTTCACCAACCTGATGGACCTTAAACATCAGATTGAAAAGTGGGAAGTATTGTTACATTCATAAGGTTGTTTAATAATAAATGACTGGTTTACTGAATTTATTTTCCATAAAACCATTCAATTATGCATTTATCGAATTGTCTTGAAATGTATTTTATATTTTTACATTCTATATCAAATAAAGCTAATGTAGTCACTTCCTTACCCGTATCAAGATCCGTCTTGCCTGGTTTGGTCCCTAATGAGTTCTCCACAAAAAGGAAACACTCTTATTTTTGTCATTTTCTGCTGTCTATTTAAACAATCTCTCTTTGTCTATGCACCGTGCGTGTATTATTCAAGAAGACCTCCAATGGAGCTCCCCCTGGCCATTACGGGACGATAGACTTTCAGAACGCGGTGAGTGAACTGCTGTGGGCACAATCCATTTCCACACATGAATGACACTTTGCATTGTTATTTTAGCGGAATTGCGCCTCTAAAGTGGGGCACGAGCGCGTTTGTGTTCAACTCCATATCCCTTAGATGGGCTCAAGCGCTCCTGGCCTGCTTCGGCTAACGCTGATCCTGGCTTGTGAGATTGCTCGCATTCTTCACCTGGGGCATTGGCTCAGCTGGGAATAACGAGAGCATTTTGCACTGATGCTGAGCGCCTCTTAGTTTGTCTTGTATTGGATGTTTATATCTCCGTTTTTCAGGTACCTAAAGCTTGTAAACATATTGATATCACATGAGGTGGAGGGCCTGCTCTGCACATTTCATAATCGAGCTGTATTTTGGTATTAGTCATACTGTTCATTGTTTGATTTGTGAAACCACAATCTCGTTAGCCATTTCATTCTCAATTATTTTGTTAAACAAAATTATTTTATAATAACAAAGTGTGTATACTAGGGTTGTCAACCGATTTAAAAAATACAAAAATTATTAACTGATATATTTTTTTCTATTAGTTCAATAAATCGGTCGATTAATCTGATGCTTTTGTTTTAAAAATGTTTTTTTGTCTGGCGTTCCTTTCTATGAATTTATCCATTTTACACCTCAACATTCTATTCCAAAGGGAAACGTGTGGTTGAAGTTATCTACACTGAGGAAATAAGCCAATTTAACAATTTAGCTCTTCACATTTATTTAAAAATTTGATTCATTTTTCTCAAAAATTAGTTGATTAAAGCATTAGTTGATTACAGCCCTAGGATATACTTAAAGATGATATCAATATTGGATGTCTGATGTGTACATTTATGAATCTTCTATTTTCTAGAATGTTCCCCAGGTGGATGAGGAGGGGTTCTGCATCCGGCCTGAAGGGAATGAAAATAATATCCTGAGACACTCGGCATATCACCTGTGTTTGTGTCTTTGTGTGTTTGTGTGTGTGTGTTTGTGTGTGTGTGTTTGTGTGTGTGTGTGTGTGTGTGTGTGTGTGTGTGTGTGTGTGTGTGTACCATTTATGTACAGGTGTGTGTTGCCGGGGGCGCGGTACTCTGTATTTAGCATAAATTGTAATTTAGAGCACTTCCTAGCATTCGCTTTCTGTTACTTGTGTCAGTTTTACTGAAAGTGTCATTCGAATGTGTTTTGTTGTGCTTGCGTCGACATTTCGATTTATTTGTATTCAGAAGCGCAGTTCCTTAACTCTATCAAAACATGCCAAAGAGAATTCGTTCTACTCGTCGAGTGACTCTGAAGACGAAGACGAACCCAGGAAGTTTCACGTGGAGATCAAGCCGGTCCAGCCCAACAATGGGAACCACCAGTCACGGGCCTCGATAGATGAGCTGAAGGCTTCTATTGTGAACATCACGCTGTCCCCCTCCGCATCGGTACGTACATCAACGGTAGCGCTTCTTTTACACTGGGCGTAGGGATTTTCACACTTCCTCAGAAGGAGGGTCCGTCCTTATCACCGGCGCTGGAATATTGTGGGGTCATGGCGAACGAGCTTTAGAAACATACAAGAATCTGCTGACGGGGGGCTTGCAGTGATTGCTCGCCGTCAGTTCGAATCAGACCAGCTATTGCGCCCACCGGATGGCGATTTTAACAGCTCATTTACATCGGAGGAGGAAGCGGCCCTCAGTTATCCTGCTCAGTGTAAACTGCGAATTAGCCTGTGTGTGTGCACGCTCTGTCTTTCATCTCGTTCTCTTTCTCCCCTTCTCTTTCTTATTCTGCTTCTCCCCCTCTTTCTCTCTGTCTCTTTCCCCTGTCTCTCTCTCTCTCTCCCTCTCCCTCCCTCCCTCCCTCTCTGCTTAGGAGCCACCAGAGAAATCCTGTCACGTGAAAGCACAAACACACACTTCAATGCGTGCTTCGCCATCATTCCACGCACACACGCACACACACACACACACACACACACACACACACACACACACACACACACACACACCACATCTCAGACTCATCAATAATTGATGTCTGCTCGTCTGGGCCAATGCCTGTGGACTCCACATCAACCTGTCCCTCCATTACAGATTACATCTCCTCTCTGGCCATAGCCATATCAAGTTTTTGTCCTGGGTCAGGTTTTTTTTTGTCTTCACCCCCATCGGTTATTGAGAAGAAACACTAGGGGGCAATAGCAGATCAATATTCCTATCTAACGAGATGAGTGGACCAAGACTAATATTTGATCCCTTTTCACGAAAAGTATTATTAGCACTTAAACACGTTTCAAGATAGTTATGCATTGAGACAGCTCCCTCAGCTGTGGGTAGCATTCTGCGTGCACAGTGATGCACTGTAGTGTCACAGTAACCTTGAATAAAAGTAAAACCTTTGGGTTCCCACGAGACCTTGAACTTTGACTTATAAACCCTGTGCCTGTCCATTCAGTTTACAGAACCTTTTCACTTCCATTATATGTAAATGGCATCGGTGGTTAATAATCATTTATAATAAAAATAAAAAACACACACACACACACAGTGAGTTCCTCCGTTTCAGGTCTCACCGTAGCGATCTGAATGTTTGAAGCGGCATATTTAAACGGCTCATCTGGTTTCCATTGGTTTGATTGCCCTGGTGGATTTGTGGCTGACAGTGACTGTTGTGCAGAATGTATTAAAGAAACTACAAACTCGTGCACAACGGATGAGCTGTTGCTCACTGCAGTTCAGGGGCCCATATGTATAAAAAACATCTCAGACTAGGACTGCTGATCTAGGATCAGGTTTCCCCTGTCTATACTCTAACCTTGTCCATTATGAGCTAAAAGGCTAAATTGATCCTAGATCAGCACACTACTCTGAGATGCTTTATACATACAGGTCCTGGTCTTTTAGATAAGCTTGCCATTGGATTGCTAGCCTTTCCCCTCCTATTGTTTCACCTGGGTGCCAAATGGGGCATGAGAGGTGTTTGGTTTTCAATTGCTTAAAAAGCCATTTGTTTGTCATCACGTTGTTGAGGAGAATTTTGTCCTTTACATCTGTGGAGTTCCCAGGTGTCACATCATTATTGTTTTAATTTTTTAATCAATTTTCCTTTTCCCCCTTATCTTTTGGCATTGCATTGGTTCAGGTCTTTTGCATAAACTCGTGCCTGAAACAAACAAAAGACAAATCTGAATAAAGTTTGGCAAATGCGTAAAGTTGGATAAGGTTTGCCTCTGCCACATGCTGCTAACATAAATTTGTCTCTATTGCTTCATAGCACCCCTAGGTTTACTGCATAACGGGCCCACCACCCTTTGCATCTTCTTCTTTGAACGATTTATTCGACGATAACTTTTTACTGTTTTTATCATACTTTTAACATACAGATTCTGTTCCCAATTGTATCTATGTTAAGCTCTAAGAGTTTAAAAGCTTGAAAAGTTATAAATAAAGTTGTTGTTATTATTATTATTATTATTATTATTATTATTTCGTAAATGTCACAGCAGTACCTGCTTTTCCTCAGGAGAGGAACAGCAATCAAATATTTCGATTTTGATTCTCACTCAGTGCATTTTGTTATTTTCAGTGTATATCATTAAATTCAGCCTTATTGATTTGTGAAAATGTTTGGTTTGGTTTTTCACCATCACATTCAAATTCCGTACTGTGGATACTGTCGTAACATGGCCATGCACATTGTGCGAATTCGGTCTTGGTGCGACTCCTCCGTTTGGGCCGATAGCCGCATTATTAATGTTTGAACTGCGTGTTTAGAATCGAAATAGTCAATGAAAGACCCTGTCTTTTGGGTGAAGGAGTAAAACACACCAATTGCCGTGAATGCAGCTCATTCCACCCTTCGGAATCCAACACCACCCAGAATCTGAGCCCATAGTCACGAAATCCCCGTTTGTGACGCAGAAGAAGGCCGATAAACGCTCTACCGCATACTCTCGGCGCAGCGGTATCATCTAATTTAGCGTTCGCCGTTCTGCATTGCGGCACACAAATTGATTACGCTGGATACATATGTTGTACGTAAAACGAAACAATCTGTTCCAGCTGTGTTTACATAGGGGCAATAGCTAATGTTTACACAATCGACGGGGCGCATCATCGCATAGACGTTTTATGGAAATTGTCGTAAAGCGAATTTCCATACCTCCGCTTCGCTGAGGCGGTTTTAACATGTAGCTAATGTTATGATCGTGTGGCTTGCTTAATTTCTTTATTACAAAGTATCGTTTTACAGAGTCTGCCTCCACAGATTCTGTTACAGTTTATTTGGTTTACTTTGCTTCAAGGCAGCTTGGTTTGGCCCATTTTGACCTCTGCTGGAAATTTTCTGTTTCCTGTCACTTGTTCACGTAATGCTTCTGTGTAGACTTTCAGTCATTTCAAAATGATGGGATGATATAGTTATGTATGCATACTGATTATTATTCAGTTATTATTATAAAAATACAAATAAATTGTTCTGGAACTATTTGTTTTAAACAAATGTTATTTTATTATGGATGAACTTGGACTTTGGTCACAGTGTTTATTTGATTTTTTTAACTAGTAACATATAGCCCATTTCCTGGAAAACATCTGACTTTGTTTTGTCAAAGTTGAACTTGCCAGTCAACTCAACGCAACTCTGCTCCCCCAGACAAATTTTAACTTTTCAAATATTTTTGCATCCAAAAAAAATGTAATGCCTTGTTGTTTCTTCTTGACTTTTACTTTCACCGTAATATATGGAATATTTGTTCACAACGGTTTTTTTCTTCTTTTTTTAGATTCCCCTCCAACTCCTTTAGCTTTCATGTTGACAGACATGTTGAGTGTTAAATGTTCTCAAGTTAAAAATGCAGATGATGACGAATGTTACATCATCTGGAGTAAATTATTGAAGACACACACACACACACACACACACACACACACACACACACACACACCCATCTTCAGACCTTTCCCCCAACTCCCTTATGTGGAATTCTTTATTAAAATAGCAGTGGAAGTGGAGTGTGTGGCCAGCATGCAGTAATTGAACCCATTTGCTTCTCAATGCCTGTGGGATCAACTATAGCTTTATAGGTCTCCAGTGGTTTAACGGTTTAACTGTATTTCCTATACTTTTTTTTGAGACGCTTTATTAAAATTGATGCGCAAAGTTTCCATCCAGCTCCACAGAAGTGCATTTCTCATGTGCTCCACTGGTGTCAGCGATGATTTAGAGGTCCATCTTTTCGAGTCATGAAAGTGCTTTCTGTGACTGTGATTGATCATTCTGCAGGGTTAAATATTGTGTTCTGTCCTGCTGCATTTTTCTCCCTAGGTTTAATGTCTGGTATGTATTTTTTTATTTTTCCAATAATTTATCGTCACTTTCTTTCCCTTTTTTTCCCTCAGAAGGAAAATGTCTCTCAACAGGGGATAGTTATATAGTTATAATAATGGCAGTTTTCACAATTTCCAAATAAGAATTGCCTGAAACTTATAACGTCAATTTTTTTGGCCCATTTTTTTCTTCTTGCTATTGCTTTAGAGACCTAGCCCGGTGGGTATTGTCGGGTATGTTTTTCAAAAGTCCACTAAGTAGGGCTAACATTTTTCTGCTGTTGTATTTTATCATTGTTGGGCAGTGGTGTGATGTAACCACAGTAAAAGGGGGTTCCTGCGCGTTCACCACTAATCTTAGTGAATCAAGCTCATGCTGCTGTGAATGTGACACCCAGTGATAAAAACTGAGGCCTACACAAGCTTTGAATTATAAATGCAGATTTGCCAGAAGCTCTTTTATGTCTGTACCACTGAAATGCGTCGTGTTCCAAGTGTCTTAGTCAGTCCACAGTTCGCGGTTGCCCTCGATGGTTTTATTCAAAATCTTACAAGTGTGTAGTTGACATTGTAACACCGTTACCTTCGAATGATCCTACTCTCTCTGAAGTCTTTGACTACAGGGTTCTGCCCATAACGGACCCCTTGTAAATGAACTTTTGGGGTTTTAAAAATAATAATAATGTTTTAACTCATTTGTATTTCTCTCTCTTCCGTTTTGTGGGTTGATTATTTTCTTCAGGATTCTCTGTGCTTCGTAACACGAAAGTTTCAGTTTTGTCAATATTTTTGTGTGGAACTTTGAGTGAATGTTTCATTTTGTTTGCAGGGTCAGATGAAGAGGAACACATCCAGTGAGTATTTCCTCTCCTTTGGTTTTTCCTTCCTGTGTCAGTTTGGATGTTTGAGGACCACAAAGTGTTGCAATTTTGACTTCTTAACTTACTTTTCTTGGCCCAGAGCATGAAGGGATTCTTGTTTATTTTTTCTGCAACCTTTCCAAAACTAACATATTTCAAGGAAAAAAATAGGAGTATTATTGTACATTTTTATTTGTATAGAACAGGGTTGTCCTTTCATGCTACACGTAAGATTAATAACCGAATTGCTTATTTTCCTTGCAATCATATTGAATGCTTTTCATCTGATTTTGTTTGCAGATATGTGCTTGCATTAATAGGTTTTATTGTATGTGTTGTGCATGTTGAAAATGGATAATTGAAACAGAATGCCAGAACCTTGAGCATGGGTTTGGAAACATTCGGGCTATTTGAACTGGGAAGTGAAACAAATGTGTAGGCAAGGAACACTTGATATTTTAAAAGCAAAAGCTTCAGGGATTGGTAGCATATTTTTGGATGTACTTTTTCTTTTTTTTGTTAGACTATACTTTTAGCATAGCATAACTCACACATATCATCAAAATCTTGTGTAATTTTAAGAGATGTGCGGTACCATACTGTACTGAAGCCATTTCAGAGTAGTGGATTTTCCATTAATATGGTGAAAAGATTTACCATTGCTTTAGCCGTATTTGACAGAATTTGACAGCTACCACACAATATTTCTCTGTATACTGCAAAGAGTTCATGAGTTACAGAAAATGTGTCTTTGTAGTAATATCACTATTTGAAGGTATGTTGTAGAGCAGGCCTATTCAACCCCAGGCCTGAAGGGCTGTCTGCAGGTCTTTGCTCCAACCACACACTACGCCACCTGACTTCACTATTTAGCTCACCTCCTGGACCAAGGAGATAAACTAATTAGTGAAATCAGGTGTAGTGCATGGTTGGATCAAATACCTGCAGACACTGTGGCCCCCAAGGCCTGGAATTGAATAGCCCTGTTGTGGAGTTTAGGAAAATTCAGTATCAATCTGAGAAGAAACCTGTGCTCAATATCTATTTCACATGACTCAGGGTTTTCAGGACTGTATTCACACGTGTCATTAGACGGTCAGTCGCAGGTTTCAGGTAAGTGCCTGTGCCTCAGTCAGTCCTACTGCCAACAGTGCTGGTGGCTGAGCCTCAGCTTTCTTGGAATGTTCTCCTGAAGCCATCTGCTGCTGCTGCTAACCAGTCTTCACCTGTGACATTAACACCAGGGCTGTGTTTCCATCTTTACAGTGTAATACAATAACCAGAAGTGCCACTGTGTTATACTATGACTGTACTGTAGCTTACACAGTGCCCCACACCACAGTCAGAAAGTCTTAACATTTTCTGTTGTCGATATAATTGGAATCTCATTGAGGTAACTCGTCAAACTTTTTGAGAGGATACAGTTCCTTTTGATGCAAAATTCAATGGACATTATATTTTGATTTATTAAAACTGCCTCACAAATTGGCTAGCATTGCACACATTTAAAATGAGTCTAGAATACAACCCAGTCCCAGAACCAATCAAATCAGCATTCACAGAATTATTCTGATTGGTTCCTTCCTGTGCAGCTGGCAAATGCAAACCAAATGCAAACCAGAGGAGTCGCTGTTGCATGATCAGGTGGGGAATATCCTGCCCAATTTCCCCCGCCCCCTCCCTGGGGGACCCTATGGGCAATTATGTGTTGCCCCGTGGGGCTCCCAACACTTACATTCATGACTGTGGAGTGGATCACCAGCCCGCTGCTATGCCACCTAAGGGTCCCATATAATATAATATACAATATAGCCTTTTAACAAACCTGCCATTCAGCACTGCACTGTGTCTGAGCTGTGATTACAGCTGGCTTATCAGACTTTTTATAGACCGTAGAAACACTGATATCCGGGTCAGTTTACCCATTATCAGGTCAAATTAATTCATAGATTAGGGTTACTTTTAATATAGTGCTTATAATGAATGGATCATATTAGTATAAAGGAATGATGATTGCCAGTTATAGATCTGAGCTGTAAGATTTATATGTTTTAGATGTTTACATTACTTTTTATATGTAGAATACTGTTCACCCCGAATGATAAATATTATTTTGTTTTGATTGTGTCTGGGTGTATTCCCTTATTTCATGTTTTTAAGATGATCTCTGTAAATTGAGTTGATGAAATCAAAAATTAGTTAAAAAAATTATATATATAAAAATAAATTACAGTATCATGTAAAAACGAATGAAATAATGAAAGCATTCTCAACTCAAACTTCAGTTTGGACACTGAACGTGGTTTCCGAAGATGGACGGCAAAATACGCAATTCCCATGATTTTTTTACACCCCCTAAGTCATGGCAGGTTTTCCAGGCACCAGCTGTTCTTTATGTGGCCTCGCCAGCTCTAAAATCCCCAATGGCCTGACACCTTAAATATATTACAACGGAATGGCCTGTTGCACTAATGAGTTTTCATATTATTTTATGAAAACCTTCATATCTGATCTGGAAAAGGCAGATGGGAGCATGTCGTTCGATGCCCGTGCAGCCACACTCGCACAGAGGAAAGCATCTTGCTGTTGGCAGCCTCTGGAACCTTTTTTTCTTTCTTCTTTCCTTATTTTTCCTCCCCCAGTTTTCAAACACGCTACTGTCTGAAAGCTGGGTCTCATGCAATGGAACTGTCATGTGACCGATACTAACCTTTCCATTGGTGTAACCACTAAAACAATGTGTCCTTGTGAGTACCTGCAAATGGCACGAGTGTACAGATACACAAGTGCGGTTCTGCAGTTTGTGCTCCCCTCAGATTTGAGCTGTATTAAACTCTAGGTTTTAGAGAACCACTATATGTAAAGCCCTATTAGAGACGAGATGTTAGAGACATAGTTGTTGCCACAATTTTTAATTCCATAGAGTAATATATAGTAATGATTATAATTATAATAGTGGATTGCATTTATACAATCTCAAAGTGCTTCAGAGAGAAGGGGAGAAATGTCAGGTCAAGTTAAAAAGTCACATTACCAAGGTAGAATATTCATTTAAAATCTTTAACTTGTACAAATTGATTTATTTTGTTGTCATTAAATTGGGTTTTACGTCCTCCTTGAAACAGGTGATGAACTCATGAGGTCCAGGCAACAATCGGCTTATAACGAGTAAGTATTGAAAGGTCACTGGCTAAACACTCTCGGCATGTGCAATGTCCTAGTTCAAAACACAAGCAGTTTGTTATGTTGTAGTACAAAGACTCCATTAGCGTTATACAGGTAACTGCCAAAATAAAGGCAATTACTTGAGTAATTGAAGGCCCTCCCTGCCCCCCCACGGGTGAAGGTAACTTTATTTTGGCAGTTACCTTCATTTACATTTATTGAGTAAATAGGCTGATTGTCAACCCACCCATGAAGTTTATTCCTGAGCTAATGATGTACTGTCTGTCCTGGCATTTTAAGCTGTTGCCAGTAATATTTCCCTCTGCGCATTCATCTGTTACTGTTAAAGTCATATTTCCAGCACAGAATTTTGAGCTTTAAAACTATATTGACGGTGCAAGTCCGCTGTTGAATCTTGTGTTTACATTACATTATCAGAATGGAATAATGGAGAAAGGCAGTCAAGCATTTTATTATTATTAATTAATTATGGAATTATTCAGTGAAATTGTGTCCTGATCAAAAACTTTTAGTCCAGTTTCCAGCTGTTTTTCTTCAAGCGGAAAATGAATGCATCCAATTATTTGTACATCCATGCAAGTTTTAAGGGGTTCATTGTGGTCAGCAGAAATTTTGACTGAAGGCAAACCATATGTTGTCCTGTTTTTATAAAAATCTCAGATTGTTAAACTCAAGTTGATGGACACCCAACCAATAGATTTTGATTATTATGTAATAATATGAGCATTTAATGACTGACTGACTCACTCACTCAGTGGCTCACTGACTGACTGACTGGATGACTGTCACTCACTCACTCACTCACTCACTCAATCACTGACTGGCTGACTGACTGACTGACTGACTGACTGACTGACTGGATGACTGTCACTCACTCACTCACTCACTCACTGGCTCACTGACTGGCTCACTGACTGACTGACTGACTGACTGACTGACTGACTGACTGACTGACTGACTGGCTCACTCGGTAAGCTACTGGCTCACTCGCCCACTCACTCACTCACTCACTCACTGGCTGACTGGCTGACTGACTGACTGGCTGGCTGACTGATTCAGTCACTCACTGACTGGTTCACTCTCTGTTGTCTCTACAGCAGCAGGCTGGCCAATAATGACCTCCTCTCCCTGGACCCCTTTGCTCCTCCCCTGGCGGGATCCTCTTCCTCTGTGTCCTCATCCGCAGGTAACCCCCCCCCCCCACACAGACGCACACACACACACACACACACACACACACAGGATCCCGTTCCTCCATTATTCATTATTCACATTATTCATTACACATATCAGATGGAGAAGGGTCTGGGCTTTTTCAGTTCACTACTGTTGTCTTTACAAAGCATAACACACTTGAACCCTTGAGGAGGAAAATATTTCCAGTTCATCTGGGCAATAACAGGAGCAATGCCAGTGAAGTCCGTTGTGACACCACAGGGCACTGCCAAACGATGATCGTCTTGTAGTAGTTTTCATGATCACTTCTGCAAATTGTAGACGACCTTACCGAAAATGCATTAAAACGCATTATTCATAATTGTTCATTGGTATAAGCATTCACAAACAAAACCTCAGCATCTTCCAATAATAATCAATACACATTAAAAATGTGCTATGTTAAGGGCAGGGTCATTTTTGCTCGTTTCATTGCTATATTTGTAGTTTTATTTGTATTTGTATTTGTATATAAACTGCTTTTATGCATTTTGTCTTGACTTTGAACCTTTTTGGGGAAGTAATGCCATTTTGATTTAGCTATGCATTTGCCAATGAAAATGATTTTCATAAAAATGCAGTTAAAAGAGAAACCTGAACTTTATAAAACCCTTTGTCAGGCTGTGAAAAATGTCCACTTTTTTTTTTTTTTTTTTTTTGGTCTTCCCTGACACATAAACAGCACAGCAGTAAATCAAGACCATTCCACCCACACATTTTGCCTTTGTTACTCTCCACTCCCATGATGAACCAATAGGCCCGCATGCCTCTCCTCCCTACCTTCCCAGCCACTTCACTTACAAAGCAGGCTTAGCCACTTTTTCTTTGGGGTCAAAACAGATGGAGCTGTTGAACCTGACAATCGTAGTGAACTGAACGCCCTACTTTTGGGAATAGAAGAAGAAAGCCAATCTATTGCATTTCAGTTTGTCACTAACTGTGTAAGTCATTGCAAGGCTGTTGCAAACCATAATGCGCTGTGAGTTTTACTCTTTCCATCCACGTGTGTATGTGTGTGTTTGAAGTTTGTGTGTGTTTGATAAATGTCTGCTTCAAATTAACAATGATTTGCTGGGGGCAATGACTTGTATTTGCATCCGTTCATGGTATGTTTTTCTTTTACATATCCATTCATTGTTCATTCATGCAAAAAATATTTTTAATCGCCTCTGTGTAAATCCCCTAAATTTGAATCCTTTGAAAATTCTTGCAGTTGTATTTAGTATGCATTTGGCTGTCTTCAGATGTGAGTACCATAGAGTGTAGGTGTGTGATTGTGTGCATTCATTTATTATTTGTATTTCTTTACATTTATTTTGTTCATTTGTCCTCTGGTTTCGCTATAAAACACCAAACGCTTATTTAGCATTTAGCGGGAGTGGATTCTCACGGATTGCCATATGACATCACCGGTTAAGGAGAATTATGTTGGCAGTGACCCTTACTAGGCCTAATCTTAATCCATAGATAATTGGCACCTTATTTAGTCACAAAGGCTACACATAATGCCACTGACACGTATATTTGGTCAAATGGTCAAACGCCCCCTGGCTTTAGCCACCTTTATGTAAAAGATGAGAACTTATAGTGATGAAAAACTATTGGCAAGTACATGCTAAGAGTACATGTTACATGGACAGAGTGCATTTGGGAAAAACCTGTGTAATTCTGTAAACAATGATGACAATGCTGATTTAAATTGGAAACACGCATTGGAGCATGCATACCAAGTTGCCAATAGTAATTTTCTTAACAGGAGATTTTCCATGTGAAAGAGGAATCTTTATACTCTGTTGGTGTGTTTGCTGTGCCCCTGTATCTCACTTGTTGTACCTTTTCTATACGAGAGAGATACTAACTTTCTCCCTCCCTCCTTTTGACTACAATCCTCAGAAATTGCTTCCCTTTTCCAATCAATGTTCCTTCCTTCTCTACAAACAAATGAACTTGAAGTTTTTGCCACTAGTGAAACAGGTAAATTATTGTAAACCAAAGACATTTGGATTGGAACTAACATTACTCACAAATGCCATTAGTCAATTTTAATCGAACAAGCATTTTTCTTTTTTTCTTTTGTTTAATCTTTCTTTTTTTCTTATAATTTTACTGTTGCCCCCAGTATTATACTTTGAGTGTGAAATGTATTATTATCTAAATCTATTTAACCTGTGATGGCTCTGTTTTCTGTGAATAAAGATGGTGCTGCATAGAATATCTCTTTGGGGAAGAAATGTTGCAAAAATAACTAAAATAAAATAATATTTGCTGAAACAAAACAAAAACTGCTGCAAATAAGAAAAGTTGTTGCTTAAATTGTAAGAACTAACATGAAAACATGAAAGAAGTGACAGAAAACTTTTTCCTTTGAAAAAGTTTACTACTTTTTCCAAAAATATATTTTGGAGGGTTCAACGCAACAATTTATAAATATATATTATTTACTGTGTAGAATTTTTGTTTACCGTTCCAACTTTTTTGTTTACTGTAGCAACTCATGTTTGCTGGGACAATTGTTTGGCACAATTTTATTTCTGTGTGTAGTTTCTGGGTTTTTTTGTTTTGTTTTTGCAGCACAGATTTTCAGAATAACATCTTTTGCGTATACATTTTTTCCAGTTTTACATTTTCAGTATACTTTTTGTGACTAAAAGTTAGAGGGGGAAAAAACAACTAATGTAACTTGCTATATCACATTTACTCCAAGGCATTATATTCAAATGAATTCCTTATTATATATTTCTCAAGTTTTGACAAAATAATTGGACTTTACACATTTTAAATCTTTGCAGAGTGGTCGGTTTTCCTGTGTGCCTTTTGCGTTTCTGCTGCTTGTTTTTGTGCTGAAAGGGGGCTCTGAGCAAGGGTAAATCCGTTCTTAAAGCCCCTCCCTGAGTCCTCATCCTTCAGTGGGCTAAAGGGGCTGCAGGCAAGGTTACGGCCTAGAGTAGGGTTATTGTTGCTTTGTCAGTCTCGAGATTTCCTCTAGCTGCTATCTCCAGGCTATCACCAGACTCACATAGCAGCAATCACCATATTTTAAATGTAGCTAGCTTCCCTCCGATTTCGTCCCTTCCTTTTGGGAAGGATAGCCGATGTGGGTGGGATTTGATCTGAATTTGAGGGCCAATGAGCTCGCATTGTAGCCTGACATTGGAAAACCATGGGAGCATTTGTCCTGTGACTAGGGGTGTGACGATTCACCAATTTAATGGTTCGGTTAAAAAAAATATATCATAATTATGTAAAATAATAAATAACAGCAACACTTGTTTCTTTACAGGTGTGTTTTATTAAGTCAGCTACAATTAAGAACATGAATAACAACAAAGAACATAAGAACATTTACTAACATTTTTAAAGATAGATTAACTGCTTCACTTATATTTATTACTCCAGGAAAAATAGTTTGACTGATTATGCTGTACAAATGCTGGAATCTGTTATTTTCCACAATTGTATATCCATGACAATGGCCAATTGCCTTCATAATTCCTTGAGCACGGTCAGAGTTAGCAGGTAGTTTCATTCAGAATCGGGAAGAGTTGCTGCAGTACTGTCAGTAGTGGATCTTCATTGTCTGGATTTAGTCGATTTGCCATTTTAGAGAAATTAAGCTACTTGCTTCTTGTTCACTAAATTAACTAACTTTTACCTCAGCTGCCAATTCGAGAGCAGCAAAAAAGCCCCACCCCAAAAAAACTGTTCAGATGTGCAAATCATGATCCGAGACCACAGACTCATGAATCGCAGTGTCTGTTTCAGAATCGTTACACCCCTACCTGTGACATCAAAACGACCAGGCCTAGGCCTCCCAACACACCGTTTTATATGAAAGGCTATTCTACTATACATTTAAATGGTTTGGCTTAAATCGCTAAATATCTTTTTTTAAGCTAACTAGCTTTGTTAATGCTGCCTAATAGTTTTTTTCCCTGCCTACACAAACTGTTAGCATGTTCAGTTAAATGGGCTTTGTCGTACACTGCAATCGGAATGCTCGTCTTTCTATAAGCAAACCGAAGCAGCGAAGTGTGGTGCTGGTGTTTCTGTGCTGTTCTCTGCCACTCTCTCTCTCCGTGACGTGATGGGTTTTTCACTCTGCGCCGGTCTGGCCTCTTCTCCTCGTCCCCTCCAGCCGAGGTGCTGGTGCACCAAGAGGGCTCCCCGTTCCCCGCCTCCTCGCCGGGGTTGCCCTGGAATTTGGTAGACGAGCCCCTCCTGGGTCTGAAGCCCCGCCCCCGCGCCGAGAGCGCACCGCCCACTCAGCCCGACGGCGGTAGCCAGCGCGCGGCGGCGGTAGCCAAGCCCACCCAGGACGGCGTGGACTTCTTCTCCTCCATCTCCTGGTCCCAGAGCCAGTGGATAGCCTTCAACAACGAGTTTGCACCGTGCAAACGGCCAAACGCCAGTCCCAGGGAACACCAAAGACCGCTGTCACTGCCGCCGGCCAAAGCCTTCAGATTCTTCTCGGACGACCCCAACGACCCTTACAATAGAGTCGCCTGCCGCGGCGGGCTGCTTGCGGACGATATCGCGAAGCCAGATGCTAGCCAAGCACACAACGGTAACCGGAGGCATGTCGCGTGTGGCCTGAGTGTGTTTTGAAATGGTTTGCTCTTTTCTTTTCTCCTTCATTTAGAGTCCTAAAACCCTAAGGTTTTTTTTTTTTGTTTTTTTTTTGGTTTTTCTCCCCAATTTTTATTTAATTTTTCCCCCCAGTGTGAGTGCTTGATGATATTCTTTAGTTTGGTTGTGGCTTGATTCCTTTAATAAAGTGAACTTTTGATTCCTGTGTATTTATTTAACTTTTTTTTTTTTAACGGCCATACTGTTAAATGCTTGGACTGTTGTAATGGGTTGGTCGTTTGGGAGTGTTTCATTTTTGTCATGCATTTTTTGGTTTGAGCGTGCATGTTTTGATGTTTTACATGCATTATTTTAGGTTTCAAAATGTGTCAGTTTTCATTTATTTTTGGTTATTTTGGTTAGATTTGTCCATAAAATGGTTGCATAGTTGTGCTGCATTGTGTTGTGTTGTGTTGAGGTGTCCTACACCAATTTGCTACAACTCAAATCAGATATTTTTACAGGTTGTAGTGACTCACACTGCTGTGAATTTGGCCCTCTGAGTGTTTTGTGTGTGTGAAGTGTGAAGTAGGGGTGCACAGTCCCTCTCATATTCTGACCAATCGCAATCTCCCCCCAGCAGTGCCTCTCCAGGCCAGACCCACCACCCCTCTGGCCGTCGGGACCATAGTGCCTCCACCCCGACCCTCCTCCCGACCAAAACTCCCCTCTGGCAAACTTGCGGGCATCAATGAAATCGTGAGTACGGTCTCAGGCCCCGCCCGAGAGCCCTAGTAATGAGCCAGCGTAATAAAGGCGTTACAATGCTGAAACGTCGTCGTCTTTGCATCTAGGTCCGACCCTTCAGCCCACCAAAGACGTCCAACGCCAGCCCTCCCCCCGCTGCTGCACCCCTGGCCCGGGCGGAGAGCTCCTCCTCTCTGTCCTCCACCGCCTCCCTGAGTGCCGGCAACACCCCCACAGTGGGTGAGTTCCATCGCCACGGGAACACCCCAGTGACCCCGCCCACCCCTCCGCACGTCACGCCGGCCCTCACTGTTGGCGGGGAAACCTCACTTCTGTGGTTTATTTCTTCCTCCTTTTTGCTCCTCCTTTCCTGACAGTTTGACAGAAGACCGCATCGCTCATCAGCGTTTGTACATTCGCTGGAGTCAAGTCAGAACCCAGAGCCAGCCACCACTAATTACAAACTGTGTCATGGTAACGGTTTAATTAGTTTGTACAGTTGAGTGCAGGTGCTAACGCAGCATAACCTACTATGTGTATTGGTTTTTGGATCAGCAGTTGATCGGGACCAAAGATGATCATGGAAGCTGTTATGTGTAGACTAGAGGTACATCAGTGCACACAGATAAAGAGAACATTTTAGAGCAGCCCAAAACATATAAACGAGACAAAACAATTGCTTACACCCCCGCTGTTCATGCCATACAAGTACCACCTACTTTCAAATGATGAAGCGTCCAAAACACTAAGCAAAAGCATCTATCCTCTTTTGAAAAAATGCAAATATGCTGTTCTCCCTTGCTACACATGCCATACTTTTTAGGGACTGTTGGGTTGTCACAATCCCAGATATTCGACCACAACTAAGAAACCGACTTTGACCTTTTTGATGCCAGAAATGCATTTGTATTTATGAGTTGAATTTTCAGGACTACAGCTATACAGTGCAGTGTTTCCTTTAGGTTTGCCACACCTGCAGTTGAGGGAGCTACGCCTATTCAGCTGGTACATTTAGCAGTATTTGGACTTTGGGCTCGTGTTTGCCTGCTATTTGCAGATCCGAAGCATACCCAACTATTTTTCCACCCTTGTGAGAACAGCAGTGATTCCACATTTAACAGTACAAAAATATGAACTCATCTACTGAACAAAAGTAGGCAGTTGCTAATCAGACACATCGCAAAAATCTTTGCCTGTGTGGAGGACAAGTTACCATTAGATCATCTTTGCAAACCTCTCACATGGCATTATGCAGCATGTCCCATAAGCAAAAACCCTCACCAACACCTGTCATGTGACCACAATACATTTCGGTACAACAGGCACAGGCAAGGCTAAGATTGACTCAACACTTTTCAGCCTGTGAACACAGACAGTTGAAAAACAGTTGAAAGTTGTTTGCGATATTGATTAGCAGGGAATGCTGTTCAATAGTGGTGGCTGTATAGTGCAGTTGCAAAGAACTAGGCTTGAAACTAAGAGGTTGCCGGTTCAAATCCCAGGTGCGGCACTGCCAATGTAACCTTCGAGGAAGGTACTTTAGTTAGTAGTGGATAAGGGCATCTGCCATGCAAATTAACAATAATGAATAATGATTCATTCATTATATTAATTTGCCATGCTGGGAGAGAACCATTACATGAAAGATCTGAATGTAGAGAATATCCATATGAATAATATCAAGCCTTTACATCTTGGTATTTTCTTACCTCTGCTAATGCGTGAGGCATGGATTGGCACCTGGTTTGAACACTGCACAGAGTGATATCAGCTGCCACAGCATTGCGGCTTGGGTGGTGTGCCTGTTTACTCCCCCCCCCCCCTCATCTCATCTTCATATGTGTTGTGGGCTCTCTCTCTTTTCGTTTGGCTTTTGTGTCAATGTCAAAGATGAGGATGCATACGTTGGGAAACTGCCCACCTTCGAAAAACGCAGCGACACTCCCGCAGGTACAGTAAGAGCGGTGGACCCCCCTCCCCTCCTTGCACCTTACTAACGCTGCTGAATCTGCCTGCTTTGCCTCGCCTCGCCTCGCCTCGCTTGGCCTCAACACTAAACTCTTTCTCCTTAAGCCTCTCCAACAGAAGACTGTTTAAGGGCCTGGAAAAACATCTGTTTCTCTGCCGTATGTTATAAGGAATCAGCAGCGAGCAGCGTGACACCAGTGGGGCTGTGTTTATTTATTTATTTCAGCGGTAACGGGTCACATTTTCCCCCGTGCTGACGGTGGAGCAGTCTCTAATGACGTCTTCACGCTATCAAGACGAGAGGGGGAAACCAGCGCCTTTGCAGTTAAAAACGGCAGAGGCTTCATCTGTCTGTCTGTATATCCCCCTGACTTACGAGCGTCTCATTTAAGTGAATGTGGCAGTCGGAGTCACGATAATTACAATGCCGCTCGCGTTTGGGTGAGGTTTTGGGACACTCAAGATCCAAACCGATCTCTGATTAATCAACGAGTCAAGCAATGCGCAATCCACATCAGACAAATTTGAATGTTTACGAAATCCCATTTCTCAAAATGGAAGGAAGTCCGTGAAATTAAAGGACATGAAATATGAAATGTATCCTGCGTTCTAAATTCGTTCTTTCTCCATTTCATCAAAATGATGTAGACGTACAGCACTGCGAGACGATTGAATAAAATCAACTTTGACCACATTAGAAAATTTTACGCGCACACCAACCGCAAAAGATCCATTCCTTTCAAATTAATTTCTTATATGACGGTTCTTCTACAGTTCTACTCCTCTGTATTGACCTGTTTGATGTCATTGAATAACAGTTTTACTCTTCTTTGCTGTATCTAATAAATGCAGTTTGTTGCATGACAATACTGGGATATGTCTTGTGTGTACTTTGATTCTAATTTTGTAACTGCCTTTTGATTCAGTTAACATGTTTCTGCTATCTTCAGTGTGCTGTGTATTACTGGCTTCTACCTCCTTAAAAATAAGACCATTCAGTTATTGTTTTTACTAGGTATCGAACAGGTTCACAAAACAGGACCACAAAAAGAGACAAATTCCTGTTTGACACATCCACGGAAGGTTACAACAGATGACTTCCAAAATAAAGGCCTGGCCCTTCTCTTTCCAACAAGCCACCCACCTGGCTGGCACTCTCTTAGCCCGGGCCAGGGGCGTTTGAGTGCCCCCGTGTTACCAAAGTGTTGCCTTTATTTTGGCAGTTGCCTGTATGTTGTTCAGTAATGAAACAGTTCAATCATAAATCAATACATTGTAAAATTCCTTCTGAATGTACTTGCAAGTATCAACTCATTAGCGCAGCCATCAAAACCTTTGTCACAAATGACTATTACCAAAAATGTGGTACCACAGAGCGCCTCAGAATGCCAGCGACTCATAAACACTGCTCACAGCAGTTATCCAGGGGCCGTAAATCCAGCCTTATTTCTGAGAGCCGCCTCCGTTTTCTCTCCCGTAGGCACGTCGCGCGGGCCCAGTCCGGTCACCCTGGGCTCCCAGGACTCCTTGCCCATCGCGGTGGCCTTCACGGAATCGGTCAACGCCTACTTCAAAGGCGCAGATCCTACAAAGTGAGTATCACAGCCACCTGTGCTTCCTCCAATGTGGGGAGAGTAACCCGTGAATGAGAAATTTCAAGTCAGTGATGGGAGAATGAGGTATCATGACACCGAAAATGAGTGGCGCTACAATTAGCTGTCAATCACTGACTCGTTTGAACCGATCAAAAGGGTTTCTTTGCTCTTCACAACAAATCACAATGTCCGCGCTGCGTCTGGGACACATTACGCCGCTGCGAGCGGCACGTGGAAAGTTTGACTTCATTCCCTCGACACCATTCTTTCAAAACGCATAATCCGCACTGGGAAATGATAAGTGCGGGCAGCAAAAACATACATGCTTTTATTGGTTAATTGCTGCTGTGCAAAAAGGTTACGTTTAAGAGGATTACAGAATGGAATATTTTATAGCAACACATTTGAAGCGGAGGGCTGGATAACATGATTGTACAAGCAGTTACATGCATTTTACACACACACTCTCTTGCTGTCTCTCTCTCTCTCTCTCTCTCTCTCTCTCTCTCTCTCTCTCTCTCTCTCTCTCTCTCTCTCTCTCTCTCTATCTCTATCTCTATCTCTCTCTCTCTGTGTGTGTGTGTGTGTGTGTATATATATGTGTGTATCTTATTCATCTATTTATAAAGTTTGACTGGTAGTTTTCCTGCAAATTAATTTAAAAAAACATAAGGCTACTGGAAAAAGCAGTCATAAAGAAGGCATACAAATATTCACCCCCTTTGGCATTTTTCACATTTTATGAATAATGGAATCTTTCACATTTCTTATTTCATGGAATCAGAATGGATTTAATTGGGATTTCAGCAGTCATTTCTTGCCACTGATCAACACAAAATACTCTATAATGTCAAATAAAACTCAAAAGCTTTTTCATTTGCAAATAAAAACACCCCCTTGACTTAATATTTGGTAGAAGCACCTTTAGCTGCAATTGCAGCTGTGAGTATATTAGGGTAAGTCTCTACCAGCTTTGCACATCTGGACATTGTGATTTTTGCCCATTCTTCTTTCCAAAATTGCTTGAGCTCCATCAGGTTGTATGGGGACCGTTAGTGAACACCAATTTTCAAATCTTTTACAGATTTTCAATGGAACTGAGGTCTGGGCTTTACACCACTCCAATGTGGCTTTTCTAAAGTTTTCCAATGTTCTATGCTTTGGGTCATTGTCCTGCTGGGATCTAAATCTTCTCCCAAGTCCACGGCTCAGCAGGGTCCATCTCAAAGGAGGTGTTCGCCCGCCCTCGTCACTGCCGATCCCAGGGTAGTGGCTAGTCCCGTAGTTGCAGGCGGACGGCCTGCTCTAGGCAAATTCACAGTTGTGCCTTATTCTTCCATTTCTTTATGATGGATTTAATGTTGGGGATATTCAAAGTCTCTTTGAAATCATCGTATATCTTTCCCCTGATTGGTGCTTTTGAAGGACCTTTTCTTGGTCTTCATGATTAAGCTCTTGTTTGGAAATGCACTAACCAACTGTGGGACCTCTCACAGACAAGTGTACTTAATTTGAAATCATTTAAAACACCTTCATTGTACACAGGTTTAATTATATAATCTGTGAAGACAATTGATTGCACCAGAGTTTATTTAGGTGTGTCTTTGCAAAAGGGGTGAATACTTATGGAATCAATTCTTGTCTGTTTTTATTTGTAATTAATTAAGAAAAAGCTTTAGAGTTTTTTAAATTTTTATTATTTGGCATTACAGAGTATTTTGTGCTGAGGGGTGACAACAAATCCAAATTAAATCCATTTCCATTCCATGAAGGTCCAAAGGGGTGAATACATTTTATACCCAGTGTAAATCATTGAATAATGTTTCAGCCAGGTTAAAAAGGTCAAATTACATCCCTCCCTGGCCGTTCTCCTGGAACAGCACATTACTCTGTACTTTAATTGTAGAGGGAGCACTACAGGAGTTGTTTTCTGTTCTGAAACAGGTTTTGGGGAATATTTGCATTTGAGTTTTAGATGGTTGTACATTTTGTTTGGGTGATTTTGACCGTGTTGTTTAGCTACTGTTTCTTCTCCCCAGGTGCATTGTTAAGATCACTGGCGACATGACGCTGTCATTCCCCAGCGGCATCATCAAGATCTTCACCAGCAACCCATCTCCTGCTGTCCTGAGCTTCCGGCTAAACAACACCACCAAGCTGGAGCAGATCCTGCCCAACCAGCAGATCCTCTACAGGTCCGGGTCACACATGGGTTGCCAAATTGGAGGTTTTATCCCCAAATCTAGGGGTTTGTGAAAAAAAAGTTTAAGTGTAAATATTTATGCAAAGCTACATATCCCTCGACAGAAGGGGTACCTGTGTTGTATGATATTTACACAGCCATCGTCCTAAGAGGGTTTCCATGAGTGGAAATGTTTCCGCCCAAGGTCTGGCAGCACCTGGGGACCCCACAGACATAACCTGTGTGAGGCGCCCTTGAAAGAAACGTCACATCCAAGCCATTTCCTCCTCAATCCTTCCCACATCTGTTCAGAGTGGAGGAGCGTTTCACTAAACCACATCCACTGCGACGGGAGGATGCCACCCCACGCCATGCTTTTGTTTCAGCTTAAGAAGCCCTCTGCCTCATAAAACCTCTATCTACAGCTCAGCAACACCGGCCCTGTGTTAAGACTAATCTTATGGCTAGATTACCATACATATTTTTCATCAGACGGTGCGCGGAAGGCAACATGGAAGGGGTGTCTGAATGTAGCTCTTTGTTTTCTGAGAGTGCTTCAGTGGATAGTTTTTTGAAGTTTGAGACACATAATGCTTGCAGAAGCTCTCTTTGAAGTGAATTCCCTTCCGAAGGAGGTTTTACATCTTCTCAGCTGGTTTCCCCTAGGCAGATCAGGCTCTGCATGGCATGTCTAATTCAATCAATGGGACTTAAGATTTAATAGGTGGGTGGCAGAAAAAGGGTAATTCTTTCCGTGCTAAGCGAGCTACTTGCAGCCGGGAGAGTGCTGAATGAGAGTGAATAAAAATTCTTCCCTTTGTGTGAGGTTATGTGTACCGTTTGTTTGTTTGTTTGTTTGTTTGTTTGTTGTGTGTGTGTGTGTGTGTGTGTGTGTGTGTGTGTGTGTGTATACTGTTGGCATGTGTGTACTGTTTGTTTGTGTGTGTTGTGTGTGTGTGTGTGTGTGTGTATGTGTGGGGGAGGAGCATCATAGCTCCTTCATTATATATGTTAAGTGACAAACATGGGGATTCAGATATCCTGCGCTTGAATCCTTTTGGATAATGTGCACGTTTCCTTTTGGATTGAAATACAGTACTTTCACGTGTTGGTGTCTCGGTGTGTGTTTGTGTGTATGTCTTATATCCAGTGATCCCTCACAAAGTGACTCTGGCACTAAAGACTTCTGGATGAACATGCAAGCTCTCACGGCCTACCTCAGGAAAGCATCTGAGCAGAACCCTGCTGCCTCTTACTACAATGTGGACATCTTGAAATACCAGGTCAGTCCAGGGTGACCACCACACATCTGGGAACACATGTCTCAGTTTACCTTGAATCTCTTCTGGGACTGTGTCATAATATAACATTGGTTCTTAAGATAATGTTGGCTACTAGCAGACAGTATAGTTAGCTAGCTAGTTAACTGGCTAGTGTACTTGTTGGCTAGCTAGCTAGCTAGCGCTACTCTGCTGGGTTGAACCATGAAAAATATATAATGAATGATTTAACAATTTCTAATAGATATCTACAGAAAAAATCGATTGATTTTAAACTACCAAAGCTAGCTGGCTAGCTAGATAACCCTTTCAGTATATTGCACAAATGCCAAAGTGAGCACAACTTAAATAGAATAAAGGACATTAGCTAGATCTTTAGCTTGGGACCGCTGTAGCTAGCTATCTTCACAGCATTCACTTGCCACCATTTGACTGGTTTATAGGTCAGTGCTTTTCATCATTGCTTGTCTCAGATGAAAAAAAAACAGTGTTCAGGCAGAGCATTTAATTTCAAAATAATTTATGGCACACAAACATCAATACAACATTTCACTTTTCAATTACAAGGAGCTAGATAATTGGCACTTCCTTGATAAGTGTTCTCAGTCTTCATTCATTTCCAACACAGCTGTGTGGAGTACATTTGCATTTTCAGTGAACCATATTCAGAATATTTTTGCATTGGTGCTTTTGGGAAGATCTCCTTTTAAAGAGTGGCGTGAGGGGAACTCGGTCAGTTCTTGGTGGGTGTACAGGTCTGTGTTGGTCAGCGTTTGACCAGTGCGGCCGTGTGCAGGTCTCCTCGAACGGGATCCAGTCCACTCCGCTCAACCTGGCCGTGTACTGGAAGTGCACCCCCACCACCACGGACCTACGGGTGGACTACCGATACAACCCAGATTCCATGGTGACCCCGGGACCCCTTGCCAACGTGCAGGTCCTGGTGCCCGTGGACGGAGGGGTGACCAACATGCAGTCTCTACCCGCCGCCATCTGGTACGCATGTCACCGAACCGCCTTGAACCCATCCCATCTGCATCAGCGTAGGCTAAGAAACATACGCTACCCTTTTTTCTTCTTTTAGGATTGTAGAACTTTATTTACCATCTACAGATAACTGCCAAAATAAAGGCAACACTTGAGTAAATGAAGGATCCTTTAAACGGCTGCAGTACCCCAAGTGTCCATCAGGTGGTGCCACAACTGGTAGTGGCAGATAGGCTCTGCCCTCTCCTTTCTAACGAGCCCTGCCCCCCCCACCTTCCTGTTGGGCCTGGTCGAGGGCCGTTTGACTGTCCCCCCCCCAGTTACCAAAGTGTTGTCTTTATTTTGGCAGTTACCTGTACATCAGCATAGGCTAAAAGACCAACCTTTTTTTGTACTTTTACATTTTGACACCCAACCCCATACAGACGCTCAACAACATACAGCATTATAACGTCTATGGTTCGGCCACACATCCAACAAAACATTTAACAGCCAAGCACCGCACCAGAAGGTTAAACTAAACATTAAATAATGAAACAACATTCTACATTCACCACAATACAGCACAATCATTTTTTATTCTAGCAGGTGATCTGTATTTAACCTGGCATGCTTTTTAATCACACAATGCACTCAAACAAGATCAGGACAGTTAGTGGTTCTGCCTCAGCTGTTTGAAGCTTCAGAGCCTCAGCTGTACAATAACGTTTTCTACTCTTGAGAGCCCAGTGAGCTGGTGTACCAGGTAAATCTATATGACAACAAACACATTATTATTATATTACAATGTTATGCCAAATGTACTGGGTCACTGATTCATGATTATTTGCTTATTAAATGTTTGTCAGGTTTATGTTTGTTAGAAACCACGTGAATTGTGGAGGGTATTGGTTAAATCAGTAACAGAGAGAAACCTCATTCATGCTTTTTTGACTGTCATAGAGGAGGGAAGGCTGTTAATCATTGTTGACCTGCAGAGTAAATTACGATGTGATGAAATGGCACTGTTGCTGATTTCATTCAGATGTGTGCTGAGCTGGGTAACACTAATGTTTCTGTATGTATGTGCATTTTCAAATAGGAACGCAGACCAGAACAAATCCTTATGGAAGCTGAGTGATGTCTCTGAGAAGTCGGAGAACGAAGGTTTGTAATAAAAAAAAGTAAGAAAATGAAAGATTTCTACAGAAGATTTATTGCAGGACCTCTTAAACAGATTTGGTTGTATGCAGTCAGTGGACATACAACCCACATGCGGGTCAGTGACTTATATTAAGGACATATCTTACATTGTGTTGTGGCTTATTTTAGGAATATAATGCACTCCTATAGTGTAATGTAGCTGATTGACATTTATTTAGCAGGCTCCCTTAGCTTGACATTAGTCTTGTTTTCCAACTGTAATTTTACAATCCCTTTTTACTCAAACAATACCTGAAGAGCTTGGGATTTGAACAAACGGCTCTCAAACATCAGCTATATAAAATAAGTGCAGCTGGGTAAAATGTTTAGTTTAGAAGAACTTACAACAGGGCCAGGAACAAACTGGACATAGCTGATGCAAGAGTGCCCTTTGCACCGCATGCATCACACGCTGCTCGGTCATCAGAGTATACAGCCGTGCACAGTTAGGGGTAGGGTACTGGGCTTGTCACTAAGAGGTTACGGGTTTGATTCCCAGGTGGGGCACTGCCATTTCACCCTTGAGCAAAGGTACTTTACCTGAATTGTTTCAGTGAACATCCAGTTGTATAAATGGATTGTATGATAATAAAAAAAAAACAAGTGGCTCTGGATAAGAGCGTCTGCTAAATGCCTAAAGGTAAATGTGTGGGAGGGAGGAGCAGAGAGGTGGTGAGAGACGTGAAGTGTGTTTGTGTTCGGTCTCAGGTTCAGGATCCCTAAGGGCCAAATTTGAACTGTCAGATGGACCTAGCAACCCGGCCACAATCGCAGTGCAGTTTCTCAGCGAAGGGAGCACTCTCTCAGGAGTGGATCTGGAACTTGTCGGGACAGGCTACAGACTTTCCCTCACTAAAAAAAGGTTTGCCACAGGTAAGGCCTCAGTTTGTCACTTCTCGTAACCCACCTGATGAAATTTGAAACTTTTTGCAACCAGCTGACCTCGTTGTTTGTCAGCACCCTTGAGCTTCTGACTCGGCTATTGTCCCCTGTATAATTTAAGTTATGCTAAATGCTAAAATCCAGCATTTTTTTTTCTCCACCCTGGAAAAAAACAAAACAGAAAAGCAGTGTATTTTATTTCTCATATGATGTTGAATGTGCCAGTCACCCTGACAGCATAGATGGTCATGTTCATTAGTCAGAAATATTAATCAATATCCATGCACATGCTTCTCTCCATCTACTGTTGAATTTATGCCGCTGCTGTTGCTCTGTTTGTGCAGGTCGATACATGGCAGACTGCTGATGGTGCAGAGCGGTTTGTCCCACGAAGCACAATTTCACTATTGGAAGTGTCTTTTCAATATCTATGTCTGGTGTTTTTTTGTCCTATTTATGGAGGGTAGAAACAAATCTGAAGGGTTTCTTAATGTTTTTTTTTTTTTTTTTTTTTTTTCTTGACATTTTTTGAAACATCTTTGCATAAATTGAAATGCACCTTTTGGAAGAAATATTTTTACTACATGGAAATTAGCACTGAATTTTGAACACTGTTTAAGAAAAAAAAAAAAAAGATAATAAAAAAATGTGGGCTGTCAGGAACTTTAAATGAAAATTCTTTAACTTTGATTTATTCAGACTTTTATAAAGTCAAAAACCTTAGTCTTGTTTGATATGTATAGATAACAGTATGTGTAATACAAATATATGGGACTGCTAAAAATCAAAAAAAAAAAAACCTGCACTAACAATCTTTCCTGCCGTTTTTAGAATTGTTTGTTTTCTCTTATGTATATTCAGCTTTAGCTCTGCCAATTATGATGAATTTAGACAAATTTCTAAGGCTGGAATGAGAATTAACATATTAATGCATGCCTTCCTAAACTTTCCTCAGTGTTTAAATAGCATTATATTTACTAGGAAGGCACAAGGTTTAGTATGGCAGCCAAGTTTGGATCACACCATGTTGTTTTGTAAGGTTTCGTGTTTTTCCTCCTGCTCGTGTGCAATGACTCAAATATAAGCTGTCTTAAAACGAACGGACTCATAAGTGTGGCACAAGTAAATTCATGTCGCTCGGACGTGACTGTTGAAAACATTTTTACAGTCAACACATGACACCAGTGCCTCTTTTTTACTATAAAATGACCGTTAAGCGAAACGTGCCTCATTTTCTTTATCTGTTTTTTCATTTTTTTTCATTTTCTGATACTCTTTTGTATTTTGTAGCACAGCAAGAAAGCACAACATTTGTGCCTACCACCTTTTATACTATATTACTCGGATGTTGAAGGGAAATGCAGCTGACTTATTTCAATTTTAGACCGATGACCTTGTATCAGCATATGTCTTCCAAAACGATCAGTCATGGGAAAATTATCTGTTTCATAATGTCTTACCATTTATGCACACTATCAGTATCACCTTTTTCAATCTTAATTTCTTAATAGCAGTTTTGAAATTAAGCCACAAGGGACCTCCTGCAGGGGAAAAGAGTGCTAGCCCAACTTTTCCCATTACATTTAGGCATTATCAAGTTACATTTATTAGTATCACATTTTGTCAAGGCCAGAGTTTTCACTGACATCTTGGTTACGACCACAGCCTTGTCCACAGCCCCTCCTAACAAGCACCCTCCCCAGCACATGAGAGATTTTGTCCACTCTTGATTACAGGGGCATAAGTAACATCATAACGGACTAAAGATAGTTTGAGCTATTTACATTATAATTAAATACATTGCATTAAAATCTCTTCAGCTTAAAATGCACTAATATGAGAGAGCAGAGATAGTGTTGTATTATCTTGAGGAAATCCATCTTTCCCAAGCTGATACTGTATCTGCAATGAGATGCGTTGCTTTAAAAATGATGATGCTTACTTATTTTAATGTATTGTATAAATCTACAATCTTCTAAATTAAATTTGTTGACTTTGACACCCTTTTACGAAAGTAATTATTATTGCAATAATTATTATTCCAAAAACATGCTTTTGTGGAAGTAACAGTATTTAAGCATGGAAACACTTCATGAAACCAAATAAATAGGCAGTGTTTTCTCATTTAAAAGACATGGCTACTTGTTTGGAAGAATGTCCAATTGCAAATTGGTTTGTCTGAATACCTCCGGAAAATAGTCATACCAGTTTGCATATGACTCAAATAATTTCAAGGTATCTGTACTGTAGTTTCCTAGCCCTGCCTAATGGGAGTTTGGAACAGAAGTCAGGCTAAGAAATGAACTGTTTTCTCCCTGATACACTCTGGTATTCTTCTTTTTTTTTTGGTATCGGTGAAGTTCCTAATAAAGGGTAATAAGCGGCCCTTTCCACCTTGAGTCCTTTTCAAAGCCACTAAAAACATTTTCTGCCATTTTGTCTTTCTGATGATTCCGTGTTCGTGTAGTAAACTCAAAAGTTTGTGTCACTGAAAAGTGTGTATGTGTGCATGTATGTGTTTCACTACCCAACTTCTGGTGCTCACCTTTATTGTTACTGTTCATTTTGTTGTTGTTGTTTTTTTTCTTTCCTTTTCTCGACCCGATGCAATATTTGTGTGATTTGTCATTGTCTAATTCTTAAAAGACCACCTCTGAAAGGGCTACTTTTCCTTTACAGCCCGTGGTAGCAATATATCATTAAAAAATAATAAATTTACTACAAGTATGAATTTCAAGATTTCTGATTTAAAGTGCTTTTCTCTGAAGGAAGTGTTAAATCTACATGTAGTCTGCAGTGCTGTGATTGCAGTAGTGGGCGACCCCACTTACAGAATTGCAACTCTGCAGTTTGTTGCCTGTGTAGTGGGAGGTCACTGTGCCTGATATCCACTAAAAGTAAAAGGGCATCTTAAAACTATGATTGTAAACCGCTGAAAGGTCCCCAGTCGTATTTTGCATTTTGAGATTTTCTAAACAGTTATGTCCATAGTCCAAAAGCGCTGTGCATTCTGGAAAGAGCCAATGGCCACCAGTGTCTCTGTGGTGCGGAGGAACGAAGGCCTGGCAAAAAAAGAAGCGATTAAATACAGCCTTTCAATTTTATGTGTCAAAGCTTTAACAATGTGAAACCGTGGCCTTGTAGCAGGAGGGGATAACGCATAATGTACTCGACCTGTGATGAAACCGTATTTGTGTGTGTATTTGTCCTTGAGACAGATATAGTGCCACAAAGATGAGACATGTTAAGGCCTCTCAGTGTAAAAAGCCTATCTCACTTCTGCTACGTTTACTTAATTCCTACGAATCCTTGTGTCCTTGTGTCCTTGGCAAAATTAGTGTTCATGGAAAAGACTAGCTTTTCTTTTTGTAGTTAGTCTACAGAAAAAAGCATAATTGATGGTACAATGATTGGGCATCTTTTCATATTCCATGTCGCTATTTTAACTCAAAAATTTTAGATATGTACTTGAATGTTTTTAAGTGTTTGTATCCATTTAATGAAATGGCCCACAGCAGCAAAGGCTGCTAGGTTTTGCTGGAAATGGACTAATCCTGTATCTGTAAATGCAAATAACACTGGCGACCCCAGGCTCTTCTAAGCAGAGTTGAAGTATAAGTCTACAGAAACTGAATATATATGTAATGTATATTTAGCGAGCTGGTTCTTGCTTCTCTACACAGAAATCTCTCTTGCTGCCTCTACATCATCAGTAATATTCTATGGCATTTGGAGCTTTCGTTATCATATTGTTTGTATGTTAAAAAAAAACATGTAGTCAAAAAGGAAAGAAAACAATCTGTATATGTAAATGATTTCTCATGAAATGTAAATTTTACAGTATCTCTGCCACTTTTGTCTTTATAATTCAATGTGCCTGTAATAAATGTGTAATATATATATTATATATACATATATCAAATTACAACTAAACATGGTGTCATGTGTATTATTTCAGTATTCTCTGCATTGATCGGTTATATTTTGTTGCACTTTTAGGAGGCTCATATTCATTAACCGTAACTCATAGAGATGTGAAACTAGTTGAGACGGCCATGACATATGGTTTACATCATTTTCATGCTCATCAAACATTAAGTGACCACTCGTACCCTATGGATGGGGGTATTTTCGTCCTGGAAGAGACCACTCTCATCAAGATAGAAATGCTTCACCATAGGATGAAGGTGATCGTGCAGAATGGCTTGGAAAATAAGCATTTCTCTCATCAATGACAAGTGGTCACTTTTGCCAGTTGCTATCATTTCCAAATTGAGCTTATTAGTGTGTGGCTGATCACTTATTTTGAGAAGAAGTAATATAATTAAAATGTTTATGGTCTGACCTTCCAATAAATTTAAAATCAGAAGAAGTGAGTGATGCATTGTACCTACAGGTAACTGCCACAATAAAGGAAAAGTTCTGGTGGCTCGGTTATGGTGTGGGGGTGCATTTTCCTGGCATGGTTTAGGTTCACTCAACTTCTTAGAGGGTAGAGTAAATGTCAGTAAATACAAAGCCATTCTGAGTGATCACCATCATCTTATGAAGCATTTCCATCCTGATGGGAGTGGTCTCGTCCAGGATGACAATGAACCATCTGCAGAGCAAGAGCGCTCACTGAATGGTTTGGTGAGTATGAAAACGACATAAGCCATATGCCATGGCCATCTTGGTCACCCAATATCAACACAGTTTAACACACAGGAGATTTTTGAGCGACGCCTGAGATAGCATTTTCCCCCGCCACAAATACTCACTTACATTCTGGATACTGACTGACTGACTGACTGACTGACTGACGTAGTTTCCATACCCCTAGAGCAAAATAAAATTTGAAATAAATAGCTTTACATTGTACAATAAACAAATATATTATTTCAATTGAAAAATCCCTTAAAAAGAAGCTTATAAATATTTATCCTAGTTATATACTTTTCTTTCCAACTAGGACACTTATTTTTTACCAACTTATTTAATGAATAAGCTAGACAATTTGGCTCCACTGGTTTAAAATAAACCACAGAGAATGGAGGTATTATGAATTTGACATTTGCCATCTGAACAGAATACTATTGTAGGATTTACCTGTTGACCTTGCAAAGACCCTATTACACATGCCTGACTGTTGTTGATTTTACCTCTGGACAGCGCTGTAAATTCTATAAATGAACTGTTTCAGGGTAAAGTCAACAAACAACAGGTATGAAGAGGTTTCTAATATCCGCTGATGATTTAAAGGAGGCCCAGAAAGAACAATCCAACTGAATTCAGTAGAATTAAACACGTGAATTAAAAAAGTGCCACTCAATTTCTACCAAACCTTCAGAGGGAAACATTTTCCTTCAGCTTGACCTTGAAGATGCAATAAATTCAACCCCAGGTAAAATACATAAAATCTTATGCACATATGTCATAACCAATAATAATTCTAATACATCTTGTGTATATAATTGGTATGAAAATATTATTTTATTGGTAGAGGATTATTGATATATTTGTACAGGTAATTGCCAAAATAAAGGTGACACTTTGGTAACCTGGCAGGGACACTGAAATTCCCCTGGCCTGGGCTAGGAGAGTGAGTCCTAGCAGGGCAGGGCAGGGCAGGGCAGGGGGGGGGGGGGGTTATCCCCCAGTACTTCTCATGTTCCCCATTTAAAGGATCCCTCATTTTCTCAAGTGTTACCTTTATTTTGGCAGTTACCTGTAGATGAACCAATGCCAAGGAACAAATCGGCATAAGACTGTGAGTGACAGGCAGTCCAGTATGGAGAGGGCGCATGGAATGGGTGAAGTAAAGGATCTGTTCGCTGGGTGTCTGGGGAGGGGGCTGCATGTCGTTTGAGCCAGGAGGGAGGTTGTACAGTTGACGGAGCGGTGTGATGACAGGTAGCGTGCGGTAGTTTTCTAAGGTCAATGCGTATGATGTTTGAGGTGCTACGCAGCGCGGTCCCAGTGGGCCCGGGGTTTATGGGTCTGTTTGGCTGACGTGGAGCCTACAGAAGCCCTGTGCCCTCGGGCATCCGTCGTCTCCTTGGGGCCAGCTTTGAGAGACTGCGAGCCGGGAAGGCTGAAATGATCACCACGAGGCATGTATCCGAGGTAGCCTCTCTCATGCCTTTCGCCAGTTTCTTCTCACCGAGTGAGACACTGCTACCCTGCTAAATAACATATCCCTCCATAGCTTTAATCCCTGAAGAGTAAAGCATCACTTAAGCATGCACCGAGAGGCCCGGGGACGTTAATTGGAGTTGCCTAGCGCCCAGATGTGAATGAGATTTGTTATTTACATGGTGAAAAACGAGTACCTGCCGAGAGGAGGGAGCTCTTCATATTTTCTAAATGCTGTCATGGCTGTGTTTGTTCAGAGGCCCATCAGGGTAATAAAGTTGAGTTATTTTGGCCCGGCGAATGTGTGGAACATCGGTTACGTTTATGGTCAATTTATAATAGATGTGCCTATTTGATCTCTGCTAAACATAAGGAAAGACATCTGAAAAAATAGAGATGGTGTAAGTTTATTGCATTAAATGTGGATTCCCTGTCAAAGCCCGGAGGACATGGGCATAAATCAAACTTTGAACTGGTCAGGCAGCGGTGCAGGAAACGTGCGCTGTGCTCCCTCCAGATCGGACAGGGGGTAGGATCGGTCCTTCCACGCTGATACTGGAAACAGGCTCTGGAAAGAAATGTTCACACTGCTCCAGAGTGACAAGTCAGTTACCCAGGGCGTTCTGTTCCAGAGTTTTAAATGTATATCAAGTTGATAAATGTTTTCCGCTGAGTGGAATTCTTCCACGTCTAGCATTTAATTACATTTTCAGGCCTTTCGATAGTTTATTAAGTCATACCCGAGATTCCTGGGGAACAAAGTTTCAATAATTTAAATACTGGAAGCTTGGCCAGGATTATCCCCTCCCATGTTGAATTACGCATCTAGATCTTACTATATTATTCCCAGACTTTGCAATGACAGATTGAGGTTCCGTAGGCCGCTGTACTTAAAAGGCTGCTCAATATTACAAAGCAAATGGTCACCGCAAACAATTGGTAAAAAACATGGTGCCGTGCCAAGCTTTTATGTGAAAAGGACTGGAACTGATGCAACTGGACATCTGTTGGGGGTGGATTAACTAACGTTAGCATTCCCAGTGATCAGCTTGAGCAAGCCACCAGCTGGAGTAGCCTGAGCAATTAGACAGTCTCGCTCACAGAGCTCAGAGAACGCTGTTTGTTGGGAATGTGCACCTCTGTCACTTGGATGGTGCGTGTTCAGTTCACAGAAGTGCCAGACCTCCACGTATGGAACAATGTGGTGTTTATACTGCCCGTGGACAAATCCCTCCACTTTATCCAGTTGGCGAGGCGAAAGAGACTCCAGAAATGTATGTGTGAAGTTGCACCAGATTCATTGGGTTATCATCCATGGATTTTGGCAGTTAGCAGTCAGGCTGGGACTCAACATGACCCCCAGGGGTGAGCAAGAGAGGCACCGACACCATCAGCATGCCGGTGTCAGCCAGCTGTGGGTATGGAGATGGGCTGTACCCAGATACACCAGTGGGATGCTGGGTCCTAGGATTTTTCGTGGTGATGCTTGGCTCCTTCCTGGCGGACTGCATCTGTGAGAGTGCTGGCCCAAGAACAAAATATGATCACGAGAGTGGGACAGTGCCCCCAGAGGAGGAGACTGGAATTGCATGGCCCTTTCAGATGAATTGGGTAAGATGCATCTATGTTTACCTAATGATCAATTCTATTACTCCTGTCACTTTTAGCGAACGTCATTTGGAAATTCCTCACACGCTCTTTAAAATGTGTTTCAATGTGAATCTGGGGAATAGTATGCAAACACAACTCCTGCTCTTTTTTTGGTTTATTTTCCTTAGCACTATTTACCTTCACTTTCTCATAATAAAAGAACTGTATATACTTAGTGACAGGAAGCTTTCACCGAGAGAGTTATTTACAAGCGAATATTATGTGGTGAAGGAACATGAGAAAAAACGGAAGGAAATTGTTTGAAACAGAACCGTGGAGATTTACTGTAATAATAATAACTTTATTTGTATAGCGCTTTTCTTACAGGGCACACACAGCAATTCATATAAAAAACTGAAATACATTTTTTTTTTAAAGCATTTAAAACAACAGACGCTAAAAACAACAGCAATTTTAAACAAGAAAAATGAGTAAAAAGGGGTTTGATTTAAAAACAAGTTTAAAAATGAGTCTTTAAACAAGATGTAAAAGATGAAACTGAGCCCTAATACAATCTGGCAACTTATTCCATAAAATTGGAGCCTAAGCCACAAATGCCTTGTCTCCTCTGGCTTTTCCGTTTGTGGCAGGGACAATGAGCAGGCCTTTAGTTGATGGTCTAGCAATGCTATTTGTTATTGCTAGTTGTGGAACTACAGGGGGTGTATGACAATTTATAGAGCTAATATTAGTTTTGGGTGATTAATACCCACCTTTTTTTTAATGGGAAAAAAAGAATGGCTCCTCAAGACGTTTAATCTCAGGATTGATATCGCCAGTGGTTATTTCAAGATCACAAGGTACATACTTAAGATTATGCATCTATCTTGTGCTCTTGAAACAATTTCTGTAATATCAAAGTCCCAAGAAAACTATCTTGTGATATCAAGACATGAAACCCCCAAAACTATATTTTCAGAGGTCCTCCATGATCCATAATTGAATACAATCTGAAGGTTTCACGATCTATGTGCTTTACATTACTGTCACTTAGAAACCTTAGACTGAAACAAGAAAGCCCTGAATATATAAATATATTCTAAAGCAGGAAGAATGGTCATCAGAGCTTCCGCATGTGCCCATTAAAGGCTTGTTGCAGACGAGTGATGACACGACGGAGCACGGTCGCTTGGTTAGTCGTTCTGGAGTAGAGGAGAGTGAATAACCCCCTGCTTCTCTGGTGGTTTTAAAGTTCTCTGCTCGCTTGTATGGACTTGGTATGGTCCTTGTATGGACTTTTATTTTCCTATTTGAACGAGGAAAGGCACCGGAGCCGCCTTGAAAAATCCTGAGCGCTGGAGAGCTGAATGACAGTGATCATCGCAGTAATGAAGCCAATGCCAGGCATTGTGCAGAGCCGCTCAAAACCACTCACAGGCCAACTCTGCCAGATCAGCAAAACAGAATTAGCTTCCGTGCCAAGCTAGCGAAGGCATGTCACACCCTATTTGTCATGGAAGGGACTGAGGACAGCCACGTATTTTAGTCCTGTGCTCTTTTCTTCTCCTCCTAGTCAATGTTACCGTGGACATTTTTATTTTGTCAGCCCACACTATCTGAAGTGGTAGTGCTATGGAAATTCTGAGCCCCCCTACCCCCTCAGAAAAAAAAAAATAATAACTGGTTTGCCCGTGTTTCGCACGTGGCCATTGCTGTTCATGACCACAGGGGCAGGAAGAGGAAATGGTGATTTCCTGCATTATAAGCACTGATTTGTTATTGACAAAATGACAGGGATGTGTTTTAAATCTGTAAAAAAAAAAAACTCCTCTTGGGCTTCCCCTTTTTATCCTGGGCCCAGTGACAACACACTCTACAAGTGGATATGAAACACATGTTGCAACAGCAGAGCAATTTTAATATTGCCTGACAGTTTAAAGGAAAGGGAAAATATTGGGGATGGAATTGTCTTCTGTAAGAGGAAATCTGTCTTGATCTGCAGTGCACGTTCGCACAGGGAATGATCTGCTGGAACTGCGTGATGCCAATTATTCCGGGATTTATGGAAGTGGAGCGTGGGGCTGGAAAAACACCTTTTTTGCACCAATGCTGTTTTCGCAACCATCGGTTCTGTATAAAAAAAGAAAAAGAAAAAAAGAACGAAAATTCGCCCTCCACTCGGTTCCTGTTGCCTTTGGGGTTTGGAAGGAACACATTTCGGGGAGGGAGGGTGAGGGGGTGCCTGTGGTGGAGGGGGTGACCCGTTTAGACGTCGGGGCTGTTATCTTAGGTGTGTTTGGACTGGGCAGCAAGAGGCCTAGTCCCCTGCTGAGGTTGACTTAGCTGGAACATGCCTCAGAACCTTGGCACTCTGGAAGGAAGGGGGACCAGTCATGGAGAGGGGTGGGCGGGATCCCAAAGCGTGCCACTGGACCCTCCACCCGCCCGTACCTGCTCCTCCTCCTCCTCCTCCTCCTCCTCCTCCCGCTGCAGGGCTCCCGGGCTGCCAGTGACTGACGCCCCCTGGAATCCTAGCGTGCAGCAAGAGGCTTTGTGCAATTGGCTGTTGTTAACGCACTGTGGGGGAGGGGGATGGGGGGGGCAGGCAGGGGGTGATGCTTTGCTGTGAAATAAAGGAGAGTGGCAGTGTCTACAAATCTCTCCCGCTTGCAATCGGAGAGCCAGCTGATGTTTGTTTACGTCGTTTCATCGCGCGTAGGCTTCTTTTTAAAATGCTTCTCCGTTTTTCCATAATTCCATAAACTGTGACATCTGATGGCTTACATTGTGATGCTCATGGATCATTGATCAGCAGGTATAATGCAGGAAAAAGGGGGAAGTGATATTCACATGTATCTTTATTGTATTGGGCTGGGGGAGGGGGGTCTGGAGAGGATTACTCAGGGTCACAGAGCAGGAAACATGACTAAGAATACATATATATCTGTAGTGTATATTAGACAGTGTTTAATTTAAGAGGCATCAACTATCTAAAGTTTAGGACCAGATTTTCAGATATTGACTAATTCCTAATTAGTCTCCAGACTAAATAAACAAAGTTCTGGTGAGTCAGATATTCATCTTAAGAGAGTTCACAGGCAGAAGCTGATGTCATTTGCTGAACTGGCTTGATTGGAACCGTTTATAAAGTACCACTCTGAACTTAAGATGGCCTGAATCGAATAGACCATCCAATACTGGTTTTTCCTACTTATTGTTTTTCCCTCAAGCGGTACTTGAACGCAAACTTACATTCACATCATTCATAAGCAATTAATCTCCCACTTATGTGAAACCTTAGAGCTCTTAATACAGTGTCTTACACAGAGGGAACCCAGTGAACCAAGAACCATCATGAGATATAAATGTAAAAAGATCAGACATTTTTCTTCCAGTTAGATCACTGCATCAGTCCCAGACTGTACTGTACTTTGCCCATCCTATCTCATCCCATCCCATCCCATCTTGTCCCATCCTGTCCTGTCCCATCCCGTCCAATCCCATCCTGTCCCGCCTCGCCCCGTCCCATCCAATCTCTGAGATCGCTTGCACGAGAGGCTGTTCGTGGAGTCTCCCATCGAGCCGGTTCCTCTGACAATTACTCCCCCCAGCCCCGAGGCTCGGCCACATACCGGCCCCACACACTTCCCCTCATGTGTTTAAATAAGGTAAACAGCAGGGGGCCAGGGATCTGCTGAGGGGAAATGTCCCAATTACAAATATTTGGACTTCTTAAATCAAAAGAGTCTGCGATGTCCGAAACTCTAGAAACAATGTTCTCTAAACACCCGGCGCACATTGATTCTTTGTCCGGGCCGGGTTCTCAAGATCGGCACCGTTTTGCAACGGAGGAGACGCTCTGAAAAAACGACACCCGACTAAATCTGACCGCGGCGTGTGTGATGCGCGGGCGTGCACGTGGCAACGAGCGCACTGAGAGAGCGAGCGCCGGGACCCCGCGCACCCAGACGTGCTCGGACCCCACTGAACGACGGCGTTCCGGCAGGTCTCTCCAGTTTGGTTAAATGCTTCCTGATTGCCCCCCCACCTCCCTCCCCCCCTTCCTGCAGCTGTGCAGTGTAGCCCTGGAACCCCCAGCATCAAAGCACCCGTCCTCTGTGGGCTGACAGGAGCGCCGATGGGCCTTCCAGCCCTTCCTGGTGTTCCTCTCTCCAAAGCATTTGTTGTGGCTGCAGGTCGGCCTCGGTCTGCGGCCCTGGTTTGTGTCTGCGCGTCCGCGCTGGACGCTCGGCGGCAGGGCCCGCAGACCGGGGGAATTCGGAGAAGGGGGCTCTCTTCTGTTAAGTACGGGAAACGCGGAGCCTGCAGATCTGCAGCTCCACATCCTCAAAGGCCGCTGAAGACTGTCCGGGAAGATTAACATTCCTCCATTAGAACTAGGGCAGTCAGGGGCAGTGCGCACCAAGAGGGAATTCGGCTACGATGCCTTTATTGTGCACTCCCAGTAACGCACCATCGTTTCCTTTCATCTACTTATAATGTCCGGCACGTTTCGGTTCTAGTGACAATTGAAACATGTTATGATGACATCAGTACATTAATGTACTTGTTTCACTAGTCCCTACACTTCAAAATGCTGATAATAATGGTGGAAAATGGAAAAGTGAGAGGGTAGTGCTGAGCTAGACGGGATTAGACAAATGGAGTAGACTAAGTATGTGAGATATTTCATGACATGGAGGTGAGAGTTAAGCCAAATTTTGACAAGACGCTACATATGTACAGTACACCCGAGACTGTCCACAAACTGCAGTTATCCCCTGTAGAAAGAGTTATTATGCTATTCAGCTGAAAAACGAATGTCTGCATGCGGCTGTGTTTGCATGGGAAATGTATAATTTATGATTCTGTGTGTTTTTTGCAGGGTTGAGAAACATGCTTTTGGATAGTATATTCCATCATGCATGTCGGCTACAGCCTAAGATAATTAAAAACCAAAACTGTGAAATGTTTGACATGTTTAGGGACCACAGAAACAAATATTTTCAACTGAGAATGCACATATAATATGTATGCCCTTCTCCCCCAAGAGTATTTATTTACATTTATTTACATTAGCCTTTGTCAGTTTTTAAAATATAGAACATTACAAACTAAACAAAAAATAACACATATTATAAAACTGATGGTTTCACATCATAAAAATATTTAACTGCCCAAATAAGAATTTCCTGATTATTTAACATCGCAGAAGGTTTGCAATACAATACAGGACTGTTGAAAGACAACAGTGAAAATGATCTAAAGTAAATTAATGGTTCTGGTGGCTCTGTTATGGTGTGGGTGCATTTTGTTTCTGGCATGGTTTAGGTCCACTCAACCCCTTAACAAGGCAAGGTAAACACCAATTCGTAAACAAAACAATTCCTTCATCCTATGGTGAATCATTTCTATCCTGATGGTCTCTTCCAGGATGACAATACCCCATCCACAGGGCATGAGTGGTCACTGAATGGTTTGATGAGCATGAAAACAACGTAAACCATATGCCATGGCCATCTGAGTCACCAGATCTCAACTCAATTGAACACTTATGGTAGATTCTGGAGCGGTGCCTGAGACAGCGTTTTCCACCACCATCAACAAAACAGCAAATGATGGAAGTGTAAGAATGGTGTCCCTCCAATAGAGTTCCAGACACTTGTAGAATCTATGCCAAGGTGCATTGAAGCTGTTCTGGTCGCTCCTGGTGGTGCAAGGCCCTATTAAGACACTGTATGTTGGTGTTTCCTTTATTTTGGCTGTAGTTGCCTGTAGTATATGCAGTGTCTGGCCTTCCAGAGAACGGGCCAACACCATTTCTCAGGACTTACTGCTCATTCTCCAATACATGCACTGCGTGCTTTCACTTTAACATGGCAGGGACTGGGATTGTTCAACTATTGCAGTATGTATTCGCAGTAATGAGTTATGTATAACATTGGCATTAAATGCTGTAGTGTGAAATGATAGTTAGGGTGGACTACTGCTCGCGTTTCCACCAACAACTCCACCTGCACACTCTCCCGGGCTCCTTCCTTCGCTTTCTTTGAAACATTAAAGGCTTGTGATTTCTGCGCTGATTTTATGAACCTAGAAATTTTGGAATTAAATGTCTGCCCTATCCTAATTTAATTTGATCTCACATCAGTTTTGATTAAAATCCACTAAAACAAACTACTTCAATGAACAGTACTTTTATCTATTTCCATTACTGCTACTACTACTTCTAATGATAGCAATACAATAAATTAGAATAAATAAAACAATAATAAATAATAAATTGTTCACAAATCTCAGGATCTTGCAGGAGAGAACTAGGAAATTTTTAAATGCCATCCATGCAGCACAATCCAGCAAATAATAAAACCTAATTAGAAAAAACTTTCTATAATTGTTAACAGAAGCATGTGAGAGGCACTCATAAAACAATGAGACTTTTTATCAAAAATGAAATTTTCCACAAACATTCATGCCATAATGCAGTACTTTACCATCATGTTAATTGGATTTAACACTTGAATAGTCACTGGAAAGGATGGACATCATTTCACTCAATCAGTAACTCAGTCATGACATTAAATATTCACAGTGTTTTCCAGGACTTTTGGACTTTACAGAGTTGAGCAAGACGCCCAGCTCACACACGATGTAGGGAGCACACCACTAAGAAGGAACGGGTGTCTTCACGGTTTCTTTGATGATGTATCCGCATTCTGGAGCTACCTGCTCTACAGCGAACACATGCAGCATAAACAACAGCAACGACGATTTTTCAGTAAACGTTTTCTCCCTCAGCCCTTACCGTCCCGCCAGACCCGACGCCGAAGTGTCCGATGGGCACAAGACCGGAGCGACCCTACTGTTTTCTGGAGTTTGTCTGGGGCTGGTTGGACTAGCTTTCACGGTTATGGGATGGGTGAATTATGACATCAACAAGAGTTTTGAATGGACACAGGTGCTCGGCCCCATTCTTCTCTCGGTAGGAGTGACGTTTGTGCTAATCGCCGTTTGCAAATTCAACATGCTGACCTGCAAGATGTGTAGACATTACTATGACGGGTCACCGGAGGGGGAGCCGGTACAGCCGAGCCAGTCTTTCGTTTTCACCGGCATAAACCAACCTATCACATTCCACGGGGCAACGGTGGTTCAATACATCCCACCTCCTTATGCCACTGCAACACATGACAGGAGTGCAACGGACAGAGGAATATTACCCGGAGTCTCGAGAACAACATGTCCACCTCGATACTGTTCCATATATCCTCATGATAACCCATCCTTCACAGGTGATGACCACAGCCAACCATGCCGTGGGCTGGACAACAGTAATCGCAGGTATGTGTGAGAAATCAATCAACCAATCAATCAATCAATCAATAAAGCACCAATCAATCAGTTAATACCTTCACAGGCACCGGATAAAATTGTTAGAGGGGCCATATCATGCAGAGCCTGTTATTCTTAGTGCCATATCAAATTCAAACCATGCCAGTGCCAACTGTGGCCTGGACACTGCAGGGCAATGCTTAATTGGCCATAGAGTCAACCAGATAGGAGGTTCTGGACTATTCCCTGTCTCATTGCACAACAGTGACTCCTCTGGCCAATCAGGCTCTTGTATCTGTCTGTGCTAGCTCCAGTAGTGCGCAAGTCGCTGCTGGTGGATTGCAAAGTGATAAGAAATGCAGGCTGCAGGCAGTATATACATACGTGTGTGAACAACAAATAAGTACAATATATGAATATATCATTTTTCGATATTAAAATAAGCATGACACTCTCTTTGTTCCTTATTTATATTGGCAAAAGCCTGGTTGATGTTGGGTTTTGTCCCACCCACAAATATGCTTCAAGATGGTCTTATCGTGATATACAGTGATATTCAGCAACGCTTCCTCTTACTTTTTGGAAATTTGGGGATTTTTAAAAACCTGCTGAACCACGCCCCTCTACGAGTACATAACTTTTAATACAGAATGTATGGCACTGATACTGATCGAGTTAGTCGTTGAAAGTAAAGTATAAAGCGCCTGTCCGGTTTGACTGATTCACACACACAAAAACAAGCCATTTCCCTGTCTATGAATCGCGGGAATATAGTCTAAATAAAGACCATCCACGTGCACGGGGAAAGGCGTTTACACGCTTCCCAATTAACAATCTTTTTTGTCTTGTCCATAGTTGCTTAAGCTATGATTTATTTAACACCCCGTTGATTTAAACCTCTAAACGGATTTATACCCATTAAATGCCGAATGTACCACAATGCTACGCTAAATCCTTCCCAGGAACCATGAGAACGAGGAGAGAGCAGATGGGAAGGCGACTGCCGATGAAACCACGGACAGTTCCGCTCCCCCAGCATATGATGACATCTTCAACAACGGTTCCACTTGATGCTGTTCTTTTAGATTTCCATTTGACTCTTCAATCGTTTTTATACATTGTCCATGTGTTACATTGGACAAGAAGACGAACTGCTGTCAAATGCCAATCATGCATTAAGGACTTCATATAGGCCGATTTGAGATCGCGCTTGTTTTGATCTTAAAGCAAACTGTTAAAAGTATTTTGATCTTGTAAATGAAGTGCAGAAAATCGAATTAAACATTCGTTAAATAACAATTGTAGACAATCGTCGTCAAGAAGGTAGGCCAACCATTTTAAAAATAAGTGTAAACGATATGCGTTTGGTTATTAGGTAAATTAATGGGGAACAGTGAGTTAAACCACATTGATATCGGCAATCAAGACATAGAATATACCCTGCAAATTTGGTTTAACGTCGTTTAATTCTGTATCGTTATTATGTCGCAATTAACCTCTAGGTCCACTGTTGTGCTGTCCATGGTCCTGTAGAGGTGTCTGTTGCTCTACGGACCACAGAGGACAGTACATGGGTTTCAATTAAAGTTTCTTCTTTTTCCAGAAACCGAAAGGGCGACGTTCCCATGTATTGTTAACGTGACATTATAATAAAAGTAATGTTTTTTTTTTTTTACTATTCTATATGAAGAATTTGAATGTGATCCATCTTTCCTTGCTACTTCCATATAGTTCCAGGAGTGTCAACGGACGCTACCCTTCCTGAGTCCCAGTCACCCAACCAATCTGCCTCGCAGTCATCCCAGCTTTTATTATTGCCTGGATACATATTTATACCCTATATACTCTATATAACTCGCATTTTTATGAAAGCTTCGTTTAAAAAACAATACAACCTAATGAACTGTTAACAACAGGTGATAAGCTGCAGGCCTTGACATCATTTCCGGGAGTAAGTGAGAGCATTACAGAGGTGGAATGATCATTGACCCTAAGATGTATGTTGCCAAATCTTTCTTCAAACACTAAAATACAAAATAAAAATATTGTTTCAATAATATACTGTGACAGTGAAATTATACACTACTTAGCACAGCTGGCTTGTTCATACAATTGTAAACCGGAGCATGCTGAAACCCTTATTTGAGTTAATAATTGCAATAACGGGGTAAAATATGTTTTAGAAAGCCATTTTTCTTTTATTTCGACACAACAGAGTTCAGAAAATACCTTTACCCCTCCAAACAGACACATATCACAAAACGTATATCCCAAAATATATTTAAAAAGATTATTAAAGCTCCACAGTGGACTCTAAGACGTTCTCCATAACGTTTGGGGCGTTTTGATAAAGATAATAGTGATGCTTGGACTTTCAATTCCTGTTTACCACTCAATTACATCCCTAGCCCAGTGGCGTGAGAGACTTGACCACTTATTATACAATAACTTTATATTGCCAGGGAAGTCATGCGAGAAATGAATGGCAACCTTATAAGTATTTCAGGTCAGATATATTAGAGGAAGTCTGCAATTTTGTTGACAGTAGAGGTGGTGGAGTCTTGAGCGATTGAATGCCACAATTTACGACCTACCAGTAAGGACGAGCTAATATAATTCAAGCTGGAACTATATTGCGTGAGACGAGATCTGAGGACAATTCGCAGAGGGAGTGTGGGGCGGAGGGATTATGATCAGGTTAAGCATGCGTTCGTGACCTGATTTATGTACTTATTTCATCGACACAACCCCACCCACGGACATTTTTTTGCCCACAGTTCACAACAAAATCATGAATGACCCAACTGTCAAATGCGCAAAATGGAATGTCTAGCCCGCATTCCCTTGAAACCTAGTTCTGAAATGTCTGCACAATTGAATGTTCCTGATTGTATGTTGTTGCACTGGGATTTCAAATTCATTTTCTATTTAAAATGCATTTTCTAAGTTTAAACTTCTTAGCTGTCTTCCTCGGTCTGAATTTGTAACCTATCCATCAGCACTCAAGAAGTTGAACGCAAGTGTGAGGAAGACCACATGGGGGCAGGAATACTGTATGGAACTTCAGGCAAAGTATTTGCTTGATTTATTTAGTTTTACCATTATTATTATTATTATTATTTGTTGAATATCAGTTGTTGCTGTACACGCAGTATTAGTGATAGGTCCAGTTATATAGTGGTAGTAATGATGGTGGTAACAATAACTTGAGTTAGAATCTCTTTTACCTGATAAATATTTATTATTTTAATAAATGTAATATACCTCCACAAAGGCCATGATTTTCTTCCTCGTGTTGTTAAATGGCAGTCAGAAAAATCAAGCGGACACACCAACTACATACATAGGTCCGCTGAAAGTTTATTTTTGTAATTATTGAAGTAAGAAAGCATTTTCATAAAACATTATATCACTGCGCCCAAGCACTGTTTGTTTTCATTTTTTTTAACACAATGTGATCAATAAATGTACTTTTCAACTTTGAAGACTACCTTGTCTACTTGTTGCAGTGTACGACCGGCAATCGTCCCGCACATCATTAAAAATGTTATATTAGTTTTTAAAAAGTCTATAGGTTAAGTACAGGTTTCATGTGTTATGTAATAAAGTAAACAAGAAAGCATGCTCAACAGACATCATGGTTTAAAACTCGAGGGCATACAAATGAAAGTCAAAATAAAATAATGCGGTGACAGCTTGTTTTAAAAAAAACTTGAACTTAAGTTCAAGAACAATAAAGCTTAACAACCTCGTAACGTAAGCATACGTAAGCATTATTCTCTATTTCCGTCGGTCGACAACCCATGCCTTTTCATGTTTTAAGAGTTTCTTGCGAACATCTTGCAAGATTATTTAATGACATCACTCGATTAATGTAATAACAAAAACAATCATATATGTTGCATTTTAATGGAAACCTTTAAAACAGACACCTCTTTGCGCGGCATATTTCCCATAAGGAGTACTGAAAATGTGTTTCTCCTAATAAAAACCATATAGCCTAAATAAACGAATTGGTTCTGGTCAAATATGGAACTGGAAACCCTGGCGTGCACGAAAGAGACTTTCAGGAGACAGTTTATACCCTTGATAGTAAGTCAAACTTGGCAACAGGTGCATTCGTATAGTCTACACTAAGGTACTGTAACACTAATAAGGTATCATAATAACACTGTGCTGGTACATAATACTAGCACCAATTGCAATAAAATATTGCAGATTAATCCATAAAAAATGACCCTATAAATAAAATTCAAATATGAAAGTTAGCCCCAGGGTTTGCACTTTTAATGCTTTAATGCTGTTTAACAACTTTACTGTTCTACAGTTTCTCTCTTTCAACTTTATCGGCAGCAAGGTCCTGGAGATGAGTAATTACAAGAAAAACGTCGCCGACAAATTAACATCACGTTGGTATTGTGAAATGTAGTGGGAACTGTTGGCAAAAAACAGTCAGCTCATCCACTTCCATGCTGATGTTCTGGTGCATTTATAAAAGGTTTCCAGGTTGATAAATATTAATTAAGTTGGCTATTCAATGTAAGTGTCGGCTACAACAGCACAGCAGAAACTACATGTTTTTTTTCCTGCTGGATAGTTCACTTTAGGGGTGCCCTATACTCTTGGTTTAAAGTTAACTACAATCATATACGTATCCCTTTGTCCGTAATAAATATGTATGGCCTTAATTAGTTATGCTATCATGCAGATATTGTTATCCATGTTACGCTCCACATTGTAATTATGTACTTCATATTTGGTCATTGTTATGTTTGTGTCCTTTGATAAGTTGCATCAAATCAACTCCCACCCCAACCAAATTAAACAAGGACAACACCAAACTCCCCGTGGATATTCATACCAGAGACTGGCACACATGTCGTTTGGAACCACCAGACACGACCCAAGTTAAACTCCTACGATTCGGCACTATGGACTTTTCAAGAACCAAAAATAAACACATTCATTCCTAAATTTCACAGCAATTTACGATGGCAGTTTAGAACACAATTATAATTTTCTATAAATTGACTTGGATTGAACCGTGTTTTTAATTCCAGGGCACGTCTAATTTTAAAGCTTTTGCCTGTGGCAAAGCCAATAACTTTCTTGGAGTTGATTTGCTGGAATTAACAATGAATACTTGAATACATAGGAAATTACAGAACATTTTAGTGTCAACACTTCTTTGCACCTGCATGATCTAGCTGATTGGATGTTTTCCTAACGACCAATTTTACTGACACAGATGGTCATACTCTGCAGCCCCGCTATCCCGTGATTTCGTGAATTATTTGTTTTCTCTGACAGGCGGTGAATTATTTAGTAATGCGGATTATTATTAAACCAGATACTGTTTTCAAACGTTAACACGAACACCCGTTACACTAATGACGAATATCTTCCCATATAATAACGACCCTCATCTCTCTTTTTACATCAATGTTGCATGATTAACACAGGCCAAACGGTTTGTTTGTTTTCCTTTTTATACTTAAAGCAAAGCGGGATTGGATGAGGATTATATATAAGTATTTGCGCTTTCGACGAAAGAGATCCTTCAAATATGGTTTCACTAAAAAGAGAAGTTGACAAGTGTAAATTCTTATTTCGAAAACAATTTTAAACTCCTTTCTATAAACGGGGCCTTTGTCTTTGTATTGAAACCGCAGCGCAATGTGATATCAATTAATTTTAGTACACAATAAAATGCGGGTGGCCGACAAAGCTCATTATTTTATAATTTTGTAGCATTTGCGCCCCTTTAATAGAGCATTGCGGAACACGTCAAACGCTTAAACAACTGAAATGAAAGAGTGTTGGGAAAGTGTGCAGAACGATTAACCACAAGTCTCATGAGAATGCTCATACTGACAGGCAATTCATTAGGCGATACCACTAAATAAAGCGGTTAGGTACGTTTGATGATAGTTCAGGAGGTGATAGAAATGCACAAAGTAGAAAATAATAATAATAATCTATTGTGGTAATAATTGCATCTATTGTACAATAATAATAATACTTAGAATTGCATAGCGGTGGTTACCTTATTTTTTCACAGCTTAAGCATTAGTGATATGTCATTGAGGTAGATTACAACTGTTCATTTTGAAATGGGTAAAGTATCTGCAATAGGAAAAATAAATAGCCTACAATAGGAGTCATATATTGCTACAATTGTCTAATATTCCATGAATACGTCAGTCAATACAATACACAAATACAGCAACCGATTGTTAATATATTATTAATACTCAGCCACGGTGGATACAGTTTAATTTGTTTCTATTTACTGAACATGTTCCTTGTATGATACAAAAATGATGTTTATATGTTGAAAACAAAGTTCAACCGTTATCTTCTCAGCCGTTGCGATATGTTGGTAGGCTACCCACAGTATAAATCGGAAAACCCCAAGAGCAATACATTATCCAGCATCACCACGTCTGCTCCGCAGTGAGACATGTGTGTTAAGTTCCTGATGGTTTTCAAGGCGACAAGCAGGACATACCGAGCCGTACTTGAACCATGCCTAGAGTCCCTGTGCTGCATTTTGGAGTGTTTGAGTCTACCCTTATTAATGCAAGACTGAGCCAAGAGCATCAAAGGACAGCTTCCTGGTATCCATTAAATAAAGCCTTTTGTATTTACAAGTGTTATGTATTGACTAGTTCAGTGAGGGTGCAAAGCCTGATATTGTTATAGGGCGAGTTCAGACTGGATGCAAGGTTTGATTGCCACCATTTTCACTTCACTGGCTCTTTGGAGCACATTGAGAGGGTTAAAACGCGCGTCCCCAAAAAACCTCAGCAGAATGTGGGTTAAGGGATAGGATAGAATCCTGTCTGCCGTGACAATATTATATCTACCTTGATGCCCATACAGTAAGTCTTCCACGATGTTACAATGCTTCAGTGTACGGAAGTCTTATCTTATTCACACAATACACGTCTACGCACTCTGCCCGATGGAAACATGGGGAATCCATTACATTTGTCTATGCAGTTTTCGTTCCTAACTAATGTGCGTGCGTGCGTGTGCGCGCGCACTTGTGTGAGGGTGCGTGTGCATTTGTATGCATGTATGTGCTGTTTCATTAAAATCAGATTGCAAGGGGGTCATGAAGCCATCCTACCATTTTCTGTAATTACCCCTTCTTTGATTTATCAGGGAAGAAAGCAGCCTTGACAGTTGACGGATATATTTTTGTCTCTGCATCAGACATACTTATTTTTAGCTCTACTGCCGAGAGTTGGCCCTTTCAAACAAGTTCCCGACACCGTATCAAAGATTACAGTCGCAGATGCGGGTTTTTTTTGCGCCGAAACTGTTCTCTGCTGTATACAACATGCTATGCAACTCAGAATAAATACAGAGGAGGAAAAGGGTGGAGGGGGGACAAATGGATTCCACGTTTGCAGGGAAACACGCTGGAGGCGCACGAAAACTTTGTTGTTTATGAACAACATGCGAAAACAATCAAATCCGAATTATCTTTCGGTTGTTCCAGCTACGTCGTTTGCAGCTCAACTTTCTGCCAAGAGTATCGCCACCCAATGAGAGAGTCGGTACCACTGTTGGGAAGGTACGACAGTAAACTCCGGGACGATCAGACCAATATGGCTTCGGTTCTCTAAACCCCTTGGCAGGAAATGATTCATAGATCTGCTGAACATTAGCGCTCATTTGCATGCTGCCCTCAGATGGATGGAACCGCAAACGACGCACGGCCACTGAGGGAATGAGACGGTAGAAACACAATAACTGTTTTCTTTAGACATGGCCATATTTCGCTTCGCTTTGCACAACTACCCTCGTGGAACTAGCGCTCTTCACGTTGGAAATGTCATTACTGTGGGACAGCTGAGACCATATGCCAAGAGTGAATGAATGTAGCTTACAAATTAGGTCACTGCAAAGGTTGTCAAATCTAGCTAGCTTTTTTTTCACTCCCTAGGTTGAGTGTTTGCCTGATAAAATCATTTGCTCTCTGGTCTTGATCTCGCCACTGTTTGAATCATCAATTGTATTTGTTCTCATTACAGTTTTACGGTTTCATTTTTGGGAAATTCATTTTCTTGCTCAAATGGAGAACAGGTGTTTCAACCGTTCCGTGCCTGGGGACAGGGGAGGGAAACATCGCCTTGGGTATAACTCCTCTGCTATAAAAAAAAGTATCATCCAAATGTTTTTTCTTTTTTTTTTAATGAAAAAGTATTGCTCATGTTTGATCCACAGATCATCGTCCACTCAATAAGTAATCAGTTAATTAAGCCCATTGGCAGACTCATCTGGGATCCACACATTCACTGGATGTCTGGAAACAGTGCACTGCGGCGGAGTTCAGGGAGCGAACCACACATACAGTATTTCAATAGACTAGACACTTATCTGGCCGGGCAGTTGTCTAGTCGGGAATATTTCTGCTGGTAAATTTAAACTATTTACGATGTGCAGTAAAACTTTTATTAATGAACGTGGAACGTTTGCGGGTCTTTGTTCCTTTAAATCACTAAAGTATTATTTTTGCCATGAACATTCTACGCAGTTCTTTCTCCCGTTCTCTGCATTTGGTCTTTCCCCAAGTCACTCTCACTCTGCGTAACCGTCTTCATCTCTTCATCCGTGTGCTATTCTTACTTTAGACTAGCCTCCACTGTTCAGAAACAAAACCGGTAGGCTAACTTGTAATGGAAAGTTTAAACTGGTAACAGATTCACACACTGAAAAATTTAAACGAACTAATCATCTACGGTGGGCATGGCCCTTAGTATATAAACGTAATAACAACCTCTGGGAAATGTTAATAAATGACATCAGATCCATCGTATTGTGGTGATTCTCCATAACATAAACATGCACAATCGCCACAATGCAGGGACACAATATTAAAAACGGTATCAAGATTATCAAAGACACAAAACACTGGCAAGTCTATTAAATGACTGTTAAGTTAAGCAAGATAGCCCACAATATCGCATGAACGCAAATGCAGATGATTTGTATTTAAGCTTAACCTAACAATATAAAAGACTTTATCATTTATAAATTTTGTTTTAGTACACATGCAACATTTTTGCTTAAATAAACTGTATGTGAAGAGGAAAGCAAACCAGCTGCGGGCAGTGTACTTTGGAGAGCAGATTTGCGTTAGTATTAACATCTTTCCTTTAGGAAAACTTCTGTCATTCTCAATTGAAGGAGAACGCTGCCAAAATTATGTCAATTTATTGTTACACTGATACTACTGACTTTATTGAATTAGATCACCATATCTGTGGTAGGTCGAAGGTGGGGAGAAAAGCAGAAATTATTTTTCTTTCAAATGTGTATCCTTCAACATGTGGTCCTTGTTTGGCCTAAAAACTGAGAATCTCATGCATGACCTCTGCCCCCCTTTTCAGACTAACATGATTTTGGTTGCCTCGTTCTGAGTTTCAATTTGAACCCGAGACCCCGGGGTGAAGGGTCACAGCTACGGAGCAGCAAATTAATCCAATGCGTCAAATTTGGCATGACACCATGTTCAGCCTCATTCTTTCGTGAAATATTCTGTTTTTCAGGCCACCCGCTTTTGATGTAGATCCTGTCCCTGGTCTCTTTTTTCGGCCCGTTTAAAATCCGACCCTCCTGGTACTTTATGTTGCATATCCCCCCTTTCGAGCAAACCGCCCACAACCAACCCCCCCGGCTGCCCCTTACACCACCACTTCCCCCCCCTTCCTCCTGTGCTCTCTCTCTCTCTCTCTCTCTCTCTCTCTCTCTCTCTCTCTCTCTCTCTCTCTTCGTTCGTGTTTAAAGACGTTTCAGTTCAGCTGTCACAAATTATGTTCGCCTGCCCAGCTGTCAAAACAGGGGGTGTCTCTTTCATTCCACCTCACATAGTACCAAAGGGAAGGGGCTTTAATGCTTATGTTTGGACACAAGCAATTATCTCTAATTATTGTTTTTCTTTTCAGTTTCCCTGTCCTGATGGAGGTCCCACAGACGAACATGCAATAATCTGGCCCAGTCGGCTGATCTCAGTGGGTTTTGCCCGAGTAGCTTGGCGAGGCACTCCGTGGCTTTCATCTCAATGTGAGTTTAGAGTTGATTCAAACTCAGGGCGATTGGTGAATTAACCCCTGAGACCCAGCTTTCAATGGGCTCAGCTAAGAGATTATACGTGTTGATGGCAGGCTTTTATTTGCAAAGTGCTTTCAAAGAAACTTCAGCTGTTAATTCAAGGCACTGTAGCCGTGACCCCCTTCCATCACCCGCCTCTCTTCCCCCACCCTGGCAAAAAAACATTAAAGATGACACCTCCTTAAGCATAGTGATGCTCCGCTGCCACAAATGCTGGTACCCTCGACTCTGCAGTCTCAGCACGGGGGAGGGGGGGAGAAACGACATATTGGAGGTCACTCACCTTTGTCCCACCCGGATGTGCTTGACTGTCCCGCCACCGTAAAGCAAAAACAGTTATGGCCTTATGAAAAGCAAGGCCGCCGTGACTTTTACTCTCAGCCTGCAATGCGGGTCCCCATGCGTTTAGACACCATCTGCCAATGCTCTGCATAACTCAGGACGGGGCTGATTGTCAAAAGAAAAACGTCACTGATGAGTGTGTATATATTGAAACCCACCCCCCTTCACTGGTGGATGTCTATTGATTTGGGAAAGTTTGTAGCACATCCTTGGTGGTCTCGGCAGAAAAAAAATCCTCTAAAAGCAGGAAAAAACTGCTTTCGCACAGACTAGTTCAAGATGTTGTGTAGAAAAGGAGGAGTAGTTCGGCAGAACAAAAGCCCTCTGCTATCAGACATTTCTTAAGAATGACAGATGAATTAGTCCTGTGTAGCTGAGGGGGAAAAGGACTGAGAGAGCCCCGACTTTGAGACAAAAATCGTGATAATGTGTTGACTATCGGCACTGTCCTGTTTCTCATAACTTTGACAGTCTAGTCTTCATTAAATCAAGTCCTCTATTAACTCAGATTCAATTTTGGACCTCGGTCATCCTTTCATTAAGTCTCTTACAGTCGCTGTCTTATTATGTCAATCAAGCATGCATACCAGGCCTGCAAGCGCCCAGTAGTCTTTCCTTTTAGTGGAAGCAGTTCAGGAAACGGCTAAGTGTCTGTTTAGGCAATGAGGCATTTCTGAGCTCTCTTTATGGTATATTTTATTTAGTGAAAGCATTATGCATTACTTAATTGAGTTTTAAGTTACATGATTAACTGGCACTGGCTTTAAATTCTAGTTAAAGTAGAAGAATAAGAAGGAGGGTAGAATGCATTCTTGACCCGCTATCTCAAACAGAATTCTGTGCTCCAATCAGAGCATCGCTGTTTGGTCATGTGACTGTGAATCAGCTGATGTTGACCCCCACCATTAATATCTGACGACTTCTTCTTGCTGAGCTCCCTCGTAATTCATATTTCTGCCTCATCATTTATACTTCAGGATCATCATACGTATGATGATCCTGAAGTATAAATGATAAGGCAGAAATATGTGAAACAATGTCATTGTTGTGCATCTCTAAGTAAATAACACAGCTTAAAACATGGGGCAGAATATGGGGACATTGAAATGTATGTCCAATCCTTGTAGTCAATAGAGTAAATCCAAATGACTCCCTCCTCTTTCCAATCAGGCATTATGGGCTTTTCTAAAGAGGCCATTTACCAAGGGAACAATGGCTTACTGGCAGTTCAGAGGTCTCTCTTAAAATGATAATGTGTCTCCAAGACTCATTCTGTGATACACAATGTGTATTTATTACTCAAGTGAATTACAATGTCCAGTTTCAGGTTGATTTAAGACAAAACAAGTATTTAAAAAAAGTTTTAACTAAGAGTACATAGTCATAGTTGAGGTCTTGTGTATTTTTTTGTAACTTCACGGTGCAAACATTTGATATATTGAGCAGATTGTTTAACTTCGTTGATGTCTTCTTTTTTTGAGGTGTTTTAAATCTGCGGGATGTTTACATTTTTGCTCAGTCTATGGAGTTAAAGAATCCCCCTTTTCTTCAGGACAAACTTATAGACTTGTCCTATTATGGCCTGTCACAATTGCCGTGCTCGTGTTTGTCACCCGCTTTGGTCCGGCTGACCTGCGGAACAGACTTGCTTTGTCCGCCCTGTGTCTCTGACCCCCTCGTCATCATCTGGTCCAAAAGGTGAGACCCCTTAGTCCAGGTTCTCCCCAGCCCCTCTGCTCAGGCCCTGTCCTTTGTCCCTCTCTGTTGGGGGACATTAGATTTGTGCGTCTCTATTGTTTGGCACCATCTCTGTGTATAATCTCCCCGACCACAGCAAACTGAGGAGATTAACTCCTTAAATGCAGGGATGATCTGTTTGTCCGTCCGACCGATCTGTCATTCTGGGATGTCCCTGCAGCCACCCACGCTCTGTCACCTTCCACCCCCACCCTTGGCCCCCTCTTCTTGCTCTCTAACCAGGGTTTTTTTTGTGATAATTAAGGGGGATACGGTTTGTCATTTGGTCTCATTGTGCCGCATAAAAGCTCATCCACTGTTTGGGCATTACCCATTTGACTAATTACAGACTAGATGGATGATCTCTGGAACCATGAAGAACTGGAGTGGCAGTCACAAGAAGACCAGCACCGTTGCCTGATGACTTGTAATTTTCCTGGTATTTATGTTCCAAAATTGAGGAAGCGAATGGAAATCCACGGTCACACAAGGAAAGTGACAGATTGCACAATGTTAGAAAACAATGCGGTTTCTTCCTCCTCTCGTTTGATTAACCAAACATCTGCGTCCCAACCGTATCTGTGAATGAGGGTTTGGCATGATGTTAAGAATCGCTCTGTATGAAATATGGAGCAAAAGAGAAAAAAAATCAGAAATCTGGATAAAAAGAAAATATGGTGAAACTGAATTATAGGAATTGGTTATGCAACCTATCAAACAATACAGGACAACGCAGGACACCATCTTCTTTTTGTGATGCAAAAAGGACATGTAATTCCACAGAAATAGCTCAATCAACGGTAGCTTGATTCAATTATTTTTATCAGCTCATATCAATTGTTCCAAAGTTCTTTAATAGGACTTGTGTGCAACATTTTAAATTCCTCTCAAGAACTGATATGGATCTCCATGTTGCTTTGTTTACACAGTGTAACCTTAACCGGTGTGAGACAATGTGCTTAAGATGTACCAGAGTGGGTTATATGGTCAGTCCACCAGATGGTGCCAGTTGCTAATTAAAATGCCGTTATTATCACAAGTAAACAAAAAAATCCCACTCAGTGTTTTTATTGGATCATCAGATGACGCAATATCGTTCTCATTTATACCTCTTTTTGAGTTATGTGGTAAAATAATATTCCCAGCAACTGGACAGTTGACAGGTTTGCATCTGTTACGACTCTGTTTATAAAGAAACGGGGGAAAACTAGCCTCAGTAGTTTTGTGACATAGAAGACCTTATGTTCTGTTATCTCAAGACCACCCATTCATAATATTGGTTGGACAAACAGAACATCTTATGGCCATAATATTTAGCAGATGGGAGTCAGCCTGTGGCCCACATCAAATGTGGTCCTTTATTGTGCTGGTCAGTGGTCATTTATCTGGACCTATTAACCACCTGGCCTTGGTATGTTTTGGCAGCCTTGCTGCAGTCTTGAGTTACATTTACCTTCCTTTGAAACCACACACAAACCCAATGAGTATCTTCACACTAGCGCTGACACACTGGCACACGGAGGAGGCCACGCTGTCAGTGGGGAAGACGGAAAGAAACAACAAACGGCGCTTGTTATTTCTCCCCTGATTTGAAAACGGAGAGCATGTTGAAAGACTGTTCGATACATGCTTAAATCTGACTGAAAGGGGTGTGTGTGTGGGGAGAATAACGTTCAAACAAATGTATCCAGATGTTGGGGACACGCAAAACCGAAATATATTTGTTATGCATATAAAGATTCTGGCAAAAAAACCCTCCTCTTCATAGGCAAATACAACTAAATTCAGCGTGGCCGAGAAAGACATTGCTTGATATCTAAAACAGTGATGCTGCAGTGATAGAGAATGAAAGCATACATGGCTTGTGAATCGTTGCATGTGAGGGACGGCGGTAAGGTGAGGGGAAAGCCTCAGAGGACCCTCGTAATGACAGGGTTTATAGTCATTAAACAGATTTCTTTTATGGTCGCTCCCCTCCACCTTCCTGATTTGTTTCTGCTTGAGTCGGTGAAAACAACAGCAGGGGGAACCCTGCGCTCCCCTGCACCATGTGACCCGGGACGTCCTACTGTGGCTGGAATTTTTTGAGGGGTGGAGGTCCGGGCGAAGACACAACCAAGGTTTTAAATCAAAGTAGGCAGGCCTCAGGCCTCCAGATTCCTTCTCTGTTTACTCGAACGCAAATTGATTTCCACAAGTCCCGTCGAGGGGCGACGTCGGTGTGTTTTACGGTCCTGGCGAGCCCGCTAAGAGTTATGGAAGAGGTTGCAGGGGGTTTCGGTCCAGGTGCTGAAGCCTCTGACATCTGCACCCGAAGCCGTGTGCTCTTAGGTGAAATGGGAGCCACTGAGAGGAGTCATATCTCAGTCACAGACGTAGGGGACGACGCTCACCCCGGGGTGACTGTCCCGCTTTGGGAGGGACGGTCCTCCCACTCAGAGCACCCGTGTTGCTGATCAGGCGTAAAAGTAATTCACTCTTCTTCACTTTTCATTTCACAGGGACTGTGGACGTGAGGTTTACGGCAGAGGTAACTGGAAAAATAAAGGAAACACTCGAGTAAATGAAGGGTTCTGGCGGCTCTCTTATGCTGTGGGGTGCATTTTCCTGGCATGGTTTAGGTCCACTCAACCCCTTAGAGGGCAGGGTAAGCGCCAATAAAGACAAAGCCATTCAGAGTGATCACCTTCATTGTATGGTGAAGCATTTGTATCCTGATGGTCTCTTCGAGGATGACAATACCCCCATCCACAGGGCACGAGTGGTCACTGAATGGTTTGGTGAGCGTGAAAAGATGTACGTCATATGCCATGAACTCTTGTGAGCATCGACTGACTTAGGCTCACATTTCACCTAAGAGCATGCCAATGTCGGGTCCCCAGATCTCAACCCAATTGAATACTTATGGGAGATTCTGAAGCAGTGCCTAAGATTGTTTTTTCCACCACCATCAACAACACACCAAATGATGGAATTTCTTGTGGAATAATGGTGTTGTATCCCTCCAAAAGACTTTCAGACGCTTGTTGAATCTATACCATGGAACATAAAGCTGTTCTGGCAGCTCATGGTGGCTCAACTCTCTATTAAGACACTTTATGTTGGTGTTTCCTTTATTTTGGCAATTACTTGAACATTGTGGCAAACTTTAGGTATGACAGAACATTTTAGTAAGGACAGTGTGCACATTTGACCCATAGTGTAATATTTTAAATCTGGGGGTTAAATGGAAAAACCTGAACCACGAGAAGGGAAAAAACTATCCTAACAAAATGGAGAGCTACACATCCCTCCTCCCATATCCCTCCTTCATCAAAGAGCTCTGGGTGACAAAATGACAAACTATCTAACTGAGGATCAGGCCAAAGCAGTATTTCTGACTTTCACCAGCAGCCATGGCAATAGCTTTTAGACTTTCAGCACGTTCTGGTGTTTATGGCGATGATTGTTGAAGACTTTCAACAAGTTTAAAGAAGTTCAACACACCCCATATGGTTCATGTATGTTTACATGACCATTACAGTCCGATCAACCATACTGTTTCATCATAAAAAGCAACTGATTAAACCGTTTGTACGGTTTGTATCTGTCATCATGTGCGTCATGTTGGTTGTTCTAGGGGTGGAGCAGAGCATCCCAGTAATTAATTTTAATATTCACTTTAAAAAAAAAACTTTAAAAAAAAACCTAAACGAATGCTCATGCACACCAGCAGGCATTGAGTCACACACAAACAAATGGATGCATGCATATGCACACACATACACACTGTAGATGTGTTTCCTCCAAAGAGTATTTGGACAGAGTTCGCTGCTGCTTTATTCTTCTCTGCACTCCCACCAGCTGCGCTGCTGGTGTTCATGCATCCGAGAACATGGTGCAGCTACCGCAAGCTGAATCTTGAGACTGCAGGCACCCCACTGAACTGAGGGGGCGCTACTGAGATGATGAGGCGGGGGGGGGTGGGGAAACCCTGCCGACTACAACCCTTCCTCCCTGGGCGGCTCTGTGGCCTGTTGCGTACCAGTCTGTGGTACTCTGGAGACACAGTCAACATTGGCTCATTCCAGATTAGAAGTGACAGGGAGCATCAACATTAAAATTTCATTGAAGAACTTTTGCACATTTTACAAATGTTTTAATAGTTTTTTATATGTATCTATGGTTCCTCCCATTGTGTAGTTTACAGTTGTTTGTGTTTTGTTTCATTATTTGCTATTTTGCTGTATTGAGCACTGTCACAAAGATGCTTTACAGAAAATATTAAAACACAAAAATACCAGGCCTCAACCCCCAAAATGCCAGAAAGTGAGGTAAAAAAAAACCTCAGGGGAACCTGTCTGAGGGGGAGCCCATCCTCTGCTGGCCGGCCTGGGTGTCAGTAGTGATAGATAGGCTAAAAAGGTTCCCCAGTGGCAAGAAATCTCAGGAGAAACCAGTCTTAGACTGGGTTATAAGTTCTCAAAGAGATGCCCCACTCATGGAGGCCAAAGGGGGCAATTTATTAAGGTAACACAGTGCTTACTGTTATTAATGTAACATAAACATGTATAAAAAACAGTGTCCTTATTTAGGCTCACTACAAATCAGCAATATCTAAAACTTTTACATTAAAAAACTTTAAAACTTTGAATTTTAAATTTAAGCTATTCTTATTTGAAATTATTGATTGCATATCACTTAATTTAAGTTAACAATAGACTGAGTCAGGTCCATTTAAATCCATGTGCTAATACGCACACACACACGAACACATGCACACACATAGACAAACATTGTCTGTTTCCCCTTAGAACTGTAAGTATCTCTGCTGAAAACATTTAAAGAGAAAGAAACAATCTTCTTGCGGCGATAGCTGAAAACTGTGTTTGTTCTCCGCTTCGCTGTGGTATTAAACCAGCAGCGAAGGACAAAGAACATGCCATAAACACGATCTGAGCACTTGTAAAACACAGAGCTGTGGACAGAATGGTGGCATCATTATTTTGACCGTGCGGCACGACGCCAGGCTTTATGTGGTCCTGGATCCTTTGTGTCCAAAGCGGAATGACATCGGCAAGGGTAAACTACCTACCCCGGGACGGAAAACAAATGGGCTGAAGCAAATGAAATGGTAATTGTCAGCTTGTAAAATGAAAAGCTAAAGAATAATCTGAACAATATGGGCATGTCTGCCGTACTTGTGTTTGTGAGGCATCCTTCAAGGTCAAACAATGAACCTGTCAACGACTGTGGATCTCTGCACCCCTTTTTTGGTCCTCTTATGGCCCATTATTTACGCACTGAAAAGCCACACGACGCACGCTCTCTCAGCTGAGCGTTTCTTTGAAGTGTGACAATATTAGAAAAAATATTTTTAAAAGACAGTATTGGTTATAAATTAAAGTAATGCGTCTTGAATGAATGATGAGTTGGGCGTGACTTTTATACAAAAACGCTGTGCCGTTTTCTCTGAGGAGAGAATTAATGCTATCCTTGACGACGCAGGAGGGGAGGCATATTGACTTATTCATCTTATTGGATAGTTATTTATTCAGCATTATTTTGGCAGATTTTTTTTCTAACTTTTTTAACTTTGGGAAATTATTGAGGAACAGATGACGAAGAAAGCAAACCAAAATCAATCTACCAAAAATGTTTTATCATCTTTTTGAGTTATTAGATTATACTTAATTCTTTTTTGGTGCCATTTAATGTTATACCATCAACAGTTAGTTGGACCAAAGTTGGTTACCATGTTTTGTTTGGATGTATTATATTTACTGGTCCCAATCTCTTTTTGGTTCCACTAAAAATACAAAAGAAAGACTGAATCCTATGTATCGTGAAATGTGCTTTTCATCATAAACATTTTTTGTAGACATATCCATTCTTTTCTTGAATAACTTACTTAATAACAGCTTAATAATACTAATATCACAACAAAAACAACATTATTGTTACCATTAGTAGAACTACGACTACTAATACAACTACTTAGACCAATAATACAGTAATATTAACAATAACTACATGCACTAATAATGATTTGACTTAAGGTATCGGATATAGTTGTCCTTTGCACCTGTCACAGAGAAGTAGCTTGCTCAGGTTGAAAGGAGCAGGTCACACATTTACTCAACATTCTGCTCCCGATGCTTAAAGAGAGCTCCACCCAAAGCCAGACCTTCACCCCGATCACAAACCTGTAAATGTGTGCTCACACTTAAGTTAAACAGTAAGGAAAATGGGCGTCTGCCTGACCTTGTCTATGTCTATGAAATACACTTTACTACTTTATTTGAAGTTGCCTGCCAGAAAGTGGGAGCACTGTTTGCGAATTCCTGTTACAGGAAGGTTATTGTGGGCAGTGCTAATATTTGAATCACTTCATTTCTGATCTCAACTCTGTTTTTCTTCACCCGGTTACTTGAAAATAATAATAAAGGAAAATAATAAAATACAGTCCAGGTCCAATAAAAACTGATTAAATACATTGCTCGTATTTGTATTCATTTCTTTTTAAATAGTGATGAAAGTGTAGATGCCACACGTTGGTGTGTATAGGAGCACTTGAACAAAATAAACATGCAGTTTGTGGTAAGGACATTTAACAGCTCAAAGGAACTGGATAGGTTCTGAATTGTGAAGAACATGAGCTAACTATATACAAAAAAAATACCAAAAAAAAAACTATATTGATGCTTCACTACAAAGGGGCTGAATAGGTTTTGGTCATCCTAATGCACTCCTCAAAACTAAATGTAATGGAATTTTTCTTGAAGGAAAATGATTTGTATATTCTTCACCATCTCCTTTATAATGGGCCCCTTTATTTCGTAAATGGGAGAAAATTTGGGCTGACATTCTCACTGACCTCAGCTTTGTACACATACGTTGGGGTAAATGGGATAATTGCTTCTTGGTCTTCGCTAAAGAGAACTTTGTTAGGATAAAAGACGCACGCCTGTTCCTCGTAGCAGACCACACCCGAAGGCCCACCCTAATTTTAACGTCTGGTCTGCTTTCTAGATAATTCCCACAAATGTTATAACACAACGCAACTCTGCTTCAGCAGATGGAAGTCACACACCAGCATTTTTAACTCGAAGCATTGCGGTTTAGGTAATCTAAACTTCTTATGGCTCATATAGGCCTGAGCTAAACGCATAAAACTAATAATGATTAATCACACACATGTTGAATTTGACCCACAGTCTACCTCTGTAGGGTTCATTTTGAAATTGGAATGTAATTGTGCAGATTATTGCTCATTGGGAGTTGCTTAGGAATGGAAGTCTATAGGGAAATACTATAAATTTTACCCAACTCTACCATACACTTCTTCATCTCCTATCTCTTCAGTGGTACTGTACAATGTTTGAGGCAGGTTTAGGGGCTTGCATCACTGGGCTTCATGTTACCATGTATAATTAATGAGATATAGTGAAGGTGATAGTAACAGAGAACAAAGAGTCTGGTCAAGTGTCATTCCAGAACACAAACTATCTAAACTAACATGAACAAGTACAGCATGAATGTTTGTTGACGAAACATCCTTTTGGTTTTTATGTCTTGCTGAAGTACAAAGACATCGCCTGAGCTCACTGGAGTGTGTTTGGGGAAATTCACATCAGTGCATGTGCACATGTGACTACTACAGCAGACACCTTTGGAAAAGTTTCCCTTTGCAATGTCATTTAAAGTATGTTACCTCTTATGTCTCTTCACATGTCTCCAGTCACAGGTTAAGTCAATTTAAATCGAACATCTTTCAATTTCTTTTATATTTCACCTGCTCCATTTGATCGTAAAATGTGCATGTTTAATGCATGCGCATCACAATGCCATTCAAAACAATGCCATTGCAGAAATAAATAAAATGTTTTGTTGTTGTTTTAAAAAATAAATATTATTTTGTATTGAGCGATTGACTGAAAAACAAAAGGAGATCAGTGTTACACATAGCAGACAGTTATGGCTAATAGTTAACCCCTAGGCACAAGCTAATGTGTGTTACGGTGCGAAGTGAAAACCTGTGTAATTCCAGCTCAAAGCCACCGTGATGAAGGGCACAAACCACAAAACGAGAGGCAGAGTGGAGCAGACCACCCATGACTGCTGCTCCAATCGCGCTCCCAGCTGCAGGGCCGGAGCATGGGAATTCAGCGAAGGAGACAAATAGTAGAATTTTGTTCTTTGGGATACTGTTGCAGTAAAATGGAACAATTAAAAACAGGCATGTACACCCCCCCGTGGCACCTCAGATCAGTTAGAAACAATTTTGGTGTGGAGCTCAAATTACTCTGAGTCTATGTGCTCCATTAAAGATATGACTGGCTGGGTTATGCTGGAGGTTATCGCTGATACAGTGAGCCCTCTCCGTTTGGCACAGTTTTTGTGTGAGGTGAATGTGAGGTAATGATGGATAATGGGAATGTTTGATAACACTGCTCTGGCGAATACAACTCAGTCCCCAATCAAAAATGAATCTTTGGGAAGTCTGTATTTAGCTGTTTTTGACACTGATCACTCGGAGGGATTATACTGTAGTGCTGATGAGAGTGGGTGCTACATTGAGTTACTAAAGCACACTTTTTCATTCACTGAAAAACACCAGCACTGTCCTAAAAATGATTTAATAAATTGTGGCTGTCTTCTGAGACAAAGGGGTCTATATCATGCATTAATAAGTGGATACATTTAAAAAATTACCTCCTAAGGAACTCCAAAACATGTAGTTAATAGATCCAGACCAAATATTCCCATATCTTCTGTGAATGGACTCCTATATTATATCCATATCAGAAATGTTTGGATATTATTTATTGAAGTTTCAAATAAGTGCAATGTTGCACAAATGTTTCTTTGATTAACATGTCACTTATTCCATTTGTTATTTCCTACTGACAGCCGTAACGGTTTGTAAATGTGGACCATAAACTCCAACACCCTTACCCCCATCAGTTTTGAGCTACACATAAAGAATTTTGTTAAAAACTCTGAAACCTAAAGCCGAAGTATTCGGCTGGGATGTTTAGTTTAAGTAACCCCGTGGGTTAATAAACTAAACAAAGGTAAACCGTGCAAAACTGCTGCAATGAAAGCCAGGCTAAGTAAACGAAGCAAAGTTTACAAGAATCATTTAAGGGGAAAAAAGTAGGAGGAAAAATGCGTGAAACTTTAATGCGAAGCAGGTGATGAACGTCGCTTCATTTTTTTCGAATACAGGAACCACGAAAAGATTAGGTGGGGAGAAAGGGTTTGTTGAAAATCACATTAAATCATTTTAAATTCGGTAAATGCTTTTCGCGTTATTTTTAAGTCAGTGGCATAGCCTACCTCCGCTCAGACTGAAAAATGACTGAAAAAAATAACTGAATTTTGAAGCACAATGATGGCCAATGGATTAAATCATTGGTCCAAATAAGGTTATTGCTGTATCGACATTATTATATGTACATAAAACCCTGAGGGCATAGCTCATTCGATGTTTAATAGTGACCGTTTCCATCTGGGAATCATCCACAATATAACTTTCAATGAAAGCAAACGTAAGGAAGGAATATGTATTGCTGAAACAGTGCAGGCGGTGGTATTTGTTTGCACAAAACATGAGTAGCCTAGTGCTCTTCTGTCTTCCTTCCCTCCGAAGAGATTTCAGCGAGGAGTGAAAAAGCTGAGAGTTTCTTTTCTCAAGTTCTTGGACGCGGTTTCGGGCACTGAGAGCGAACTCTGCACGTGGACGAACTCCAGAGAAAACATGAAGCCCAAAAACAACAAAAGGGGTCTTTTTAACTTCTTCAAACCACATCTTCCAATAAAAGCTGAATAAACATACCCTGCCACTTGCAAGCGGCTGCTGTCCAGTGAGCTTCACAAAAAGGGCCGGGTTTCAAAAGGGGGCTTACAGGGCCTAACGAAACCTTCACCTTAACTACAATAATAAAAGTACCCGGTCACAGAATTTCGTATCTCGTATTGGTTCAAACGTAGGTGCCGGTCCAATTGGTGCGTTTCCCCATTTATAGCTTAAATGGCACGTAGAAAACAATGAATGGAGGGTCTTCATTATTTTATCTTGTTTCTTTAAAGGGGGGTATGTTTGGTTACTGGGTCATTTGAATTGGCGACATGGAACACGTCCGTTCAGATATGCTTGGGGAAACGTTTTCGGGAACTGTGCGAAGTAAAAAAAAGATGAACGGGCTTTGAAAATGAACCTGTAAAATACTGAACATCTATCTTTAGCCCTCCTGGACAAGACAAAGACGGCTTAACGGCAGTATGAAAAGACTGGCCTGTGAATGGTTACTATTCAATTTGTATTTCATTCCCCGCTGGTCATGGAATTGAGATCAGAAGAAAAAGTGAAACCACATGGCTGGGGTCAGTAGGATCAGAGGACCACCACACACAGCAAAGGGAAGGGAAAGGCATAGGGAACTTGAGTGAAGAAATGGATTGTATAAACAGAGCCCACCATTGCCTGCACCCTATTATCCTATAATTTACACTGCATGGGAGCTTGGAAATGTATTAAACTAGTGATAGGTTTCATCACTGCATCATGGCGTCGACTCATGCCAGTCAAAAAACCCGGTGTATACTTTGAGACAAGTTTAGAATTCTTCGGCTAATGTGTTTATTTTAAATATCCCAGGGAAATTATTACATCAGCGGCAAATAATGTTTGAGGAAACAGCCCTTCCTTTGAAGTTTGCAGCAGCGAAACATGATTTTAATTACATAATAACTTTGAAATTGTATTTATACAATAAACGTTCTGGATTAGACGAGGAAGTATAGGAGTAGGGTTAAAAATTGGCCATACCTTGACAAAACAAACAGCAGAGAGAAAGCACAAATGTCCCGCCATGAGGAATTAGCCCATGGTTTTTGTGCGATCGTTAGCATCGGCTTGCCTTTGCGCGTGATGAATGGCAGCTCCTCTTAAAGCCCACCTTACTTTAATTAACATTTTGTGAACTCAATCGCCTCCCCTCAACACAAACAAAGGCGATGAGCTCAACAATAGCGAAAACATTTCTCTTGGTCGCAGCTAGCAAGTCTTGGCAGATATGTTTCCATTAAACTCCTGAAGCTGCATAAAGTCATTTCATTCCAAATGCACCCGGAGAAACGGGTATCAGTAATAAAAACAAAAGTTGTAAGTGTCCCATGAAGCTTTCAATCCTGAAATGTATATAAATACAATGTGTACATATACAAAGTCGTATGGAGCATACATGAACAATATTATGTACTTACAAAATGCATATTTAACAACTTGATTTCATTGGTTCATGAAAGCCACATTTGTTTCTGTAGCAGGAAACATGACAGAATTACGTCATCAATGATTAATTGAGAAGATTTAACATTCTCCTTTTTAAAACTCACAATTTGTTTTTAATTTTGACATACAATTTTTTATTATTATTTTAGCACAATTTCGTTTTTTTCATGTTCATGTCCATTGCTGTCCCCTTTGTCAATTTGGGAGAGCACAGACAAGCACAAGCTCTTTCCTCTGATATTTGTGATGTCAGCTGCAGCATCTTTTCACTCTGCAATCCACCAGTAAAGCTCACATGGACATTGAGTTGGATGCTTGTGCAGTTGGCTTGTGCAGTCAAACTGTGGGCTGACCAGAGGGGGTCACTGGTGCATGATGAGAAACCAGACTCATCTCCAACTGAAATCCCTCACTCTATGGGCAATGCTACAAATAATGTACTGTCCTGGCACGGTCTAGATTCAATACCAGACTATGGGGCCCATCCACACACAGGGCCATCCACACACAGGCTTTGTGCCTATCACCACTGTCAATACATGCTACATTAGCTAACGTTAGCCTAAATTAGCCTATCACCACTGAAGTCTGACTAAAAAGTGGTCAGCTAGACAGAGACAGATACGTTTGGCTAGAAACTACACAAAACTACACACAAAGTAGCTATCGATAGATTATCTCTGGAGATGAATAGCATTAATCTGGTTATTAGCAGTTGACAAGCAGTCAACTTTTTTATAATGTGAGAGATCTCTACACCTATGTCATGCTTCGCTCAGCTTCAGATCAGCAGTCTGAGTTACAACTCCCGCTGTGCAGCAATGTTGTGCCAAGCATCACTGCGTCATCTTTGCTGTGCAAAGATTTTGTAATAACGACTAGATCCACCTGCTTGGGACGGGTCCACTTCACCACCACACGCACACACACAGAAGTAATGACGATGACGGTGATCGGGCGAGCAAGCGGTAATCTTGGCTTTGTACAAAATCTTTGCTATACTGAAGTGAAGTCATTTTATGTACAGTAGTCCACCACTTTTATTCAGCATTACACTGAATCAGTATGTAAAGAAAATACAAGTCAGACTCAGAAAAAATACTGAGGTCATGACCTTGGTGTCAATGGTAGATACGGCCATGTCCACACACTAGAACATGCCTTAACAGGATTCAGACCATGGGGCTCATTCACACACTAGAACAGTGCCTTAATAGGATTCAGACCATGGGGCTCATTCACACACTAGAACAGTGCCTTAACAGGATGCAGACTGTTGGGCTCATCCACACACTAGAACAGTGCCTTAACAGGATGCAGACCATGGGTTTCATCCACACACTAGAGCAACTTGACAGGATGCAGACCATGGGGCCCATCTACACACTAAAACAGAGCCTTAACAGGATGCAGACCATGGGTTTCATCCACACATTAGAACAGTGCCTTAACAGGATGCAGACCATGGGGCCCATCCACACACTAGAACAGTGCCTTAACAGGATGCCGATCGTGGGGCCCATCCACAACCTAGAACAGTGGATTAAAAGGATGCATACCGTGGGGCCCATCCACACACTAGAACAGTGCCTTAAAAGGATGCAGACTGTGGGGCTCATCCACACACTAAAACAGTGCCTTAACAGGATGCAGACCATGGGGCTCATACACACACTGTAACAGTGAACTTAACATTAGGCTCCCGACAATGAAAATACACTTAATTCAATGGTGGTCTGGTTTGAAATAAGCAACACCTTGGTGTCACTATTTTTTTCCAGCGGACGTACCTCATGAAATGTCTAATTTAGTGAATAAATGTATATCTAACACAATTCACCAATTGTGTATTAATTCCTTTGGCAAGCAGCCATGGTATAAGTGGGATAATGTATTGCAGACAAGGCGGTTGTTGAAAATAACAGCACAATAGGGTGATATCTTATCACCTTGAAGTGCTGGTATTTTAATAACCTACTTGTCTGCAGTGCATTATCCCATACTTATCAAGTTATTATCAATGTCAGTCAAGGAAAACAGACCTTGAGTGGTTATTTTTTATGCTTTCAGCATGAAATCCAATATGGTCACCACATCATGTGAACAATTAAGATTTTACAAAATGTATTTAATCTTGAATATGAAGGGTCTATGTATGAATGTTTGAAAATAAACCAAAAGCCGCGCAAACCCTATATGAACTCTGACATGTACCATATCAGCTAACATTTCAATGTTATGTTCAATTCTGTGCAACGTTTTTAATTTCATAATGATTGGTCCATGTCAGGCCACTCTTGGACCATCAAACAGATCATGATTTGGGGGCTCCTGGGTGGCATGTCCAGCTGAAAGACTTTCTTACTACAGTATAACACATACCTGACTTATCTTCACCCAGGGAGGGAGGGTTTCAATGCTCAGAATACTCCCTGCCTCATTGCAGAATAGCAATTCCTCTGGTCAATTTTTCCTTCCCAGCTTCTAGATTACAGGCATTTAGCAGACACTCTTATCCAGAGCAACCTTATTTTACATACAATCCATTTATACAGCTGGATATTTACTGAAGCAATTCAGGTTAAGTACCTTGCTTAAGGGTTAAGGGTACAACGGTAGTGCCCCACTGGGGAATTGAACCTGTGATCTTCGCGTTACAAGCCCAGTTCACAGCCGCTAGCTTTGTAAGATGTGCTGTCCTCCATCCCACAATAACTGTGCAGCTCAGTTGGTGGATTGCAGAAAGAAAAGAAGTGGCTTCTGGCTGGCTGCACACATTTTGAAGGACATGCATGCTTGTGCATGCCCTCACGAATGATGGAGGTTGTTACAGTGATGGGAGGGGCCAACAATTATGTTTGGGCATTCACAGTTGGGAATTTAAAGAAAATGTGTTCAATTCAGAGATGGTAAACAATAACTCTGTAAAACAAGGGTTTCAAAGAAGATAAAAACATCATAAAAATAAGAGTATCCTAAAATGTGAAATTCATAGCATTAAGAGTCTTAACATAGATAGAAAGAAAAAAGCAAGAAGTATGATAAAACTGTCAAAAGAAATCAAACATAATAAAAACAATTGACACAATGAGAGAAAAAGGACAGTTAGAATTTGAAGAACAAAAAAAATGTATACAGTTTATAAAAATATGTTTTTAAAGGGGTTTTAAATGAAGACACAAATCTCATCTAGGAGACTTTTCCAGAGTGTAGGAGCCTTTAGTAGATTCTGCAACGATAAGAATGATGTACTATAATAATATTGTGCTTATCATCCCTGTCTGCCTCTCCTCACAGACAGTAAGAAAGTACTACATCTCCTCTTGGATTTTGAATCCCATGGCAAGCCACTTCCCCATTTCTTTTAAAGGAATTTTTTTTAGACTTTATATAATGAACAGTTTTCAGGGAAACCAGCATTTAAGTAGCATCTATATTCCAAATGTTTGGTGTGTGACCGAAATGTATCATTTTACTGTACAGGGAACTGCACGCTGCCATCAATGTGTGTGGTCAAAAAAAGGGCCTTTGAGTTATGGGGAATTGAAAAATCTACTTGATCATTTTAGTCCATTTTGAGGGTTGAAGAAATATTTTTTTACATGAACAATAGGCTTCCAGCCAAACAACTTGGAAGCCTATTAATAATATAATATTTTACAAGAACAATATAATATGTGTGACTTATAATACGTGTGACAGATGAAGTTTTCAGTTATGCCATCAGCATTTCAATGGCTTTCCATTTATGATTACTGAGGGGTAACATGAAAGCAGAGAAAATCAGGGGCATTCAGACTCTAGCCTGGACAGGCATTTTTGGAAACAAATTCTCTAGCAAACAATTTGTGAGCAGGAAGCACGCCATACTCCACAATCCGTGTACAAAAACACATCCGTGTACAAGTGGAAAATGCTCATTTAGTGTGACCAATATCGATATAGTGCTGTCAAAGTGCTGCTATATTCATATACTGTGTATTTTTTCCACGGTTAAGAAATCTAAAATCTAAAAGTTTATTGCACATTAACTAGACCAAGTAGAGTAGTTAGCTTACAGTTCCTGACATTTAGCTTTGGTTGGGCGAGGTTATGACATGACCAATCAGCATTGAACAAGAGTGTACACAAAACATGATTTTGCAGGGATTCATATACATATATATATATTTTTTAACCATTTAACCAATGTGAAACCAAATCATTTTTCACACCACATTTTGCACCTAAGTGATACATAAGAGGACAGTAAGATACAGCAGCAGAATTCAAGCAGTTGTTTGTTGTGTAAATGGCACCCAGTGCCCCACTCCCCACTCCTGACCTGAGCATGGCCTGTATATTGACCAACACATTGGTCAAGTCACAGTTTGAATGAACCAGATATATTTTATCACACAAAATGCTCATCTAATATTCTGCTTGACTGTTAAACTACATTATATTGAGATGGCAGGTATGCCATCTCCCCAAGAAGACTGGGCATACCCCATACCTATACATACAATATAACATATACTGAGCATGAGACCACATCAGCAAGGTCCCACATGTGCACTTGAGTTCACATGTTTTTCCCCCAAAAAATGCACACGTCACTGGAAATAAAGCAAATGTATTCACGAGACTGAGGAAAGCAGCTTGTAGTAGAGTAAATGGAAGCACTTGGTAATCTCCCTGGAGACTCCCTATGCAACCTGTGTTGCGATGGCGCTGACACGGCACTGGCAGACAAGAATGCCGCCGGATAGCCATGATCCAGTCTCGGGCCTGCACCCGTCGGAAAGAGAGGGTGTCTGAGAGGTTGAGAGAGAGTGAGAGAGAGAGAGAGAGAGAGAGAGAGAGAGAGAGAGAGAGAGAGAGAGAGAGAGAGAGAGAAAGAGAGTGAGAGAGCCGTGAACCCCGCTCCACACTGGCTCCTTCACAAGGTTTCTGTTTTATTTCATCAAAATACTCCCACCACTTGGGGAATAATAAATATGGAATATTTCCCATGCGCATCCACGGCACATGCACAGTGAGAGCACGCGGTAGCCTAGCGCCTGCAGACCCATTCCATGACAGGCGAGGCTAATGAGAGATGCGGGGGGCTGCAACACATTGTGACATCATATTGACTCAGCAAACAGGGCTATAAAGGTCTCCCTTTCAGTTCAATTGGTGGGCACTGATGAGCATTATCTCGCCTTATGAGGCTTATTTACCAAGTAACTGGGTAAATAGCCTCAGCCTTTTCGTATTAGAGGACATTTAAACATTTAGAAATAATTGGGGCCAATGTTTATGCCATGATCAGCCTGACATCTGTAGTTAATATTGGCTGAAGACTTCATACAGCAAAAGGCCCGTTCCTTGTTATGACAAGATGATATTATGAACCTTTGAGGATTAATGTGTTTGCTTTCCTATGTGCTCCTTTCAAAACAATCTGTGAGCCTGGGCTGTAAGTCACAGAATCTGGGCTCACTGAACCAAAGCGAGTGGATTCTATGATATTTACAACCCATCAGCTATTTGACATCACACTCAGAATTGATGCACTCGATATAATTCCCAGAATTATTTCTTAGGAGGAAATTTCCTCAAAATTTCGAAAAGAGACAGATTATTGATTATTGCGTTAGGTCTTTCTTCATTTTCCTACAATACCTCCCACACATGCCTACAGTCATCAGCATTACACTATGTTCCAAAAAAAAATCACCCTGAAATTCAGTCCATGTTTATTTCACGAGTCCTGAGAGATTTTTATTGGCGTTCCGGTCCAGCTGAATCATCTTAAAGTTTAAGGATTGCATGTGACATAATGACTTTAGAGAGATTATTTTTGATGCTGAATAAGCCACCATAGCTCTGAAAAGGTTTTAAATATTTATTAATGGGCTTTCAGACATTATAAAAGAAAGTCAGACTGACAAGACATGAGATAAACACTTGTTAAAGGCATGTTTTAACACTTGCCTTGTTTAGTACAAAGCCCCCTGCTAGAATTAGAGATAAATCAATAACTACTTCAGGAAAAATGCATGCCACAACTGAATGAAAATGTACATTAGTGTACATCGGTCCCTCACTATGTGTGGTGCCTTACATAAACTCCTTGTTGGAATTATTTTTTGGAAAAAATAAGTTAACCAAGGAGGTCCAGTAAGCCCACACTTTTGGCAGGAGAAATTATTGGGGAATATTGCTTCATGTTTTTAATAGCCCACCATCACACAGAAAAGCAGGAAAGCATTAGTCATATCTTTGTTGTATTAACTCTAATATGTTTGATGACCTTCATGAAGCTTTTAGTTGGTTAACTGTTAGGCTTCTATTTTTAGCACGACCCACATTGAAATATTTGTGTATATGTGTGTGTGGATGGCAAGCATGGGGACAGTTCTATATTCCCACAATTGTGGCAACAGAAAAATATGCATTTTAAATGATTTGAATTAAATAATGCACAGATGTGTGCTGTGTAGTGTGTTTATGGGGCCTTGGCAGCTGAAGAGTTTGTCAGACTGTACATAGTAAAGTAACCCACACAAAAGATCATACATGATTACTGAGATAATTTACTATGAACTATTAATAACTCTTAATTAACTGAAGTGACAATGAACTATTATGCAATGTATACCACAGTTCTAACACTGCGAATACTGAAAACAGTGGGTATGTTCTGTGTTTTTCACTGTTCTTTGTCGTCAAAAAAAGCTACCACTCAAACCATGCGCACAGGCCAGTATATTATTGCAAAACTCTGTGATTTCACTGGATAATTACTGTCAGTTATATCAAAGTTTGGAATTCTTATCCACAATCAGATACTTCCCACTGTCAGCTAAGGCCATAAAAGTACCTTAGAGTTGTTATTTTACTGTCAATGGTATTTAATGCTCCCTACCTTATTTCACACCTGAGTTTTTATTTGGCAATTTCAATATTAATGGCTGGAATCAAGCATGTTCTGTCTGAGACAGTGATTAAAACCTCACATAACTTTGAGATGTCCTCACTATTGTTCCTGATGCTGTAAGGAAAGATTCAACTTTCTTTTTAACTCTGAACGCCTGGTCTGAAAACACTGTCTGCCAACACAGCATTTCGTAGAATGGGTCCCTATGATAACATTCAGCTTGATTACAATTACTTTGAAATTTGAATTCAAACACTCAAAGGTCTGGGTGGTATGGTGATATTTCCCCTCTCAGATGGTGGCGGACTCAAATACGCAGTTAGGATAAGACGATACTGTGAATTTGTTGTTCCTCGTATGGCTCTCAGGCCTGCACATTCTCAATGACCTTTTCCAACGGCAGTGCAGGTGATCTGGACTGGAATAGATAATTGATGGGGAAAAAACATACTTCAGCCGGATTTTTTAATTAGAAGACATTACAACAGCCATTCTGTTATGCCGTATGCTGATTGCAAAAACTTTTGATTGTTTTTTTTTGGGGGTCTGCCTTCTCGGATTGATTTATTCGTCAGGTTATTGCGTCATCATAACACTCCTAATTAGGTTTAACAGGATATTTAGAGGGCATGCGTACCAATCACAAAGATCCACCCGCTGTTAGAATGATGGTGAATGGACTAAATTTGACTAAATATCTATCGTTTTAATATAACAAAAACTTTTCATAAAGTATCTGTCGACATCCTGAAGATGAGGTGATAAAAAGCAAACCTCAGGCTTAGTTTAAGCTTTGCAAAAAAAAGTTAAATTACAAGCGCTTCATGAATGAAATTATACACACAGTGCTATAAAAAAATAAAGGCAGGACACACTCCTTTTCGGGGAGTGTCATTAAGCAATTACGTGGGTCACATGTGTGGTCACGTCATGCCTTTTAAAAACACACATCAGTAAAAAGCTGGTGGGAAAGCAGAAGTTGGGGGGACGTCTAGCCACAGATGCTACATCAACGCAGACCCTCCTTAAAGCTGAAGTGAAACGATCAGGCCGCAACGTAAATTACGCTGGCGCAGAGTCCCGCGCACTACGGGACGGGTGTTAATTTTATCATCGCAGACGGTGTGGTCCTGTGTGGTCTCCCGCCTCAACCACACGACGCTCTCCAGCAAGAACACTGAGACCACACTGGGGTTAAGGACCACCATCCCATCCGTGGGAGATGCAAAGCTCTTACTGACTCCTGGGAATCAGAGATAAAAGGAAGGAACAATTCATTCCTTAGTGTACGCATACCTTTTTATTATGAAATGATGCTTTCACTATTGTGCAGGTGGGGTTGGTATAATGATGAAAAAGTTTTCATTTTGTCTTTCTAGTCAAATTATATATTTAATATGGCATTCTACATGAGATTGAGTTTTGGTGATGCTAATATATTGAAAAGCAGATCACAAAAACACATTTTCGCATATTGTATTTGACTGCAACTACTGAAGTACATAATTCACATTCAGTTTCAGCAAAGGTACTGTACATCTGACTCTGGCAAAAGCCGTCTTCATTAAGAAAATAAATGCCAACACTATAAAATATGACAATGGGCCTTTTGTGACTATCAATAGATGGGTTTGTGTGGATATCTGTGTGTGTGCATGTATGTGTGTGTGTGTGTGTGTGTGTGTGATATGTACTTTTGTTTTATATACCCACCACAGCACAGTGACCACCATTTTCTGAAGCAGTCCCAACCGGCAAACAATTGAAGTGTGTGTGTGTGTGTGTGTGTGTGTGCGTGCGTGCGTGCGTGTGGGGCTGGGTTTCTGTTCTGTGAAAAATGCCACAAGTCATCGGAGACGTCATTTATTCCCCCCATTGACTGAGCAACATGTGGCCCTCATAGACATCACATGCATCACAGTATAATGGATGCATTTTAAATAGCTTTGTCACTGGCTCCCTTTAAAACATTACGAAAAAAAATAAAAAATTAAACAACGTTTCCCTCGCTGGCGGAGCCGTAGCCGAGGGGGACCACCAGCGAACGCTGGCACAGTCAGATTATAGTATCCCAGGATGCAGCAGGCATACACATTACGGGGCCACATCATAAATTACGACACCCCCTCCGCTCCAGCGGAGAGCCCACCGCCGAGGGGGAAGAGAGGAGCCCGGGTCTCCACATGGAAGTTGTCTCCCTGCTCTTTTGTGTGTAATTAGAGCTCCCCACTTCTGTCAGAGGCAGGGTCGGAGAGAAAAATGGTGAGAAACAGGAAGCAAACTGTCTCCTCAGATCTCCTGTTCTGAGGCTCTATCTCATGAAAAGAAGGGTTTTTTTTCCCTCCCTCCCTCGAGGCATTCCCCAGTGTTTTGGGTTTTCGTTTGTTTTTTAGATAGAGGTAGTTTGTTGTTGGAGATTTGATTCTACTAATCGATGGCAGCACGCAGTCACCGAACTACAGGTTTGCACATTTTCAAAGCATCGCTTCTGCTACTGGCCCAAGTCCTTTTGCACTGGACGGACAGCCGATATTGATTAGCCCCGGACCTGCTTTTCTGGGGGGATTTGGCGCCCTAGTGACATTTGCTAACGTGTGTTTTAATCCGTTGCTTAATCATATTTTAATTAAATATTGATAATGTGTCCTTATATGGGAAGCGACTTCAGGAAGACAACTTCTTTTTTTCTTTCACAATGGCTTGCATGCTTTGCGGTTAGATTGAACAGGCTCATGTGGATCACGTTTTAAAACAATACGGGGGTTTAATTTACGTTCAGGCATTTTCACGTTCAGGCACACTTTCTGATCCAGTCATCCCTTGGTTGGAGCCATAAACAGCAACAGATTGCCTTCAAATGATGCTTACGTTTTCAATTACGTGCAATAAAAACGTTTTTAAATTGAATTTTTTACATTCGATTAATCTCTTTCAGAAATTCAAGAGGATTCAAGTCATTTTAAGCAAATTAAAGAAGGGTTACATTTATTTCTAGAAGCTGGGCATGCTGGACAGTCAGTGAAGTCACCTCTGCAATCAAAATAACTGTGTGATTCATTAATTACTTACAGCTGAGGGCCGATAAAGTCTCCTGTTTGGCTTTGGCATTCCCTTTACTATTATGGTCTGTCATTTTCCCAAATTCAAAGCATACCAAGCACGTTGCTGCGCGGTTGCAATTGTACTTTTTTAAATCGTGTATAATATCGATCCCTGTTTTGGCAAAACGAGTGGCTGTTAGTGTACACTTAAAATTACCTGCTATTTCTTTCTTTTTTTTTACAAATGATCATGTTGGATATTTATTTCAGAATTGACAGTGCGGCCCAAGCCAATTCATAAAGTAACTGGTAACAATGTATCAGGACTATTCCTTGTTTATCAAAAAAGATTTACGTCAGTATATTTGTGTTAATCTTGACTGAATAGGATTAAACTTCCTTTTTTCCTACTTTAGTAATGGATAACCACTTCTGAGACTGTCATCAGTGTTGTGTCGTTTTTGGAAATTGCCCCTAACACCACATAATGACAAAAGTAGCTTGTATAAATAAACTAAATCCTTTAAGGATTTTGTGGACTTCTACCCTCTTTAAATATTATGTAAGAATGACCTAATCACAGAAATCGTGTCCTCTTCTACATGTACATCAAGCTGAAAGCCAGTATTAACCCCTTCTCACTTAAAATCAGACCTTTTTTGTATGTAGCTTTTTTTTTAACTACCCTTGCTCATAAAGGTGTCAGTGATGGTACATTTTAATCACATTTGCTGATTTGCTTTAACAGATTGACACCACTTTGAAGCATCCAGGTTTTAGGGATTAAACTACTTTTTCAAACTTATTTTCTATCTCTCGGTTCTAGGTGACTTCAGAAACACCATGAAAACGTACCTCTGACTAAAAGTTAAAAATTGTGTGACTACAATGGCCCTAATACTAACCTCTAAATCGGGGGTATTCAAATCCAGGCCTCTAGGTCTGCAGTGTCTGCAGGTATTTGCTCCAATCACGCACTACACCACCTGATTTCAAATAATTTGTTTACCTCCTTGTTCCAGGAAGTGAGCTAATTAGTGAAACCAGGTGGTGTAGTGCGTGGTTGGAGCAAATATCTGCAGACACTGTGGACCCCGAGGCCTGGATTTGAATACCCCTGCCCTAAATGATCATCTCACTCACTGACGCAACTTTGAAAAGTCTGGAATATTCCAGCTGACACTGCTAAAGGGATACTTCCTATAGCTGGTGGTTGGGTTACGGTTAAGTGGGGAGTCACCTGTTGCAAAAGCAAAAGGCATCCCCGTTGTACTCAGTGTGCCTCCGCAGTGTCATTAAGTCCCCCTAAATTCTGGGGGCACAGGAGGGGAGCAACCTCCTCCCTTCCTTCTGTGGGTTTCTCTTGTGCTCTGTGGAGGTGTGTTTGGATGGGGGAAGGGGCTTCCATCCTCACAATGGCACAATACAGACCTCTCCCCCTGGAGTCCCATCATTAACTAATGAGGATGAGTGAGCGGGACACTGAGACCTGCCTACCCTTGAAATTGCGGACCATTGCATAGGGACTATGGGAGAGTTGGTGGTCTTACCTCAGCAGATGCAGCTCCAACAGAAGCCTTCTGATCAATAGATGAGCTTGTTCTCACTGGTGGCAGGGCTTAAGTGGCACTTAGCAAGGCATTGATCGTATGGCATCGGTGCCATTGTCCTAGCCTTGCTTTCCCATGTTGTCTGAGAATGTACCTGCTGAATATGGAGAAGGTTGTGAGTGAAACTGAATATGAAAGGGTCTGGATTAATTTGGGCATTGTTTAATGCACGCTATTAAACAATGTCAGCATTAAAATCTGCTAAAACGACTTGCTTTTTAAATATTCATTATTTCGTGCTTTTATTACAATTACAATCGATATCTAATCCGCAACATTAGTCTATGTTAATCCAGTGTATGGCAAATATTTATAATTTATCGCCATTACATGATATCCATATGTTCTAACAACAGTGTCAGTCCTTTCTTCAAATGTATATGTAGGCTATAATTGTATACTAAGTTCCCATATTTTCCATTATGAGGCAGAAAATAGCGTGAGCAGCTGGTACCCTGCGCTCGTAACAGCCCGCCCATACGTACCACACAATCTCAAATGCGCATTTTGTTTAACGGCCCTCGTGGCGATGCAGACGTGTTCCTGTGTGTTCCAGCCTGCAGACATTTTCAACATCTAGTTACAGATGTCGTGCATGCTACTCGGGGTAGCGCGCCCCGGCGTTCTTCATCAGGCCGCTGGGAAGTCTGTTGTTTTCAACAGAGGGGAAACACCGCAAAAAATTTGCGCACAAGTTAAAAACACATTTTTCTGGCGGTGTAAATCTTGGGGAGGCTAATTAAGCAGCGGCGGCTGGCTGGCAGGGGGATTGTCAGAGCGGTGGGATCCCGGTGGGTAATCAGATATCTGTCACGTCACAGACTCCCCACGGTCTTGCTGTGTGGCAGAGCCCGCGAGGGGGAAATGAACTGGGCGCGGGAGTAATTAGAAGGTGAGGGGGCATTTCATCTCAGTCAGTGGATGAAATCCCACACAATTAAAATCAAAACTACAAATGGAGAGAGGCTTTGACGAAGGAGAGAATTTCACTTTTGAGTTTTGTTTTCTTTAACATTATATATGTTAAAACAACTGCCGACTGCTCAGGTAACCATTTTAAAAAACACGAGAGTAAAATAACGTCCCTTTTAAATTTCAAATATTCAACTGATTTGAGAAACGTCGTTAACATTAATTTCTCAATTTGAAAATTGTGAGGAAAAGGGCAGTAGCATGAATATAGCTACAGGAACCGACGTCATCACCGAAGACACTGCAACGGTGAGTGTCATCACGGAAAGATTAAGGCTTTAATTTTTTGTTGTAGAAAACCAGGTGATGGAAAATAGTGTTAAACAAGAAATCAGAGTACTTTTTTAAAAGTTATGTGACAAGATGAGTTATTAGGAATCTCAATATATAAATGCTAAAATATTTTGCTAAGTTTTACACAAGGTGAGCATGCTCATTGCTCATACATTCTCTCTCTCTCTGTCTCAACCACTTACAAATGATGCCATCAGTTAACAGATACACAGGTTTGATAGGGTGTTGTCCAATGTGTAAACAATGGATTCTATACCATAAACACATGTTTATTTCAGTTGCTTAATTTCTATTTAATATGCATTTCTTTTGGCATCACATAATTTGTTCTGTATGGCCAAAGACATCTGGGTTGCCCTGGCTAATTGAATCAGATCTCATGCATATATGCTTGTATACTACTTACTGAGCTGGAAACATGCAAATCAATGTGTGTCCCAGAGGGCCTTAATGAACCGACTCTATGTGCTTAACCTCTGTACCCAGAAAGTGTTAGTGATTTTAAGGTGGCTTGGAATTTCCAAATTTATGAATTATGGGTCAACAGGTTAAAATTCAAAGGACAGAGCCCACAGTGAGAATGCAAAGCTTCCCAAGGTCACCACAATTGTGGACGATTAGTCAGTAATTTCTCTAAGTGTTCCTGGTATTTCTCTCACCTCATCTTAAGGCTTACTTTTTTTTTTGACACCCCTCTTAAATGCGTCCATTCACATTACACAGCACGAGTGCACCTCTTTTAATAACAAAGGACCGTGAACGCGTTCCGATTTCTGCAACCGGCCTTAAGGATGGTCTTAGGGCCTGCATTCAACATGATTACCAGGCAGGATAACGTCCATGGGACCGAAAGGAAGTGGAGCACACTGCCCCTGCGCGCTTGGTGTTTCAGGAATGTTTTCCAGTTTGATATTAAAGCTGCAAGAGGATATCCCTCAATAGTCCTCATGTCAGTATAAATACAATTTTCTCGTTTGGTCAAAATAAAAACCTATACGTTTATTTTCCATCTTGTTTTTTATTAGTCACAGACTCTTCCCTCTCCACGCTGGTCAGGGTTTACGCGAAACATTACCCATTACCGCCACCGCGCAGTTATTGAGGTTCAGATACGTGTGCCAGCCCTTTGCTTGAGAATGGAAGCCAGCTGCTAAATATCAGATTCTAGAAGCAAAGGCGACTATCATGATGCAATCTCCACTTATGTTGTTACAGTAATACTTTTATTTCATGCAAAGAAATATGACCATCTTATATCATTTTTTTAAACTTTATTTATAGTCACTCAATACAACATGCTGTGGGCGTCCGATTTAAAAATTGAATATGGAATTCATTTTGATGTCTCTTATTGCATTAATACCAGAACTGCTCAACTCCAAAGAAAATAATTGCGTTTGGTTCTTCCATCCAGATTTGGTCAGGGTTATGTTATTTTCTGTCTCTAAGCTGGAGTGTGTCAGCCTTAGATGTGCATATAACAAAGTGTCACTAGGACAGTGTGTTTTGAATAAAACAAAAAAAATCATGTCGTTATATTGGATTTGGAGGGATCATGATCTCCTAAAAATTACACACAACTGCCTTGGCACCTTAAATGCATAAAGGCACTAAGGAGTTATTATACAACATATGTAATTTAAATCTCAGGATTATCCAATGCTCTTTTGTAATTGATATCTAACTTAAGGGGAAAACGGCATGACTTTGCACCAATTTCCTACAGTATTTCATGTTCACAAGCGAAAACATTTCCCTTGAAACCAACCGTAATGCTAATGCCACAGGTGCCGTCTTTTTTTTTCTTCTTTTTTTTTAACCTGATATATGGTTCTCATTTCCTTTTTTATGGTTTCGTTTTTGTACTGGATTGCATTAGACATTTCAGAAAGAATCAGGCTTAAATAGTTGTTTCCGCAGTGCCTGTTTTGGACATTTGTCCAGATTTGCTTTTCATATTAATTGTGGTGTTCGCCAAGGCATCTATTGTGCCAACAGGTACAATACTAGGGCCGGAAAAAAAGCAGCCACTTAATTCTGGAAGGAGAAATCCATTTTTGAAGTCTGTCTGCAGCTGTGCCACTCCCCCAACGCCACCCCCAACTCCTTTTCATGTCAACAAGTCTTCACAGCATACTTTCTGTTCTGCAGAGAATGCATTTGTTTTCTATTGTAATGTGAAACATGCGCCAGTTTCTTATGAATGTCTTAAGACAATTAAGACCACATTAGATCCTTCAAGTACTTGTAATTTCATAAGTGAGGGTTTGAAAATAAAGGGGGGTGGGGGGTGGGGGAAACCACAGTCTTACAAGAGCTACTTGGGAGAGATGGGAAACAGATATTAACCCGTGGTGGTGATCCTTGAAGGGCCTGCCCCCCCACCAACAGTGTGGAGCCCACCCACAATGGCACCTGCTCTCTCTAAAGAGGTGCTTCTCGACCGTGTTGTACGCCTCACACACTTCACGCACAGATTGCGGGGAAAGTGGGGTTCAAAAACAAGAGGAGAGAGAGAGACCCGAGGCCTCACAGAGAGCGGCGAGGGGGCTCGGAGAGGAGAGGAGAAACGGCGGTGCCACATGGAGCCCGGAGCCCTTTTATCGGGCTGTTTCCCATCTCCACCCCCCTCGCTGTAATGACACTGGTGTACAAACCGAACGGGCTGAGATTGTGACAGGATCAGGGGTAAAATTCCTGAGAAGAAGCGGATCATTCCAATTTAATCCGGGATGAGCAGTGTAAGCCTGTGCAGGAAAAAAGGGCCATCCCAAAGCCTCTGTGCTTTCCGTTTGTCTAGGCAACCAATCAGGATATTTTCATTTTGAACGAAATTGTACTGAAACATAGATAAGATGTGTGTCTTTGACATTTTTTCCTTAAAAAACAAGTTTATGAAACTGTTAATAAACAAGCTAATATCAGTTAGTTTCTGCTATTTAATTTGTGTCTTTTTTTATTTCAAGCTAATTAAGGCATGCTGATATCAACCTTGGGAAGAGAGAGAACGTGTGTAAAAAAAAAGGGGATCAAAAGGGATCCTGAATCAATCACTTTTTCCAAAAAAAAGTTAATGGGGACCTGGCTCATTTTCATTTACTTAACTGATGAGTCTGGTGCTTTACATTTCCCATGTTGACAAAAACCTGCCCCAGCCCCAGACAGTGTGAAAAAAAATGATATATTGTCTTCATTAGGTGGAAAAATATGAGTAATCTCCCAGAATGCACAAGGTCTGAGTGGGTTTATTGTTTTAGGTGAAGGTGCTATGCTGCTTTGTTTACTTTGATCATGTGTATTTGCTTCTTTGCAATCAGAGGAAAGTCATTAGATTGTTATCACAACTGCTGTTCCCAGATAGCTTGAAACAAGACTTAACCCATTTGTAATGGGGAACACTTTCTTCTTGAAAGGGCCCCGATTGGTGAGATTGTTTTAAAAACATATATCAGAAGAGAAAGGCTCGTTACGACAAAAAACAAAACATTGGTGGTACAGTCATTTCTTGAGAGATCCAGAGTAAATGCTTTCAGGCATAAGCAGGTTTTGTCATAAATAATTCCTGCTTTAAATCCAAGATTTGTAAGGGAGGGAGAGAGAGCAAGAGAGAAAAAGAAAAAGAAAAAGAAGGAGAGAGAGAAAGAGGAAGGAGAGAGAGAGAGACAGAGATACAGAGAGAGAGCAAGAAAGAGAGATACAGAGAGAGAGCAAGAAAGAAAGAGGGGGAGAGAGAAAGAGAGAGAGTGAGAAATGGAGAGAGGGGTAGATTAAGAAAGAGAGAGAGAGAGAGAGAGAGAGAGAGAGAGAGAGAGAGAGTATATGGCAGGAACTGACCTACACCTACCCCCACACAACACGCAGCCACTGCACTGTCACCAAAGCATAAGCGCTCATGCGTGAGGAGTAGTGGCTGGATGGCACAGGGATGTTTAATGGGTCTCCATCTAGCTTCCACCGGAGAGGGAGACCCTGCGATTAACGGCAGTATCCAGCCCTCAGACACCACAATCCCTCCTTAGAAGGTCAAACAACATTTTGCGTTGCACTGATCTTTCCTTCCTACATTGCGTGAGTGCCTTTGATTTGGCCTTAACCCATCAAAATGACCCCAGACGATTGTGTTAAAGGCTGCCATTGGGGGGGGGATTTGAGGGAGGTGGTGGATTTTGCCCGGCTCCACGCTCTTTGCCTTCCGTGTTGGTAACGCCATTACCTGTGGCGTTGCATCACGTCTGCCACTCGCACACAAGCGGCCCCCGCGATCGCGTGCAGAGCCTGCATTGAGAAGTCGGATGTTTTTTTTCACTCCGGGTCTTCCGCATGAGTAAGCCGGGGTGAGCGGGATGGAAAGGGACATGCATACGTTGAGTGTGCGGAAACAGTGAGGGAATCTCCTTGTGCATTATTCAGGCCGGCAGACTGGGAGACGAGGCCCAGACCAGGCCTCTGTGCAGAGTGTGGGGGTGGGGTGGGTGAGGGGCTTGATTTTATGACACACTTTCTGAGTCTGTCTCTGGTGGGAGTGGGGGGGGCACTTTACTCTACTGGTTTCACAACATGCAGACAGCAGCCATGGTGCATGTGTGCTGCTCTTTAACGGGAGTCAGAGGGTGGTTATCCTTCCTGGGTCTGATTTCCCCAACCCCCCCTCCACTCTAATGCACACGCAAGCATACACTTGCCCCACATGTATGACCGCACGCAAACAAACAATACGTGCCCAGGCACACACACAGACAGACACACTCACACGTCCACATGTGTGTGCACCATACACACGTATAAATACACACACACACACACACACACACAAACACATACACTCCAGCACCACATGCTTGTGTTATTATATTCACACATGTTATTCTTCATCCTGAACTGATGTTACTCAGGTTTCTCTTGTTAGGTCTTACTTTAAACTATACAGCTGACTAACATTTCCATGTCATTCACTGCTGGGTGAAAATATAAGACCTCCATTTCCTCCTTAACTTCCTTGGGTTGCTTCCTCATTACACTCAATATTTGAATTTAGGTCTCAGTCATGTAGTGCCTGAATACAATGTTGAGCTACAATTTCTTATCTTAATATGGTCGAGTTCACTCTCAATACAGTTACAAAAATAGGCACCAACTGTAGTTGAAGCAGGGAGCAAATGGTTCGTACCGCTAATGGTCATTGACTTGTATTTGTGACCAGGGAGCTTTGTTGACTATTAGTTATAATTGTGCCATATACTTACCATTGTGCAAGGGATATGACAACTAGCTTTTAGGCTAGGTAACAGCCAAAGGTGCCATTTTATTTGGGGTTAAACCTGAAAAACCTAACCTGTGTTTTAAATAAACTTTAAGCAAAAAAAGTGTAAAGTCTGAAGTTTACAACAGCAACCGTAACAGTACAATTGGGCTACAAAGAGCTCAAGGTAATACTTATTAGGAACACGTTTATAAATAAACGTGCCATTTACAATTGTCTTGTGAAGTTTCATACAGTTGGTCATCGTCAAAAACAAGCTGGTAGACGCACATCTTGCAGTGCAATTGTTGCCTTGCATAAGTACAACTCCCGCGGTCCTTGTACACCCAGGCATTCTTGGCTCAGGCACAAGAGTGCGTGCAAACAAACACAACAACAACACTGAGCGGAGGTCGTTTCTGCGGCGGTCGGGCCAAAAAAACTCTGTGTCTGATCGCAGCCTTGGAGCACTTCAAATACAACAAAGGAGCCCAAACGCTCACCCTCCACTTAAACTAATTCTTACACTGGCCGAATCATCAGGAACCTCTACTCGTCAGTAACCACGATTTAAACAGGCCCTCATAAAAAGGCTGCTTCACCAGGGCAATGCAAATTAAGTTGAAACTTAAAACCTCATATCCATTCTCCTTCAACTGTATATTTAGAAATATTAATATAACATATTTCCTATACGCCTACAGAAATCGAGGCGACCACATCACAGGGATCGGTCTCAAATTGCACCTAGTCAGGTTCCAAGCCCTGCATGACTCATTTCTTGGTGTGTAAATACACAATCGTGGCCTGAGAGCTTTAGCAAACTCTCCACAGATTGCGGATTACGTGAACTCTTGTCCTTTTTTTTCGAAAGCGCAGCCTCGAATAACGTGACTCTGGTAATTCATTATGCATGTTTTCCTTTTTGGTTTAGTTTCAGTTGCCTCTTTGATATTTTCGTAAAGATTCCGAGCGGCGTTGGGCTCTCCCGTTGTTTGCACAGAAGAGAGTGTCAGTGGATACGCGTACGCTCGAGGCGTGATTTACTCTCTCTCAGGCAAAAGTGAGGTAATTTTCACTGCGAGAGGTTGGAATTGGCCAGGAGCAGTACATCAAGATGAAAAGTCGTGAACGTAGAAGCTTAACGGGTGAAAGAATGGATTACCACGACCCTAACGAAGCCTTCGTTTTCAAAGGAAACGTCCAGCAATCACCAATGATTAATACGCAATTTGGGGTAAAGTAGGTAGAATGTGTGGTTTGTAATGGTGTCATTTTTTTCCTTGAACATTTTTCATTTATACCACTTTCCCCCACTGAACAAACATTATTATCGTTAGCGTGAAGGGGGCAGCAATCATTCATAGCCTTGCTTTTCTCAAGTTAGGAAATTGCCTTGAAAATTGGCAAGGCCTGCAAAGTGTTCAGCACTTAAGACCCACTCTTTTCTTTTGATATATGTATAAGGTTTCAAAATTCATACCAAACACCGTGTCAGATCTTATACCGTAACATAAACCAATTTCTCGAGAATGGTCTCCTTCATGGTATAACAAGTAACGATAACAAACATTCGGAAAAATAAGACATTTATCAATTCCAAATCAAATTAGTAAATACAATACAGTAGGCAAGCATGTAAATACCAAAGTGAAGACCATATATAAACCAACCACAGACATGTGAAATGATTGTGTGCGAAACATTTGGAAAGCTGAGACAAATGTAATAAACACGTTTGGGGGTTGTCAACAAGAACTACGCTGTAGTTATTAGGGGAGCTATACTGTGAGAAAGGGCCGTTCGCAAACACAGTAACCATATTTGTATGAAGACCTAGCTATATATGGCTGAGTGTATGTTCCACTAGAAGAAGTTTACTTATATTATTTTGGGGGGTTTTAGCATTGTATCAACAACTTCCGATTAAAGACAGACCAAAAAAAAGAATCAAATAAAACGTGCTTTTATAATGCGCATATGATGTCATAACAATAAGGAAAGGTGGATTTTTTTACTTTTGAAAGGCAGAGGCAATGTAAACAAGCTTATCATAAAAGGAGAAAGCATCACCAAAAATGGCTAAAGAGTGCTGATGAATCACATCGCCGTTCGAGAGCAGACGTTTACACTTTCACAGCATCCAGAGCTCTCTCGAACCCTCAGCTGTGTTTGGTTTTCTCTGTTTGTGTTTTTTTCACTTCCTCAAAGCGTCACATGCTAAATGTTTTGACGTCTTCATGAAACCGAAAAAGGAAGTTGTCAGAATTGCACTGGACCACATCTTGTTTGGGCAGTCATTCGACTGGCATTGGGCTGGCTGTTGGTCGATGTGAGGGCGTCTCCTTCGCTTGGGGTTGTGCAGAGAAAAAAAGAAAAAGAAAACCGGTTGGGAAACCATTTGGGTTTCATTCTTGAGATTTAGTCAGACTGTTTAATCCTTCAATTAACACCAGAAGGAGAGCAATTTTGTCACGCACAGTTCTTCTTCGAACAACAAAACCCAGCAAGTACACTCCCGGCAAGTTGCTACACAGATAAACACGATGCGTAAACATTTTCTCCCTTCCTCGAAAATATCTCCTAGTGCAGGTCTGTACTCCTTTATTAAAAGAGCAGAGCTCACCCAATGAGCTCATTCAGCACATATCCAACAGTAAGACAAAGATATGCAGAAGGCACCAGCAAAAGATGTCCGAACCCCAGAGGTCCCCTTGATGCAGTCTCGTATGGGTCACTCGTCTGTGAGTCCTTGTTATAATGTAATTGCACGATTATTGTAAACTCTTTGTTCCGGTACATATATGTGAGCTGCACAGCACTGGATATCTAAGTAGCGTTCTCGCCTAGTCAAAATGCACTTATAACTTATATCTCTGCCATTACAATACATTTGTCACGGTGCCTGGGGAACCGATTTCATTAATCAGTCGTGAGGAGGGGAACATCGCTAGGGGCCGTTTTCCTCTGGTCTGAAAGAGCCCTTCAGCAGGTTTGATTGGCTTTTCAGATGTAATGAGTTGGTGGGACCCAATTATTTGGTCGCAGGCTCAGCCTTAATACTGGAAAATGGAGTTGCCAGTTGCTCTCATGAGCGTGGGACATTGGTGGTGTAATCATCAAGGCTGATTTCTGTGGAGAGAGCACGACAGGGTTTCTAAATAGCCCTCCAGTTGCATTAATGGCACTGATGAACCTGCTGACAGTGTTTGAATCATCCGTTCTCGTCAGAAAGAGACAACAAATGACAAACTGATTTACCCGCAGCTTACAGTGTGTACAGCCGGGCGAGAATGCTTTGTTCTTACAAGGACCAGTTTGTGAGACTGACCAGAAAAGGAAAAAGAAATCGCTGTGTGATCGCCATCCCATTTATCAAGCTAAAGGGCACGGCTGAACGAGTTGGTGCAAAAGTCGATCGAACGGTCGATTCAAAAGTCAGCCAATTTGAAGGACAGAGCAAGTGTTATTCACACTAATTACCACATTGTCCTCAGTGTGTCTTCAGTTTCCTGTTCTCCACATTGAATTTCAGTGCCACATATACCGACAACACAGAAGCAATGAACATACAGTAGATGCAGTGGCTAAAAAGGTGGAAACCCTAATATGATATGACTGTCGTATCCTGCTCTTTAGAGTTCTTGAAGGACCATCCTTGGTGAACCTGCCTGCTCACACCCTAGATTGAAATTTGCAGTCAACTGATTTAGGTTTGCTTGCCTGTTTAGCCTTGCACCTTGAACTAATGTATGGACATCACGGTAGAGGAGTATGCGCTTCTGACCACAGTTGCCACAGTTGTTGATGATATCTTTCCCTCAGAGTTCCATGCTGACATCACCTTTGACACTGTTCCTCATGAAACATCAGCAAGTTGAGCTGTCTTCATTACTGAAGCTCCTGCCAAATGTGCCCCAACAATAACCCCTCTTCCAGAGTCACTGAGGTCTCATGTTCTAGCCATGCTACCCATAATTATAGGCAACCAGGCCTGCCCAGCATTTTTGTACATGACAGCGAGCATGCTGGGATGTTAATAGCTTAATTAACTCAGGAACAACAACTGGGTGGAAGCAACTGCTTTCAATATACCTTGTGTTCCTCATTTACCCAAGAGTTTCCACCATTTTGGCCACTAGCTGTACATACATAGCAGGTTCAAAAGGAAGTGCTTCCCCCCCCCCCCATATATCAACAAATCGGTTTCACTTTGAGACATCCGCCACATATCTTCAAACATTAATGTCATGGTCTCATGCTGCCGCTGTTTGTATATCCTATTAATGTGAAGCACATTTGTCTGGTTGCTGGCATGCGGAGCCCTCTCTAACGCGGTATTGGCCGTCGTTGTTGGAGCAGGAGGGGGGGGGGACACACGATGTAACAGCATGCGGTGAGCCAAAGAGGCAGCGCTGTCACCGTGTGTGGCCCTTCGTCTGAACCTGTTAAACACTTCAAGCTGTGACACCTGACTCTGGAGCTCTGGAGAGACATGGGGGGATGGACGATCCAGTGCACCTTGTCATTTTTGGACGCAGGTGGGGTGGGGGTCACTGAGGGTGTTGACCTCCACATTGATGCAGATCTATTCATTCGGCAGTGAATGACCAGGTCCTCCTACGCATACAATGCAGGATACACAACAAAATAACCTCACTTCTGAATTTCACGAGGACTTGTTTAAAGATAAAGGGATTGCTCAATTATGTGATGGTGCACAGGACCAGTTATGACAGAGCTGGGTGGGTGGCGTGCATAATGTCATTGACGCTTATTCGAAAGGCATGGTTATGTGGTCTTTGTTTTACAGTCCTCTGTATGTTTCTTGTCTTGTTTTCTTTTGGGTCCGTGGCCCTCTACGATTGCCTGAGATTTTTGTTTGGTGTAAAAAAGAAATTGTTCACATAAAAGGGTGCTGCCACATTTCAGCTGTGTGGTGGCGGTGTCTTTATCAGTTCTCCTATTAAAGTCCACAGCCTAACACTCCAGCACTCAACAAGTCCCCAACACGCAGCAATCAGATTTGCTGGGCGCTGGAGTATTCTAATATCTTCGACCAAGGGGAGTAGTGACACAGTCGTCTCCTACTGCAACTAGACACGTATGTTCAAGTACATTTCTCCTCTGTGGCTGAGAGGGAAAGTTCTCTTAAACCCTAAGTGCTCGCTGCTAATCAGAGGCTTTCCCTTGTGCTTTTAAACACGCAAGATTTCATAACCTCAATGCACCAAGGCCTCTCCTTTATTGATCTAAATGCCACTGCTGCTTGGGTAAACTGAATGGACCCCCGTGAGCTGCAGACAAAAGCCACACAAAGGATGGCCCTTAAACTCTTTGGACGTCTGTGACAACACCTGACATCGCTGCCACGGGATTTGCACCTCGCGGTTTCAAAGAGGTCAGCTGTTTGACGTGGGATTAGGGCCTCGGCGGCGAAAACACAACAAAGAGAGGGGACCACCCCCTCCAGTATCCAAGGAGCCCCCCGAAACAAGGAGCAGCTCAGGACAGCTGGACACAACCCCTGGGACCCCAAGACGTGAAGCCCCGATAATGATTACGAACCCACTTAGACCAACTGATCCGTATCTCTCTGTCACTGTGGAGGTCTGGCACCGGTACAAAATTCAATCTTCAGCTTGAGATCTGCAGTTCCGATCGGCATGTTTTACAGCTGCGCAGCCAGCAACCAGCATTATTCTTTGGCACTTTTATTCCGGGAAGTTTACATGTCCTGGTTTTGCCCAGTTTTACATGTGCAAGGAAACAAAGGCCTGCCTGTTGTGCAGTGCTAATTAATAGTGAAGTGAATGGTCACAAGTTTCTCTTTCAAACACAAACACAAACAGGATTTACTGCGGCCAGAAGCAGTGGAGGAGGTCCCTGAAATGAAACCGTGCAAGTATGCACTCTTATCGGCACTAAAAAATGAAAAGCCAAACAAAGCTGGAATGATGTGCTGGAGTTTTGAGTTTCTGGCATTATTGTAAGGACCTTACAGTATTACATCACCGGAGATGGCCGTGACTCAGGGATATAAATCAGCTTTTATGGCTTGCAATCATTCTGTCTATCTCTGGATGTTTTTTAAACGACAAAATAACTCAAATGATCATTTGTCGAATGCCACACACTTTGGGCCCTATTTTAGTGCCGGCGCTAATGGGCGTTATGCCCTGCCAGTTTCGCAGGCGGAATATTTCCCGTCTCCGCCCAATCTCGTGGTGAAGGCGTTTGCGCGACTATGGGCTGGGCAACGCAATAGGGGGTGTGACTATGAAAACAGTCACCGCTATGCAAGTTTGATGTCAAATAATAGGTTTGCGTTAACGTCCAACTAGACCACCTCTTAGCGCAAACGCTGGCGCTCTGTGCAATTTGGTGACTTTATTGATGCGCACATGTGAACATAAGGTTATCTGAAATCACATGATAATGTTTTGTGAATATTGTGAATTTACCCCCACGTTGAGGCACGTCCAATCCATGGGTAACTTGCAAGCGTAATCAATTAAGCTAAAAACTATTTCACCACAGCTTGTGGTTATTCAATGCACGGACATGAAAGACTGAAGCCAACAGGTCATCCATCGATACCGTTCAGTAAGATACACCTGTTAAATAAATATATGTTTGTATGCACATTGTTTTTCTTATGTTTCCATTTGCACTACAGAAAATGCGATAGGCGATATGCGAAGGCGATACCGTGAGCGATACCCTGGGTTTGACAGCCGGTGTTTGCCAGACGGCTATCAGTTCGGCTGTACATGCAGTTTCTTCCAGTCTTGTCCAACATGCAAATGAGTTTATTACTTTTCCTACACCCGACAGCCAGCAGAGAACTAAACAGGATTTTTATACGCAATGTGGATTCTCTGGGGTCTGCACACACGTGCAGTTGCGCGCACCATCTGATCACAGTATCATTTATGGAATCGGAAGGGGGTCCACTCCATTAATATCCAGGTGGTTTGTGATGCACACTTCAGGATGACACATGTAGGCCTACTGCATGGCGAACATAAATGAAACAGGCCTAGTTGCAGTTGTGAGTTTGTTATTTATTGCTTTCCATTTAACAATTACATTGTTAGAAGAAAAGAAACGTTGTTTTTTTTAAGCTGGAAAGCCTACAAATACGGAAAAAAGAGATGGTAAAATAAAACACAATTTTAACAATGTAGGTCTCAAAATATAAACTCAAATCATGAAAATAACTAATTAATGTGCGCCTTGTTTTCACCCTCTGATTCGCGCGCCTCCTCGCTCTCCACTTTTGAGAAGCGCTCCTGGCGCAGACGCGCAAAACTGTAATGTCAGGAAATTTGCTATAGCGTTAACGCACTAGTATTTAAAGGCATAGAAAATAGGTGTTCTGATTGGCCATTATGAAACCAACCCCCCACCACACCCACATGTATTTTTTTAAAGTGAATCCAACCTCTTTTACAACTGCGCCAGAGGTGCGCTGTCGTCCTAAATCACGAAATTACCGAAATTGCGTTAGACGCCCTAAAGCGCCACCATCTTCGCTTTGCGTCTGCGTTACCGACACTGTAATTCATGAGTCGATTTCAGCATGTAGTATATTGTACCACGTCTTTGCAAAATCCATGCTGCAAACGTATTCCATGATTTTTACGATGTCATTGATTGAGGAACTAAATCATTCTTGATTGTCTTCTGGAATGCGTGTGTGTGTGGGGGGGGGGGGCGTCTGTAATTACCATGGAGGCCAACTGTATACAAAAGGCTGACACCAGGGACGCTTTTAATCAGGCCTTGTTTGCCCACCACAGACAGACCTGTTGCCCGCTGACTTGTTTGGGCCAACATCAAAAAGAGAACTTGAGTCAACTAATTAGCACTGATGGTATATTCAATGCACACAGAATGAGTGATCAGCAGAGGGACACAGCCCCCCTCTCTCTCTCTCTCTCTCGCTCTCTCTCCCTCTCTCTTTAGGGTGGCTTTTATTTCCACGGCTAGGATCAAAGGCAGAGGCTGTTTTTCTTCAGGGGAAACGAAGTGTAACAGCGGGCTTGATATAATCGACACAAGTTGTGTATGTCCCAGTCCACATTAATCATGCTGATTCCCCTGGAAGGGGAGAAAAGAAAACAACACAAAAACAGGACAACAACACAAAGACCTTTTTTTGTCGCGCATCCTCTGTTTGCCTGGACAAAAGGCGCATGTTGTCGATCTGCCAAACGGGTGCATTGTCAGGCGCTCTTCGCCCGCGAAAAATAGGGGTGAAAAAAACCTGAAGGCCGAAAGGCCTGTTAAGTTGCAGGCGTTTGACCGGTGTAATTAGGGTGGCTTGAAGCACCGTCTGTGGAAACCGGGGTCAAGCTGGCGTGGCTCCGTGCCAGGGGCAGACGGCAGGCCTCTGCCAGTGATGTGGCTGCAGCCGGTTCGAGGCGCCCGCGTGCGTCTCTTTCTCTGGCAGGCCATGAGCATGAGTGTCTGGAACAACCAGCCTTTCTGCAACCCCACAACGTACGTAAACCCAGGCCTCTCCAACACAGAACCCCCCTGCCCCATTTTACCCTAGGGCTGCAAATTCCCAGCATCCTAACCAGAGTTTGGTCTTTGTTTACCTTCACATGCCTCACATGTGCGTGGACTCTCGGGTCGCAAAAAAAGAAAAATAGTCATTCATCAGAACGCGTTTTATGTACACCGCGTACTGTAATTGAGTACATGGTAACTACGTTGAATAATGGAAACCTTTCAACACCCAAGCGTACCGAGCCGTTGTTTACGTTGTGTCCGTGTCGTTCACAATTTAAAGTGAAAGGGTGGTAATTTTTTTGAATGGTTTGTACAATGGGACCTGTGGCCTGTTGTAGGCCCATCCACTCAGAAAATGAAGTGCAAACTACAAGCCAGGAGAGAAATTGGTGAAGCTGCATGGCAGAACAATGTCCTGCATAGCATTGTCCACAAATTGGATAGCAGTGAGATTGTGGTTCTGCACATTGCCGCTACGCACGGTCAAAGTTGCTTAAAATATATGCACGTAAACAAGAACAATGGATACTTCAAAGCACTTTATGACACTGTAGCCCATAAATAAAGAAGATGTTTTGCAAAAGCGAGATGTTTGGAAAGTCAGATCCCTAGCTACTGTAGCAAATGATATTATCAGGCTGTTATATTAGGAAATGTAATGTCCCAAGTGAATTAGCTACTTTCAGTTTTTCATGCAGTTATATTTTAGGCACTGAATATCTTAAAAAATAAATAAAAGAAGACAAACCTCAGCTGTTGGTCCTTAAATCATGTTCAACAAAGTATTGTTGTTATGAATAGCAGAATGTGTGTTGTATTTTGGTCATTAATGATTAACACTAAATCTAAATGATTTCCAGGGCCTTTCAGATTGTCTTTGGGTCAGAACAACTGTGCAGAAGAACCTTTTAAATGTCCTCTGATTTTCCTTTGAGGAAAAAGGCTATTTCCAGACCTTTCCAAAATCCCACAGAGAAAAGGACCTTTTACACACCCAGGAGAACCTTTGCCTTTTGGGAGTGTGGATGACAAGGCTCTCCCTCTTTTTAGACCCAGCTGTCCTTCCTCAACCCTCCAGCGAGATGAATGAGCAAACTCCTTACCGCTCTCAGAACAGCCGTGAAGTGGTCCCTGTCATGCACATAGGACGTTCTTAGGTGCTATTCAAGTGCAGAAATCCTGGCCAGGTTAATGCTTTTGTACAATGATAGAACCACCGCGGCAGCACAAAAGGCTAATGGCGTGTCCTCTGTAAGGGTTTTCTACCCAGAACAAGAGTGTAAAGAACTGCATAAGAGGAATTTGAAGTTATTCACAGGTCTAATAGACCCAGGACTTCAGGTTTCTTTTGATCTATGCTTGAGCAAACATCTGCGGGGTAATTCGGCATCATGAGCTCCGGGTTGGAATTAGAATAGTGTCTCTTAGGGGATTTATATCATCCATTGATCATGTTCCATGTGTGTGTGTTATTTAATGATGAACCACTTTGGTATTCACGTGTCTAGACTTAGGAAAACACCAATGGCTCTGAGCATCAACAATACCTTTGTACCATTAAGGGAATGATTAGATACAGATTTTTGTAATGAATCACACTTGATTTAGCATGCAGAGGCCCTCATTTGAATGTTTTAGCCCTTTGTTGATCTGGTTCTTGCTGTAGACAGTGTACGAGACAAACACAAGCCTTCTGTTTGCAGACAATTTTGTCTTGACCATTCCATGTGGTCATTAGCCAGTGGTCCCGAAACAACCATTGTTCTACAATGGCAAAGATCCCACTCGTGCTGTTCATAGTGTCATACACAAGCCAGTAGTTGATACATCATATCAGTATATCAGTATATACTTAAATAAATGTAAAGAAATTGAGAAAAATGTATGGCAAAAGTATATATGTAGAAGGTGGGGATCTGTGTGTGCGTGCACATGTGCATGTGCTTGTATTGAATACAAAATGGGTTGTATTGAGAAAAACATTTGTTAACCTCAAATCAGTTGCTAAAATCAAAACATTAAATTGATGCAATTCTTAATCTCAAGCAGAGACCCATGGAATACCCAATACCAGGCTTGACACAGGATGCACTCGGACTAGGACAATGACAAGCCTATGTCAGCTGGATGACCTATTCTCATCATTACAATGTCTATGGTTAAAATGTTTTTACAATGCCATTGTATTTACTATGTTTGCCAATACAATAGAATTGTGTTTGTATCCAAGGTAACTTAGGGACCTATTATGAAATGGCAACCATAATATCATCAGTTTGTGACAAGATAATACAAATTTCTCAAAGAGAATCTAATTCTCAGTCTCGTACACTATAATTCCAGTCATATAACTAATGAGAAACATTTATATCTGATTCAAACTATTAGCATTTCTCTACACTTTAATACAACCAGGGCAGGGAAACTCCATCCACTGCCATGCAAGCTGGGAAATGAATGTTAATTTGTAGCCACCACCAAAAAAAGAATAACAGAAAAGGATGAGCGAGCATTTTGTTTAAATGTTATTACTTTGTCGTGATGAAAACAAATGCAATTTTGCAGACAAAGCACAGATACAGTACTGCAGTATTGTGTTTTGATTTATGCGAGGCATCAGGGTGAGTCATGTTTGTCTACGCTGAGATTGACATAATAATGTGTAACAGGTTCTCCCAGTCATCCAGATTCACAGATGTTACATCTGCACCTGGCATTGGGGCTCTTCTGTTTTTGCACACACGTTCTCTTGTTTCCATGCTGTGCCTTACAACGGTGGCCTCTCACAGGTAATGGGTGTATCGGGAGTGTTGATAACTCGCTGCTTGATTTTGTTATATTTTATTGACCTCAGCGATTTTTCAAATTAAACTGAGTAGATGCTATTTGTTCATTTAATACATGTAAATTAAAACAATAATTGAATGCATTGTGATGTTTTATAGTATCTATATCCTTCCACGAAGACAGATTGATCAAATGAGTAATAAACTAATTTTAAAAGGTGTCTTACACAAGGATTTAGGATATTCCTGATATGGTTAGTGTTTATTTATTGTATTATATTAAGCCAAAGCCTAAATAATTATTTGTGGCCAGCTTAACCATATTTTACACCTTATTAGAAACAAGGTAATTGGACTGACTATCAATCCCAGTAGAGTGTGTGACTGAATTTATGAATGCCCTAACACCTCCACACAAGCCAAGCTGTGTGGGGTCCATAGCAGCAGTTTCAAGACTGCAAGTGGGCCAATAAACCTTGGTCAATGAAGTCATTGTATTTTAGAATTTATATTCTGTGCCAAGTTCATATACAATTATGTGACTGTGTGTGTGTGTGTGTGTGTGTGTGTGTGTGTGTGTGTGTGTAAGTCAGGAGAACATACCTAAGATGAAACCACCTAAAACCCCAGTGAGTAAGCCAAACCCAATGAGGAAAAAACTCCCCAACGCATCATTAAACAAACGCAGGGGCAGCCAGGCACAGTGGGGATTAATTTTGTCAATCAAGGTCTGTGCTTCATTCTCGACTTCGGTTTAGATTGACTGTACAGCATAAAATTCGGAGGTGAAAAATGTGTGAATAGTTCTGTTGCATATACAAAATTGTTCGGTTTGGCTGTGTTGCTTTGTTTGGGTTAAACTGCAGAAGACATCAGCACTTGAAGACATGCAGTCGCTTTGTGGCCAGGCTGAATTGCCATCAAAACTTCAGTTGCACACAAAGCAATGTATTATCAGCACTGCGGTGGCCATATACTCCATGTTTGTCAATAATAGATCTAAGTGGGCATGTATACCGAAAACCAAGAGCAGAGCCTTGTGGAACACCAAACATAATGCTATATGGCCAGATGACTCTTTAATATTTGTACAAATTGATATATGTTTAAAAATACAGAACTTCTTGTTGGGGCAAAAAGGTTGACATACAATAATAAAAGTAAATAAACTATATTGCATCTACGGTATAAATAAATATTCATAAATATATCTGATAATAAATATATATTCGGAGGCTCAAAATAATGTATAGTTTGTAAAAAAAAATGCAGTATAATGATTTTGGCCATTCCTTTGATTCATTAATAATTGATGACTGACTGAGATGCACTAGTAGGATTCTTTGGCACTTGTGATCAGCAAATCTTAATTGTCGTGAGGCCTAGTGAAATTAAAGACAGAAAGGGACCAATATGCACTGCAACAAGAGAACAGTGTATTTCTGTATTTGGTAAGTAGGTTTGCTCATCTGGGGCTTGCCAAGTTTCTCATCTGTCAAACCAAAACCTTGTTCAGTCATAGACAATCTTGGACACCATGAGTCATAGTGTCTCACCAATATCAAGATATCATCATGCACTGTATTTTTAATGGCATTATCTGTCTCACTGCATCAGAAAAACCAGGACACAAAACCAGTATCATTAGCAGCTGTGGCTAAACAGTGATCAATGAGGCAGAAGGAAATGGTCCCAACAGTACCACAGGTAGACTCTCCAGCAATGGAGCCATGTGCTTTATAGTAGCGATGGGTGAATGAGGTATCATGACACCGAAGAGGGGTGAGGGCTACCATATGCTACCTGTAACTCACTGATGTGAACCAATCTTTGAGTTTTGTTGTGAAGAAGAAAAACATTTGATTGGTTCAAACAAGTCAGTGATTGACAGCTAATCGTAGCTCCTCCTCTTTTTAGCACTATGCTACCTCATTCTCCCCTCGCTACTCATTAGTGATAAATAACTTAATTCTGGAGCCCACCCTCATGGATGTCAGAATGCCACTTTAAGTGATTGATGACAATCTTGACTGCTAAGTGCTGCATCAATTAAAGTAAATCTGACATCCTGCCATTCCTGTAGGTTCATCCTGATGTGACAATGTTCAACAGCAGGAAAAATACACATCCTCATAGCATGGTGGACTTTTTATGAGTTGGGATCGTGAACGCTTTGCCATGGATGCTCTACAGCTCCATTGAACACATGGGGTGACATGTTACATGTTGAGTTCAGATCTCAGTGAGCAGTGACATGTTTGTCCAAGCTCTACAAGAGACATGGGACAGGATCCTGCAATACAGCTTCTGTGATGTGAGGCAAAGCATGCAGCCAAGATGTACAGCCTGTGTGCTTCCGATGTTAGCCTCACCTGCCCCCAGTCTTTTGACTTTCAGTGTAGATCTCCTGTTAATCGACATAATTAAGCTATGTCATGTCCATTCAATGAAATGTCTGTCAACCAACCTGCCACAAAAGAACATTTTTTGGCTGCGGAACACCTGGAACATCAAGTCGTTTTTCGTTTAGTCCAACCGCTGCCATTCCAATGCCTCGAAGGCATAGTCTCCACGAGCCAGGCATATTGGTTCCTCGCTACTTTCTTCCTTCGTGATTTTCATCAGGCTTGACATACAACAGGTTTATTCACTTCATCACCTGTCTGACTAACGAGGTGATTCAATGCAATACACTCGAGCATATCACGGTTGGAGGTGAATAATCTATTAATCAAACTGACACAAAACTTTTAATCAGCATACACCATCTGTACACTATACCAAAAACTTTGAATGCCCGTGACAATAATAATAACAGCTGCTTGATGATTGTGACAAATTCAAAACTGATTGAGAACGTTTATCTGGGGTCGGTGGAGAGGAGTTTTTTACAACATTTTTACAACTTTGAAAAGAGCTGTCACTGTGCTCCAACCAGGCTGGAAACCTGTTTGAAGTATTGCTGAAAATGATTTTTAATCAGAAGTTGCTGGCCTCCACCTTCTTTATGATTTCTACAGATACTTCCTTACCCTCCAATTTCTTTATTAACTTTCCACTTGGTTCAGTATTCTTCTTGGCACTGTTGACTTGAAAGTGAAGTAGTAAAAGCTGTTATATATCACACTATCAAACCTGCCAAGATTGCACAATAACAGACTCAGAGAGCAACTTTCTTTGTTAGACAAGCAACAACAATAGCATTGTGATAAAAACAATTCTAAATGAATACTTCAGTTATTGAAAAGTGGTAAAAGTAATCTGCTCTCAGGTGATTTGATAAAATATGCCTGGATTCAATCAGCGTTACTTTTTTCAGTGCAAGTACAGTTGGTTTCTTCCTCTAAAATGTAATGTTCAGCCAAAGTTAAGAACAAATATTGATCAAATCCAGGTCACAATTCAGGTTTCATGCGTCAGAGATGAGTCCCACAGAACCCATTAACAATTGGAGATGTTAGGTGTTAGAACCTTAATTGAATTGTGTATATTTTATTAGGCATGGGTTACAACGCATGCAAGACTTGACATTCATAACTGCACACAAGGAGTGGTATTCACAGTGAACCAATAGCATTAAATCTCATTTTTCAAATGTTTCATAAAGAATGTTTTTCTTACACAACACTTAATCAATGTGTCCGTAGCTCTGCTGTCTCTCTGTTATCTTCTGAAAGATTGCAGTCTGAATTGATCTGCTGGTGGGAATGAACATAAACAAAATATTTTATATTTTATCAGTTCCTGCACATCAAAACAACAAAATATGTTTGTAAGGAGAGATTTACCAATGAATTATTTACATTCCTTCAACAGTACATTTGTTTAGCTTCCTCTATTAACAGTGACAACTTAAGTCTGTTTTTTTTTTTCCCAAAGTATTTTTTATTGTTAAGCAACCAATATAGAATGAGACATTTATGATGAAACCATTGCATTAGACAAATAAACCAGGCATCATTCAAAGTACTGCTCTGGGAACGCAGAAAGCAAATAATTTCTGTCTGCGCTCTACAAAAGTGACTGGAAATCTGGAAGAAAAATATTATTTTTACTCCATTGTGTGAAATATTGTTTAGGAGGACCTGTCTTTTTGAATGTTTGAAGAATTTTTGCTGGCAGGGTTTGTGTGCCTCTTGGGTCAAACTTATGCGATGGCTCCTCTGCCTCTTAATAAACTTTGCATGATGTGTTCGAGAACTTACAAACTATGTTTGCTAAGATAACAGTAGTTGTCGAAGCAAAAGTTGGACATTTTTTAAACTAACAGCATGTAGATATTTAGATGTAGAAAACTATATTAAGCTGACTGCAAAGTTGTTGTTTTTTTAAACCCAGTGTATTTAACATATAGGCTACTAAAACAAAGTGTTTTGCCAAAAACAGTCTTGGTATTAGGCTTGTTAAATGACCAAATTGAGAAAGAATTTTGTCAACTCGTCTCGTAGGACTACTACACTGCTGTTACAAAAATTTAGTTGGTTTATAGTTTTTTCAAGTCATATTTCATTATTCAAATCAGGTTTTGAATTATGTTGGTTTATAGTTTAAAATACGTTCATTTTAAACACATTATGGTTAAATAGCCTACCATTCTGATCTTATTTAAGTGCACACACCACGCGAAATGATCACGACCGTGTTGCGTTTAAAGTTTGGAAACTTAGAAAAAGTTTGGGATCTATACATATCAGCAGAATGACACCGTCTTGGCTCAAGGAGACCCTATTTATTTATTTGCAATTCTATAAATAGATCTTGAAAGCTGGGGCAAACATCGGATGTGGACCACACAAGCACGGTCTCTGTGAGCGTTATTAAAATCCTTCAGTTAAGCGGGACCTGATCCTGAAAATGGAGTCACGTCTGCAGTTTGTTTTTCTTACTGAGAATTAGAAGAGCAAAGAATTTCAATCGAATGTAAAATGTACTCAACGCTTAGGAATAGCCTATGTTTTTTGGTGTGTTGGCATCTGCTGTTAACATTATCTGCTATATGGTTTACAATTATAATTAAAAGTCCTGCGATGTTATGAAGGCTATTTATGTTGTATGCTGCAATTAGTGTTTTGGTGTTTCATTTGACTAACCATGTGCAAATCGCATTAGTTCGTAACTAAAAATGTAGGCTACTTAAACAAAAGTGATTTAGAGCTGATAAAACTGGACGTTCAGTCTTAACTCTATGGTGGGGCGGGACGGTAATTAGGAAAGAAAATATTTTTTGTTTAATTTCTATTTTTTTAAGGAAAATGATATCTTGTCTCAACTTCTGCCTCATTGTTAATCAACCTACGTTTGGTAGATGAAAGGTTCATGTTCTTGGTTCATTTCGGTTTTTTAAGCATCTTATCCTTGCGTGTCTGCCTAGCCTATAGGCTAATAAACAGCTATTTTCATACCACCCAGAGCTTCTTCTGTTCCAGCTATAGGACTACCACTCAGTGCAGTATATTTAGACAGTGTAATAATTTGCCAAGTGGACACGGAGCAAATGTCGACTTTTCCTTCCTCTGCAGCGGAATCGGTGGGTTGCTGTTCTAAGTCAAATAAGTGAAGCGGACCCCCACCGCGTAATTTCTTGTTTTAACTTCCAGTCGGAAACTAGACATTTAAAAACGTATTTTTGTGACTGGTGAAATCGGTGCTTCTCTGTTCTTATATGCGTCCCCCAGGGAATTCCGGGTAAGTTCTCTGTTGCTTCGAAACGCCTCTCTGAACTTGACCAGTAAGCCCACGGAAAACATTACACAGTAGGGCACGAGAGCCTGGAGCAACACACTTTCCCCTCTGTTTGACTTGGATCTGCATTAGCTGTCTGACTGAATAAAACGATTAAACATTTGTGATTTCAAATCTCAAACACATTGGAAGAAACTAAACGGATATGAACATTTTGAAATCTATGAAACTCAAAAGATGACAGTTACAGGGTGACAGGGTAATATTGGCAACTATTTCAAGGACGCATAAACGAAAAGTGTTTGCACATTGTGTTTCCAAATTGAGGCCAATGTTTATTTTGCTTTTACTGGTGAGTTAATCCCCCAATGTACACTGATTGACATTTTCATCAGTTTACTTTGTTTCCGACGTTGGCTAGAATGGTACACTACTTTTTATACATAAAAGATAATAATAATACTTATACAAATAATAATCAGCATCATTTTAGGTTTTATATTATTATACTATTAACATTTCAGGCCTGTTATTATTTCTCAAAACATCATACATCACACACTCCGTGCATCAATACATTTTGGGCTGAATATTAGGCTAGTTTATTAGCCTAATTGTAGGCTACTTATTTTAGGCTAGGAGAAGGATCATTTTAGACATTTACGCGTATGAACAAGTTCTATTCTTAACGCAATAAAACACACATTTTTCACACGGTTATTTATTTATTTATTTTGGGGGGCACTTTAAATTAATTACTTTCAAAAGTAGTCTCGAAACCAGCACTGAACGCACGCTTAAAACAAAGATCATTAAGCTCAAAACAGACTGAATCTCCTGCGTTTGTCGTTTATTTTCTTTTTCAACGAGGAGGAAAACGACCCGAAGACCTATGGCAAGGCCTGTGACATGGACTGACATTTATTAATTGAAAAGGCGCTAAGGCCAACTTCACTGGATAATCTACACCTCTTATCAATTGCCACTTCCTTTATTTTTCGGTTCGTTTTAATTCTCTTCAAAGTCCCAGGGCTTCATAAGTTTACGGTCTGCACGTTTCTCGAACTACGCCTCATTCTAAATGCGCTAGTCAGCAAATAGAAATAATACAATTAATTAAAAACGCCACTGGCTTGATTATATCACCTACAACTTTAGCCAGAAGGAAATTTTGTCATTTCATTTTATTTGTGCTTACTGTACTTAAACAAATGCATTTTTCACTAAATTCCTTGAAGACTTCAGCTGCTGGTGTGGGCCGACTGAATTATTCAACAGGAGTAGCATGTGTGGCCTGTTTCACAACATTGGATTTATCTTATGTGTGCACACTCCTGCTGGCCTTCCAGCTTGTCTAATCACTTCTACTGAATTTATGCCTTTAGGACAATCGTCAATTCAAAATTCAACTTAATAAGACTCCTAACACTCTCGACACTTGTGTTTATTGTTATCAGGAGTTTTCTTTTTGTCTAGAGAGTTTTTGAATTTTGGGTCAGTTCAATCAAAACTCCTAAGACAAAGGACAAATCTCTGGCAGTGTCACTTTAATGTATGCATGGTACCAGGGACGAGGAATTATATATTGACTGAACATTCATTTAATTGTGCATTGACCTTTTTCAAATTAAATAAATGTGATTAAGTGTTGTGTTAGAATTACTTTTTCCATGAATGAATCACCATCCGTCAGGCATATTTCTATATTGCAATTAGAAGGCATTCAGTCATGCATGTCAAACATACAGTAGGTCCTGCAACAGCATACAATAGGCCCTGCAACAACATATACATTTGTTTATAGACAAAACGTCTTTTGAGATGTCTTCTGTATTTCCAGCAGCAAAGACCACACATGCCTGTTATTAGAACAGCACTTAATGAGGCTGTCACTGTTTGACTCAATGAGATGTAATAGACAAATATGTGCACCCTGGTATACTCAATCAATATTTCATGCAATTATGCGTTTGACTGATTACCATTAGGAACCACAGGATGTCCCAGAAATGCAATAAATTGAGGCTATACATTTTCTTAATTTATAGCTAGGTAGGGTAGGGAGGATATTATTTAGCTCATATGGCTGTTGTTTGTCACTATAGTGAAAACCCTGGTAAACCTACTCTATGCAGTGTCTGCAGACCATGTTAATAATTAAACCAACCAGCTGACTTCACTTGTGTAATATAATTCTCTGGAGATTGATGTGTGAACTAATGTTATGCTTTCCAAAGTCCAAAAATATGCCAGACTTGTTAAAGTACTCAATTGATATTTATCTCATTAGTAACTCAAAGTTATTATGAGATGCAATAAAATAATATTTTCCAATTTCCGTCACGGAGCTGTACTGCATAAACATTTGCACATTTGACTACACTGTCATTGATTATAATGACAACAGGAGGAAAGATGCACGTGCAAGGGAGGATGCGCATACTGTAGCCTACCATTCATTCCATTCGACGTGCTATCATTTCTACATCTTTGACATTTTCTTGTAAACCTAATTTGAAAAATGTAAGCCATTAAAGTGCTTTGTGCAGCCTTTATTCGCTTGTCTTTTTTAAACTTGCCCCCCAAAAAAAAATAAAAACAAAGCAATATAAATATAAAGTTAAAAATTCATTCTGATTAGCCTGTTTTGACGGTTATTGTTATTGCCAAACAGGCAAACATAATCCATGGGGTTCATGTAGTTCAACGCTATTGGTTCTGAAATATTTTTGTAATACACGATTTGCTTCTCATACAAAGATTAATTCACCTGGGTGATATTTGGGGGTTTTAGAATGTTCGTTATCCATTCATATTTGGTGAAGCTTCTCTAGCCAACAAAACTATGCCTTTCGCCTAAACAGATATATTTTAAATGTGACTACTGCGTGAAACCAAAGTGAATAAAAGAGTCCTAGAGTGAGGTGTATTAGGCTAGACTCCAGGGAATGCTGGTTTCGGGAATATAGTCTTGTATATTGTTTGAGCATGTTGTTTTATTCTCTGGGTTTATCGTGAAAGTAATACCGATATTATATGTCCCCAAAAATCCCAATAGATCTGTTTACATTAAAGTGAGATCAATTAGGTCGGGATATTAGTGGGCCAGACCGTAAATCAACCGCAAACGAGCTATTTTTATCTAGGCTATAGAGTAACGAGGTGCGCTATCTACAGTATCAACTCTATAACAGGTGCCACATAAGCCAGATGAGTTACGAGAAGGTACGTGTAAAATCGTACCAAACGGCGACATACATTTTTCTTGTATATATTTCGAGGCACATGCAGTAGATGGAAGACAAAGGAGGCTTATGGAGTCAAAATTCCATTAGCCAACATGGCGAACCGACGAGACTTGGAATAGCCTACAAATACAAATGATTATGCAAAAATTTTAACCCCAGATTTGTGAATATTGATTTAAAATTGGTTTGTATTTTTCCGTCAATTAACTAATTGTATAATCGTTATTAACAAAACGAATTGTTAATTAATAAACAGTAGCCCAGGGGTAATCTTTACTGTAGATAATCATAGATTAATATTATGAGATTTAAATGTATTAAATAAAACTCTATATACGTCCATTGCGTTTAAATACATATTTTGGCTAGTTATTCACCACGAATGTAACTACTGTGTCAAGAACATTTTAAATGTCCTTTTTTGTCCTTTAAATACTTTAATTCTGAACTGTTAAAACCTTGCAATTTACTCAACAAGTTATTTCCTGAAATGCATTTCAAGTATAGACCAGTCATCCCTCCTCTCTCCCTCTTCAGTAGGCTACGCAAAAATTAGATCTATGCTTACAGCTGATGGTAAAACTTCCATGGGTGCCTGGGGAAATAAAGAATTCAGCTGAAAAATATTGCCGTAACAACATTCGTAAAAAAGGACTGCACGCAAGCCTTCCATACTCTACGCCTAGACTATAGGATACACTGTTGGCTTTCACTTGAAATAAAATGCTTAATCCCACCTTTGATCCGACCCTTACACGTGAATCACACGTCCTGAACGGGTGCACAGCAGACCAGAGGCAACTTATTCAAACTTCAGCGAAGAAAAGAGTGGAAGAATTTCCTTGGCTTCGGGCAAAACAGACGTGTCTGCTTTCTTCAATCGCTTCCCCACAATATCGTTTTTATGTTATATGCGCCACACGACACACATTTTCTCTTTATAGAACAAAACAAGTATTCATATTTGAACCGCGAGGAGGCTGTTATTAGTTAATATTTTATATTAAGCAGTACAACAGCAAAAACATATATATTTGTTTGCCATAGCAGTCAAATAACACGCATAACAAATGAATTGCAACAGCGCCAAGAACTCTAGCAACGTATACACTACAGGGAGGCGATTTGCACCAATTTCTCCAATAACAAACTCTTATGTTCTTATGGACCGTCCCCCAGTGTGACCAAATGAAATGCTTCTCTGCATTCGCACATTGTTATTATATAAATAGTGTTCAGTGATTCCTACTACCAAGGCAACGGATACACCAACGCGCGTTTACCTCGTGCTGTAACCGTGAACAGATGTAACACTTCAATAATTAAATTACCACCATCATATGCATAATGCAGGCTGAAACAGATAATTATTTATTTACCCAATTTGGATTAAATTACTGATATTAAAGGGTTCATTTGGCTATCCCCATTCATTTGGACCTGCAAACACAGCCCTACCTGTACCCCACATCTGATCACCACATGCTCGCGCTCTTCGACTGTCTCGCCCTTATCCCAAATGCTGTGCAATGACCTCACACGTGTATCTTCAAACGTTACCGTTTGACCGCAAAAATTCATCGAAAACGCAACATCTGTATGTGTCTTCAAATTAAATCCCTGTTGTTTTACAATATATATTGCTTGCACCCTTGACATCTATAGAACTTACATATATGGAAAACAAGGGGAAAATTCCAGCGTTTCCCAACGGGACTTAACGGGTGCCTGCAACAAAAAAACTGTTTTGCTTGAGTTTACAAGAAGAAATTCCCAAGATCTTTATCAGTGAAATTATCCATCCAGCTTCACCCGAGTTAACAGATGAATATCTTTTTGCTATCAGATAATGTACTGAAATGGCATGTCATTGTGTTCGGTTTAAAGATAAGGTTTGTTTTATAAAATGTTTGTTTCTGTGCATAATATAACCTTATCTTGACACACATAATGAATAGTCATTAGCAGTACAAAGCTCGTCATAGTGCGCATTAGTTCAAGGGAATAGTTTGGTGTCATATCAAAATTGCTGTACATGTAAACCAATTTTCTCGACAGAATAGTAAACACAGACTCGATTGGACGGTGAGATGAAAAAACGCATGGGATATCACAAACATTTTTCCCAAACTGCAACAGACTTCTTGGCCAATTAAGAATGGTTTGCTTTGAATGGCAAAGGAAATAGCTTTCCTTGCTGCTAAATGTCACAAAATGCACCCAGGGCACAAAATGACCACTTTGTTTTGTTCTGTTTACTTAAACCTGTTTCAGTTACCTTAATCGCACTTTCCCAGAAGAGTGTATGCATTTATCACTTTAAATCAAAGGACAGTTTTGACCAGTTTGAACATTAATGTAGAATAGTTAATAATAATGAGTGTATGTAAGCAATGATTATTTCTCACTGACCACTGGAGAACTGCACACCAGAATCAGAATGCATGGTTGCAGAGTATGTTAACCTTTTTTGTATTCATGTATGTAAGTGTGAATGTATGTATGAATCTAATCCTGCTTTTAATGCACAGTATGTATGTGTGCAAGTGTATATGTGTGTGTGTGTGTGTGTGTGTGTGTGTATATATATGTGTGTGTGTGTTTTATTATTTTCAAAATGTTTGCCATCCAAAACTAAAGCAAGATTTAAATGACAGCTGTAAGAACTTTATAATATGAAACATCATCATATCAAATGGATAACGCAACAAGTCCAGCCCCCGACAGAGTAATATACTCAAATGGCATTTACTGGATCTAAAAGTGCCTTCATTAGAGCGATTTAAAATTGTGGCAATAACAGAGATGTTCCTGCTTTGCACGAGTAAAGAAAACATTTCAGAAATTCAGTTAATCTATCCCAGTAGACGAGGTCGTGACAGGACCACGTGCATAAATATTGAGGGTATTATTCTCAGATTTAGATGTCAGCTCAAGAAATGCCTGGGACGGGAGGGGAGGTCTGCTCCGCTTGTCTCTTCTGATGCCAAAGTTTCGGTAAGCCCCAACAAAGGAGCAGAAACGCGAGAGTTTCTGGATCAATAAAAGGAGAGGAGGAGGCAGGAATGAAGAGTTCACACCTATTAGTGTACAACTCCTTTCTGCCAAATAGGACTACGTACTAGATTGATTCAAAATAGAAAAGTAAACATTGAAAATACCCAGCTTGCACATTGGCTGCTGCAGTGGGATCACAGCCTGGCCTTACAAATTAGCTAATTCTGACAGCAAAGGACCGACCACAAAAAGGACAACAAAAAACCTACAGCCCCTACAAATTTCAGATTCACACACTTGTTTATACATTTGCATTAATGACACGTTCCTCTCTTATTACCTTATTCACTTCCATATTTTTGTTCCGTTTCTTTAGTTGTATTCATACCCTCTTCTTCCATCTGAATTACATCAACCACCATAGTAAAACAATAAGGCTATAATGTTGAATACAGTTTTTATCACTACTGGTAAATACTCCAGTTCTGCTCTTGTCTTGGCTGAATCCACGGTTTGTTGTTGTAAGCCATTGTTCTGGTGTCAGAAGTAGAAACAGTCTCTCACATACCCTTGGACCCCCGTGATGCTGGAAAAATACAGACGTTGCCAAGAACAACATTGTTATTTTCAAATTCATCTTTTAATTCCCATTGTCACAATTTGCAGTGCAAAATTGCAGAAGGAAAAGTTGGTTTTAGTTAAAGGAACCCTGTTACTATAGGGTGCTATGTTTACTGATGTGTGATACTTTTCAAGGCAAATATTTATGATATTTTGGGCCAAAACATATAACCCACTTGAAGAAATTGTTCAGAGACTTAATTTAAATAATATTCAAAGACAATTAACAATCCACAGTAAAAGGGAGGTGGCTCATGATCAATTGCATACTGTAGCTTATTTACAAACTGAAAGCCAGCTTTCCTTTCTTAATAATGGATGGAAAGGGATATATATATATATGTGTATATATATATACACACACAAACACACACACACATATATATATTACCTGTATACACGTATTATGTAAATACAGGTAACTGCCCAAATAAAGGAAATGCTTGAGTAAATGAGGAATACAAAATATATTGAAAGCAGCTGCTTCCACATTGGTGTGGTCCCTGGGTTAATTCAGCAATTAACATCCCAGCATGCTTTTAAGTTCATGTATAAAAATTCGAGGCAGGCCAAGTTGTCCAATATTTTGGCTACCATTGCTAGAAGAAGAGATCTCGTGACTTGGAAAGAGAAGTAATTGTTAGGGCACGTTTGGCAGGAGCTTCAGTGACGAAGACTGTTCAACTTGCAGTAGTTTCCCAGTGGTTAAAGTGATGTTGGCATGGAAGTCTGAGGGAAAGACATCATGAAATAGGGGCAGCTGGGGTCAAAAACGTATACTCGTTGACTGTGATGTCTGTGCGTTGGTTCGCGATGCAAGGGAAAACAGATAAGCAACTCTAAATCAGTTGACTGAAAATATCAATCTAGAGTGTGAGCAGGCATCATCAAGAGCAGTCTGCCAAGAACTTCACAGAGAGGGATACTATGGTCAGGTTGCATTGCATAAACCCATTAGTACACCTAGAAAATCATTTCTGCAAGAAAGTGGTGCAAATAGCACATGCAGTGATCCTCTGAGCAGTGGAAAAAAGTCATGTGGTCAGGTGAGTCATCCTTCACCCTGTTCTCAGCAAGCGGATGAGTGCATGTGTGGCACGCGCCAAAAGAAACCTACTGGCCTCAGTTTTTGTTTCCCATGCTGAAGGGTTCTGGCGGCTCTGTTATGGTGTGGGCTGTAATTTCCTGGCGTGATTTAGGTCCACTCAACTCCTTACAGTGCAAGGTAAATGCCAATAAATACAAAGCCATTATGAGTGATCTTCTTCATCCTATGGTGAAGTATTTCTATCCGGATACAAGTGTTTTCTTCCAGGATGACAATGCCCCCATCCACAGGGCACGAGTGGTCACTGATTGGTTTGATCAGCAACTTAATGATGTACACCATATGCCATATGAACACTTATGGGAGATTGTGGAGCAGCGCCTGAGACAGCGTTTTCCACCACCATCAACAAAACACCAAATGATGGAATTTGTCGTGGAAGAATGTTGCGACTCAACATGGTGACTCAATGCTTGTGGTGGCTCAATGCCATATTAAGACACTTCATATTGGTGTTTCCTTTATTTTACCTGTATGTATGTGTGTATATACAGTATATATATATATATATATATATATATATATATATATACCCCTATCCACCTATTATAAGGAATATGATGAGATACATATTCAATTACACATTTAGACATGCATTACATATGACAAATCATTATGAAAATGGCTGTCAAATTTGTTGATTTGTCTAATTTATATCCACACATCATTTACCATCCTGTATTTGCTTCCTAGTGTATGACTTGAATATCTCTGAAACAGTCAGTCAATCGGTCATGCCGTATTTGAGAGTACATGCGTTTCCCTCATTCTGCACTTTGATATCAGAGAAGGCTAAATGGAGCACTTTGCTGCACACCGAAACAGGTGAGACTTTATGGGTCTCATATGAGATCCGTTGCTGCAGCCACTGTCAATGTCAGATAGCAATGTCAACCTGATTCTCCTGTTGTTGAGCTCTGCTACAGTGAGAACCACATCAGTCACCTTTTCATGCACTACTCCTGAAGAGAGAGGGAGTGGTGCAGCTTTTTACCTTTTTACCATCTCCTGTTCTGGCATGAGCTATTCCACCAAGCAGCACAAAGGTTTGTCCCCCCGTTAGGGAATTTCAGACCTCATGATCCTGTCCCCCCCCTCAAATTGCTCTTAGAGGAGGGGGTTTCTAAACTGGTCATAAGCATATGTTTGGGGTTCAGCTGCTCAACACCCAAATCTGTTCGGATGAATGGATGCTTGCTTAGCCATCCAGTTCTGATTGATATCATTGCTTATTTATATTATTCTGATTGCTGATTCTGATTTGGACCATGGGACAAGAGTGTCCGTATTCGCAGGGTGAATCTCCACTCTGTGTTTATCAGTCTACTCCACCAAGTGGTTCAGATTGGTTTTCTTCCACTGGCTAACAATACAGCTGCAATCACTGTTAACACTTGGTAACCAGCATCCATAATTGCCAGCAACAATGAAGCTCCACAAAGTGTTCTTGAAAGGGAGATGAAGGTCTCTACACATAAGGCCAACAGACCTTTACACACATGGAGACGAGACTTGTAGAACCGGATGCACTCATTGTGTAAAAGGCATTTCAGATTGGGAGAAAAGGGGGAAAAACATTCAATAAATTTCCCAGATTTATGAATTTATAATTCCCGTGTATACTATGTGAACTTAGGTGCATCTCCTATGCTATATAAACTTGTATTTCATTTACCCATTGTCCAGTGGCACTCTCCCAGCTACCTAGGCTTCTAGTAACTCTAACTGTAATGTGATTTGCCCTTAACTTTGAAAAATTAATTTAAAATTGTGTTACTTTTTTGAAACTCTCTCTGTTGGATAATTTACACATATACATAAATCTGCTTGTCATGCAAAACATCCCTCAGCAGAATAACACTTCCTTATTCACCAGCGCCTCTTCTGCTTGATCAGGTGGCTGCAATCTGCTTGTGCCACAGTACCTCAGCTGGTAGATTGAAGAATAGAGCATAGGCAGTCAGCCGACATGTGCATGTGTTTCTGATGGACGTCTATGTTAGGGGGCGGCCATGCAGAGATCACAACGAGCCAATGCATTTTCTATGGAGCTCATACGTTGATAGACGATGGAGAGTCCAGAGGGCTATCCATAATTTTCCTGTAGCCATGTCTGCATTTAACACACTTGTACCTTTAACACACTTGAACATGTGAAAGGAGTTGAACTTTTGATCGACTGCAGTATTCGTGATCATCCATTAACTGTTTGATAGCCAATTAGAAATTGGGATGTTTGTTGACTGATTGCTATCCCCTCTGAAAATCGAATAAAAAACCTGTCTTTTTTCAAAAGTGGCTAAGTGACAAATGTGTATGCGATTTTCACGTTTCTTCCGTCACTGTGTGGCAGAGCTCTTAGACTGTGCCCTCGTGAATTAATGGAGGACAGAGAATGCACAGTGCATCAAAGGGACCGGCCATACATGTGCAATTGGGCATTTCAAATTAAGGTGAAAAATATGGGGAAAGAGAATAGGTACATTCAGTTGGTATTCTTGTCTTTCAATGCACGTGTCAATGTGGCCGAAAAACCTCCAGATATAAACTTTCCATGTATCACTAAAAACAGTATCTGTGGCTGTGTTCCGTTATGCATACTTGTGTTCTGGTTAGAGAGCAGAACAAGAACTGTTGCCGTGTTCTTAGTCATAAGTGTGTGCCGAACCGCAAGCATGCAAAACCAGCAAGTACACACTAGAATTCCTGGGTGTAATCTTGCGTACTTGACATGACCAAAGTTTTGAGGATGCATCGATGTATGTGCTCTTTGTTCCCAGAGATGAACAGAACAACTCAACTGCACTGGACATAGCAACCATTGCTTACCTTAGCAACCATCAGTTTACATATGTAAATAACTTATCACTAGCAAGTTAGCAATCTTACTTGCTATTTCTTGTATTATTTCTGTTATATATCATGAAAAATAATCAATATTGAAATGTAGGCTAATATTGTCAGGTGACAGTGGAAATAGTTGTAATAAAATAGCCACAGGTTAGCTATGACTTGCTAGCTGTTGTAGCTAGCAAATGTTAGATAACAATATTGATGTGGGCAAAAATGCAGCTAACATTAGCTTGCTCAGCTACCGTAATTAGGTACTTTTTATTTTTTATTTTTTAGTAGCATCAGAAGGTAATCTGACGTGCTCCAAATCTAATGAAGTTGGAGCATACTGCACCCCCATACAAAGAGGTACATTTTTGCTAGTATGTTTGGAAGAGCATACTACCAAGTATGGAAGTATGCAGAACACAAGTGTGCAGAATGGAACACTGTTTATGTACGAAAACAACAATAAACAATTGCAGTTATTGTGAATTGAGGACCTAGTTCTTGTCATAATTACAGAGGCTCAAGACAGATAAATGGCTACTTTAATATGCATTGACTGCACACAGAACCAGTGGTAAGTTAAAACAAGTAACTCACATAACAATCATAAATTACCTAGCTATATAGGAGGCCCTTGTATCTTAGGTCATTCCAAGCAGGGTGATGTTATGTACAGTATTTTGAAATTGACAGGATGCATCACTCATATATATATATACAGTACATATATATACTTTATATATATATGTGTGTGTGTGTGTGTGTGTGTGTGTGTGTGTGTGTGTGTGTGTGTGTGTGTGTGCTCGTAAATGGTGCTCCATATTTCCAGTCAAATATATTTTAATAATGGATGGATACTTGTATTTACTTTTATGTTAATGTGACTGCAAACCTTAACACTGAATACAAACACATTTGTTCTCTGAAAAGGTGATCTAAAATAAAATTCCCATCAATTTAAACCCCAAATTGTTAAGAAACAGCTCAGTGTCTACATCTGAAATGAGATAAAAACAGGTTTCAGGGTGAATGATTTATGTTATATGATTAGGTATACGGACTTGTGTACAGCTGTGTTTTCAGTACACCATAGCTACAAGGCTCAGTGAATTTCAAAAGTTCATCAATATTGTTGTTGACCTTTGACATGACCCTGCATTAAACAATGGTTTTCTGGGTACACTAAATGACCACATCTTGCCGTCGATGCCAAGTTAATGAGACCATGTCATCTTTAGTTTACAGTTCAGTCATAAAGCACTCAAGTGGAAAAATGAGTCAAGGGCCGTCGAGGAGCCTCACGCAAGGTTTCAAAGAGGGGTGTTCTGATTCCAGTGGGCTTTCTGCTGTGATTTTCCTCTAAATCTATCCCTGTTGCTTTAGTTCTCCTTCTTTTCTCGGTCTACTTCCTGGGATTTAGAAAGCACAATAATGCACAATGGAGTTATTTTATCCATTTAAAAAAACACTGCTTTTAACTTTATTGAAGGGTTTTTTTTACCTCAAAAGTTTTACCATCACATTTGTATGGTAATTTGTCTTCCCATTTTGATTGCCTACCGTTTTAAAGATAATCGCTTTCTGTGTGTAAAATGAAGCTGTTTTTATGAGAGATTTTGGGGATGTTCATTTTCAACATCCATCATAAAAATGTCAAAGTATAATGGTTGTAATTGCAATGGTTGCCTAGGCAGAAGGTAGTTATTGTTTTTAGATTTTGAACCTCAACATATCCCTTTGCACAAACTATAATTTTTGAGAGCATTCCATAGAGCGAACACGAGCTCTCTTTGGGGGGAAATAAAGCAACATTTACAAAGACACCAGCTACCAGGAGACTGCGAGTCATAATGAAAAGCTACATAGACCCTAATGGTTTTTCCATCTAGAAAAACAGTGCTTCCGTTTCTTAAGAAAACAAACCTGGATATATACCTCTGTGGTAAGTACCCTGGAGGCCTCTGAATATCTCCACCAAGCTTTTCAGACTCTGCTTTCTCACCTCAGTGACCCTGCCACCCCACCCACAGAATAACTTCCCCCAAGTTCAGTCGCCAGAATTCAAATCGCAGTTCACTTGCAAAACCTTTTTTTGCTGCTTTTTTTAATGCATGTTTCAGGTTTGTTTGGTTTTCTGCCATAAAAAGAAAATCAATCAATTACACTTTCTTTCAGGCCTGTTTGTTTTGCCCGCACACACCACACATCGCTTTTGAAGAGGTTTAGTAGTGTATGGTAGATAAACATTTTTACGAACCGCTCTGTTTTAGAACACAACCGCCGTTTGATGTGGATAGCATGCAAGTTGCACGTGTGGAAACTCTGACATGTGATCTGTCATTGATGTTGGACCTCGGCCCCAGCTCATAATCCTTAGTTAGTTAATATTGGAGCTTACATTGGGGGTGGTCAGTCTTATATAAGGTACTGTACACATGTTTGACCTGTCATGTCACATTAGGTTAAGTCTTAACATCAATACAAGTAGTGCTTAGTGCTTAGGTGTAACAAAGGCCACCGCAGGAAAGCAATAGGTTAAAAAAAACTGTTCCTACATCATAGTATTTATAGGGCCTCTTACAATTAAATAAAGATATAACAATCCATTAATTTTTATATATTGTACATACTGTATATCCAATTAAGGCCCTTGTTGTTGGTGCAGTGATGACTGGGATTGGATCCTAACTGTAGCAGGGCTGACTGGGCGGGGCAATGCATGATTGGCCGTGGTGTCGTCCACTGAGGCAGGGTTTTACTCAGCTGGATATTCTCTGCCTCATTGCTCAATTGCAGCTCTGGTCTGTCAGGAGCCTGTGATTTGCCTTCACCAGCTGCGCCGGTTGGTCAGTCCTCTGGTCCAATAATTGCATGGCTCACTGCAGAGATAGCTGCTCGTGTTATGGATGTGCATATTTAATAAAAATGTAAAAGTGAAAAAGTCCCAATATTTTCCACCAAAAATGATTCAAAGTGAAGGACAAACAGTGTAGTGGTTAGAATGAGTTCCTCCTTCCCATACAATTATTATTATTATTCCTTCACATCTACTAGAATCAACAAAACCTGGCTTCAGTAAACAGATACTTGGGAGAGAAATAATGTCTGAACCAGCTACGCACCTCATCTACAGGGAACTGCTTATAATAAATAAATAGCATATTTGGAAAGAGAAGTCAAAGGAATAATTAAAAAACACCATAAAATTCAAGGCTCATATTCATAGCCTCTTGTTTGTCATTTTATTTGCGGACGGTCATGTTGGAGGCCAGACTACGGGGTTTGTTTCTTCACGGGAAAGTCGTTGACTTGTCTCCAGACCCTTATCTCCTGTCTCTCGTCTTTCCCGTGCGTCTGGTTGTAGGATTGTCAGGGTTCAGATAAGAGCGGGTGTAATTACATGACATTTGTGAATGAACTTTCGGAAGTGGCTCCCAAGAGCTCCGTCTTACTTAAAGCTCTGTCACATCCCGCAGATGTCTGCTAACCGCCGAGCGCCCGAGGCAACCTGAAACACACAACAGAGAGAAACGACAAAACAAAATCAAACAAGCCCGACTATATAAACTAAGATATGCGTCTCTATATTGGTCTAAAATACCAAACTTGTGATAATTAATAGCATTCTTTTTTTCCCCTCTCGACTTAACCTTGCAGATCTTTAAAGTCTGACTGGAGTGCTCCGTGTGTGTGTGTTTGTGTGTGTGGTGGTCTCTGTTTGGATGTACAATTTATCCTGCCAGTGTTGGTTTTCATCTGCCCAGCTGGAGAAACAAGCGCCATTGCAGCACTTCCTGTTAACAGGCCAGATTGGCAGCTCCGCTTGACCACTGACCTCTGGGGTGCAACGTATGTTTCTCTCCATCCTAGATCAAGGAGTTTTTTTCCCCCCTCACAAATTCTCAGCTGTGTTATATTCGCAAATGTTTTGGTCAAAAATTGAAGAGTTATTCAAAAGACAGGACTGATATCAGCACATGGTGACAAATGAAGGTCAAATTAAAAGCACATGGATAAATGGAGCAATGCTGTATTTCATATTTCCTGCATTAGACGTCTCTTAGACGTGCTTGGTCCTGGTCATGTTAAAGATAGGTTTCCCTTCCCTTAGAGGACTCTTCAGGTGCCTGCATTTCATGTTCTCTTTTAAAGTACTGTGGAGAATTTTGCTGCGCAATCTTCCTCCTTTGAGACCTAGTTTTAAGCCCTAATCTCTAAAAGCCTGGCTGCTACCCAAGGCTGACAGGGGAATACAAAACTCAAAAATGTTTATAATCTGGGATCTTACAATGGCAACCGTTCACAAAAAAAAGCTTTGTTTCCTCACTTCTGTTCTGACTGTGTCATTTATACTTGTACTCGACTTGCACGTGCAGTCGAGGGAATATCATGTTACGCCTGTACATACTTCTACAGTATCATTTGTGTTCAATGGCCATGGTATACCGCAATGTCTTGAGCCTGAAAACTCGTATAATTACAAGTGTCTTATGTGATGGGGAAAAAAAGACCTGATGTTTTGGTAGAGAAACAATATTTCAAAAGAGGGACCAGCTATGTGTGGATTTTACTAGAAGATTTAGAGGTGCCTGCCTGTCAGGTCTAGGGTGAAAAACTATGATGTAGGATTGCTCATTGACTTGCTCAAGTGAAGAGTCAACTATTTTAATCTCCATATAACACACTTTTTAGGGGGTTGGTTTTTCCACTTGATACTATAAGATGTACTCTGATATAATGATTTTAGTGCACATTTTAACCAAAAAGGGCTTGGTATAAGATAAATGCATTCACTCACAAATTTTATTTTACATGCAAATTTTAATAAAACACAGACGTTTGTGATCCAGTTTTGGGGTGCCCTTAATGCACTGGTATGTATGTACAGTGTGTGTGTGTGTGTGTGTGTGTGTGTGTGTGTGTGTGTGTGTGTGTGTGTGTGTGTGTGTGTGTGTGTGTGTGTGTGTGTGTGTGTGTGCATGTATATTATTTGCATATAGTTTTCCTTCTTCAAAGGAGAACTTTATAGAAATCATTCATGCTCATTGCTAATGCAAATGTGATGGGGTTTAAATGTTTGATGTTATTTAGCTTTCGAAAGAACACTTAGATTTCTTTGGCATCTAGCTAATTGTTTTTCTTTCTTTTTTTTTTTTTTTTCTTGCAGTGGCAAGGAATAACAATGACATAACACTTTACATGCTCATCCCCAGCTACACTTTCTCCTGAAACTCCAGGGTACTCTAAACACTGTTATAAAGTACCTGATGCGTGTACGAATGCTCAAATACACAAACAATGCATGAAGCGTAACAAATCCTTATACATATTTTAGATTAACGATAAAGCCTCAGCATTTATCCTTGGATATATTTACATATGAAATACAATTATGTTGCCAATCTTGCTACAGTGTAAGTATTAACAGAATTGTACAGTAGCACTCTAAAATCACATTAACTAGAGGAGTGAGCAGCGAAATGGAAGTGAATAGGCATCAGTAAACTATCTGTTTATATATTTACCATCTGAGCAGGTAAATTGAGCAGCAGTGTAATATAATGGTTATGGAACTGGGCTTGTAACTCAGGAGTTGGAGGTTTGATTCCCAGGTGTGACACTGCCGTTGTACCCTTGACAAAGGTGCTTAACCTGATATTTGCTTCAGTAAAATATCCAGCTGTATGGATGGATTGTAAGTAAAGAAATGTAAGTTGCTCTAGATAAGAGTATATGCTAAATGCCTAAAAATGCAAATGTAAATACAGCATCCTCAAGCTGTAATGCACTTTGTCCTAAACTTTGACTAAGCAATTCAAACAAGTGGTTAAAATTAATTTAATTAATCTAATATCGAAAGGAAGGAACGATGACAAGTTTGGGATGCTGAATAACTGCATATCCATATATGTACAAAAATAGCACCGAATTTTCCTACTGCATGAGATTTGCATACTCCTTTTCTATACCAAAAAGTGCATTTGTGCATTAGGTATTCATATACTAATTACATGAGTAAACATAATGTAATTACATCATAAATGTAGATTTGAGAAAATTAAACCACAAAGATCTTTATTCTTGTCTTAATTTAAAGTAACCTTTGTTTATTTTAATGCCTGTTTTCTCTTTTCTTAGTTTGAAAGAAAATAAAACATATTTTACATGGTACACCAACTAAAATCATCACCCTACATTTTATAAGGGTATATAAGGGTTTATTATATAACTTCTGTACACAATGACATGTAAATGAACTGCTTAATGACTGAATATCATTTTCTTTGTTAGATGTTTCTTACAAGCTTTGAGTTGAGTAGTTTTCCTATTGTAATGCCTATCCAAGCCTACCTCACCTGTTTTTGTTACACAATGGCACAGAAATCCCAAGACCACAACAGAGAAAAACACAGGCTTCCGACTGCAACGAGTAATGACAAATAAACATTTCCAGAAAAAAAGTTTCATTTCCGTGAAAGATGCTCGCAGCCACACTTTAAAGATTCTGCACAACCACTAGTTCTGCCTTCTAGAAAGCCAAAAGGGGTAAACAATCCTTTCATTAAAATACATATGTCCATACTCCAAATTAATTAATCTCCAAGGATGGGACATCTTGCATTGAGATGTCGTGGGTCTGCTTGCTTTACTGAACCCTGCTGTTGTTTCCTCCCACACTTTCTCTAAACCTAATTAGCCCAGTGGCAATCTGGCTCTGGAATTAACCTGTTTGGCAAAACTAATGGGGTTAGATTTGCAACAGATGTAGAGTTGGGCATGCTCTTAGAAACAAATGTATGTTAATGACGAGGTAAGCGGGTGAAAAGATGTTGTTTTCCTCCATGAGGATTTTAAGTGAAGTCCAGAGGAAGGATGGCAGGAAATTCACTGGAGGAATAAGGCATTTCTGGAAATATTTTCTTCCCCTAACAATAAATTGTGAGCTTGCGCCTTCAATGGGGCATAAGACGATATGCGCGATGATGTTTTTGGCTGCTTTCTTAGGAACTGTATCCTCATAAGTGAGAGAGAGAGAGTGAGAGACTAGAAAGGTATTTCCTGTGACTGTCACACAGATCAGTCAAAGAAAGCAGCAATGCTTTTTTTGTATTTTAAATGTGAAGTAGAAATTAAAATATTGGTTATTTCAGGTTTAGCATGGTGAACTTCCAAACGATGACACTAGACTATATCTCTCTTTCACAAACCGAAAACTACTCATTTCAGTACTCACAACAGCAAAGAAAACTATTTTACAGGTCTCGTTTACTCCTGTACTTCCACTGTTGGCTGTCCCACCTCCTGTCTGTTGCAGCCATTCAAAGGTCCGCTGTTAAAACGAATAGACCTAAGAGTAAAACCATTCAGTCTTGGGCTAATATTAAAGGAATGGTCAGGGAGTTGCTGTAATGCATCTTTTTATTATCATTATTTCTCAAAATAATTTTTCTGCAATAACCATATAGGAAAGTCTGTAGTCTGTGTTGTATGTCTTGCCTTTTTAATTCGTAAAATCATTTTTGTTTTAAATCACCAAAAACTCCAGGGGTGCCTGGAGTTGACACTGGGAGGGGAGGATAGCAGGAGGGGAGGAGGAGGAGGTGGATGAGGGGAAAAGAGGGATGAGAGCGTCTGACCTCGGCTTTGAGCGGATTCACACCCAGGCACCGACACACCGGGGTGGCGCCGATCTAGACGGCATGGCCGACCGAGGGGCTGAACGGTGATGGATGAATTCGTCCTTAAAAAAACAACATACAGTTTTCTGGTGTTCTGACTCCTGGACGTGCATTAAAATCGGATCATTCATGCCTGACACCAGTGCTGGAGGTGGCCCTTATGCTTTGGGTTGGGTCGTCATCCGTCAGAGAGCATGCTGGGATTGTTCTCCTTGAGGACTATCCACCTCCTCTTTTCTGGGTGGGTGGGGGTTTCCACAAATTGCATATTTCATTAATTTCTTGCATAATGAATTGCTTTCATTTCTCTCCAATTTGGAGTGGCTGCATCGGTCTCCATCAATTCGGGAGGTCGCACCCAAGTAAGCACGTCCTCCAAAGTCCACACAGCCAGCCTCAACTTATTTTCAGGAGCTGTGCAGCGACTGTGTTGGAGCACTGCGCAACTGGTGCAGCCGCCACAGGCGGACTGCAGGTGGCAGATTGACCAGAGGAGTCGCTATTGAGCAAAGAAGCAGAGAATAAAATGACTGAAATGGTCCCAGCCTGGGCCCATTACGTGTTGCCCCGCAGGATTTACGCCCACTGGCACAGTCAGGGATGTGATCTATGTCTACAGGATACCTCACCACTCTAAGATCATACAGGTAACTGCCATAATGAAGGAAACACCAACATAAAGTGTCTTAATAGGGCGTTGACCACCACAAGCCACTAGAACAGCTTCAATGCACCTTAGCATAGATTCTGCAAGTGCCTTTTGGGGGGATGCAACACCATTTCGAAATTCCATCATTTGGTGTATTGTTGATGGAAAACGCTGTCCCGTAAGTGTTTAAATGGGTTGAGGTCTGACTGAGACGGCCATGGCATATGATTTACATTGATTTCATGCTCATCAAACCATTCAGTGACCACATGCCCTGTGGATGGGGGCATTGTCATGCTGGAAAAGACCACTCCCCATCAGGATATAAGTGCTTCACCATAGGATGATGGTGATCACTGGTTCACTTTGCCTTGTAAGGGGTTGAGTTGACCTAAATCATGCCAGGAAAGTGCACCCCACACCATAACAGAGCCGCCAGTACCCTTCATTCACTCAAGTGTTTCCTTTATTTTGGCAGTTACCTGTATGTCTCCACTGGAAAAGCCACCTGGGAGCCTCCTGGTGCATTTTTTCCATTAAATGTTCAATTGTATGAACTTCTCACAAACCAATGTTTTGTGGGACACTAAAGAAAGTAACACTTTTCGAGTGTGTTACTCGCTGCTAAGGACAAAGCATATCACTGCTCTATTGAATGAGGCCTGAAGACAGACTTCTGGAACAGACACCTACAGAGCAGTGTTTCTTCCCTTCCTCACTGTTGAACACCGGAGCTTTAAAACATACCACAGCAAGGCCCGCCTCTCCTCAGCCCACTGTTTGAACATCAGCGCTCAAATCAATCTTTCAAGTGTTTGTTTGCTTAACTGGCTGACCCATAGGAAGAGCTCACCAGGAGAGTTGTGGAAAAACTTTTATTGTTCAGGGCCTGGCTATCACTCTAAAGGGTAACAAATCTGTGTGACTAACTGCACACAAAAAACCTAGCGTCCCCCCATTTTGGTGCAAATATGATAATTTACTGTCTTTACTGCGTCAGTGCTAAAATGTCTTGTGTTTGCAAATAAGGTTCAGTGAACGGGACTAGTGATTACCAGCTCCCCAGGTTCAAGGTTGGACATGTAATAAAACAACAATGAGCTTGAGCGACCAATATTATTTGGCTGTGACTGGGTATCCAGTCAACATAACAGTGCGCCAGGGGGGCATTGTTGGAAAAACAGTCACTGGCACACCCTACTGTTTTTATGTTACATCCTTACCAGTAGGACCATGGAATTGTTCTCTGGAACATTTCAGGTATAAATGAGAAAATTAAACCAGGGTTTTGTTGGACGTGCCAGACACTCTCTTCAGTAAATGACCTTTACGAGGCTGATTTATTGATGCTCTGCATGCCCAACCAAACATGTTTTCTTTTCTCAAAAGACTCCAAGACACCCTTTAACATAACACGTTGGAATTTGAAAAATCTTATACCAACTAATTCTGTTTTGGTTTTTTTCAGCCCTGCCATGTGCCATCATACAGCTGCCGGGGATGAAGATCAGAGGTAGTGCCAAGCGGTTGCCATGGCGCAGTAGGTACTCCAAAGCTTGCCTCCTCCTATCTCTGTTCTTATCAATCCACAGTGGAACCCCAGATGTGGAAAGGGCTCAGCCAGCTGTGGAGTATGGTATGGGAGGGGGATGCACAGAAGCTCTCCGTGGATTATGTTATACTGCCAATGCAAGGTCAATATGCCGAACAAATTGTTGCAGTAACATTGCGTTCAATAATAAATGATTTTTATGGGACATAATTGTCCTTTCCTGGGACTTTGAAGCAGGCCCCGTTCGCCATTTCAACCTGAGGGAACCCACCTAACAGAACAATTACCTGACAAGGGCAGCTCCTAATTTTCTGTACTAACATACAATAAGCTCATAAGCGAAAACATGTGCAAACCAGTGGTATTGAAAGTAAAAATGATTGAGTACCACTATTAGAACAGGAAATAACACGGGTCAAAAAGTGATGCTTGTTTTTTTTTTTTTTGGTCTCTTGCACTATTGTTTTCCAGTGGCAATGCCTTTAATCTTTTCTGCGGAATTCTTGTCTGTTCTGCTCATTATTTGGCCAAATAAAACCAAAGCACGATACTCAAATTTGATCATATTTCTTCAGTACTTGACTAAAAACCAAAGCAAAGCCACAGATCTTTTTTTTGGAATGTCCAGTTTCATCATTATTGATACAGTGTGTCCCCAGAGCGCCACACTTATGAACAACTCTGGTCCTTTATTTTCAGATATCTTTAGTCAAACAAAACAAGATTATCCACTCAAACACATAATAGATTCCTTTAGGTAACTATGTTCTTGAATGGAATGAAAACCAGAAACACTCAAGCCCTTCAGCAGAGCAGTTTGGAAGTCTATGTTCCTTGAATGGAACCACTCTGAAAAGCCATGAAACATGCTATTACACACATCGTACACAATATTTATTTACTCTATGTCATGTTACATTGTAAGCGGCACGGTGGTGCAGTGGATAGCGCTGTCACCTCACAGCAAGAAGGTCTCGGTTCCAGGCCGGGGCCTTTCTGTGCGGAGTTTGCATGTTCTCCCACTCTGGGTACTCCGGTTTCTTCACAGTCCAAAGACATGCACGTTGCTCAGAGTCTAAATTGCCCTGTGAATGGTGTGTGTGCCCTGTGATATTTACCTGTCCACGGAACATGCTGGGATAGGCTCCAGCCCCCCGCGACCCTGACCAGGAATATTTAATTGGATGGATGGATGGATGGATGTTACATTGTCTCCTAAGGACATTCCTCGCTACGCAATGCTTTCTTCACCCTCTTCATTTTCCTGCTTTTTACTGCACATGATTGCCTGCAGATTACTCTCGTACCCGTAAAAAAGAAGAAGAAAAACAGCGCCGTCTCAAAAGTGTTGTTAAACGTTATGGCCAAACAGAATTCAGTGAGATTTGCAGTCCAGGCTGGTATTCCCTCCAATTTAACATGGCTTTCAAAGCCAAGCTATGAGTCAGAGGTAGGTTTTTCATAATGAAAAAGCTACAGGTAACTGCCAGAATAAAGGAAACACCAACATATAGTGTCTTAATAAGGTGCCTGGCCACTCCCATCAACACATATATAAATGCTTCACCATAGGATGAAGGTGATCACTCAGAATGTGTTTCCTTTGGCAGTTACCTATGACCACTGATAGCTTGAGACAACTCTGCTTTTCTGTCTCTTCAGGACAGTGGGAACACCACCTCTCTCAGGCAGGAGTTTATATCCTGAAGAGAATGAAGGGTGGATTCTACATGAGAGCTTTGATGGGTTCTTCTTTTAAGGAAATATGATGCTCCTCCATGTGTCAAACCTCTTTCTTCAATACGTGCACTGATATTTAACACTCATTTGAAATAGTGAATACAATTTGGTCCCGCGCCACATGCATCGAACTGCCAGTCCTGTGTGCTTTCACAGGCTGGGGTTGAAAAACATACGCTTCTAAAGTAGCGTCAGTTCCTATATGAAAAGTATTGTCATCGAAGCCAGTGGAAGAGCCACAAGTTTCTCATCTCACCCTCAGCTTGTCGTATTGAATTATCGTGGTTTTTTTATCACAAAAACAGTCCGTGCTTCAATGTACTTGCTGAAATAAGACATGGTTTCCCATGTGTGGAGGGCACTGGGGGAGGCAGTTGATTTTGTTGGCTTGGTGGTGGTTCCCAGGCCTTCAGGCTTCAGTGATGGAAAGCAGTTGTGCATTCACTCAGGCTCTAGCCTGATTGTGGATGTGAGCGATAAGCAGCGCTCACCTCTGGCCCAGTTCAAAGTTCAACCTGTCCTCCACAACCTGTACATTTGTCCTGTGTCTCCAGCCAACACCCTCCTGTCTCACAAACATATTGCTTTGGAAGACACCCGCAGTTGCTTCTTTCTGTCGGCGGGCCTCCACCTCTGATCTCCCCCTTCCATTCATTTTTGCTGTTCATGGACTTGAAGGGCAGTTATGCAGCTGTCCATTGCAAAATGTTTACAGTGTCTGGCCCCAGATAACACAGTACTACATCACTATAACTTACTGAGAGGTTGAGTACTGTGTAATTCATAACAAAAGAACAGTCATACCGAGTGAACAGAGGATTAATTTACTGGAGAAACTACAAATGAGAACTAGTGGCAATTCACTAAGTGATGTCTAAGAAAATCAGAATGTATGTAAATTAATGTAGCTCAGAAAAAGCTGCTGCTTGTTGTTTGTGCAGGAAATGATGTAGCCTAAATAATATGCAACTAATCACTGTCCGCCACCAGCAAACGCAAAGCCCACTGAATCTCACCAACAATCATCTCAAACTCGCAAGGGTGATTAAAAGAGCTAAATCGAGGCAATCGCAATGTGTGTACTAGGCATTAGGCACCTCTTGAAAGAGTCCATTCTCAGAGAAATGAAAAGGGTATTTCATGCATGATGGGTTGTGGGTATTGATGGATTAATTCTGTCTGTTTCTCCACATTAGGGATTGCTCCTTAACCCCGACTGTCACCTTTACCCTAACAAGCCCAAGCTAGATGCTTTGCTTACTGCCAATTTGCTTGTCCCTTCTAAAAAGGAAATACCTTATCTTGTGCTTCTGAGTCTCTGTGATGATGGGAACTGAAACAATGACCAAATCAATAGTACTCTAACAGCATTAAGCGTGTCACTTTGTTTGCAAACATTCCAATCCCCCAAAAACTCATTCCAATGAAAAATGATGATACCATTATCATTCCTTCTGTACTAGAATTTGTTCTAGTGAAACTTTTGGAAATTATATCAGTAGGTCTTCTTCATTATTATGATTTTTTTTTGATCAATTGTTTCTGTTATCTTTTCCCCATTTTTCTCCCAATTTAGTAGCCAATTACACCCTCTCTTTTTCATGCCAATCCACCCCCACTCTTGTTGTGAGTTCGCTGCCGTAGCCCCAAGACCAGCCGTGAGACCAAGCGATGTACTGCCTCTGAGACGGCATTCGTAGAGCCGTCGACTGTTTTTCTGGTACATTGGAGCCACTCCTATACGCAGCAAAGTCGTATCAGCTTCCCTCCCCCCTCCCTGGGGCGGACAGCCAGTCGCTGCCCCACAGCGGCACTCCCGGCCAGAGCCGAAACTGGCATGTCCGGTGGAATCGAACCCCGGTCGCAGTGGCCAGCGTTGGATGTTGTAACCACTAGACCACCCGGGGGGAGGCCCTCTACATTCATTATGATATAACCTCATGTATGATGCAATGCTGACCAACAAGCTTTGTAAATGTTACATCATACTGGGACATATGTTAACCTGCTAACAATTTTCTGTAGTCTTCTTTTTATTTGACCATTCACATGCTAAATTGTGTTTGTAAGTCAAGTTCATCACTGCAACCCTTTCTGTAAATCAGGAGAGCGCAGACAAACACACACTCTCTAAAACACATGATGTCAAGCTGCTTCTTTTTTTCACTCTGCAATTCACCAGTAACCTCGCACATACAGTACTTTGAGTCGGAGGAAGATGTTTCATGTGTAGCCTGTGTAGGCAGACGGTGTGTGCCTGATTGATCAAAGGGGTCGCGCGCGATGAGAAACATGTTCCATCAACTGAAATTCCTTCCTCCGCAGGTGACACTGACACCCAATGATGCACCACACTGTGGGCCTGCTGGTCACAGATGGCACTTGGCATGATCTAGATTTGATACCAGACCATGGGATCCATCCACACACTAGATCAGTCCCTTAACAGCATGCATGGCCCAGCCACTCAGCTACCCCAATCTTCTGTAAAGTCTGATTTCCTGAAAATATGGTACTAAAGGTTCAGATAAAAAGGTTCAATAAAGGGTTCTAATGAGTGCCTCCTACAAATCTACATTCCAGTCTGGGCAGTCAAGACCCATTCCATTCCAAACATGTCTTAAATCTTTACTCATTGAAAGTTGGAGACAGGCCAAGAGATGTACAGTATAGACAGAAAAATACTACAGAACACAGCCAGGCTGACCAAGTGGAAAATGACTGTAAAATGTACACTTGTAGGCCTTTATGATGGCTCATACTGTTTAAAATTTGTTTACACATAATTCAATTTGTCTTTTTATAGCTCCCACAAAAACATACTTCCACATTTTTTAGTGGCATACATATGTTCACCTAGTTTTTTCATTTGCAAAGTCAACATTCCACAAACTAAAAACATAGCTAATTGAAGGCTGTTCCAGAATATTCCTCAAATTGTCCTTAGAGGATGGTTCTCCCTTTCAGTAGTTGAGAAGTGATGTGATTTGTTTCAGGTTATCAGTATTTGGCTACATTCAGACTTAAGCTAAATACTGCTGTGGGTCCTCTTTTTAGTCCTTAATAGTACAGTTCTGGACAGGAGCTACAAATGCACTAGTTAGTCCCCCTCAAATTTTTTGTTAAATTAATATGCAAATAAGCATGGCCCTGCATGTATGAATGGCAACTGTCCTTAACTACTGTTAGTAGCTGTGCAGTTAGCAGTTAAAAACAGCTACTTACCACCGCTCCCCACCAGTTTTGTGGTCTGTGCACCACCCAGATCAACCCATGTGCAATCAACCGAGAATGCATTGAGCAATAAATTAAGCAGAAAAAACAGGAAACGATATCTCCAGTTTCTCTGTGAAATTCAGAAGCGACTGTGATGGATTTGTACATTGTTGGAGAACAACGCACAGCCTCCATAGTTGTTTGCGATGTAACATTATTAGAACTCTCGATGCAGGTTGCATTGTTACGTGAAAAGCGCATGTGATACTCAAAGTGTTGCGAGTTCATAGTGGTACTGGTATTGTCCTTGCTCCTTTCAAGTGTGCTTGTGTGTGTGTGTGTCTGTGGATGGGTACCCTAAAGCATTGAGTACGACTATAAATAAGTTTGTTGAGCCAAAAGTGTGAATGTGTTTGTAGCTATTGTCTTTTCCATGCTTGAATTGAAAAAAAACATGTTTGATGCATATAAAGTAGCAAATCAAAGCAATATTGTGAATTTTACTTTCAAACGTGTTCTAGAACAAAAATGAACTGATTATTGTTATAAAATGCTATAACCTTTGTATCTCTCAGAAGTACAATTGTTTTTCCAGCCATGACCTCACTTACTTTACAACCGACTACGCCATGAAAATTCACATGAAATATCTGCTTTGTCCACTGTATCAGCTGAGGAGTAATGTTATACTTATATATTAAACGTTGACTTAACACAGTAAGTGTACAAGCGTGGCAGCCATGCGTTTAAAAAATGACTGGGTGAGACAGAATGGCTGGATTCCTGTCCCCAAGGCCGTACGGGGGGGTTAAAGAGAGTTCAAATATTCTCAATGACTTGATTTCTATTCAAAGGTCACGGTTGCAGAGTTTCCACACAATCTGATGAGCTGGTGTCCGTTCCAGTGGCTCACCATATCGAAGGAGTGCACGGCAGTGACAGGATTCATTAGCAGTGTTATCTTACAGTCGACTGTGTGTGAAGGAAGGCATCCCTGCCCACATTCAAGTCTGGGGGGCAATAAATAACCTGCTCTGAGCGTCTGTGGAGCCGTGTCTCCCAGCATGCTTAATTGATGGGGAGATGGACAGATTCGCTGAATACCTCACTTCCTCAGAGAACCACTGATTATTTCCCTGTGAAGGGAAAGAAAACAATTATGCTGATAGATTTCTCAGATGATCTAACCTTCTGGCAGTAGCAACTGATGTCATGCCAGCTAAAATACGAAAAATGAGTGTTAGATGATTAGAGCTAGATCTACAACTTGACAGAAAAGTATGTAATTGCATATATATATATATATATATATATATATATATATGGATATATGGATTATCATGATCCCAGTTCAATGAATGTTTTTTTCTTAAATATGATTTTATTTCTACAGAAATATGAATATTATTATGAAGCTCAAATGGTTAGATTTTTTTGACATGGAAAACCAGACAGTTTTTGTTATTCTTGGCATGTTCTTGCTCCAAATACCCCCTGAAGATGCTGGAGAACATGGCCTCGCCCATCGGCCCAGTCACCCGGAGCAGACCTCCAGAGATGCCGCTCTGCTTTTATTTGCTCGTGTTGTACACGATCGCTGAGGCAGCTGTACTTGTTCTCTGGGTGCTAGGCCGTGTGCTGGACGTCTGCCAAGATACACACATAATTGAGTTACTTTTTCTGTCATACTTTGGCTCCAGCTCACTGAAATTCTGCTTATGGCCTACATTGTGCCCATTTTTGTGCGTTATGTCCAAGGATATTTTCGCCATAGATACTTTGAGGTCAATTTGGCGATTCACAGCAACACTGTTAATACAAGTTGTGTACAAGTTCCATAAATTTAAGTTGAGTACAAGTTGCATACATTTTTAATTAAATATTTAAGGGGGGCAATCACATATTTTTTTAAAGATCTAATTTTTATTTATTTTTTGACATAGAATAATATATGGAAACCAAGGTGCCTTCACAATACAACTAGGCCCCATGTATGTAGGCAGGTCTCTGGGGTGGCAAAAAAAAAACCTGTCCACAAATTTCAACCTTTAAAGATAAAATGCCTTAAACATTACCGCATGGGTGGAGTTGGAGAATTCAGAGGTTAGGTTCGGCTGTGCTTTTAAATTATCGCCTACTTTCCATCGACGCTCCTTGCGCCTGCTGTCTCTGGAGGTCCTCTGATTCTCCGGCGCTCTGAGCGCGCTCCCAAGGGCCGGTCTTCAGCTGGCGCTTTGTGGAGCTGTGGGAAGGTATTTCATCATCCCGCTGCTCCCAGACATGTGAACTGAGCCGTCAGGAAGGATTTCTGCCTCCTTATTAATGACCTGGACCTTCAAAGCAACCTTTATTTCAGCCTGTGTTAAATCACCACATATGAGAGGGATCTGCCCACAGGAATACCCCCTAGAGTGGGCGAAGAGCAGGGACTGGAGGGAAAAAAACATTTAGCGCTCGTTTTCCAAGCCCTGTGTGAAAAATATAGCCATTAACGTACACCCTCTTTAGGAGATTGATATGGGGAGGAAACACAAAACAAACTGCATGAGACTCACAACACAATGCTTCTCGTCCCGATAAGAATCAATGGAATTAAGCAATGGAGACATCTATAAAGGGCTACACAAGTGAAGGGCCAATTGAAGAGAAGCTTTGGGTTGTAATAGTTACAGTTGCGCATGATAAACTGCAATTCTGATTCTGCCTTTTATCCAGGGATAAAGCCCTACGACCATGTTTGTTTTTCCAATATTATTGCATACACTGTAACATGCTCAGTGTGTTAATTTGTCTCCCAAAAGGGATCAAATGTACTCTATTAGAGTTGATTTAACACTGAACAATTTGCTGTGTAGTGTGAAAGTGTGGGGATGTACACCAATTTAGAATCATTAGCCTTCATGGGTCTGGAAACCAAATAAAAATACAACTACTGACATCATGGTTTAAAGATTCAAGTGCATTGATCTGATATGATGAGATTATAAGGGGTCAGTGCAGACAGAGACACAGAAACTGTGGCAGGAGTTAAAACATTTGAAGGTGAAAAAACATGTTGTCTTTGCTGTAGGAGTTTAGAAAGAGGCACAGACCCACAGGAATAGTACACCTGCCACCATGCCTCCTCTACACATTCAGCCTGAAGTGTTTAATTTGCAGGAAAGTATTCCATTCAGTCTTATGTAATGCAGATAGTGTTAAAACTTGGGTTCTGTTGCTCTTAAAGGATTCTGCTATGTTCCAATTTGAAATTATATTATGCAAAACAAATAACCCACACCAGCTGCAAGACCTGCAGACTGTTTTTAGACAAATGGTTGTATATACAGTATATATGTGTGCCAGGTATTTTACTGCATTATTTCAAATAAACAAGTATGCAAGCAAAATAGTCTATTCAAGGTGTACTGTAGGCAGTATTTGCCCAGATTGTGCACATTGCATATACGTAAAATGTTATAAATAAGACATTTAGGCAGAGAAAGAATTTTTACAATATTGAGAATGGAGTTCATTATTTTGAGCACCTTAAAATGATGCTGCAAAAGTTTATTTTAACTTCCTACATACAGAAAAAGAGTTGTGGCAAATAGATGTCATAACCTACGGTAAAAAAATCTGCTTAAATGTTTAAATCTACCTGAATGTTCTGAAGATGAAATTAATTCTGTGCAGGAATTATGTGTGACATCGCCGAAACCGCAAAGTGAGCATATTAACTGGCGATTATGTGTAACTTTACAACGAAACAAACATGTAATTTAGAAAGAAATTCGCCTGCTTTTAGACTACCTGTCGCCCGGATCAGGAAAAGGGAAGGAATTGATCATGCATGTAGCAACAGGTGGGTTTTTAAAAATATAAAATACAGTTTGATTTTGCATTCGTTTCAAAACTAAACACGAATCGTTGTTTATAGGCGAATAAAGTCAATCCGGTCGCATTAATTTAAATCTTAACTACAATGTTTATTATCGTTATTTAATGTAATTAATTCATGTAATTCTAATCATATTTACTGAGATTAGCAGTTTAATTGCATTGAAATGGAGACACTTTTACAAAAACATGTTGTACTAGGCTACTATAGGCTAGTAGTAGCTTAGTAGTTTTTGTTTTTGAGAAGAAAAAATTACTAGGACTACTCGTAGTTGCACGTGTTGCGTGTTTTACGCATGCGGTTTATTGTTTGTTTGCTAAAGATAACGATAAGAATTGGGTCGGTTAATAGGGTGGAGTAGGCTAAATATTTTCTGGCCAATGCTGCTAAGTTTTTGAGGAGGGTGCGCGAGGCCAGAAG